>OX336389.2:1105649426-1106371693 GCA_946902985.2 Meconema thalassinum | reverse complement strand
TTTCGACGAGTCGGTGTATGACAGAGCGAGCGTGCGTTTTCTGATATTTTACCTTTAACGTGTAAACGGTGATGAGAACTAGGTTCTATGTTGGTCGAAGCGAGTAGAGAAAACAAACTTACAGGAGGTGAATGTCATTTGAGCTTATTGGAAGGCTCCGATCTGACTTGACAATAGGTGACGCTTGAAGGTGAAATAATCTGACCATCGTGGTGGCAGGGGAGTGTGAAAGGCATGCACACACATTTGTGAAACCACATGTAGGCTAAACCAGTGACATCCTGTCTTGCTTCGTACGTGACAAAATGCAAGTTCAGGTGACATTTGATCTACCTCAGGTGTTCGCTTGGGACGTTATCTATCTACATGCGCGATAACTGTTAACAAGTTACATCCTGTCTTGCTTCGTACGTGACAAAATGCAAGTTCAGGTGAAATTTGATCCGGCACAGGTGTTCGCTTGGGTGTTATCTGTCCACGTGCACGATAAGAGAATGTTCAAAGCGTGGGAATCGCTGAATCAGTAAAAAGTATAATGCAACTTGTCGGAATAATGTCACAACCAATAGATAGGCAAGAGCTGCAAACAGCAGTGGTGGGAGGTGAAGGGAGGGAGAGGGGAGGGGGTGATGTATGAGAGAACACAGGAGGAAAGGGAAAGACAAACATGTATGAACATGCATGAAGCGCGGAGCGCTGTACACATAGAGCTATAGGTGGTGTACAACATGTGTGAATAAATAAAAAGTACACAGGTTCACACAAACATGTAGTTTATTGATCCAAGAATTAAACGTAGAGTTAAACCCTAACCATTTGACGTAGAGTTTATTTCCTTTTTGTTTCAACACTTTTTCCACAAGATAATGCTGAGGAAATGCTGTTTTCTGAAGTTCATGGAGATAAAATCTACCTTTTATGGGTTGATGGTTGAGGTCCTCGAGTAAATAGGTGACTGGACTGTCCAAGTAGACTCGACGAATTCGAAATAGTTCAGTCCCCCACTGAGGCGTGTAGCCCTTATTGAAGACAGACTTAAATTTGCTTACACGAACAAAATCCCCAATGTTCAGTCGGTGACGTTTAGGATCAGCTGCTTTTATGGGGTTAAACAGTTTATCCAATCGCTGAATATTTTTAGTCACGAGGCGTGGCTTGGTCCCAATCGTTCTATGTTTGGTGTCATTGTAACGTGATACTAGCTCAGGTAACATGTCCAACCAGCGATAACTGCCCTGAGCGGTAAACGCTTTCCACATATGGGTTTTCAATGTTCGGTTGAACCGCTCGACCACACTGGCTTTCAGATTGCTGTACGTGGTGTAATGGTGAATATCCTTAGATTTGAGAAAACTGGAGAAATCCTTGTTGAAAAATTCTTTCCCCTGGTCGGTTTGTAGCAACTGAGGTTGACGTTTGGAGTGTTGAATAATATGTTGAAAGGCCTTGGTAACTAGTGGACCAGACTTGCGACGCACAGGTTCAACAAAGGCCATTTTGGAATAGACATCAATGACGGTCAACATATAGCGTACACCGTCGTTAACGCCAGCATAGGGTATCATTTCAACCAAGTCAGCCTGCCAAAGTTCATCCACACCTCGTGAAATCACCTTGAGTCGCGGATAGTGACGCCTAGCTGGGCGATGCAACTCGTGAGCAATACCCATTTTAATGGGTGAGGGCTTAAACAATAATTTTGGCATTTCGAAGTTCTTGTTCAATTTCTTGAATTTCCCAATCGTGACCGGTGTGGCCAGCTTGACGTGAGGCATGCAACAATTGTAGCCGCTGGACGAGCTTATTGGGATTGTGCCAGTAGGTAACATCCACAAGGGGTTTTAATGGTTTAAAAGTCACTCCCGAAGCGGACACTTTACGACGAGTACTTTGACTGGTGGGAAACATTTTTGCAATGATGGTTTTATATTTTTGAGATATATTGGCATTCACTTGTTGCGTGGGATCATACTGTCTTTTGTGAGCATGGGTATCCAATAAAATGGATTTATATTTGTCAAGGTCCTCTGACGTATAATCATGGGAAGAGGGGGTCCGAGAAAAGAGCAGCTTTAACAGTCCTGGCGTTAATTTATAGTTGATGTTTTTAATGACAGCTTTAGTACGAGCAAATTTAATGGATGAATCGCCAATTTTAAAACTATCATCCTCATAGCGAACACCATACGTGGTATCTGTGTTTCCAATAAATAGATCGGTGAAATAGGGTTCCAATGTTGATCCATAATATTTTATTAAAATGGTTTTCAGTTGAGCTTTATGTTGAGGGGTGGCCAAGAGTTGTGAAAACGGAGACGCTCTGGAAGGGCAAGGTGTTTCGACCATGGCCAAGGATTTCTTTTTTCTCAAAAACTCTGCAAGGGGTGCGGCCTTTTTTTGAGGCGTAAACACTTGTTCCTCCTCATCCTCAACTTCACTATCACTAGTCAAATCTTCCACTTCCTCTTCCTCAGGGTCCTCGTGCAGCGTCTGCGTGGCTTGTGAAACGGTGGGTAGCGTTTCAGATGGCTTGAAAGAGGGTTTCAACATGGCTTTTAGTGGAGGTGCTAAATGTTGCTGAATAAACAAAGCATGATTGGCACGTGATTGTTTCAATTGACGAAACTTTTGGCGAATAGTATTTTTTGCTCTAATAATATGCTTTTTCAATTGACTCTCTGCTAACGCCATGGTGTCTTGACAAATGACTTGATGGCGAATGAGACAGGGCCTTAAATAGCAATAAAATGATCAAACCCTAAGCGATACCGTCCTTGGTTGAGTTCACTTTGTTTGTCAATCACTAAACAGGCATGACGTTGAGTGTTCCAGCACTTGGCACACAATTCTGTAAACATTTGAAAGGTCATATCCGGATTCACATGTTCATTATAAATGTGACGACTGTTCCTCTCGTCCTGACGAAATAAAACAATGACATTGGCATTGTCACGAATCAACTGTTTGGACATTTTAGAATACGTTTGCCCAAGATAGAAGCAATCGATATGTTTGTGTCGACCCATGCTGAAATAGCTTTGAATGATGCCTTGACGTTCAGTGGATACATCATCGAAAATCATGAGTGAATCAGGCTTTACCTCATCCGGTGAAATCACATTTTCTTGCATGGAAAATGTAAAATAACCCATATTCTCTTTTTGTAATCCAGACATGACTTGATCCAGAAACACGTAGAGGGGTTGGTAGAGAGATTTTGCAAAAATATAAATATTTTGAAAACGCAGACCATTGGGCGCTGTAATGAGCGTTAGCAAAAGATTAGTCTTTCCACAGCCGGAAGGCCCCACAATGATGCAGCGAATGGAAGATGGAAACAGTGAACCATGGCGTTGTTCACGTGATGTGGGACAGAGATGGGAAACCATGTCCCCCACGGGGAATGACTCTTGCTGCTTAATAATCTTCATTTCAACTAAGGCTTAGAAAGGCTAGCAGGCTGTCTATATACAGGACACCGAGCCTTGTCATAGAAACAGTAGACTGGTACTACAGGTTGACGATGGATGTCTTTGGACGTGCGTTGATGGCCAAAGCTAGGCCTGTCCCCATACATGATCCTAAACAGGAAACAGATCCTGCTAATAAACACTATGTGGATAGGTCAGTAGTGCCACGCACAAAACAGGGAGATTATGACTTTAAGGGAAAGCGGTTAACCCATGTAAAACATCCTCAAGTGTCTACAGACGTTACTACGAAAAAGTATGTGGATAACAAAGTGTATGAGTTTTATGACAAAGTGCCCCAGCTTATGGTGAATGGCTATAGCGCTAATCACCATCGGATTATTCACGTGGAAGACCCACAAGACGAAGACGATGTTTGTACCAAGCGTTACGTGACCCATGAAATGAAAAGGCTTTATAAATTTATCCCATCTGTGTTTTTAGTGTATCTGACAAATGAAAAACCTGTGAATGACAGAAACCATTTACCGCTAGTCCATGATCAGCACTTGACCTATGCGCTTGCTTCGGGTTTAAGCCACTATCGATTACACTATGATGGAACCATTCACATCAAATATGCCATACCTGATGAGAACCATTTACAAATAAAGATAAATGGTCATAGGATGTTGCTTCATAACCATGAAATGGTCAATGCAGGTGACGAATTATCCTTTTATCTCATGTTGACATGGGATGAAAAGCAAGCGGGAAAAACCATAAACGACTTCCCACTTTATGTGGAATTGGAATATACAGCCATGAAATAACCATCTGACGTTAGTTGTGATTTAAACTTTCTTGTGAAAGGTTGTGGGTCATTATCATCATGGTGAAACAAAGGTATGCAGTGAGAAAGACTAAAAAAAGGACTTTGTCCTTGGCAAAGCCAGGGCTTACAACATTCGAGGACAAGCCCTTGCGAAAGAAAAAAAGAAAAAATAATGTATTGACCATAAGGAAAGCCCTTCGAGCAGCACAGAGACAGGTTATTCCAAAACGTCGGCGACAGGTTTCAAACCAAGGGCGAGTGATTCCCGTTCCCAAACGAGCGGGATTTTTACCTGCATTATTTGCTGGTTTGGCTGCTCTGGGCTCACTTTTGGGCGGTGCCAGTGCAGTGGCGAAAACCATTAAAGCCGCGCAGCAGGGCAAGCAACAACTCAAAGAAAGTCAGCGACACAATGAAACGATGGAAGCGATTGCCATGGGGGCTAGAAATGCCAATTTAAAGCCAGCCTTTTATCAACAAGGATTTGGGATTTCACCATTTCGAAATATTAAAAAAAAAAAAATTTAACCTCAGCCATAGCGAGACATGCCCTGACGCATCAACAAGTGGAAAGCTATGCTAAACAACTAAAGCTTTCTCATTTTCGAGGTGTGTTTATGCGAAACCAATTACCCCCACGACCCTGGAAACAGGAATGTGCTGTTGTCAATTTGGATGATCACCGAGGACCAGGAACGCATTATGTAGCTTATGTCAAAGAGGGATCCACGGTATGGTACTTTGACAGTTTTGGGAATTTGCCCCCGCCCATGGAACTAGTGACCTATTTTGGAAACAGGATCAAGATATATTATAATGTGAAACGTGAGCAAACGTTTAACAGCCAACAGTGTGGACGTTTGTGTTTAATTTTTTTATATAAGACGCAGCATAAGCAAAAACGCCACCAGTATGTCGGTAGAAAGTAAAACGTTTACAGTGCATGGACGTGGACCTGAAGTCAGCCTAGACTTTTACCCGCCTATCGAATTGAGTGAAAAACCCTATGGTTTAGGACTTGTTTCTCTTGAAACGTACAATCGAATATACAACATACGTGAAAATGTGAACAACAAGTTTTACTATGATGATTCTGTGCTCACCCTGAACTCTGGTGGATACACGATCGATGATATTTATGAACACATTTATGTGGTGTTGATCAATCAGTATGGTTTAAAGTCATTTCTCGACGGAACGCACAAGTTTGAACTTGTAGGCAATACTAACACTCATCGCTGCAGTATTTTCTCTACCTTCAACATTGACTTTAAAACACACCCCGATTCCATTGGCCCATTACTCGGATTTAAACCACGTGTGTTGGAGCCCAACAAAAAACATGAATCGGACCATGAAGTGAAATTCATTGAGGACCATCATGTGTCGGTGACGTGTAATATTATTAGCCAAGTGTACACCAATCAAGAACCATCGCATTCGCTTTATGACTTTATTGTGACATCGCCCAATGGGTATATTATTCGTGAAAACCCTCCAGTGGTGCTTTTTCATGCTGTGGCTGTTGATAGTATTAGTAATATAACATTAAGACTGATCAATAGAGATCAACAACTCATTGATCTAGATTCCACTACACCAGTGACTTACAAGTTGGTGCTAAAGCCACTATGAAATTTGTGTATAAAGCAACAACACCGTCTAGGAATGGTGTTAGTTGTTTGCCGCGTGAATACACGTTAACATCTCAAGGCAAGCAGATTTTACAGCATTTGGGTTACCACGTCAACCCTTATAATGAATTCTATCCTAGAGATAGCGAACCACATCGAGGAGCAACCAGGAGTGGTAAGAATTGATCTCCATTCCTATCAAGCTCAAACACCTGGACTCAATAACAATGATGAAATTCAATTTGTTATCAACAACCAAGATATTTACACCCTACCGCATGAAAGTGTTATTCAGATTGAAGGTCGGCTCACCAAAGCCGATGGCTCTACACCCACTACATCCAAGTTGGCCAACCATGGTTTAGCCTTTCTGTTTTCTGAAGTACGTTATGTCATTAACGATATCGTGGTGGATAGCACTCGAAATGTGGGTATTTCCAGTGTCATGAAACTATACCCCTCTTATAGTGAGGAAGAAGGTAAAACACTTTGCATGGCAGCTTGGTGCCCTGACTCGACCAATGACTGGATGGTACACACCGATGGGACCTTTACTGGATATTTACCTCTTAAACTGGTTCTAGGCTTTGCCGAAGATCACCAACGCATTGTGGTTAACGCAAGGCAAGTGCTTTATCTAGTGAGAGACAGGAGTGATAACAATGCACTCAAGGGGGCCGACAATGCCCCCATCGATTCAAAAATTCAACTACAACGCTTGCTATGGAAAGTGCCTCATGTGACCCTTAACGATAGCAAAAAACTGGACATACTCAAAATGGTAAAGAGAGATATGCCTCTACCCATGGAATTTAGAAGCTGGGCACTCCATGAGTATCCGCTATTGCCCACCACCAACACACACAGTTGGTCTGTAAAAACAGCTCGCTATACAGAGAGACCTCTCTACCTGATCGTGGGTTTTCAAACGAATCGCAAGTATCAACAAACCAAAGATGCCACGCAATTTGATCACCTGCAATTGAGAAATGCACGTCTTTTCCTCAACGGAGCTGTGTTTCCCTATGAAGGACTGGATTTGGATTTTTCAAAAAATAAGTTTGGCCCCCTGTACGACTTGTTTTCTAAATTTCGATGGTCGTATTATCAAAAAGAGAACGGTCCCATGCTACTACCCCAAGCGTTTAAGGCAAGAGCACCACTGATTGTTTTTGACTGTTCTTACCTGGAAGAGTCTGTCAAGCCATCCAATATCGACATTCGACTAGATTTTGAAACGCATGACAATGTACCAGCCAATACGACAGCCTACTGTCTGATTATTCATCACAAACAAGTCAACTATTATCCACTGTCCAACCAAGTGACGAGTGTATAAATAACAGCTCAACCCACGTTAAGTCGCTCAGTCATGTCTTGCTTTAAAGCCTCAAGAGACGTTACATCCATGAATTTAAACTCTGAGGAACAACGTTTCAAGACTTTTGCCACATGGCCAGTGCCTTTCATAAACCCTCAAGCCTTGGCGGCTGCTGGATTCTACTATTTAAAAACAAGAGATGAAGTGAAATGTGCCTTTTGTCCCATCATCATAGACCAATGGCAGGAGGGCGATGAACCCATGCAGGAACATCAGCGCTGGTCACACACCTGCCCCTACCTGTGCAGAATGAAAGTGGGAAATATACCCTGTCATTCAAGCTATCCCTCACTTGTGTCTCTGGGTGATGAAAAAAATACAAGTTATGATACATGTGGGCCGTATGGTATCCATGGTGCTTCGGTGAGCAGATCACCATCAAAAACGCCTAGTTTAGAGACATTGGGACATCATCGGTGTTATGGACGTTACAAACACAAGAGACTATTTTGTTGTATCAGTTGCTATCGTCCTTATCCTAAAATGAGAAAAGCCTGTAAGACGTGTTATGATAATAAAATGATGTAATTCTTAAATTCTTATTTTTGCATGTCCCCCTGTCCTACCCTAACCTTCTTTTTTGAAACTAGCATGGCAGGTAAGTCCATGCCATGATCACACGTGATCGTCAGTCAGTCGTCAGTTGAACTTGGTCCAGGCAAGCGTCAACATGTTGCGCACACTCATTGTGGATTGCCAAGGGTTTAAAATTGGTGACAACAAATTTATATTTAAACAAGTGGCCATAATCGATTGTACCACGTTTTGGATATCGCAAGCTACGCATTTGCTATTTAAACCACCCCATGCTTTTGATTTGTTGTGTGAAAAAGACCGTAAACAAACCCAGTGGATTGAAAATCATAGGCAACTAGACTGGAATCAGGGAACCATTTCCTATAAATATTTGGACGTGGTCATGAAAGCACACTTGTCCTCGGCCAATGTGGTATTTGTGAAAGGTAATGAAAAACGTCAATGGTTGCAACCATTTTTGGCGTCTTACTGTCAATGTATCGACCTCATGGAGTTGGGCTGCCCCTCCCTGCAAACGCTCATGGATACTTGTTCCTGTGGCAACATTACCCATACAGCCCTATCGCATGCGTGGCATCTCTTTCATTGGTTAACCACTCATGCCTGCTGGGAGTTGTTGAACAAAATTATAACTCAAGATTTACCTGTGAATGACGTCAGTGAGATTTCTACTAGCGACGTGTAAACATCTACAGCACATGATACCATGGAGAAAGGCAATGCTACGGACAAAGCCATCGGCAAGTTCTTTGTGTGCAAAAAGAAACTAGACAGTTTTACCAAAGAGGAACTCTTGGCACTGCCCAAGTCGTTCATTTATTATGTGGCCGCCAACGCGGTCAAAGAAATCTGGCAACATGTACCAAAATCATGGACTCAAGACCCTGTGTTGAGTGAATTGCAACCCTGTACGGATTACGATCACCATAAGCAAGTGGCCATGGCAAAAATACCGTCTATGCGTCAGTGTGCGACTTGCCAGCTAGTGAAACTGTATCACGGTCATAAAAGTCCGTGTAAAGACTTTGTTGAATCATTCCACGAGTGTCATGGCGAGAAAAAGCAACAACAACAACAACAAACACAAACATCGTCCACAGAGGAGGAGGAAGACCAAACCTTTTTACCATCGATGGAAAAGGATATGCCAGACCTGTACTGGCAATGGCGTCATTGACAAAGTGATTCAATACTTACCTTACGAAATCCATCTTCCAGGTTATCGTTTTTGCGGCCCTGGAACTCGTCTCGAAAAACGTTTACAACGTGGTGATGTACCCATTAATCTTTTGGATCAAGCATGCAAGGAACATGACCTTTCTTATCGCCATAGTCATTCTGGTTTAAGACATGTGGCAGATAAATTGTTATTGAAGAAAGCTAAACAACGTTTCACATCCAGTGATGCCTCAGTAGGTGAAAGGATGGCAGCCCTAATTGTCATGAGTGCTATGAAAGGAAAGTTGATGATGCATGGACATAAACATTGAGGAGTGAGGAATTGGGATTTGTTTGTATTCTATTTTTCTTTTGTCAATTCACTATGACTATGAAATAAAAACAAAAGTTTTCCAGAGCACGATGTTTTGTTATTTTTAATTTTAAGAAATCGTGATGTTGATGGCTGATTTTTTCATTTTACACATTTCACACATGATGAATTCCACACACTGTCATTTATCATTTTGCAATTTACAGTTTTTGAAAACGTTCGTTTCAAGTTTAACGTTTTTGATGATATGGATTTTTCCATTTTGCTGATGACACATTTTAAACAATGTCCGTTTGAAGTTTTTGAATTTTCAAATTTCACACATGGCCATTTCCAGTTTTTAAAAATGTCCGTTTTAAGTTTTGCTGTTTTGGTGATATGGAAACATGGAATTTCCATTTTGCTGTTTTCATATTTTTTCCATTTGGTGTATGTCGAAAGTTGAGATTTGACAATGATGTTGATGCGAGTGCTTGACCTTGATAATACTGCAATGTGTTGATGTGTGTTTGGAGAAACGTCGAGGTCTACGACTACTGCAGGTAAGACTGTTTTTACAAAAATAATGTCTTTTGACTGTCACATTTCAATGAAAAAACGAAACTATTTAAAACAAAATGAATATATAAGTGACCATTTACCCCCACCCCCACCCACCCACTCTACCTCATCGTGTTTGCTCTGGTCAATCATACACACCAGTTTTCTCTCTCCACTCATACATTCACACCTGTCTTTGGGAACAAACACAACCACTTTATTTATTCCCAAAAGCACATTCTCGACATGCACACTCATTCCAAAAGAACTTTTTAGTTTATCATTTACATTACGAAAAATAATTAAATACTAGTTATTAAAGTTACTAAAAATCTTACTTATTTCATATTTACAAAAAAAACTCAACTTTGTACAGCGTTAAAAGAATCACACTATTTACCAATCAAAAAAATTTTAAAAAATAAGGTTGCACACAACTTTTTAAAGAGCAAAAGGTCCAAGTGAATTGTCACTATTTACAAAATCTACTATTTACAATGACAGAAACCAATATTTACAAAATTCTAAATCTACAAGTTACAAAAAGCCATGCCCCATAAACGATTAAACAGTGAAATCACACCTCCTCCTCGTTGCGATCATAACCCCAGGGCAGGCTAGTGAGCAGGTCATCAGCCCACACACGCTTGTTATCCATGGAGGCGAGGGTGCGTTTTCTCTGTTCCACAAGATACAAATGATGGTTGCTGGATTGTATCCTGCACTGTGTATGAGACATAGCTTTGCCAGTGCGTAAAACCGCTAAGTAATCGTCTACACGTAGCGATTTTACCACTGCCCTACCTACACCTTTTGCTCTCTTGGCTTCCTTACAGTCGAGTGTGCGGTAAGCATACATTTTTGAAGCCAAACCTACGAATTCCGTCATAATGGAATCACCGCATTCATCTTTTAAAACGCCCATTTCCTTCTTGTTCTTTATGGGCAGCTGAAACACGTTGTCAGCACTATAGCAAGAGGTGTCGAACCAGTCACTATGTTGCCTCATGACGTCATAGGGGTTGCAGTGGCGAATGTGGTAAATGAATGAGTCCGTGTCCATATACAAAAGAGAGACGTCCTCAAAATGGCGTTTCGCAAACTCATAGTGGAATCGATACATGACCGATTTAGAAAAGTCTAAAATGACTTGACCCAAGTAAATGGGCTTATCCATGGTCACGCTGGTCTTACTCATTTCAATAGTAGCCAAATCCTCATCGATAATTTTGATCGATTTGAAATTTGGCTTGGCAATGTACCGCCGGGCACCCCACCGCCCCTCCCAGACATTCATCAATTTAATGTCACGGTATTTGCGGACATTCTCCATAGACTTGCCATAGATGCAGTTGTTCATTAATTTAAAAAAATTAATTTCAAACTGCTGTGTTGCCATTTGTCGGTGCTCTGTGTTGAGTTGCATGTATGGCTCAAGCCATGCTTTTTGAGCAAAAGAAATACCCCTGTGGACTTTCTTCAACACCAAGCCTTGGGCGAGGCATTGCACCAACATTTGGATATGTAGCACATACCGATTTTTGTTGTAAAGTGTGCCCATGAGTTTTTCAGTTTTCACTTTACTGTCAGGGGGAACCATTTGCTCAAGACAGAATGGGAAATCGGCATGTTCATCATACAAGGATGATGGATATTCAATATCCACTTCTAGCACATATCCACGGCCTGTTTCTTGGCTAGCCATGTTCACATGAAATTCTGACACTTGTTTCTCTGTCAGCCAAGCAAACTTCCCATAGGGCAAAGGCTGACTCATGGCGTAACCGTACAAATTATTCACGTCATAGTACATTAAGTACGATTCTGGTTTGTCTGGTGAATAATCAGACATGTAGACATTGTTCGCTTCAGCATGGCGTTGGTTAAGTGACACAAAGCCGCCACGAATGCCCTTTTCAAAAAATAGAACCATGTCTACGTCAGTGAGTAAATCCAATTCCACTTGAGTGTATTTCAAAGCGGCATCGAACGAGAGTCCAGGACTCGTGTAATAGTGAGCCGGATCAAGACCGTAAATGTGTTGACACAAGTTACGGAATTTTTCAAACACATCAGTGAGCAGCAATACATCCAGTTTTAGGTAATGCAAAGCATATTCACTTAGCGTCTTCATGCCAAACACTCGCCAAACTTGACATGCATGTGCATAGTCTTCATCGGAAACGGTACTGCGTGTTAGTTTCGAGTAAAATTTCTCTTGTGGAGGGAGTTTTCTTTGCTTTAACACGTCCCAGCTGTTGCAGAAATCATACGGGAATATACCTTTCCGAATGCACAATTGAAATTGCTCAGGATCATTAAAATGCATTCTAGTATTTTTTAATTCCTCCTCATTCAAGCCATTCACAAGGCTGTCTAGCGAGGATGCCATAAACTTAAAGGAATCCAAAAATCGAATGCTAAAGTTGCTCAACCACCATGTCAGGGCTGTAAAACGCTCATGGTTTTGGGGAATAATGGTAAACGAGCCCTTGTTAACATGGCCCAATTCACGAATCAAAAACTGAATGTCATAATTCGCCAGATTGTGGAAAAAGACACCGATGAAACGAGGAGCTGGAAAGTTCAAGTTGCATTTACTATGCGCAGCTCCACGAAACTCCCCCGTAAAGTGCGAGTGATCACGAACGGTGTCTTCAGCATTGATCAGTGGCTTTTCGCAAATATGGCATGTCATGGCATGCTCATACTGCTGCTGTTGTTCTGGAGATAGGCTCATGGGTACTGGGTGGTCCAGTAATTCCTGTACATGGTCGGCCAACTTGACAAGTTCATCCAAGAACCATTTGGCACAATCTGGCCCCTCACGGTATTTGTAAACGGATTGTGTGGGGTCATGGGCACACACCACATTAAATCCTATGGCAAAGGGTTCATGTTTTTGAATGGGTGTGGTTGAGCTCATGGAGGGATCTGGTTCACATCCCGCCATGGGTGTGGTGAGAGCTTCGAAATCTGCATATACCACATAGGGAACAGTGTCACGCTTATGAATGTCCTTAAACTTTAACACAGCCTTGTCCCCTTGTGGCAATATCAATCTCACCGCTTCCTGAGTAACACAATCTACCCTATGACGTTCCAAAGAAGTAGGCGTCCAAAAGTATTGGAGACAACGGTCACAAATATGCTTTATACCATGTGCTTTGGACATTTGACTGCTTAGCAATCTACTCAGGCTTTTAATGAGGCAATAGTGATTCACCTCTCCTACAGATAAATATAAAAGATGAATGTGGTGTCGTTTCGGTTCTTTTGTAGCATAAAGAGGACCCACAATCTCATTACCATCAAGGCCATAGACCATGAACGAAAAGTCCTGGTTATCTTGTTCAAACCTATGGATCTCGGTTAAGTCCATAGGGAACGATACTCGAGTTAAATTTAAAGTATGTTTCAATTCATTAAACTTGGCCTTGTACTTTCCCGGTCTGTAACAATGCTGTTGTACTGGCTGCAAATACGCAGCCACAGACCACAGAAAGCAATCATTGTCACGATTCTTTATATTGACCACAGCCTTTTTCGAAGCTATGGCTGGAGGTGTTTTAATATAGCTAGACCCAGCATTCAACGGGTTGAAATGACAAATGTTGATTTGTAAATGATGAATTTTGTCTAAGGCAAGGCCACTCGGTCCTTGTTGCAGTTTATCAAATTTTGACAGCAAGGCATTCACCACGTGGGTTTCATACCACTGTTCCAAATTATGGGCTATGAATAGCTCTTGCATTTTACTGCAAATATAGAATGTCTCTTTATGCTCTACATCCTTCTTTTTATATACGAAATCGCACACTAGTTCTGTATTCACCTTTAAAGCCATATGCAACCTTTGCGCTGTACAAATTTCAATTTTAAAAATTTCAAAACAAGATTCTAAAAATTCTTTGGGAATCGAACTTTTTCTAACATTCACTATGCGGCCAGAGCACACACGCGATTTGAAACAACTGTTTAGGGTTTCCCAAGTTAACGTATCCGCAGCAGTAAAAGACATTATTTTGAAAGAACACACTCACCTGAGTTTAGAAATGTAGACTGTCTGACAATAATCCAAAAAACAGACACGTTCCTGGTTATTCACAGAGGTCAAGCGTTTTCCAACACTCTAAAAAGAAATAAAATAAACCACCATAAGTATATCCATTCCATATAGTTTATGCATTTCATAAACAAAACAAAATCAAACAGGTTATATATTTAAAAAAACAAATCTCACCTTGACGTGTAATGCTTTTCTATATTCCCGTCTCGTGGGCTAGTATGGAAATGGTTTTCTTTTCTAGTTGTCTGTCTTTCTCTTTCTTTAATATATTTCCCACAGACACACGACAGGTAGGCTATACACGTTATCTGCAAACAAATAAATAAATAAAATCATTAATTATCTAATCAATAAATAATTGCATGTATTTATATAAAATCAATAAATATATAAATGAATAAATATATACCTACCCCACAACAAGGTTAAGTATTTTCCACCAACACCAAAACTGATAAACGCAGTGTGTTCAAAGGTAGTCACCTAAGTGAGCGTGGAAATGATAACGACATGTCTTTATATATGCTACATTGCATGTATAATCTTTTTTTTTTTTCCACGCTTTGACCATTCTGTTATCAGGCACGTGGACAGATAACGTCCCAGGTGAACACCTGAGGTAGATCAAATGTCACCTGAACTTGCATTTTGTCACGTACGAAGCAAGACAGGATGTCACTGGTTTAGCCTACATGTGGTTTCACAAATGTGTGTGCATGCCTTTCACACTCCCCTGCCACCACGATGGTCAGATTATTTCACCTTCAAGCGTCACCTATTGTCAAGTCAGATCGGAGCCTTCCAATAAGCTCAAATGACATTCACCTCCTGTAAGTTTGTTTTCTCTACTCGCTTCGACCAACATAGAACCTAGTTCTCATCACCGTTTACACGTTAAAGGTAAAATATCAGAAAACGCACGCTCGCTCTGTCATACACCGACTCGTCGAAATATCAATTGATCTATTGAACACAGCCACCTTGGTCAGCGACAAGTTCGTTGAAACACACACATCCAGCAGTATCGTCTCTCTCAACCACCACGCTCCATGAAAATTATAAACAGGTAAAGAAAAAGAAAACGTTTTTTCAACATGTATGGCGTTAGGCCCTTTGTGAATTATCTTTTTGGAAAAAAAATATCTACCACATTTGAAAGGGGGCGTTAGCCCGAGTCCTAGGACACCTCGTACACGTCTCTAGCGTTATTGGTTCGTGACATATCGGCAAAAATCATAAAAAACACGTGTTTACCCCAAAATCGCATTTCCCATTTTTTTTTAATTACAACGAGTGGTCCATAGCAAAGAGGACGTCACCCCGAGTCCTTGGACCCGTCGTACATGCCTCTAACGTTATTGGTTCGTTAGATATCGGCAAAATCACAAAAAGCATGTGTTTACCCCAAAATCGAGTTTCCAATTTTATTAAAAATTATAACGAGTGGTCCATAGCAGAGAGGACGTCACCCCGAGTCCTTGGACCTGTCGAACATGCCTCTAGCATGATTGGTTCGCGAGATATAGCAAAAAGTCTAAAATCACGTTTTTACCCCAAAAAGACTGTGTTTCCAGATTTTCACCTTTTCGACACCGACATTCCCGTAAAGAGCACAACGAGACGAAAAAAACGAATCCAAGCACGCCCTCCTAGCATGGCTCCTTCCATTCCAAGGTCGCAGGGGCTCACCACTTGCTTTTATAAGCAGCTCTGTCCTTACCACACTACTGCAGGTTTTCATTCTAGAGACTTTAAATTTATTTTGGGGGTAGAGGGGGTAGGGACCATTGATTTACGTTAAACAATTTTTTTTGTAGAGTTCCTAGTTTCCAAAATATAGGATTTTCAAAATTCGAGTGTTTTCAAAAAAATATAAAAAATAAAAATTTTTTATTACAAAAAATAAAGGTCATAAAGACTGTTCGTTTGAGCCATGGCACAACGTTCTATCCTGTTTGGTTTTCAAACTATCGCCTATTTTCGAAAACAAAAATTTTCAAAAAAATTTTGAAAAATATAATGAGTGGTCCATAGCAAAGAGGACGTCAGCCCGAGTCCAACAATACCTCATTTGTCAAAATCGGACCATGCGTTCAAGAGATATTTAACATGGCTGAGGCTTAGTAGTAGAGCAAGGGGGGTTTTGAAGTGGGGCAGAACTCCTAGTACTCCACTACTAACGAGTTTTAAAGTTCCATTACTTATTTTTTATCTCTATTTTTAATCGAGATTGGTGGAACCCACGGACTCAGCGAGGGAACTCACCACTACCACCTCTACGGGCAGTGTCCTAGAGCTGGGACCATCTGGTCGGAGTGGATACAACTGAGGAGGTGTGATCAGCACCTCACCCAGGCGGCCTCACCTGCAAAGCGAACAGGAGCCTTAAGAAGGATGGGAAGGGAGGGGAAGATTGGGATGGATAGGCAAGGAAGCGGGAAGGAGGCGGACGTGGCCTTACAGTAGGTACTATCCCGGCATTTGCCCGAAGACGAAGTGCGAAACCACGGCAAACCCTTTCGAGGATGGCTGAGGTGGGAATCGAACCCCCTCTACTAATTTGGGCCACCCGAGGCTGAGTAGACCCCGTTCCAGTCCTCATACCACTTTTCAAATTTCGTGGCAGAGCCGGGAATCGAACCCAGGACCTCCGGGGTGGCAGCTAACCATGCTGACCGCTATGCTACGGAGGCGACTTCATTACTTATACTGTATGTACTTAAATGTACGCGTCAACTTGAAACGTCATTTTCTCACGACCCTCATTGTTCTTAGCCAGACACAATTGTGCCTTCAATACGTCGCAAAGAGGCCTACCAGGTCGCCCTGATATCTCGATTGTACATATTTAGTGGCATTCCCCCTTCTTCCCGTGGACCCTTCACTTATTAAAGAAAGCTTTCCAGTCGGTCAACACATATTGTGCCCGACTACATTAGGCGGGTAAACAAATATTTATATACCCTAAACTGACAGAAATATTACATAATATATTTATCACAAAATAACACGCAATTATGTACAACAATGGGGGGCGTACATAATTGGATGACACGTTTTGATCGTCAAGCGATCAGCATCAGATCCTGCTCACTTAATGTACGATGTTTATGAATTACACTTATGCACGAATATGTATTCAATGTTTAGATTACATAAGTTTGTAAAAACTTGTGTTACGTGTCAAACTTATTTATAGGTAGTATTGCATTGCTCAGAGCCTCCGTTGCTTAGGCAGCAGCACGCCGGCCCCTCACCGCAGGGTCCCTGGTTTAAATCCCGGTCACTCGATATGAGATTTGTGTTGGACAAAGCGGAGGTAGACAGGTTTTTCACCGGGTACTCCGGTCTTCCCTGTCCGAATTTCATTCCAGCAACACTCTCCATTTCATCTGAACATTCAGTTTGTTATCCATTGGGTAATAATATTGTATTGTATGTTCACTGTTTCAAGGGATAAGTGTAACACAATTGATGTGTTAAAAGCCATTTTTTAGTGTTGCCTAGTTCTATTTAAAAAAATCATAGGTTAACATACTTAAACTACATTGATAATAATAATAATAATAACGCAACAATCATAGAAGTGAGCAATGCAATAAAAAATAAAATCCTGCTTCCAGTCGACCAACCGGGTCAGGGAATGGAATGAATGAAGCCCCCATCTAGTGGCGAGGATATGAACTGTGCCAGGTACCGAAGCCTGTCGCATTCCCCTGAGGCAATGATTAAATGAATGACAGATAACAAACGTTTGATGCTTTTCAGTCGGTCAACACGATTTTACCCAAATGAGATGGGTTATTCCCTAATCCTGACAAAATTACATGAGATTAATTTATTTATCCAAGTATATTTATTAATCTCATGTAATTTTTTTCTGGATTAAGGAATAACCCATCTCATTTGGGTACAATCATGTTGACCGACTGAAAAGCACCAAACTTTTGTTTACGAAGGCAACACTGGAAAATGGCTTCAAACACCATAACGCTAATAAACTAAGTAATAAATCCCATGGTGCGCTTGCTAAGACCCCGTAACCAACAATATATATCAATAATAACCAGCCAATAATACATCTATAAGGTGTCTCCTGAGCACTGAGCGATGTGAACTCTCACACGCATGCAGATGATACTGTACAAATTCTAAATGCGTGATGCACTACTTATAAACGATTTATTGTATTCAGAAGTACGGTGGTGAGGTGTCTGCATTGTGAACCCGGTATATCTGTTGCTTCGGCCATGTACTGTTTCCATACGACAAAATCCGTCGTAAATACAGTACATGGTGGGAATTTCTGTTTAAGAAGATTTACGGTCAATAATGCTATTGCCAGCATTCTCTGTTCAAGTAGTTTAAGCCGCTGCAGTTGAATGTGGTTGGTTCCTCAGTTTAGAGACTGCGACAACGCGGTCATGTAGCCCCGTGTACTTTGGGTGTGTGTAGAATCTGTCTGATAACCGGTGTTAATTGTGATGGCTGTATTAGTGTGTGTTATCTGTTTTTAATTCAACTAAGGACTGCAGACATTCAATTTTCAAGTAGTTCCATCTTTGGCTACCAAACGCCACCGTCAACGAAAACTAGTTCTGAACTTGGTTACTAGAATCCACCGCAGTCGGCTCCTGGGTACGAACGTTGGAAACTAAGAGCGTAGTCAAATCTAACCTATAATTTAGCTTCACACAGGTGTAATTATTGGAGGGTTCTTTGACATGCCATAAATATATGACATGAGACCGCCGGCCTTACTTCCCCTCCGAAGGCATACTGAGGGATTATTAACGCTCTTAAAAAGACAACTTCGGCCGGGTTTGAACCCGCGACCTTGGGCATAGAAGCTCAACATGCTACCAACTACGCCACCGAAGCCACGGGTGGGAATTTCTGTTTAAGAAAATCGACGGTCAATATTGCTATTGCCAGCAATCTATGTTCATGTAGTTTAAGCCGTTGCAGCTGAATGTACAATGGTATTATATACGGTGCTCATCTTTACGAACGTCAAGAATGATTGTTACACAGGCATTTTGGGTACATCGGGGGAGAAATATTGTTTTTATTGTGTTTCAAATGGTGTTAACTGCCTAAAGTTTGGTAATTAATATGATAATTAAGCTGATATTTAAACAATCAGCTGACGCTGAGGTCAGTCACACTCTGAAGGACCTAATTTGCCCTACTATGACTCAGCAAAGACCACCTATGATGGATAGACTCACGTGGTTCTAACTTTCACTCCCGGCGTAAGGTTTAAGTTCAGCCGGTTTTTCTTATTACGTATCATACTCATACTAATTATTTGTGCAAGAACCAAAATAAATACTGGGTCTGATTGAAATTATGTGTAGAACAAGGAGGCTTATTGTGGAGTTGCATTTGTAAACATTAGTGTTTTAAAAAAGATGGTATATTGGCTTTCACGGCCCGTGAATTAAAACTCAGCATTTTTTTTTAGGGTTATGCCGTGTCTTGTGTGGGGTTTCGCCTAGAGTTTATTTTTGTCTTGTGACCTTCTGAGAGGCCGAATGCAGGTCTTTCAGTCGACGCCCGTGGGCGACCTAACCACCGGGATGAGGGATGGAATGGATGAAGATGAATGCAACTGGGTAATGATGTGGAAGGAGGCAGTCGTGTCCTGTCAGAAGGTACCGTCCCAGCATTTGCCTGGTGTTGAAAATGGGAAATGAGAAATATTTCGCAAATTATTTATACACAATTAACACACTTTTTTTTTAACAAAAGAGAAGGTGGAGGGTATCTTAGAACTTGAAATAAGGTATAAACACGGTGTTCGCCTGGAGGGAGTGCGGAAAACCCGGGAAAAGGCCACATTCAGTATAGCCGCTGTCAAAAGTGATATTCACACCTCCAGTTTCCGAAATTGCGGCAGCTACTCACCGTTGTCCTGGTGAGTGATTTAACGCGCATGGCCACGGGGTCAGTAGTCTACTTAGCATTCACGTGTTCGAATACATCAACGTGAAACGAACACAGAATGGAATATTACTTACTGTATACCGCGTTGTTAGACATAATGCGTCTTACATGCAACATGCTTGGGTTTGATCGCTGCGTCGAGCAAATGGTCGTTGGATTGTCTTTGCCGACCGACGTCAAGCATGGCCACCTACATTATGAATGAATGAGTGACTGTTGTGACTTCTCAATGGCGTTTATGACACTGCTTGTCCTGCACCTTAAAGGTACTGACAACAAATTGATGACATTTAATTGTTTTACGATTCATGTATAACGTTATATCGTACAATACTATCAGGTAACACGCTCAAATCTAGAATATAAATACTATAATAATAATAGACTAATAATAATAATAATAATGATGATAATATCGTATGGCCTCGGTTGCCGGGTGCAAGCTTTGTTAATTGACGCCCAGAGGGCAGCTTGCATGTCAAATTTTATCGCTCCTTGGAAAGCTATGAAAGTCAAGGAGGTTTGATATCTAAGCTCCCTGACACTATATCGCTTTCTAGTAGGGAAAGGAGGAACTTAAGTGTTGGCGGAAAATCCCGAGATTAATTTTGCCATTATGAACACGGCCTGCTGAATTCAAATGTTTTTTTTAACATGCCAACAACGTATGGCATGCACGTCGTGATTTTTGTCGCCTTTCAAAAATCACTTACCATAGCCAGGAGCCAACCTGCAAGCTTGGGGTTGGTAGCCCTACACGATAACCACTCACCCACCGTCTCAAGCACATAAATACTGATTGGAACAGATGACAGACTTGTTTCGCCCGTTAATACAACAATTATCATCTTCTTCATCATAATTACCATCATAATACAGATAACGAATTGTCCACCTCGTGGCGTAGCGGTTAACATTCTTGGCTGTTACTCCGTAGGTCCGGGCTTGATTCCCGACTCTGCCAGGAAATGTAATTCTTATCTGAGGACTTTAACGGGGTACACTAAGCCTCATGTGGTAAATCCCAGAAGACGTAGGTTCGATTCCCAGCTCAGCCATCCTGGAAGTGGTTTTCAGTGGTTTCCCACTTCTACACCAGGCAAATGTGGGCATGGTTCCTAACTTAAGGCCACGATCACCTCCTTCCCCATCCTCACCTGAATTAGAAATATACACACAACTTCAGACAAGAGAATAACACATGTTATCAGACAAATTCCATAAACACACCCAGGTACACGGGGATAAATGACCACGATTTCCATGTCTTTCGGCTAATATAATGAATTAGAGGCAATGTAATTGACATAAATACAGTAGTAATTTTGTTCAAAATTAACCATTTTTTTAACCAAAATTCAATTGGCTTTTGTTGTTTGTTACTTCTCAAGAGATACTGTATGTCTTTCAAAGGCTTTATCACATGTAATTTATACATTTAACGTAGCACACTTGGGTGTCACTGCGGAGGTCCAGGTTCGATTCCCGACTCTGACAAGAAATTTAATTCTGGCATGAGGCCTGGGACGGGATACACTCAGCCTCGTGAGGCAAAATTGAGAAGAGGTGGGTTCGATTTCCACCTCAGCCAACCTGGAAGTGGTTTTCCGTGGCTTCTCACTTCTACTCCAGGCGAATGCCGGGATGGTTCCTAATTTAAAGCCACGCCCGACTCCTTCCCAATCCTCAAATGAATTAAAAATACACACACAAATGCAGCCATCACAATAATACAGGATATCACACAAAATCCACACACAACCAAGTACACGGGGCTACATGACCACGATATCGCAAAGCATCTAAATAAATCAACAACTACAACATTTATGTTTCAACTTTCGTGTTTTCTTCGATTGCTCGTCATCTTAACACAGTAGCAAAGGCTATTGTAAAATGACAATTGCTGTTAATACTACCTGGTCTGCGACCATGGGCTCCGTTTCGCGCTGCTCACTTACCTGCAAACAAAGAAACATTTGTTAGGAAAGATAATACAACTGAAACATCGTAACTTAAAGTGCATGATAGTCAATATGACTGTGCCCATCCTGGATATGTATGTCATACAGTTCCTCTGCACAACTTATTACGACCTATTTTCCTTCTTTTTTTTAAGGTACAGGAACATCAATTACAAACTAATTGTACAGCAGGTTTGAATGAAGGAATATTTTGATCTACACTGAGTATGTGAAAGTGAATCATACGCAATATGCTGAACTCGGTAAGGGGTGGATAACCAGTTAACATAAGAGGGAGGGAGGGAGATAATTCAGAATGAAGTAGCCTTGTCATGTAGGCGTTGACCGTTGTTGGAATTAAATAAATTGCATTCAAAAGTCACAGTGTCATCATCATCATCATCAAATCGTCATGATCATAATCATCATCATCATCAACATCATCATCATCAACATCATCATCATCATCATAATCATCAACATCGTCATCATCATCAACATCGTCATCATCAACATCATCATCAACAACAACATCTAAACCATCATCATCAACATCTTCATCATCATCATCATCATCACCATCGTCAGCATCATCTCCATCATCATCATCATCAACAACATCTAAATCATCATCATCATCATCATCATCATCATCATCATCATCATCAACAACAACAACATGTAAATAATAATCAACATAAAATCATCATAAATATCATCAAGATCATCATCTTCAACAACATCGTCATCATCAACAACATCTACATCATCATCAGCAGCAGCAACATCATCATCATCATTTGCCAGATGCTTACTTAGTTCTCCCTTTGCCGCCTGATTAGTGTGAGAGTTAAACAAAGCGTATTCAAAAGTTTGGTGTTTTTCAGTCGGTCAATACGATTGTACCCAAATGAGATGGGTTATTCCCTAATCCTAAACAACAAAATACACAAATTTATTAATCTCATGTATTTTGCTTTTCAGGATTAGGGAATAACTCATCTCATTTGGGTACAATCATGTTGACCGAATGAAAAGCACCAAACCTTTGTTTACTAAGGCAACACTGAAAAATGGCTTCAAACACCATAACAGCGTATTCATTCGTTCATTTCCTTTATTTGCAAATAGGGTAATTCTTCGGTGGCAAATTGTACAATTACAGAAAATTACCTACAATAATATCAAAAACACGATTTGGGAACTATACTGCAGTAACGACTGAGTTTTTACACAAAATTTCAGTCTCCTCTTAAACACATCAACATGTGATGTGTTTAAGAGAAGACTGACATTTTGTGTAAATACTACGATGTAATAACTATAGTTACCAAATCGCGACTTTTGTACATTAAGTGTGTTTCATATTATTGTTGGTATTGAATGTCTACCCCTTATTATTCCCGTTTTCCAACGGGGTCGGGGATGAGATGCGATGGAAGTATGTGTGGCGATGGTTTTTACGGCCGGATGCCCTTCCTGACGCCAACCTCATGAGAGGAGTTAATGAGAGATGAAATGAATGATGGTGAATGAAACTGGGCAAGGATGTGGAAGGAAGCGGCCGTGGCCTGTCAGAAGGTACCGTCCCAGCATTTGCCTGGTGTTGAAAATGGGAAACCACGGAAAACCATTTCAAGGACGGCCGACGGTGGGGCTCGAACCCACGCGTCTACCGAGTCAGCAGAGAGCTTGGCCCCATGGCCTAATGCTGCGCTTTAGCCAGCGTAGCCACTACTGTCGGTGATTGATATTATTGTTGGTACTTTTCTGTAATTGTACAATTTGCCACCAGAGGATCACCCCATTTGAAAATTAAGCGAATGAATGAATTAATGAACGAACGAACGAAAGAACGAACGAACGTGCTTTAGACATAGTTTTCTATAAGATGCACACTCACTTAGCTCTCTTGTCACTCAGCAGCCTGTTTACTGTCATAGGTTTGACGGTAGTTTATAAGATTACACAATATACACGCCACATGGCCTCTTGCACAAATTGAATTGTCAAAGTATTGAAACTTTGCCTCCTATAATCACTCTAGGCAAAAATGCCAGGGAGGTAAATTTACATAAGTCCTGCGACATAGACATGTACCTCAATCTTAACCCTAATGATTACAATTATCTTTACAACATAGGTTGTCAGACAAAATCCAAACACGTACACAAGTACACTTTGACTGACGACAAAGATATCCCTAGTCCCTAAAAATAAACTAAATACAACTGTCTTATCCTAGAAAGAAAGCATATTGTTCTTCGTGAACCTGGTCTTGTTCTCTAAAATGTAAATCACCCTTGAAATTTGGCGAGGTGTGTGAAGGTGTTGGGGTATTATAGGAATAAAGACCAAGAGCCAACATTTATCTGCATGTTCCAATTTTATCTAAAATACATTGAAAGACCTTTCAACTTTGTTATTTGTAAAAAACAAAACTGTATTCTCTAATAATAAGTTAGGTTAATTGTTTCAACAATCATAAAGCCCCGTTTTCAAAGAAAGCCCGTAACTTAATGCACATTAGTATAAATCACGTATGGAAATATTAAGCGCTCATGCAGTGACGTAACCGGGATTTTGTTTCGGAAGGGGGTTTATAAAGGAAAGTTAAATTTCTCCTTTCCCTATCCGCCGGACTGATTGTCTTCCCCCACAAGCAAAAATAAAAAATAAAAGCAAATACACATTGAAATTGATAGAACAAAGGTTATAGACTTTTATCAAAAATATTTTTATTGAAATTAAAACACACCAAGAAGATAAGTCAGAGTTAAAAAGTAGATTGATGATAGGTTTTGCTGTCAGTGACGTGTAATTAAAATTAACGAACTCCTAAATGATTCAAATCTTGAGAGACACAATATTGTAGTAGGCTATATGCACTTAACCGTTTGCTTTTGTTACAAACAAATCAAATATTAACAAATGCAGTTATTGATGGAAGATTGTTAAATTACCTAGGATAAACATTGTCGAAAATTGAGTTTACAGTTATAGAAAAAGAACAAACAAGAAGAACACTGTAACAGCTGACGATGAAATGATAACTCGATCACTCTATGGTAGCCTAATACTAATTACTGTTTTTTTAACATACAGTACATGAATGGGAATTATTTAGTATGCCGCTACTTAAAAAGATTTCAAACTGAATTCGGAGGTGGAGGATTAAAATGTAAACTTATCTATGATACAAAGTACGATTTTTGAGTCAATTGTACGGTCCAGAAAACTTATGAGGTTGGCAACGCAGGGCATGCAAGTAACAGGCTCGTTTAATTTTACCAGAGCCAGATGGGTGCGGTTCACGCTGATGATCAAACATTTACCAACACATAACACCAACTAAAATTCTTGTTCTTCCTTGTTCGGTACAATTTTACTTGCAGCATGTGTTTATTAATATTATGTTTATTATTAATAATACAGTCAATGGCCACTTATTTTATTTTCAGGACTTGTCGGGGAAGGGATTTTGGAATTAAATCGGCCATGGACCTATTGAAAGGAGCCGTCCCAACCTTTGCCTGGTGGTAAAAATGGGAAACCAAGAAAACCATATTCAGGACGACCGAGATGGCAATCGAACCCACCCTCTCCCGATGCCATCGAGGCACAAGGTGCCACGTTAGCGCTCTCGGCCAAGGCGGCCAGTATTAAAAATGAATAATGTTATTTCCATTAAGTTATCTTATTTATTCACCTTCATCATTAGTCGTTCGTCCAAAAATTTCGGGACGGTTCAGGTCAGGACCCTGTGACTACGTCACTGGCAGATGAATGGACTCAGCAATGTGCTAGCCAGACGCGACAAGAGAAGCTTCGTAAGAGCTGCTATCTGCTCGCTTGAAAGGCAGTGAAGTGCTTAGCGAGTGTTTCTGTCGATATAGAAACTTGCATGGAGATCTGCCAGAAGAATAAGAGTGGGCTACAAGCCGAAATGAAGTCTAGTTTCTCCTCAACGCATGGCGTCTAAGATGGTATATTCCCCAGTGGCGGCTCGTCCAAATAAGGCTTGGGGTTCCGGAAGAGAGTTGTTTGCAGTGGTACGCCACAGACAAGGTAGCCTACAGTATACAGGTGTCTTTTATGTACCTTTGGAGAATGATACGTCGTGTAGGGGACGGGTATAGAAGTAATTTGAGATAGGGAACTTGGGGTTGGAGCGGCCTCCTTAACCCCTAAAATAAGGGTTGATTCAGGACCTCCACCCAGTCAGTTGGGCAACCGACCCAAGCCTCTATTACCTTTCTCAATCCTTTAACTCCTGCCAAGATTCATTTCATCATGTGGCGCTGGCGTAATGGATAGCGTTCCGGTGCGAAAGGCCGGTGGTCCCGGGTTTGATTCCGGGCTTGTGCAAAATTTTTTTAAAATGTTATTTGTCGTATTGTAGTCACATAATACAGTTTGGTGCTACGTCAGAGAAGAGAGTGCAAGTACGACAAATAACATTAAAAAAAAAGGATTTTACCCAAGCCCGGAATCGAACCCGGGACTACCGGCCTTTCGCACCGCAACGCTATCTATTACGCCAGCGCCAAATGGTGAAATGAATCTTGCCAAGAGTTAAAAGATTGAAAAAGGTAATAGAGGCTTGGGTTGGTTGCCCAACTGACAGGGTGGAGGGCCTGAATCAACCCTTATTTTAGAGGTTAAGGAGGCTGCTCCGAACCCAAGTTCCCTATCTCAAATTACTTCTATACCCGTCCCCTACACGACCTATCATTCTCCAGAGGTACATAAAAGACACCCTGTATTGGTCACACATTGCCCAAGCACAGCACCATTAATATTGACTTCAACTTTACTCACTGTAACAGGGAGGCATTGAATCATAAGTTGCATTTCGACGAGCTGCTGCTCCTTGAAACTTATCAACTTCTTGAGCAACCGTGTCACAGAGAATTAGGCACTATCTTTGCAATTGAAAGGACCGAGGTCTATCTCGGGCATTGGCAGGGATTTTTAAACTCTCCCAAAAGTTTCAAATGGTCCCTGATCAACTACGTTTGTCGTAAGAATCATTACAGATGGAATTACGTCCATCGGCGGATTCCATCTCCACACCGTCCATTGTCCACACATTACACTGGCATTTACAAATTCAACGAGAGGAAACTAGCAATACAATACACATGATTGCATTAAGTTATGCTTATGGGCTAGGGACTCTTCTGGTAGGCCTAATACTTAATTTTGAACATAATGTTGCTAAAATCTTAGCACTGTATATTTACTCTTGCTCGAAGGTGTGCTTCCAACAATTTCAAAAACAAAATGTCCTAAAACATATACGGGGTGTTTGCATTTTACAGCTGATTTCAAATATAATTTAAATGGTTTTTAAAAGTCTATTTTTGACCACCTCTTGTGGTGTACCGGCAAACGTTCTTGACTTTCGCCCCAGAGGTCCGGGTTCGATTCTCGGCTCTATCAAGAAATTTTAATTCTAGTGTGAAGGCTGGAGTGGGGTACACTCAGTCTCGTGAGAGAAGACGAGGGTTCGGTTCCCATCTCAGCCATCTTGGAAGTGGTTTACCGTGGTTTCCCACTTCTGCTTCAGTTTAATTCCGGGAGAGTTTCTAACTTAAGGCCACTGTCAACCCCTTCCCAATCTTCACTTAAATTACAAATACGCACACTACTACAGACACCACACAATAATACAGGTCATCAGAGAAATTTTACACACACCCTAGTACACGGGTGCTTAATGACCACGATGTCTAATCCCCTCAAATGAAGCAACAACATCAAATCTTTTAGGTGTTTAAACAATAACACGCATCCATATACATGTCTTAGCTGAATGGGAGGTGGGGGTTTGAACATTACCTCAATATGACAGCTAAAGCAATTTGAGGAAGTAACACTCGCGTAACATGTATGGGAGTTTTACTCACTTCGACTTCCCCCAACCACCCTTCATTCTCTTTTCTCCCTTCTTTCCTTTCGTCGACATCCACTGTGGCAAATCGTTTCAAATTTCCGTTTTCCTTTTTCATAGGTGCATCCTCTCTATTTCTATTTCCCTCATTCTCATGTTACCCCCCTCCCCCCTGTCCCCGTCACGAATTAACATGGCGCCACTGAGTCCAAATGACTTCTGACAGGATGGAAAGGGTGAGAGCTGGTGACGGAGCAAGAAGGGTGGGGGTGGGGATGGAGTGGAAGAAAGCAAAGCGAAGGAAGAAAAAACCAACTTTTCGCTGAGCCGACTCCACATTTGTCCCATGTCACTTCTAGACCGAACGGAGGCACAAAGAAGATACTTAATGATAAATGATAGTAGGCGGGCTGCAGTCTTCAATCATTGGCATCATTATCATTATCGGGATTATCATCACGATTCCTCAAATGATAATTTATATTTACCCAAAATTAATTCCTTCAGAACTTTCAGTCAGGTAATTACCTCCGTCCATTTCCTTCCACGGAAGGATAAAGATGTTTAACATTAATGGTCTCTTACTCTCAGGTACAAAACAATTCATTAGAGAGGGAAACAGAAAGAGACAAAACAACCTGTGCATGTGATTTGCAGAATTTAAATACTTAAACTAGACTTCTGTGAAAATTCATGACTTTACGTCACATGCATTCCTCGCACTAGGAGTCTCTCACTATGGAATCAAGCACAACTTGTCAACGATAATTATGATAATAATAATATAATAATAATAATAGTAATAATAATACTGTAATAACAATAATGCAGATCTAAATTCAGGGAACTACAGTAGTTTATAATCATCAATTTTCAGACCACTCAAACCTGGACGGAGGAGCGTAGAAGGAGCCATAGCTAGAGCCCTGCGCGGTTAAACAAAACGCTATCTGCATCCACCCCGCATCCGCACGACTGTTAGCCGCATCTGCCCTGCATCCGCATGACTGTTATCTGCATCCGCATGACTGTTATCCGTATCCGCTCCGCATCCGCAAGACTGTTAGCCGCAACCGCATGACTGTTAGCCGCATCCGACCTGCATCCGCATAACTGTTATCCGTATTCCGCTCCACATCCGCACGACTGTTAGCCGCATCCGCCCTGCATCCACACGACTGTTAGCCGTATCCGCCCTGCTTCCGCACGACTGTTATACGTATCCGCTCCGAATCCGCACGATGTTAGCCGCATCCACCCCTCATCTGCACGCCTGTTAGCCGCATCCGCCCTGCATCCGCACGATTGTTATCCGTATCCGCTCCGCATCCGCACGACTGTTAGCCACACCCGCCCTTCATCCGCACGACTGTTCTTCGATTCCGCCCCGCATCCGCACGACTGTTATTCCCATCCACCCCACATCCGCACGACTGTTATTCGCATCATCCCCGCATCCGCACGACTGTTATTCCCATTCACCCCACATCCGCACGACTGTTATTCGCATCCGCCTCGCATCCGCACGACTGTTATTCCCATCCACCCCACATCCGCACGACTGTTATTCGCATCATCCCCACATCCGCACGACTGTTATTCCCATCCACCCCACATCCGCACGACTGTTATTCGCATCATCCCCACATCCGCACGACTGTTATTCCCATCCACCCCACATCCGCACGACTGTTATTCGCATCCGCCCCGCATCCGCACGACTGTTATTCGCACCAGACACGCATTCGCATGATGTTTATCTGGATCCGCACATTTGTTATCTGAATCCGCTTACATTAGACTATAATAATATTTTTAGCCTATTTTCATTTATGAAAAAATAAGCTCATGAGATCACCTTTTGTCCATGTGTGTGTGTATGCGTGAGTGTATGTGTGTGTGTGTGTCTCTCTCTACGTGCCCCCCTGCCCCTAATAACTTCTAAACGGCTGGAGCGATTTCAGTGAAACTCGGTAAGATCATAGTAATTTCTGGCCGACCTCGACTGTATCCCTTAAATTTTATTACGGCTGTGCGAAATATTTCACAGGAATTCTTTATCTCCGAAACTATTACTGATATCACCCTAAAAGTTTAAACGGTGATAGAGGGTACTACTGCACGTTTATGTATGTGACGTTAAAAAACCTGTTAACTACAAAACGAACATGGTGGCCAAGCGAATTGAAACATTTAAATAGACTTTTCTCGCGATTTAACCACCCGAACGCAGTAAAACTTGGTACAGCTAATAACTCTACAAATTGCAATGCACTGACATCTAATTTAGTTCTATTGTTTATATAACTTCAAGATGGCGGTTGTGCGAAATTTCAAAATTAAGTTTTAATTTCTTGTGCTCTAATCATGCGATCGAAATCAACGTTTGAATAATGAACGTACTCAATAATCCTCATCTAACAGTACCGTATATAACTATCTATTTAGCTTAGCTTAAATCATCATCTTACATTTGTCATTAAAAACATAACATAAAAATATGATAGACTATGTCATAAACATCCGAGTCCTAGTAATAATATTCAACAACCTCGGATTTTATTCTATAAACTCTCCGCAAAATTACTCCAAATATTATCCGCAGCTTATCCACTATCCGCACAGCCATACAAACTATATCCGCCCGGCGAAAAATTTTGCGGATATCTGCAGATATCCGCATCTGCGGAGTGCTTTAGCCATAGCGTGAAGATAAAGAGATTTTGGGAGAACAAGAAAACATGGTCAGCTAGATAGGCTCAATCGTGCTCCATAGACGGCCATAACGAAGTAAATAATAATAATAATAATAATAATAATAGGCTAATAATGTTATTGATTACGTCCCTTTTAACTACTACGGCTTTTAGAGACACCGGGGTACCGGAATTACACCCTCAAGGGGATCTTAAAAGTGCCCGTTAATCTACGGCTGAAACGGCTCCCTCGCATTTGCGCACCATCAAATGCCAGCTGACTGCGCCAGGATTCGATCCTGCAACCTTGGGAACAGCAAAAGGGAACGTAACCACTGAGCCACGTAGCCAGTCTAAATAATAATTATATTATTAATAATAATAATAACAAAAATAATGATAATAATTATAACAAAAATAATAATACTAATACTTTTTTGTCGTGTGGCCTCCTCAGAGGCCGAGTGCTGGTCTTTCTATTCGACGCCCGTGGGCGACCTGCACGTCGGGATGAGAGGTGGAATGGATGAAGATCAATGAAACTGGGCAAGGATGTGGAAGGAAGCGGCCGTGGCCTATCGGAAGGTACCGTCCCAGCATTTGCCTGGTGTTGAAAATAGGAAACCACGGAAAACCATTTCAAGGACGGCCGACGGTGGGGCTCGAACCCACGCGTCTACCGAGTCAGCAGAGAGCTTGGTCCCATGACCTAACACTGCGCTTTAGCCAGCCGAGCCACTGCTGTCGGTATACTCATAATAATAATTGAAGACTCCACGAGAAAAACGGGGTAAGTCACATTCTATAAATTTTTCAGGAGAGCGAATTTAAACTTTCAACCCTATAATGAAATACTTAAAACACCCCAATTTAGGGCAAGCAATATCGTTTTTTCGCACAACTTATTTTTTTATAAAGGAAGTAGGCCTACATGTAATACAAATAAAAACTAAAGTTGAATTATGAAAAAGTGAGAGGATATGGGATGTTCTTTCCGTTTCCACTAAAAATAGAAACCTCTGTATCTTGATGACTTCCCGCTTTCTTTGAAATTAATTTCAACTGATCTCTAGTAACGATGGCTGGCCACCAGAATGCACCATAAACTCATTTTTGGAGAAAATGGACTATCCCGTTCTTTCCGTGGGGTCTTCAAATTACAATAATATGTTCCGTACAAAGAAAGTCGCCTACTTTAAGTTTGAAGTTTAATATCCGATTGTTCTACATTTTGATATTGCTATCCAGTTAAAATAATTAAAATTTGTGTAGTGTTTTTATCATACACTGAGAAACGTAACAGGTACCTAATGTTTATATTCTTAAATTTTACGGTACAGTATTATGGGCTGTAGGCATCTTGAAATGTCATCAACTCATTTTTGAGACAACTGTTCGTGGTGTACCCTTAATCAGAATTTCTTCAAAATTATTGTTGTGTGTTCACTTTTTAATCCAATGATGGCCAAAATCACTACACCAGAGACGTAATAAATGGCGTTGTACAGTATAACAACTCATTGGCTTACACGAAATTGAACCTTTAATGTGTTAGTCTCTTATAAATACTACTTTCTTGCAAATGTTCTTCATTATCAATCGATAGATTGTGTGATGTTTTAATTTTTAAATATTCAAAACAGTGGTTGTGTGATTATTCTTGGACGTTGAGAGCATTCTATTTTATTCTATTCTGATACACAAATATCTTTTGTTCTTTTCCATTCTATCGTTTTATTGCGACAAACGGGATTCTTTTCAAAGGAGTATTTAAAAATATGCCCATTTTTCACATTGGTTGTTGATGATCGAAAGCTATTTTATTTTGGTTATCACTATTTTGATTCATATTGATTTAGTTTTGCCCTTCCCGTTATTCACCGACGTTGAGATCACTTTCACATGTTTCGACAAGTAGACAGCTATAGAAGAATATGCGATTGAATCGCTATCTGGACACCTGGAGTGACGAGAATGTGCATATTATTGGCTTTACGCCAACTTACACGATGTCATACAAGTAATAACTCACAAGGAGCATTTACTCCTTGACATGTCTAATGGTGAACATATAACAGGCACGCACGCACGCACGCACAGGCTCACGCACTCGCCTTACATCGTTCAAGTGCTACACATAATTTATGCGTGTAGTAGGAGTTGGATAAACGTCAGTAGAAAAAAATATTTTAATTACCCAACACATTACATCAAGTCATCTGACCGTATGACGTAAGAAGGTGTAATATTGCTTGACTATCAGAACATTATTCTGGTATGAAAACGTCAAAGACGTGATGGATTAAAGCACAGAGACGACGGAAGTTAAACGAAATGGAAATTATAAGCAGGCATTATTGCTAAGAGGACATACAAAGTTCGTGGTTATTACGGCAAAGCAAAATAAATGCCTGATTTAGATTATCGTATTGGAAGTCATTTTTCAGTGTTGCCTTAGTAATCGAAATTTAATGTTTTTCAGTCGGTCAACATAATTGTACCGAATTGTAATTGGTTGGGTCCCAATCCTGAAAACAATTTACGTGAAAAGAAAATGATTTTTATGAAACGAATGCCTCGGAATGGGAGGTGATGGAGAACTACATCAAACGAGTTAGCTCATTGTTATATTTAGAAGCTGCTCTTATTTTACAAAGAGAAAAATCAAACAAATCATGCGATCGTTCCGGAGATCCGAGCAGCCGTATTAAGAATGAATCTATGTGATTCCATTTTTGTGCTTCTTGAATCAAAATGAGAGATAGATTGGTAAGGAACACGTTACGCAATAGGGAATAGCTAACTTACAGTAGTTATGGAAGGAAGGGTGGAGTATCGGAGCTTTAGGGAAAGATCGAGGACAGAATTTGTAAATAGATTGCGTTGGATGGTGAAGAGATAAACAAATATCTCGGAATGTGGTGGCTGATGGACGGCTGCATCAAACCAGTCAACGGACTGAAAACCCATGTACACAATTTGCTCTGTATATTATATTATAGGAATATTTTCCGAAAGGGGCAAGTTATTCGGGCACCAAATTTAACGTTCTTTCATGAATCCTACTAATTCAGTTCAAGATATTTCCCTAATTATGCTAAGTTGAGTTTCCATTCATTGCACACGTCTACAGACTAACGTTTTTATTTCGTTATCTGGATTCCAAAGGTCGTGAATTTACAGTAGAACAACACGTTTCTTATATCTTCTCGGTAGTGTAATCTTGTTAAAGTCCTATTCGTTGTGTATATTGATGTCTATACTGTATAACCATATTATTAAAGATACAATGCACAAATTGTCCATAATATTGTTTACAAACTTCAATAATCACGCGTCACCTCTTACTTGCACAAAAGATCATAATGGATGATCCATTTACAATTGATCACGTGGTATCGACAGCATTGCGTACCGCACCATTTACACATACAGGAGTACTCGGTGTTACACAGTTAATGGTGGTACTCATGTACCGCCATCGAGTTTACAAAAAGTCGCAGGTCTTGATTAGTGTCTGTCCATGTCCTGTTTTCCATGGCCTCCTTTGAGTAAAACTCGAGCCAGATTTCTTCCCTGTTCTTCACTCTGTCCTGCATTAGTTTTTCCCAGGCGTCAGTGGATGGTAGCCCTCTCTTCACTCGGAGATCCTCGATGAAGAAGGTCTCCTTGGCAAGTTCATACGCTGTTCTAGATTTTGCGTATTTCGATATTGCCAGGATAGCTTTCGAGAAGCGCGACTTGACTGCTTCTAGCATCCTCAGGTCCGTCAGCGTTATTTCCTCCCAGATGATTTCTGGTCCGTATATGGCGATGGGCGTTATTTTCGCGTCGAATAATCTCACAGCTATCATGTCACTAAAAACAATAAGGTCATAGGACCTGACGGGTTACGCATAGAACATTTGAAAGTCTCAACAGAGACTTTACTTCCCGCGATCTCAGACCTGATGAGCCTCTGTCTACAAGTGTGTAACATCCCCACTGGATGGAGAATCTCGACTATCAAAATGATGTTCAAGGGGAAAGGCGACCAATCAGATCCGGACTCCTACAGAGGGATAGCTATAGAAAGGAATATGCTGAAGATATTGACAAAACTCCTTAGCAAAAGGATCATTGATGCGGTAGAACATAAACTTCCAGATGAACAATTTTGATTCCGTATAGGAAGGAGCACTGTATAAATATTAAGAGTATTTTCCATTAATTTTTGTGTTTTCAAATATTTCCTGACAACGAGACTAACAACACTTTAAAACAAGTCAATGAAATTTTCTTCATTAACTAAAGCATTTTTGTGAAGAGTGAAATATTGTTCAGTCACATGGACAAAAAAATATCACTAGAATAGAACGGTAAAGGTAGAAAACCATACTCCTCTGAATGACTTTATGTTCTTGGATCCATATTTTCATACAGAAATGCTCATACAACTATAGAGACCACAGTAACACTGGTTATTTGAAAAAAAAGTTAATAATTTAAATAAGACGGGAATATTTTGTATGTTAGGTAGTCAGTCCGGGGGCTGGTTGGATCATCAAAAAGCACCACCGTAGGTTATGTGGATAGAAACGCACAAAAACACAATCGTAAGCTACTAAGCGAGGTAGTTTGCCATTCCTTTCCTCACTGAATCAGTACAGCAGTGCTATCCCTAATAGTAGAACCTTCCACAGCATCCACAGGCACTACCTGTGTCCCGAATGCCGTTACTAGGCACCATCCATACCTCGGTAGCTTCCACATAATCACAGCCTCTAATTAGACTGAGACATCAATGGGAAGCCACATTTTATAAACTGCATATTTTCAAAGCAGGTCTTATTTGTTAACAGGCTTCGAGTTTGATTACCATGAGTGGTAGGCTCAAGCTCGTACAAGTTAACTATGAAGAAGGGTTTCTTCTCGAAAGGAGAGTAGAGGCCCCTAATGATATGACTAAAAATGAAAACCATCTAATATGAATCTCCTCCACACGTTTATTGGAGAATGCATACTATCAGGAGGTTATACATTCACATTTCACTTGTAGACTGGATGTTCAACTGCCAATGGTTTATCGACAATATGTTGTGGTTGGTGATTAATTTAGGGCATTTGCAACATCGTGGTCATGTAGCCACATGTACTTGAGTGTGTGTGTCATTGTAATGGCTGTAGTAGAGTGAGCATTTGTAATTTGGGTTGGGATTCAGATAGAAGGTGGCCGTGGCCTTAATTTTGGTACCATCTGGGCATTCGCCCAGAATAAAAATGGGAAGCTATAGAAAACCACTTCTAAGATGTCTGAGGTAGGAATCGAACACACCTCTTCTCAGCTCTGCCTCACGAGGCTCATTCAAACCAGTTACAGCCCTGATATCAGAATTACATTTCTTGGCAGAGTCGGAAATTGAACCCTGACCATCGCAGTGACAGCCAATACTGCTACAGTAGTCACTATGCAACGAGGTGGAATTTGACTAAAACAGACGTGAGTTTTTCACTTGATGTAAGATCACCTCCAATTCATGTGTGGTTGATCTCGTTTATTGTAAGACAAAATGACCTTGATGCCAGATGCAGTTTCTGAGTTACCATTCTACGTGATAATTTGGAATAGACATAACAATTTTTTATTAATCATAAAACAAGATACATCAACAGAAGTTACTGGGTGTTGATTAGGTTGCTGCAACCACAAATGGAATAGAGTATATTTGGATATGACACCTGTTGAATTTTCCGCCTTCGGCAGTTGCTTCCAAGCACGTCCAACCTCATTTCGCAATAAATTGTAGGTATAGTGTTCGGTGACTACTTCTTTCTTTGTAATAACGTAATAATATGGTGGGCAAAAAAACTTCAAACAACTGCTGCTCGCATATTGATCTGTTCCTGTCCACAATCACAGCTGAACCTGATGTAATCCATCAATTTGTTAAAGACTATGGAACGTAATAGCAGGCTGAGAGAAAAATGAGAACATTAGTGGGAATGTGTTATTTAACCTTACGCTGAAAGACTGATTCTTTGATATATCTACAGACAAACTTATCTCATTTATCTGCCAGGACTCAATCCTACAACCATGGGCATTGCAGGTGAGAAAGTTACCGCTGCGTCATGCAGACATTCAGGAAAGGAAAGAGGGAGGAACGAAGGAGAGAAGGGATGGAGTGGAAGGAGAGAAGGAAGAAAGAAAAAGAGAATGAAAGACAGAAAGAAAGAAATTCTGATTTGTTATATTTTGGCGCGGCATTGTTGACATGAAGGTCACCCAAATTGTGTCAGGTTTAAAGACTTGCATCACACTAGTGGACCACAAAAATTTACTAGTTAAAATTATACGCTTTCTTACTTCAGAATTAAGTTTAGGCAGAAAGTGGTGTGAGATTAAAATAGGGACATTCTGACGACCCTACAAATTGCTTTCACTCGGAGTTTACCTCTCACTTTATTGATCATATATTATTCTAAGATGTGATTTTGATATGAATAATAATTTAAAATAACAGTTTTGATATGAATGAAGATGTTCCTAAATGCACTAGTAAAAAAAATCATAGGCGTATCATCTCATACTAGAATAATGTACAGACGTGATTAATTTAATACAAAAATGCGTGTTATTAACATTCAGACACTCCAGATGTCTAAATATATCCAAGTAATTCAATATCAAATACTTCTCTCATTCGATGGTTGCCACAGTGACAAAGTATATTACACAATATCCTTTCTGTTCTTTTAGCAAGTTCAAAACGTCTACTAAACAAAAGGAAATGAACAAACCATTTATGAATAACAATAGTGATTATTACTATATTTGAGTTAATGATCGTTTGCTATTCTTGACCGGTGTCATATAGGTAGCTCCGTTCAATGATCATAGAACCTTTGAAAGGAGCTTTGGCAATGCTTCGAAGAAGATATTTTGGAAAGTTTAAAGAACTCCATAAGTTTACAAGTACCTTTGGAATTGTTCCTCTTGTCACCCCCATTAGTCGTTTGACAGAGATGTGGTCCAATGAGTACTTTTCCCTGTAGTGCCCCACTGTTGGTTCATAAATATCTCACTTTTCATTATCGACCACTCGGGTCGGGCACCAGGATACTCAAATCAAATCGTTAATTCATGTTCATACCGGTGGATTTTATATCTTTAAATAAATTACTTTTATGTGTTATTTTTTAAATGTTGGATCCATTTCAACACAGAAGTTTGCAGGAAGGCAAAACAATTGAAGAGAAAAGAGAATTTATCACTATTTAATCTCTGCATTTTATGTGATAATGTGTTATAAATATGCAAGAATGTGCGTTAGTAAAATTTGCTACTAACCTTCCATGGAGAGTGACACATGGTTATTGTGGATAAATAATGTTTTGAGATCAATAGTTTAATGTTTCTATTCACAATAGGGGCCTTAATGTCTAAAAAATGCTTTTTTTAAAACCGCTTTAACTCCCAACCCGGCTTCACCCACGGACTCTGCGTGGGATCATTCCTCTACCGTCGCAAGGATGGTGTCTGGAAGCTGAACACACTTTGTTAGCAGATATAACAGGGGATGGCGACAGGCCGAACGCCCAGGCGACCGCCAAATTGGGTCTAATTAAGGAAGGGTCAGGGAAGGGATATTCCTAGGAAGTCCGCCGTGGACCTGTTGTAAGGAAACGTTTCTGGTGGTGAATATGGGAAACCAAGAAATCAGGATAGCCGAGGTGGGATTCGAACCTATGCTCTACCTATGCCAGTGAGGCACAAGCTAGTGCTTTAGCGCTCTCGGCCACCATGAATGGTCTAAAAAATACATCGACACAAAATAGCTCCAAATTAGGTACGCTATTTCACGGACATCAGTGACTATATTGGAAATGTTTAAAAAACTGGGTGGATTCCCAATCAAGGATGAAAAATGTTAATAAATTGGAGAATGAATTTGTATTCTCTAATAATTTGGCCACATCTGTACAAAACAAAACAAAAATAAGAGAATAATGCCTCGTTGTTACTTTAAATATTCCAGAAATGTCTACATAAAAACGAGAAGGTTTTTAACATTAAATACACAAACCGTTCATATTTTTCTTGATCTCCTTGAATTAGCAAAGATTTCTTTTTCTCTTGTCAGTTGACGCAAATGAGGGAGGACTTGCATTTGTAGAAGCTAAGTGCTAATTTACCGCAAGCAAAGTAGAGTGTAATTACTAGAGTTCTTTGAGGAGTAATTTATGCATTAGAAATACTAAAGGGCCTTTCTAAAATCATGAATATAAGGAATTATACAAGGTAATGCTGGAATAAACATCAATTCTAAGAGGAAAATAGGTGTTAAATATTCACGTTTCTTTCATTGACTATATTTTCATCAGCAAAGAGTGATTATTGAGATTGTATGTTCGGCATGATTATGACTCATATAATTGGTACATGTATATACTTCATTTAGCAGTTTCTCACTACAGAATGCATGTGAATAAATAGTCATACATTTCATTTGCAGTTCAGAACCTATCGACGAATCATTAAGTATGAAAAATAAATAAATAAATAGATAAATAAACCACGTAGGTCAATGCTTTAACAAGCAAGGCCATGGTCTCGAGAAAGTAGAGAGACCGACTTAAAATGGTGTTTTAATTGTTCATGGCCGCTTCCATCCAATTCCTTGCCCAGTTTCATTCCTATTCATTAAATTCACATCCAAAATCTCCCGTGATAAGGTTTGCATCAAGAAGCGAATCTGGCCATAAACACCATTCACCACATATAAATTCATCTCACCTTTCTCCGACTCCACAAAAGTGGGATTAGTAAGTGGTAGAAATATACGTTGTTGATTCTCGTACGAAGAATTAACCAAGATAAGTTAGAATCTAATAACCCGGCTGGGAATCAAGCCCGAGTTCCCTCACACGAACTTCTAATGTTGGCCATGATGTCCGACAGGGGTGTTGATGAGCAAGAGCGATTATTCGTATTGAGTACCCTTGATAATGTAAGAATACTTTTTCTCTGATGGTATGATCAAAGTAGTTCCAAGATAGTATTTTTAATATAAATACGTAGGCCTAGGGCCTACATGGTCTTTTTATGAATCTTGTTTCACCCTGAGTGTTTGCAATGTCCACCCGCAAGTCTCACAATCAGCTTACATAATATGAGGTTCTATACAAGGAAATTCATAACTACATGCTTCCTTCCTTCCTTCATAACTTTGCATTGTGTAAAATTATTGGGCTTCATTCTTAACAGTCTGTAATTTTGAAGTAATATTAATGCGCTGAAGATAGTTGTCTATGAAATTATTGTTCATGGAAGCATTTTCCATATTGTGCAATCCATATGGCGTCACGTTCTAAATCAAGAGCTGAAGAAAGCTTACTTAAACACTGAAAAGCCGGATATTAGACAACACGTTTCAGAATTTATGGCTTTGCAATTTGTGCCATTAGATGACGTGATGCAAACCTCTTCAAACCATAATGAATATGTACTCGTACATAATAATGCCAACCAAGATTATCGTGTTAGGAGCGTAACTGCGTGGTTATTGACCCAATTATTTTCAGGTAGATATTTATAATGTACTAGATATTTTATCCATTGCTGTAAAGTGGATTAAGCTCTACTATTGTCAAGCTATTGGAAACTAAAATAAAAATAAAACGGTAAATATTGCAATTCTTGACTTTGTAGGTGATACGAGCTCCGGTAGCCAGTTTTCACTTACATTAATCATATTTATCACAAATCCTTATCCTAATGGAAGAAGAAAAAAGGAACTGCAGCTGGATCTCTGTTGAACCTGTTTTTAATTTTTACGGGTAAGGTTATATGGTTGTTTATTAGCACATTGTACGAGAGCAGTTCTGAATATCAATACATTTAAACAATCTCCCTAGTGTTTGTGGTTTATAGAATTTCCGATAGATGGCGAAATTTATCCAAAAGCCATCACGTCATGAATTTTCATGTGGAATTAATAATTTATTCAGCGACAAAGTGCGAAGTTACCCAAAGAATTCGATGATTCGCTTATGCGAAATTAATGTGATATACATGATTTTCTACACAGCAAACAAATTTCAAATGAGATAATGGTGAATACCTTCTCAAAAACTGACAACATTCTTGAAATACGGTATTAGATAGAAATAGCTTTAGTTTGGATGGACTGTATTTAAATATTGAGACTGCAAGTAGGGGAAAATGGAGGCGCTTCGTTCACTTATAGAGCCTTTCGGGCTAAATGCTGAAAGGAATAAGTGAAATGAAATTGAGTTGTTAAAAATAATTATGTAAGTACCTCTCCTGTTAGGAAATGATATTCTTCTTCTTTTGTTGATTTCGGCCATCTACCGTATAGACCACATGAAGTAACTTCCTCATGGATTTGCCTCCTTTTTTGATTTTAGTTTTCCCATTATTTCTTCTTCCTTTCACTGTTTTCTTTCCTTCCTTTATCCCTACAAACGAGCGCTTTTTATTTGTTTCCTGAAAATCCCCGAATTTTCTAGTCTTATTTCAAGGTGTAGCCTAAGTCTGTCTAGAATTTCCTTTTCTGTAATGTTCAATTCTGTCAAATCCTATTTCACATCGACGATTATTAGCAATATGACCATGGAGCAATGATACATTCACAATTATTAAAATACAGAGATGACAGAATCAAGTAAGTTGGGGCTTAATGGATAATGCGTAACGTGCATCGTGTCTCAAGCCAACAAACATTGTCGTAGCTCATTTACTTAACAAGATATTTCAGTTCTTGTAAAGGTGAAATTTCTTCCCAATTATTATAATAGAGTATATAAGAGTATGATTACTATTATTTTTTATTATTATTATTAGTGCTATTTATAATTAGTCTGCCTCGCTGCGTAGTGGAAAGCATTCCGGCTGTCACTACTGAGCACCGGGTTCGATTTCCGGCTGTGCCTAGGAATTTAATTCTGATATGAGGGCTGGAATGGGGTTCACTCAGCCTCGTAAGGCAAACCTGAGAAGAGGTGGGTACGATTCCTAACTCAACCATCCTGGAACTGGTTTTCCGTGGTTTACCACTTCTACTCCATCAAATGCCGGAATGGCACCTAACGTACAGCCACGGCCGCTTCCTTCCCAAATCCTAATCGTCAATTTCAAATAGACACACTAGTACAGACATTACAGTGAGCCAGGTTTTCAGACAAATTCTACACACACACAAATACATGGGGCTACAAGACCACGATGGCACAAGGCCACTTAAAGAATCAACAACAACAAGTATTTATAAATAGGCAGACAATTCGTCCGCTCTACGACCTATTATTATCATTATTATTAATAATAGTATTATTGTTTTTATTATTATTTTTATTAGAGGTATTTTAGCTATTATACAGACAGTTGAATATTTTTAAATCAACTCGATTTGTGTTCATACCGTTTAAAATGCTTCACCATCATAATTTAAACACAAGATCAGAAGATGTTTGAAATTTGATTCATATCAGCGGAGAGGTCGGGAGCAGGAAGTGACAAAAATACATAGTTTCCAACAAAATTTGTTACGTAGAATTCTTAACACATGGCGTTTCTTGTCCTTTATGAAACACACAAATGTGAAAGGGTATTTTTATATACGGTATCTTGATGCAATCTTCTTAATAAGAAGGCGTCAAAGAATAGAAGGCTGAGTGGGAGGGTTCTTAAATAGAATGTATTCCCTTAATACTAAAAGAAGATAAACAGCTGTGGACTAAAAAGAAAAATTCTGGTTAAAAAGTTGGACGCGTAACTGCAGAAGTAATTGTGGAGTATTTAGGAGATTCGTAATGAATTGCAGAGCACAAGAATGGGAGCTACTGTTGGGTTTAAGTAGCGGATCAGATAGCCCCAGTGGGAGTTCCAGTGGGTCACTTTGGGGCCGCCGACATGATAACAGATTATTAATAGTCACAGTCATTCGCCAGATTTTCTACTGATAATATTAATGGATTAGAATTTGTGTAATTTTTTCTTTTATGGAATGGGACGCGATGGTTGAGTGCAGCCGCGACTCCGTAAGTTCTGTACTTCTATGTTACAATGAGTAACATTGATGGTAAATTTAGGCTTATTACACTACTGTAGTTGTAGTTTCGTGAAACCCCCAGCCCCATTTCGATGAGCCGCCCCTGGTTGAGTACTATTCAGGAATATGACCTCATTGTCGAAGTCCAAAACTGGACTTTACAATACAAGTGGCAACTCTCCCTGTTATGCACGTCATCTAATTTTAAATTGACCCCTTCCAGACGACGCGGCTTTTATCTTGATCATTCAGTCCCATTAGGTACTTTGGATGGGGAAATTTATCTGATAACCAGTATTATTGTGGTGTCTGTAGTAATGTGTGTATTTGTAATTCAGGTGAGAATTGGGAAAGAGGTGACCGTGGTCATAAGTTAGGAAACACCCCGGCATTTGCCTGGAGTAGAAGTAAAAGAAACACGGAAAAAACTTCCATGAAAGCTGAGATGAGAATCGAACCCACCTCTTCTCAGTCTTCTCAGTTTTTCCTCACGAGGCTGAGTGTGAGTTTATCCCATTCCAGCCCTGAGACCAGAAATTACATTATTTGGCAGAGCCGGGAATCGAGTCCGGAACTCTGGGGTGACAGCCATGAATGCTAGCCGCTACGCCAGTAGGTGGCCACAATGTTAGACAGGTTTATCAATGAACATCTCTTAATATTCTTGTGTCTATAGGGTGTGGGATGAGTTGAGATGAGTAGCCTAGGTGGTTTTTCTTGCCGGATGCCCTTCCGGACACCAACCACATTTGTTGAGCTAATGCGGGATGAAATGAATGTACATGAATGATACTGAGCCTATAAGATGGTACTATATCAGCGTTTGCCGGAAGTTGAGAATGGGAAACAACGGTCAACTACTGTATTTCAAGGATGGCTGACGGGACGGCGGGGTTCGAATCCACTCATCATTTGAGTCTAGAGAGAGCCAGACCCCATGGCATTGGGCTTTAACGCGCGTAGCTACGATAAGTAATACGTGTTGAATGGATGGATCGTAGAGCATGACGGTGAATCCCAGGGGGATCGTCTCCGACACTTCCGTTCTGATGAGTGCGTCATCATATTCATCACGGCATAAAATGGGTACTTGAATTAGTTGTTCAGAAACAAAAAGGTGACGAATTTTCTTCTGGAAACGTGGGAAATATATTCATTTTCTGTTGTCGGTGTTTCATTTGAGGGGCTTAGGCATCGTGGTAATTTAGCTCCATGTACTTGTGTGTGTGTGTGTGGGGGGGGGGGGGGAAATGTTGTATGATAACCTGTGTTATTGCGATGGCTGTATTGTCATATATGTAATTCAGGTGAGAATTGGGGAGGAGGCGGCCGTGGCTTTAAGTTAGACACCATTTTCTTGGAGTATAAGTGGGAAACCACGAAAAACCACCTCCAGGATGGCTGAGGGTAATATCGAACTCACCTCCTCCCAATTATACCTTAAGAGGCTGAGTGTACACCGTTTCAGCCCTCAGACTTCATCTTTCCTGATACCCCCATTCTTCGAGGGGTCAGACCTCTTCTTCCCTTCTTATGACATCTCCTGCCTTCTACACAAGGCCCTAAATGTGGCACGGTGTATATAACCCCACCACTTTTTGTGCATCCTGGATAGTGCTACACCTTCAAGGGCTCATGGTTAGTGAGTTCGGGAGTTCGCGACTCTGAGGGATTCCAGTGCTGGGTCCGACTTTCCCTTCTTCCATTGCCCTAAAGCGGACCCTCTCCTCTTTCCCTTTCCTATCTGCCTTTCACGGCTCCCCTTTCTTCCAAGTCCCTTAATTCTAATTCTTCGTGGATTGAGAGAATTTCCGTTCCTTCGTCTGTTAATTACCTTGTTTTCTTTCAATTTCCTCTGGTAGTTACTTTTAGTTGTAAGTGTGTGGTTAGTTATACTCTCCATTTCTTTTTCATTTTCACGATTACCCAAACCATTAGGGGCCGATACCCTAGATGTTAGGCCCCTTAAAACAACAATTATCATCAAGATCATCATCATCATCATCATCATCATCATCATACATTTGGCAGCGGAAATTGGGCTTCAGTCGAGAGAGAAATGTATTTTTTGAAAGAGAAAATACCTCAAATTTGAACTGTTATTAAAATGCTCAGGATTATTGAATCTTCAAAATCACAAAATAATAAAGTGAAGAAAGAATTTTGAGACATTGCTGAACGATATATATATGATTATGTTTGAAAAATTATACAAAAATTACCGCCCGTCAATTATGTTATGTATTCAAAGAATCACAATATTGGTTCATTATTCCTTGAATACATAACATAACTGAAAGTATTGAATAGGCGGAAATTTTTGAATAATTTTTCAAGCATTATATCAGATATAGCCTATACTGTATATTATATATAATCGTCAATACGGAACCATGATGAACTTTGTAAGTCCCGCATTTGCTGAATTATTTTCATCACTGGACGGAAAATCCACTAATAGCTTACTCACAAGAATTTCGCCTAATAGGCTCATGTCCAGACCTGGCAACAAAACAGTCCCGCTAACTATGCTAACAACACCCACTTAGGTCACGCAGGGTAGTAGGCCTACGGGAAAGATGTGTGACCTACTTCTTTCAGAGAGATAAGGCGAGAAGGGAAAAGGAGTTTGTTATTTTATTTTGTAATTCAGGTATGGTTCGCGAAGGAGATGGCCGTCGTCTTAAGTTAGCAACCATTTCTTGGCAGAGTCGGGAATCGAACCCAGACCTCCGCACAGTGGGTCAAAATCGAAATCCAGGGGGACAAAATTATTTTTACGTTTTTATCATGAATTTCGAGTGAAAGCAACGTATATAATGTGTTTACTTCATAATAAACATCAGTTAAGACTTTTTAAGCTACGTCTACACATGCACGAAATTGTCTATGACAAAGAGTTGGATAGAGCGTTCAGTTATCTCTTCAGAACAATTTTCTACCCCTAAATTACTTTTAACAGAGTCACAAAGGTCCACTTTTGACATAATTGTCGAACCCAGTTCTTCAAACAGTTGTAAACGTGTGAGAACTGGTTGCGCGGCTTCTTCTAAAACGTAAAATAACTAAGTAAGTTGCAAAAAGATGCAAAAAATCTTATAACAGGCGTAAACTACAAGACTTTATCTACATTTTAACATTAAGTAGAAAGTGACGCAGAGTGACGCAACATACTAAAAATCAAAGTGAAAATATAATTTTAAAAATAACCGTTAAATATTATATAATGCAAATATAGGTAAAATTACGTAACACTTACGTCCATTAATAACTGAAACAAGTTGCAAGGATCATACCTTCAGCTGCATGTTCGATCTTATAGCATCACACTAACCACAAAGACAACCAAACCACAGCCAATTACATTCACCCTCCAATTCAGACTGCTCGAACAGTGGTGACAGATATACACTAAGATGCGTTTATATCCCAGAATAGTGAGTGGCAATTAAATGAGAATGCTGTAGAAGTAATACATTTTGATTTTTAAATTATGAAAATAAATAATTTTGTCCTCCTAGATTTCGATTTTGACCCACTGTGCTCCGGGACGACAGTCAAAAATGCTAGCCGCTACACTACGAGATGGTCTTGGTAGAAGGGGTTGGAACAGGAAGGAAGGATGGAAGGCACCGAAATAAAGTGTACTACAGTAGGTTAATACACATTGCGTATCTTATCATGCCAATCATCAGGCGTGGCATTGAGTTTAGATGTTACCACTAAATTCTCAACAATTATGCCGGTGCTATATGAAATATAAAAAAATCACCAAATTTTGAACCAAAAAGTTCCATTATCCTCTACTTCCTTTGGTATGTCCTAAATTTTGTATTGTTTACTTGACTTCTAAAATCGAAAGTGTCGATAACCACTTAACGTAATCACTAGATGAAAGACAATGAATCGCTGATAACCGCCATATGTAGGCCTACTTATCACTACAACATGGTCGCAACAAAGATCACCTTTACCGCTCCTCATTCAATTGTGGTGGCGTAAATGACGTCATATGCTCCGACAAAGGCATAAAAAACGACAACAAAGGCAAAAAATCCACGCGTTCTTCTGACCGAGTGACATTAACTAGCATTCGTGTGGTAATTCCCCATTCCGTCCTCTGTCATCCTTCCCCCCAGCATGGCCCACCCCACGCGTTAAACTTCCTCTCTCCTCCCCTCTCCGCGCCCCCCCACCCCCCACTTCTTTACTCTACCGCTTTCACCCTTTCCGTTATTACTGCGATACCATCAACACTTATCAGCTGCATCTGGCTTTGCTAGATGACAAAACGACAAAATACACTACATGTCCTTCACGTAAAAAAAAAACAACGAAATACACAGTGTTATAATGAATGTAACAAAGTTCGAGCAGAGGAAGTGCGAGCGGCATTTTCTGAGGCAAGCCAGCCTGAAAACTACGTGCGCTAAAAGAACAATTGCCAATGCATCGCGTGATGCGAGTCTACCGCCTGGATGGTTCTTGCGTGCGTCACAAGAATTCCTTCCTTCTTAAATGTTTAGACTGAGGATTTATAGGTTTTTCAATTGGCTTAATATTTTGCTTTCACATCCGCCCGTTTATTTACGGAGAACGAGATGCTATGTGCCTCTGTTCCAAGTTAATTTATTTGTAGCAAATAAAACCACACCGAGCAATTTAGAAAGAAGAGTGCCTTTGCTTATTTACTCTCATATGTACATTTTTTTTGGTCGTGTGACCTCCTGAGAGGCCGAGTGCAGGTCTTTCTAGTCGACCCCCGTGGGTGACCTGCGCGTCGGGATGAGAGATGGAATGGATGAAGATGAATGAAACTGGGCAAGAATGTGGAAGGAAGCGGCCGTGGCCTGTCAGAAGGTACCGTCCCAGCATTTGCCTGGTGTTGAAAATGGGAAACCACGGAAAACCATTTCAAGGACGGCCGACGGTGGGGCTCGAACTCACGCGTCTACCGAGTCAGCAGAAAGCTTGGCCCCATGACCTAACGCTGCGCTTTAGCCAGCGTAGCCACTGCTGTCGGTATATGTACAGTAATACTGTTGTAGTTGCTTTCTTAAGGGGCCTTATACAGCTCGATTGAGAGTAGAAGTGCTACTGATATTCACTTCCACTCTCTGTCAACTGTTATAAGAAACATCTCAAGTAGGCTGTAAAATATTGTAATGTATATTGTGTTCATTTCCATTTGTGTTTCATTGGTTGATTGATTGAACATATGGATGAAGAATGGTTGCTTGATATTTTGATTGAATGTACGAGCGACTGAAGTAATGTAATCTTTTGTTTTTCTAGATCCTCGAATGTCACTTTTGTATTAGGCCTATGTTTCCTTTCCCAGTTACTGAATTTTTCTTCTTATCTTTTTAGTTTATTTTCATTCATGAACAAAAAAAAAGAAAATAAGCTTATGAGATCACTTTTGCCCGTGGGTATGTGTGTTTGTGTCCCCCCCCCCCCCCTAATAAAATCTAAACTGCCGAAACGATTTCAATGAAACTCGGTAAGTGCATACTCCTGCCTCGTCCGACGTTGACCGTGCCTTCCAAATTTTAATTTGTTTCACCAATCCAACATGGCGGCTGCGCGAAATATCTCACTGGCATTCTATATCTTCGCAACAGTAACATATATCAACCTGAAATTTTGTACGGTGATATAGGGTACTACAGTACTAGATTTTTTTCTATGTGACTTTCATAAACCTGTTAATTACGAATCGAACATGGCGGCCAAGCGGAGTTTAAACATTTAAATGGAATTTACTCGATATTTAATCATCCGAGCGCAGTGAAACATGGCACGGTATACCTTCATATAGGCCTTAAAATACTGTCGTCTAACTTAATGGAAATTTATGAGAACCTAAAACTGGCGGCTGTGCATTTTTTTAAAATCTCGTTTTCATTTCTCGTGTCCCAAGTAACCAGTAAGATATATGAAAATAAGCTATTTTGTTCCTCACGGAACTACTTGTTATTTATGTTTTTGTCTTTTTCTGTTTACTGTAGATAGTTTTTAATTTTCTGTAAATTATTTTAATGTTTCTTGAGCAATAGGGACTGTTAGAATGAATGAAAGCTAGAGGTAATTTTCGTCCAGTATGTTTGAGCGTGTGTCTGTATGGTAGTGGTTGCAGAAATATAATAGTGCCTTTCTATTTGTGTTCGTGTTTGTTGTAATTGTAAATTTTATTGTTAATTATTATATTGTCACACGTGTAGTCTCCCTGCCTGACAATAAAGAATACATAATCGTGGTCATATGAGCCTCCGTGGCTTAGGCGGCAGCACGCCGGCCTCTCACTGCTGGGTCCGTGGTTCCAATCCCGGTCACTCCATGTGAGATCTGTGCAGGACAAAACGGAGGCAGACAGGTTTTTCTCCGGGTACTTCGGTTTTCCCTGTCAAAAATTTCATTCCAGCAAGACTCTCCACTATCATTTCATTTCATCTGTCATTCATTTACTCATTGCCCCAGAGGAGTGCGTCAGACCTTGGCAGCCGGCACAGTTCATATCCTCGCCGCTAGATGGGGGCTTCATTCATTCTATTCCTGACCCGGTCGGAGACTGGAAGCAGGCTGTGGATTTTCAATCGTGGCCATGCAAGGCCGAGTGTGGAATCTGTCTGATAGCCAGTGTAATGTGTTGAGGTCATTCTTTCAGTGTTGCCTATACAACTTGTAACTCTTCAGTCGGTCAACATAAATTTGCAAATTCGTGTTGACCGACTGAAGAGTTGATAAACTGTGGCATTGTGACGGCCATTCTACTATATATAAGAGACGTACTCAACCTGGTGCTCGTGAGCATCACGGTTCTCTTTAAATTAAATTTGGTGTTCTCATCATACGAGCCAAAAGGTACTTGCAAACACAAGCTCCCCTGAGATCCATTCTTCAATTCAAATTGTGTTCCACGAACCGGAATAATAGTGCTTTAATTACAATTTTTGTTAGAAATTTCATTATTTTGGAAAATAGTATTTTTAATCTACAGTAAAATAATTGGACATCCTTGATATACGAGTAACACGAAAGATGCTGATACGACGCGACTGTTCACACGTAAATGTATCTTATCTACATGAATCATGCAAGCAGTTGCAGCATGCCTAGCGAGTGGTGAGTCCCTAGCTATTTCAGTACTTCAGATGGAGATAATTTGAATTGAATTTGAATGTATTCATAGAGAACTGCCACTGAGGCTCAAGAGCCTCTTTATGTAGCAAATACAATGGTCTGGATTGAAGTTATATTAAAAGAAACTAATCCTAGCTTAACAACTAATAAAACAATATGTAAAATATACTTATAACTAAACACTCCAATTAGGAATGAGAGGCGTATTCTTGTATTATTATTATTATTATTATTATGTTCGATTTAATGATGCTCGGGTACTTGATATGGCATGCAGGTGAGACTCACAGTCTCAAACATGTTGAGGATGCCAGGTATATAATAAAAATAATACGTCAATTCATTAACACTCTTGGAAACATAAATGTGATCTTAACTAATACATGTAGGCTAATTTGTTCCAGTAGTGCCATTTTTCAGTGTTGCCTTTAGTAAACAAAAGTTTGATGCTTTTCAGTCGGTCAACACGATTGTACCCAAATGAGATGGGTTATTCCCTAATCCTGAAAAAAATTACATGAGATTAATAAATACACTTGGATGACCAGTTTCGATCGTCAAGCGATCATCATCAGATCCACTACACTTGGGCTATAAAATCTATGTCTGAAAGTATGGATGAAAATATTTACAATATATACACTTATTTAGTTGCAGTATTAGTTAAGATAATGCAACTCGTCAGTATTTGTTAGTTGTAGCCTGTGTGGTGTTTTGTTAATATGCTGGAAGTGGTGATTGACCTGCGGAATTTGTTTGTTTGGAGTGAATATGTGGTTGTTGTAAATGGTCAATTCAGATTGCATTGTACAGGCTAATTATCTGGTTGAGTCTTGCGCGGTCCTGGTGAGAGCAGTTAACTTGGTCACTGTCTGCACTCGATTGAGGCAGATAAGTAGCTTGTACAATACAATCTTAATTGACCATGTACAACAACCACATATTCACTCCAAACAAACAAATTCCGCAGGTCAATCACCACTTCCAGTATCTCAACAAAACAACACACAGGCTACAATTAACAAATTTTGACGATTTGCATTATCTCAACTAATACTGCAACTAAATAAGTGTATATATTGTAAATATTTTCACCCATACTTTCAGACATAGATTTTATAGCCTAAGTGGGCTGTAATGGATCTGATGATGATCGCTTGACGATCGAAACTGGTCATCCAGGTGTATTTATAATCTCATGTAATTTTTTTCAGGATTAGGGATTAACCATCCAGTCATTGGGGGAAATTCATGTTTACCGACTGAAGAGTTGATAACTTGTGTCATTGTGACTGCTATTCTACTGTGTGTAGGAGGTAGAAATTTGGTTAGGAACAAGCCGTGGCCCTAATTTAGGAACCACACCGGCATTCGCCTTCATTAGAAGTTGGAAATCATGGATGACCGCTTCTGGGATGGATGAGGTAGGAATCTTCTTAGTTCTGCCTCGTTAGGTTGAGTGAGATCCGTTCTAACTCTCAGGCCAGAATTACATTTCTTATCAGAGCCGGGAATCGAACTTCTGCGGTGAGAACCTAGAATTTTAGTCAACTCGATAGGAGGTGGACATTGTAGGTTTTATCGATACAAGGTCGATAATCTTAAACATTTTCATTATTACGGCATAAATGTTAGAGGCAAGAAATTATTTCCCATCTTGTGGAATAATTTGGCGGTAAATTCGTACAATGTCAAACTTTGCCTGACACATTGAAAAGCTTCGTCATCATTAAGACTTTGTAACTCTACAATTCCGTCTTCAGAAGATAAGTTGTTTGCACTAGGACTATAACACAATTACAATGGATGCATTCTTTTACACAATAACAGTGCAATCCTGGTGTAGTTTCATTTAAAATACATTTCTGTCTATCAGTAAAATAAAAAATAAAATAAAATTCCTCAGTAGTTAAAAGGAACGCAAAACCAATAATATTATTATTATTATTATTATTATTATTATTATTATTATTGTTATTATTATCATTATTATTATACGTCTGTTGGTTTATGGCCATATGAGGATAATATATGCATCAAATTTACAATTTAAATCAACAGAAATTTTTTATGTAACATTTTAGAAAAATAACTGGCTTAAAAGAGCCTTTCATTTTCCATCCAGAATTCACTTCCTTGTAACTGAATAATCAATGATTAGCGATAAATACGCCAAAATTTTTATAAGTTTACCAAGATAGGTATCAAGTTTAGTAACTATGAATTGTGTGGCTCTTCAACGTACAATGAGGCACGGATTACAAATGGCTTATTTAGATAACACAATTTAGAATGTTGAATATCTTTCTTTCTTTCTTTCTTTCTTTATCGTTTACCCTCCAGGGTTGGCTTTTCCCCACGGACCAAGCGAGGATTCCCAACTCTACCGCCACTGGCAGTGTCCTGGAACTTGGGGACTCTGAAACGGAGATACAACTGGGGAGTGTGACTAGCACGTCACGCAGGCGGCCTCACCTGCAAAGTGAACAGCGGCCTGATGAAGGGATGGGAAGAGTGGTAGGGATAGACAAGGAAGAGGGAAGGAGGTGGCCGTGGCCTTACGTTAGGTTGACTACCGTCCCGGCATTTGCCCGAAGACGAAGTGGGAAACCACGGAAAACCACTTCGAGGTTGGCTGAGGTCTCTACTCATTTGGACCACCCAAGGCTGAGTAGACCCCGTCCCAGTCCTCATACCACTTTTCAAATTTAGTGGCAGAGCCTGGAATTGAACCGCTGACCTCCTGGGTGGCAGATAATCATGCTGACCACTACACCACGGAGGCGACACAGAATGTTCAATATCCACAATTAGTAATACAGACGTCTGGAATAAAATACAGTTTCGTTCATAAGAAAAATACCCTAAGCATAGGAATTATTCATGAGCATTTAATAATGACTTGAAAATTCGATTGCGCTTATTTTTTACTTTGGTAGCAATGATGTGAAGAAATTGAATACATTCCTTCAATACACCCATCTTATATGTGGTTCAGACATAACATAACAATTGCCTGAAATCAGACCAGATGAACGAAAGTTTTTCAGTGTTCTGTCTTTGAACCGTTTCGATTTGGTACTGCAGGCATAATACTGAGTGTTTGTTGTTAATTCATTTTAGGGAGTTGCTACACCTTGGTTATTAGAATTAAAAGGAAGCTTGTAGTTTTATGCGACCATCAAACTTGCGATCATAAGCCACGGGACCTTTTTTTTTTTGAGTGGAGTCCCAACCACCGCACGTGATATTTCTTCTGGAAAATCCCGCATTCATGAACCAGGTATCTAACATAATCTCCCTTGGTGGAAGGCGAGTAGCTTCACTGCTGCGCCACCATGCCCCTTCTGAACATAGTGTTTGAGACATGTCTCTCTACATTGGATTAATGCACTTGGAGTGACAAAGGAAATGCAGAATACTAACGTTAGCACCAACTTTGATCACTGGATTCAAACTACAGACTTGGCGAATAACTGGAGTTCACCAACTATTGTCCAAACTGTGTTAGTATGTCCAAATCAAGTGATTAGAAATAGTAATTTCCTAATAGTGGGCAAATTTGGAAGCACTATAATATAAGAGGAATATATCTTGTTCAGCAATAATAATCTAAAAACATGCCAATCAATACAAAAATGTCTAAATGATGACTTCTTTATCCAATTTCTGCGGAGCACAAAATAGGGTCGTAGTGACATTCAAAAAGAAGAAGAACAACAGCAATAACAATAATAATAATAGTGGTGCAAGCCCTGCTGTGTATGGGTTGCACGCTTACCTAGGAGGGTCCGGGATCGATTTCCGTCTTCATTAGAGAAATAAGATGTGACATGAGGGCTGGATGAATTAAATTCATCCTCATAAGACAACTGAGTGTTGACCAACTATAAAGCATTAATTTCGATAAATAAATTAATAAATAAATCGCTATTCAGTATAAAACAAAGTCCCCGATTCTTGGATGTTCCAGGTTATCTCGAGAATCACTAGAATCTAGATGGAGCTTGATGCGGTTTTCAACATTCTGTAAAGGATTTCTCGAGGAAAGTTTCTGCATTATTTTAATTACTACAATAACTAAATAAGTGTACATATTGTAAATACTATCACCCATACTGTACTCGTAGATATAGATGTAATAGCCCAAGTGTAATGGATCTGATGATGATTGCTTGACGATCAAGTTTCTGTAGAAAATAATTTATTTATAACGAAGGGAAGCCGAGCAGTAACGATTTCAGTGAATCGAGTCGAAAAGAACCTACCGTCCGTGTGCCTTTCATGCTTGCGTTGGGTATACCGTTAAAATATCTATATACTATGAGTGTAAGAATTGTTCAGCATGAAAAGTTCTACAAAAAAGTCCGAGACAGCATATCTCTATCTTGAATAGACCCTGCATTCGCCAGTATAAGTGTTTTTACGCTTTCATTTCTTCCAACAATTTCCATTCAGTGGGAATTTAAATTACTAGCTTTGGAGCGAGTTAACTAGCTAGTGAGCGAGCCTATCCCTCCAGCTTTGGCCAGGATCAAACTGTCGAATCGTGTCGAGTCAAGACTTCAGAGAAGAGTATGTGTTTGGGGTTTCGCTGTTCACCTCGGCTTTTCTGAATTGCGTCTGGGACCTGCCGTCCATGCGCCTTTTAAGCTTACGCTGGGTAAACCGTTAAAGACACCGGGCGAAGCCGAGACAGGTTGCCAGTAAATTGATAAATAAATAATTAACGTATTTATCCCTAACTACATTTCCTGGATATTATAAATTATTTTTTTGTTTCCATAACTTCGATGTACATTGTGATCATAACATGTATGTTGAAGCTTGTACAATTCGGAATAACACTGGTGCACAATGGAGCCAGCAGGTGAGGTATGGTGGCGATGGCACAGATAGCGAACAGCAACAATACACCGGCCACCTAATTTCAGAACAGTCCAACTTCCGTAGCGGAAGTATGTAATAAAAGATATGATTTTACACATAGGAAATAATGTGGGAAGACTCAATTTTTGCATTTATCTTTTAAAGCGTTCAAACTATGTAAAGGAACGATCTATTTAGGTAATCTATTGTCGACTTTTTCAACAAATCATAATTTCATTTTTTTTTTTCTAGCTAAAGGCTACGCAAGTCTTATTTTTCATCAGTTCGTTTATTATACTATAATGGAATTTCAAACGGCCGAATCAATGATATGGGTTCTCAAAAATTGGAGAATAGATTACGACAGTAAATTACGGAATAGTATGACATGAGTTCGAGTTTGGTCACATAGGAGGTTTGTTGCCGGCAGAGCAGGGCTCAATTTTACAATTTGTAAGTACTGAAACTCTAAAGCACCGAGGTTAATAGGACTCTTCCCCTAAGGATACAGGGTCTGGACCTCCCCTTGAAAATTATGAAAAAATCCAGTCCTTTTCATCATTTTAACTAAGTTAAATGGACAAAAGATGTTTTTAAGATATGATGGAATATTTTAAACTTTCAATATCCCTTGGCTTGCTGGAAGATACCATCCCGGCATTTGCCTGGAATGTAGAACCACGAACATTATTTTCAAGGATTGAATCGACTCGTCTTCCGAGTCGAGGACAGCACGATTACATGGATTTTTACCTTAACGTGCGTAGCTACCCGGCCAGTTAAACAATACCCAACAGATATAGCCAACCTCGTTGCTTAGTGGCTAGCACTCTTGCCTGACACCGCGGAGGCCCGGGTTCGATTTCCGGCTCTGCTACGAAATTAAATTCTGTTCTGAGGGCTGGTATGGGACACACTCAGCCTCGTGAGGCAAAACTGAGAAGAGGCAGGTTCAATTCCCACCTCAACCATCCTGGAAGTGGTTTTCCGTGATTTCCACTTCTAATCGAGGCAAATGCCGGGATGGTTCCTAAATGAAGGGAAAACACCTCTAGGATGGCTGAGGTGGGATTCGAATCCATCTCTCCTAAGTCCTGTCTCACACGACCAAGAATGCATGCCACGACTCCACGAGGTAGACTGAAAACAGAGGGGGTATTAAACATATTTAAAAGGGCAGATGACCTCGATGTTCCGCCTCTTAACGCAACAATAAATAACTATCTAAATAACTAACATATTTAATTTAAGGTAAGTTGTTATCTTCATTGTGCCGGTCCCGTGGTGTCGGGGTAGCGCACCTGCCTCTCACCCGGAGACCCCGGGTTCGATTCCCGGCTCCGTCAGGTATTTTAGAAACTGACGTGTGAGCTGGAACGGGGTGCACTCAGCCTCGTGAGGAGAATTGAGTAGCTGTCTGACAATGAGGCAGCGCCCCGATCACGAAAACCAAGATTAACGGCTGAGGGGACCCAATGCGCTGATCACGCGTCACCCCAATATCTGCAGGCCAAATGGCTGGGCAGCGGTCGCTTGGTAGGCCTAGGCTCTTCACGGGCTGTAGTGCCAGGGGTTATTTATTTTATTTTATGTTATCTTCGTTATCTTTTAGGATGTAGGGACATTTTGGTCAACAGTCACATGTACTCTGTCGTGTGGTTATTATTGTCTATGCGACTGTGGTGTCCGCAATGATTTACATAACTGTCTACTTGGAGCTACGTTTATCACAGGGATACATGGCCAAAGTGACGACAGACTCAGCGGCATTACATTAATTGCGTAATAATTCTCTTATCAAGCAGCTGTTCAATTGTTCTCACGAGACTGACTGCACATCATTTCAGGTCTCACGTCAGCATCTCAAATCAATTCCAAAGTTGAGAATCGAGCCCAAAACCTCCTAGTTAAGAGGGAAGCGGGTTATACATACACCACGGGTCCAGATGACAGTAGTAGACATTAGGGGCGGCTCCTGACTAAAATATTAGAGTGGCCAGAAGATATTATTGTTGTATCATATTAAATATTGTTTTATAATTGGCATTCATTGCTGCCATTACTGCCATTATCAGCATTCCACACAACACTACATTTGGAACAAGTGTTAATAAACAGTTCATGCATTAAGAACTATACTCACATGGCTCCTTATTTGTAAATATATTCTCCTCTCCTGTGCTTGGATGAAGCAAATTTATCTATCAACTTGGTTCACGAGGTCCATATTTTTAATTTCTAATTTTGTGTTCAGAGGTATAGAAGAAAACAGATTATTTGTTAATAATACAAATTCCACTATCATGTTCATATGTCGCACACAATCAGCATAGTCTATTAAATAACTACGTACTTCCACAATAGTTAATCACACATTAATTTATAGAAATTAACTTATACAGAACTGACAGACACTTGTACAGTACTTGGAACACCAGAAATTGGAAAATGTATAAATTATATTTTTGTCTAATGTCAGCAAGCTGCGAACAATGACTAAGTACCTGTTTAAGGGCGTGGGGTGGGGTGGACCCTTCTTCCGTAATCCTGTTTGACATACACAGAAGCAGGAAGTGAAATGAAGACATCTTCTATTTCGCTTCAAAGCAACGTTATGGGCCCATTCTGCTGGCCCTTGAAGACAGAGAAAAATCCCTTCATAGCACAGAAGAATTCGCGTGCAAGACAGTGCTATGTCCACTGTTTCCTCACCCGGCCCATCAAGCCATATACTTTACATGGGACTTTCTCTAGAGTGGCCCTCGCTGTGACAATACACCGTACGGGACTGTCATATTCTTAAGCTAGGGATGACCTATGCATAATGAATTCTTTTTAAAGATTCTAGATGGGAAAACCACTTATTTTAAGTAGAATATCGGTAATTTTAAGTAATTTTTAAAGACTTTATTAAACAAATTTTGTGCAATAGACTACGCATAATGGCCCTGGGTGGGCAGGGCCCTTTCGGCCCTTAATGACGCACCGCCCCTGATAGCCATTACAATAATTGTCGTGATAGAAGCCATTTTTCAGTGTTGCCTAATTCTATTAAGGAAAGCTTTTCTGTCGGTCGACTGACTGAAAAGATTTATTTAATAAATTATAATAATTATAGTCATTAAACCATTACTACCATTCAACAACAGCATTTACTTTGATTTCAGTATCGGTGTAGCTCCAGATGGAGCCTCTCTCACGTGGAGTTCGTGGTACACAGTGTTTGGAACTCCCTTCTGAGAAATACAGTGCCCGTGATTGGCACACAACATTCTATCATGACCATATGGAGGCCAAACGGGATGGTTTCCGGAATGGTGGCGTTCATGACAAAACACCTACGTATCAACTAGGGTATTCAACATTCTCACGGTCACGAAGGACATTGTCCGCCAAAGTACGTATAATCTTGATTGTGTGATGAATGGAACACTGTTGTATTCACCTCAAAAATGAATCAAAACATTTATCAGTCAATCAAAGCATTTCAATTAATTTGTTAGACAATGGTAATAATATTACCTATATTACAGGAAATAATAGTATTGAATGACCCATCCGTTACCCGGCCTGGAAAGCACAAGACCTGGCGAGGGAAGGTTAACTTATTAATAACAAACAGTGCACATACATACTGTATATGAAAATAAATTTACAAATACATTTACAATGCTATGGTTATAATGACAATGAAAATCCACAGCCTGCTTCCAGTCGACCGACCGGGTCAGGGAATGGAATGAATGAAGCCCCCATCTAGCGGCGAGGATATGAACTGTGCCGGATGCCGAAGCCTGTCGCACTCCCCTGGGGCAATGATTAAATGAATGACAGATGAAATGAAATGAGAGTGGAGAATGTTGCTGGAGTGAAATTTGTGACAAGGAAGACCAGAGTACCCGGAGAAAAACCTGTCTGTCTCCGCTTTGTCCAGCACATATCTCACATGGAGTGACCGGGATTTGAACCACTGACGCAGCGGTGAGAGGCCGGCGTGCTGCCGCCTAAGCAACGGAGGCACTTATAATAACAATAGTAACACAAAATAGCAAAATAACTTAACAGTCTCTTTTTCCCCTTGTTGTTGTTGTATCTGTATTCATATTATGATTCATTCGATTATTATATTTTACTTTTATGTAGTAAGTTATGTATGTATATACTACTTACACTATTACTAGTATCATGGTCTTACAAAGCCATCAGATGTGGCTTAGCCGTGGGAAAACATTTAGAAATATTACTTGAATGTATAACTCAATAGATCCTCACTCACGAAACACGTAACATACAATTGAAATTGATTTTCCTTATTGGAAAATGTTATTTTAATTATTTTTAAGAATTATTGTTTGTAATCAAAACCTAGCTTAGTTGATTTAGTTGACTGATAGTTTTTCTATGAATTTTGTCAATTTGTGTTTTTGCTTCTCGTATTGGAAGATTTCTTAATGTTGCTTGAAATGAATTGAGTAATTTTGGTACTAAAGCTTTCATTTCTTGTTTCCCATATGAATTAATGTGAAGGGGAACAACGTACTGACCATCCTATTTTAGACTGGTTTCCTTTGATTGCTGTGGTAGTACTCTATATTTATTATATCTATAATGTGTTAGAAGTACTGTGCTCTTATATAAATCTGCAATGGACTGAAATTTCTTCTTAGAGTTATCTCTGTCTTCAATTAGTTTTAAAAATGTATTTTGCATATTATTTAAAATTTTAATTAGACTTCCTGTTGTATTATTGTTATAATAAACTAATAATAATAATTATCATTATAGTAATAATAGTAATAATAACAACAATAATAATAATAATAACATACCAGAGTAGCTATGGTGGCTAAAGTGCGTGGCCTTTGGGTTAGTCTATCTCGGGAGTACGTACAGGGGAGGGTTTGAACCCCACCGTCGGCAGTCTTTGGAGGGGCTTTTCATGGCTTTTATTTTCAACTCCAGGTAAATACCATAAATGATACCTTCGCCGCTTCCTTAGAGCTCCTGTCCCAATATCATCCGATTAATACCTTACTAACTTCTCTCTTGTAGTAAAAGCCATTCGCCATATTGAGATTCACCTCACATCATTCCCGACCCCATGAGCATACAAATAAGTGGTAGAGATGGTAGAGATGATTTTAATAATAATAATAATAATAATAATAATAATAATAATGATAATACTGTAATATACAGTAGTAGCGCACGTGTATGAGTGGTGCATTCGGTATGTTTTGTTGCTTGCTGGCTGGCCCGAAGGCAAAACAGACGACGTGAAAGTTGACCGGCTGTTGGGCCTCGGAGATAGCATCCTTGCCATCAGCGGTCTGAAGAGGGCTAATAACATACGATTATTATGTCAACGGATAATTAAAACAGGAAGTTATTAATGTTAATAGCAAAAGTGCCTCTGTTCTGGAATTGTGTTTCCGTTAGAAGCACACTTGCAGTTGGATCTTGAGGAATTCTCCCGTCTTGCGATAACATGCATAACACTTTCTATTGAAGACTTACTTTCGCAAAGTTGTCATGAGGCCGTTGTTGTTAATATTTTCTGATATAATCTGTTCATTCCAGTGCAGGGGTGCAATCCAAGAGCCTCCCTTCTCAATGAAATTTTATAATTAATGATAATGTTATTCGTTTTACGTCTCTTTTAACTACTGCGGCTTTTAGAAGCGGCAGGGTGACGGAATTTCTCCCCAAAGGTAATCATTAGCATGCCAGTAAATCGAACCTGCCTCTTCTCAATTTTGCCTCGCGAGGCTGAGTGTACGCTGTTCTAGCCCTCAGACCAGAATTAAATTACTTGGCAGAGCTGGGAATCGAACCCGGGCCTCCGTGGTGACAGTAGTTGGAATGGAATACTAATATGTCACAAATAATAAGGAAAGCAAAAGTCTGGTTATGAATATAAGCAGGGTCGTTGTATTGACGCCAAGAATACCAGCCACTACGCAACGAGGTGGACAACTCTGTGCTTTCTACACACATCAAAAAAAGTTTTGCATCACCTCGGTTCCCAGATCTCCGGCATATAGACGTTGACTGTGTATATTGTATCAAAGATACAGTCCCTTTGACTGTTCATAGATGTCACTAAAACTGCTCAAAGATGTAAACAACCATGCATGAGCAGGGCCTATTAGACGGAGGGGGTACGACAGCCGATCAGTTCCAGTCATTCCACCAGGACGAAGGTACGCTGCTCATGTTGTCTGTAGTTCTACCATGCCTAGAAGGTCAATTCCGCAGTTCGATCGCGTCCGCATTGTTACTTTGTGTCAAGAAGGGCTCTCAACAAGGGAAGTTTCCAGGCGTCTCAGAGTGAACCAAAGCGATGTTGTTCGGACATGGAGGAGGTACAGAGATACAGGAACTGTCGATGACAGGCCTCGCTCAGGCCGCCCAAGGGCTACTACTGTAGTGGATGACCGCTACTTACGGATTGCCGCTCGGAGGAACCCTGACAGCAATGCCACCATGTTGAATAATGCGTTTCGTTCAGCCACAGGACGTCGTGTTTCAACTCAAACTGTGCGCAATAGGCTGCATGATGCGCAACTTCACTCCCGACGTCCATGGCGAGGTCCAGCTTTGCAACCCCGACACCATGCAGCGCGGTACAGATGGGCCCAACAACATGCTGAATGGACCCCACAGAATTGGCATCACGTTCTCTTCACCGATGAGTGTCGCATAAGCCTTCAACCAGACAATCATCGGAGACGTGTTTGGAGGCACCCTGGTCAGGCTGAACGTCTTAGACACACTGTCCAGCGAGTGCAGCAAGGTGGTGGTTCCCTGATGTTTTGGGGTGGCATTATGTGGGGCCGACGTACGCCACTGGTGGTCATGGAAGGCTCCGAAACGGCTTTACGATACCTGAATGACATCCTCCGACCCATAGTGCACCCATATCGGCAGAATATTGGAGAGGCATTTGTCTTCATGGACGACAATTCTCGACCTCATCGTGCACATCTTGTGAATGCGTTCCTTCAAGATAACGACATCGCTCGACTACAGTGGCCAGCATGTTCGCCAGACATGAACCCTATCGAACATGCCTGGGATATGTTGAAAAGGGCTGTTTATGGACGTCTTGACCCACCAACCGCTCTGAGAGATTTACGCCGAATTGTCGTTGAGGAGTGGGACAATTTGGACCAACAGTGTCTTGATGAACTTGTGGATAGTATGCCACGACGAATACAGGCATGCATCAATGCAAGAGGACGTGCTACTGGGTATTAGAGGTAGTGGTGTGTACTGCAATCTGGACCACAAATGCTGAAAGTCTAGCTGTATGATGGTACAACATGCAATGTGTGGGTCTCATGAGCAATAAAACGAGCTGAAATGTTGTTTGTGTTGATCTCTATTCCCTTTGTATTTAAAGGTTCCGGAACTCTTGGAACCGAGGTGATGCAAAACTTTTTTTGATGTGTGTATCAACAAGTGTTCAGATCCAGATCTCAGAAAGTAGGCGATGTAGGGCCCACGTTTATTAGACATTTTACATTTATTTTGATAAAGATATTTACCTCTTAAATAATTTTTAAAAACTTTTCTGTTTTTGGTAGTGAGAGTAAGTATACGCTGTGGCTTCAGATAAAAGTACAGTTTAACTTCTATAAGTCGAACTTCTATACCTCGAATTTTCGATATCTGAAAGTCATTTTAATTTCTCTGTAATTCAAAGTTATATTATTCGAAAATTTCGATAACTCGAATGATATTTTGTTCCCCAAACATAAAATATGTGCCTTTATTCCGAAGTTGGGGAAGCCCCCATCTAGCTTCGAGGATATGAACTGTGCCGGCTGCCGAAACCTGTCGCACTCCCCTGGGGAAATGATTACATGAATGACAGATGAAATGAAATGATAGCGGAGAGTGTTGCTGGAATGAAATTTTTGACAAGGAAAACCGGAGTACCCGGAGAAAACCCTGTCTGCCTCCACTTTTTGCAGCACAAATCTCACATGGAGTGACCGGGATTTGAACCACGGACCCAACAGTGAGAGGCTGGCGTGCTGCCGCCTAAGCCACGGAGGCTCACATTAAAATCAAATAGAGAATTTAAATCAGTCAGAACATTTTTATTCAAAATCATTTTATTGAACAATGGCTGACATATTGTATCACCCTATTTAGTAAAGTTTTCTCCCCTGTTGACTTATAACTTTTCCCATAAGGATTTGCGACTGGAACTTTTCAGAATTGGGTATTCCAAAGGATACCTGAGTGGGTCCGTTTTCTCTTGTTTGATTTTGGAATGTGCCCTCTATCTGGCGATTACAATCCATGGTCCACAAATCTTTGTATAGTTCAAGAGCGGGTGATCAGTATGAAAGATTTTGAAATCCTCACCTCTAAATTCTTACAAAAAGTAGAATATACAAGTATTAATCAATACAAAACATGTGGCATTTTGCATTAACGAAGCTCCTCTTTTAGTGGAAATCCTTTAAAATCATTTTACTGTAAATATCTTAAAACAAAATATAATTAAGAATATTTGAAATTACTTCAGTACCTTGTAAATATATTTCGTGCATTAAATCATGAAATGTACAATGAGTATGAATGAAATATTGGAAAACTGGCCTTGAGTCTAATAATTTACACGCTTCTGTACGTTCATTAGGTGTGACATGGGAATTACAATATGGATTCAGTTGTGTTTTGGGTACCTTGACTGTGTTTCTGTAGATTTCTGTCAGTAGCTTATTACTGTATGCTATTTAAGGTTCTAGGACGGGTTGAGATCAATGTCCACCTCAGACAGTGAGAGTAAGCTTACATCAATAAACATGATATTGGTCTTACTTCCCTTTTAACTACTGTGGCTTTTAGAGACGCCGGGGTGCCAGAATTTCGCCCTGAAGGCCATCTTTAACGTGCCCTTGCATTTGCGCACCCTCAAATGCCAGCTGATTGCGCCAGGATTCAATCCTGCAACCATGGGAACAACTGGCAAGAACTTTACCGCTGAGCCACGCAGCCAGTCAGCTAATGATAGTAGCAACAGTTGACTATTAATGAATTTATGATAATAGAACCCCTTTAATTATTATGGTTTTTGAAGCATTTTCAGTGGTGCCTTAGTAATGGAAATTTAATGTTTTTCAGTCGGTCAACACGATTATAGTCAATTTTAATGGGTGGTTCCATAATCGTGAAAAAATTTACGTGAGATTAAAAGATACACATGGATGACCAGTTTTGTTCGTCAAGCAATCATCATCAGATCCTTTACACTTAGGCTATTACATCTATATCTACAAGTATAGGTGATTGTATTTATAATAGGTACACTTATTTAGTCGTAGGCCTAATAGTTGTTGTTAAAATAATGCAACTAGTCAATATTGGTTAGTTATATGTGATATTTGTTAAGATACTGAATGTAGTGATTGTAGGCCTACTTCAAATTTGTTTGCTTCGTATTATTATGTGATTGTAGTTAAATGGTCAGGTTGGTGTGGGTTGTCTACTGAGCTGCTTCAGTGGTTTGTGGTCCGGATGCGAGCAGCTATTCTCGTACACTGCCTCACCCATAGTTGTAGACATAGATTTAATAGCCTAAGTGTAATGGATCTGAAGATGATCGCTTGACGATCGAAACGGGTCATTTAAGTGTATTTTTTAATCTCGTTGTTGTTTGAGTCTTCAGTCTCTTGACTGGTATCATGCAGCTCTCCATGCCTCCCTGCGCTGAACTAATCGTTTCATCTCTACATAGCTACAACACCCTACATCCGAGGCAATCTGTTTAACATATTCTAACCTTGGTCTACCCCTACAGTTCTTGTCCTCGACCCTTCCTTCCATAATTAAGCTTGCTATTCCTGGGTGTCTTAATATGTGTCCTACGAACGTATCTCTTCTCTTCATTAGCAGAAACATCTCTCCTCTCCCACTCGTCTTAATACCTCTTCATTTGTAACCATATCTATCTATCTGATCTTCATCATTCTCCTGTAACACCACGTTTCAAACGCTTCAATTCTCCTCTTTTCTGCTGCACCAATAGTCCAAATTTCATTTCCATAGAGTGCCACGCTCCAGACAGAGGCTTTGAAAAATGACTTCCTAATACCTAAATCTATATTCGATGTCTCCAGATTCCTTATCTGTAGAAATGCTTTCCTTGCCTGAGCCAATCTACTTTTTATATCCTCTTTGCTTCGTCCATCGCTGGTTATTTTGCTCCCTAAGTAACAGAAGTCTCCTACTTCCTTTACAATTTCACCTACCAATTTGATGTCCATAGAGGTTTCTGATTTATTTCGGCTGCATTCCAATATTTTAGTTTTACATTTGTTGATTTTCATCATGAAATCTTTAATCTCATGTAGGCCTAAATATTTTTCAGGATTAGGGTACCACCCATTACAATTGGGTACTGTCGTATTGACCGACTCAAAACATTACATTTCGAGAACCCATTCTTTCATGAATTTGTATATCTTGAATTTTCGATTAGTCGAAGTAATTTCTATCTCCGAAAGCACTCGATGTACCGAAGTTCAACTGCAGATGAAAATTCTTTTGAAAACGGAGGTCGAGTGTACATCTGGTAGAATGATCATCTCGAGTTAAGTAATTACATGAGAGGGCAGCAGTGTCGTAGACGTGACGAAGTGGAGTGCCGTCCATCACACAGCATGCGTGTCAAGAGAGGCGGAAGCTGCCTGCTCGAATCCAGCGGCGATCATTAGTGTTCCACGCTGGACAGTGAACAACAATGTGATAAAACAAACTACGTCACGCTGCTGTGTCACGGGAGAAAATACACCTTAATAAATGAGGTCAATAGAAATGTTCCAGACCACGTCGCGATGCAGTGCCTGTCACTCGTGAGGTCCGAGTTCGATTTCCAGTCCTGCCAAGTAATTTTATTCTGTTCTCAGGGCTGGAATAAAATGTACACAGCCTCGTGAGACAGAATTGAGAAGATTAAGGCTCGCTTCCCACCTCATCCATCCAAGAAGTGATTTTCCGTTGTTTCTCCGCATCTATTCCAGGCAAATGCCGGGGTGGTTCCTGACTTAAGGCCACGTTCACCTCCTTCACGATCCTAATCCCAATTACAAAGTACAAACACTAATACAGACACAACAAGACACTGGTTATCAGACAGTTCGTTAGTGCGAGCGTGTGTGTGTGTGTGTGCAGGCCACGGTCGCTTCATTACACATCCTTGTCCAGTTTCATTCATCTTCATTCATTTAATCTCTTATTAATTCCTCTCATGAGGTTGGCGTCAGGAAGAGCATCCGGCCGTAAAAACCACACGCCAGAAAGACTTTCATCGCATCTCACTCCTGACCCCGTTGAAAAACGAAAATATTAAGGGGTTCACATTATTATTATTGTTATTATTATTATTATTATTATTATTATTATTATTATTATTACTACCGGTTCGGTGCGAGAACTCTCGCATAATGGGTTGTGTGCGCCCCATGTGAACAGACTACCCGCCCGGCACTAGTGCTATGTGGGCTATACGCTGCACAGTTCTACGAGGGGCTATCGTCTTGTTTATTTGTTTAAAAGCACTTTATAAAGAAAGAAATATATTTCCGTTGCCTTGTCAAGAAATGCAAGATTTGTCCTGTAGGCCTACTATTGAGACGATTTGGAAGATTTTGGTACAAACCACATCTTTTTAGGAGGTTGAGTTTTGTGAAACATGCACCTTACGTATTATATAATAAGATTATTAATATTATTCTTATTCAGACCGACTTGGATAACTACGGGAGCAACAGTGTGAGGCCAATGGGCCAGGCTTTCTCCTGCCTCGGATCCCTACAGTCAACCGTCCTTGGAGTGGTTTGTTACGCTTTTAATTCCAGGAAAATGCTGGGAAGGTACAGTTACCGGCAGCTTGCTCTGCACTTACCCACCTCCCTGCTCCTGCATACAACTGCAGCGTACAACATTTGCCACGCTAAGCGACACTGGCTTAGACTAGTAATGATACTGTCGCGCACGTCAATATTCTCAGGCAGGGAAGTATTCAGCACGATCCCCACACCGCTCCACACTCCTCTCCTGCCGCTGAGCTCTCAAGGTCAAGTGCATAGCTAGTCACCGGGATTTGTCCCTTTTATTAGGCAACCGCTGCTATTTCTTGCTAAATTTCTTTCATCATCATGACTCCGTAGGCACTGGGTTGAAATAGCCTACCCCTATTATGGTTGCAAGTACTGTATATTTGCAATATGCAGTACCTCGCGATACGAAGGTTTCAAAAATGGCTTTTGAGGTTAAGTAAACAAAAGCCTTTGAATACAACTGCTCCGTCTTATTCAAGGATTGATTGCTTGTCTGTAACGTTATCTTTATGACAGTAATTAAGTTTCTTTCTATTCTGATATCTCTGCAAGTTCGGCCGATATAGGATTGTATCACTCTGCCAGTTGCGACAACTTCCTCATTACGGGTTATCATGAGGTCAGAGAGGGGGATTTGGAACTATGCCTTTCTTTTTAAATGAAAGAACCAATCGGAATTTGACTGGCAGCAATGCGCGAAAATCACTTAAAGACCAAACAAAAAAGTAGTCCAGTCTTAATGTAGCTGTATGTGTTCTTGAGTTATTATGTAGAAAGAGTGCAATGGAACTAAAGTCTATTCGCCGAGACGAGACAGTGCCCCTGGCTATCCGGACAGATAAACACGCCCAGTTCACTTCATAGGCTCTGCCGGACAGGGGTAGCCAAGATGCTCCGAGATCATTAGTCATGCCGTAGCCCTAGTAAATACAAGACTTGCTACACTTAGTGCTGTGCTGCACTATATACTGTTACCTGTCATAAGCAGTTAAGAACTTATTAGTTCATTAATTAATTAAATACATAAACGAACAATGAATAAACCGCGCTGTAGGATGTAACCGATAAGGCAGCCCGCTTCACAGGTAGGCTATACACAGCACTGAAGTTGGTGTACGTTCAACAGGCACAGCTCTATGCACCCCTTACGGGCAGCCCTGCAATCACGTGTACAACTGAGTTTACTTCCACTATCTCGACTCGGCGAATAGACTTTAAGTGATAACGTAATCAGATAACTTTAAGTCCTGTTACATTTACACTAAAACAACAGTATGACGATGATATGATGGACATATCCTTATCCTTCTACGTCCTTTGGTTTAAAGGATATCATTATATTGTTCTTCAAACCCAAGCCACAGTAAGCAAGAGAAATAATAAGATAATACTAATAATGTTATTGATTTTACATCCCTTTTAAATACTGCGGTTTTTAGAGACACCGAAGTGCTGGAATGTTGCCCCGAAGAGGATCATTAACGTGCTAGTAAACTGACACGGCTCCCTCGCATTCGTGACCCCTTAATGCCAACTGACTGCGCCAGGATATGATCCTGCAACCTTGTGCACACCAAGTGAGAACGTAACCGCTGCGCCACGCAGCCAGTCTAAATGAGAAGGGAAGCTGCACTAGCTCAGGCCTGGACAAACTTTCAGGGAACAAGGTAGGGAAATTGTTTCGGTGCATAACTTACTTTTGCATATTTCGTTTTGAACATTTTATACAGGTGGAATAATTATTCACAGAGTAAATAAAGATCACTTTATTTGGAGGCTAAAGAATGTCATCAATCCCATGTACTTATGTGTGTAGATTTACTGGCACGTTAAAGATCCCCTTCGGGGCAAAATTCCAGCACCCCGGCGTCTCTAACAGCCGCAATAGTCAGAAGGGACGTAACACCAATAACAATATTACACTAGCTTCTATGCCCAAGATAGGGGGTTCAAACCCGGCCAAAGCCGTCGGATTTTCTAAGAGCGTTAAAAATCCCTCAGTATGCCTTCCTTCGGAGGGAAAGTAAAGCTGGCGGTCCCATGTCATAGATTTATGGCATGTTAAAGAACCTTCCACTAATTGCACCTGTGTGAAGCTAAATTGGATAGGTTAAGAATGTAAACAACGCTCTTAGGTTTCTACGTTCGTTGCCAAGAGCCGACTGCGGTGGCGTCTAGTAGCTAAGTTCAGAACTTGGCCTAGTAGTCGTTGACTGTGGCGCTTGGCGGCAAAAGTAGGAACTATTTGAAAAATTCTAAGTTGCAGTACTTAAATTAAAAAACAGATAACACACACTAATACAGTCATCACAATTAACACCGGTTATCAGACAGATTCTACACACACCCAAAGTACACGGGGCTACATGACCGCGTTGTCGCAGCCCCTAAACTTAACAACCAACCAACCAACCAATATTACACTCGTGTGGGTATGACATTCTTCTGATAACCTGCGCCATAGTAATACCTGTTGCAGCGTCATTCACTCATTTTCATTTGAGACTGTGTCGCTTCCATGATCCCCTATTAGCAGTTAGCACTGCGGCATCCTCTGCTTTCATGTCCCTAAACTTAAAACCGTTAAACACAGATTCTAGCCAACAACTCCCAGGTCTTTCCCTACTTTTCTTACCCTCTAAAGCCGAGTTCGTTTAACTACTTGATAAATTTTCCTCCACCATTCTTATGACATGACTCCTCCATCTGAGCCGGCTCATATGAACTGTCTCAAAATTATAACGTGTTAATTTCTAACGGCTTAGCCTTTATATCCTCACTGCGATTGCTCCCCTGCCATTCTTCCCTTCTATCTGTCCCTGTAATCATTCGTGCTACCCTCATATGAGTTACCCTCAGCTTATCTATGCGATATTTTGAATCCACCAAGCTCTCACTTCCTATACAGCAAGTAGGTTTGATGATGATGATGATGATAATTGTTGTTTTAAGGGGCCTAACATCTAGGTTATTGGCCCCTAATGGGTTGGGTGATCGTGAAGATGAAAATGAAATGTATACTTATAACTAAAACTGACTACTAACTTATTTACTAGAAGAAGAAATAGAAAGCAAAAGGAGAATAAGGCAAATAAAGGACAGGAGGAAAAGAAATGCCCTCAACCCTCGAAGAACGCGGATTGAGGGACTCGGATTGAAGGAGAGCCATGAAAGGCAGATAGGAAAGTGAAAGAGGAGAGGGTCCACCCCACAGGTAATGGACAAAAGGGGGAAACCGGACCCAGCTCAGGAATACCTCGGGGTCGCCAACTCCCGAACTCACCAGCCGTGAGCCCCTGAGGGTGTAGCAATATCCAGGGTGCTCCAGAAGTGGTGGGAATACATACACCCTGCCTCCTTGAGGGCCTTGAGCAGAAGGCAGGAGAGAACATGAAAATAAAATTAAGGCTGACCCCTCGCAGAAGGAGGGTATCAGAAAAGATGAGACAAGGGCCAATTAAGGCGGGAAAGGAAGAGACTCCCTAGGCCTCGGATACCCTAATACCGTCGGGGTCGGAAGAGAACCAGAGTTGACCAAGTGAGGTCGACAGGAAAGAAGACGGAGAGGAGTCCGGCAGAAGTAAGTGGAAGCAATGCCGGACTCAACTGGGGCCCCGTGGTCGCCAACCCACGTCCCACTAGATGTTTCTTGCAGAATACTGTAGACCGCAACTGAGAACTCACGGCATTGCCTTTTCTGCACCTTGACTATTTCTTTCACTATAGTACCAACCTGAGAGACTAATACACAGCCCAAGTACTTAAATTGGTCCACCTACTCCAAATTACTCGTAGTTCCTCCTACCTTCGTATGTTTCTTCTCAACCGATGTCACCTTCGTTTTACCGACAGCAGTGGCTACGCTGGCTAAAGTGCCGCGTTAGGTCATGGAGCCAAGCTCTCTGCTGACTCGGTAAACGCGTGGGTTCTAGTCCCACCGTCGGCCGTCCTTGAAATGGTTTTCCATGGTTTCCCCCATTTTCAACACCAGGCAAATGCTGGGACGGTACCTTCTGACAGGCCACGGCCGCTTCCTTGACATCTTTGCCCAGTTTAATTCATCTTTATCCATTCCGTCTCTCATCCCGACGCGCATGTCGCCCACGCGCGTCGACTAGAAAGACCTGCACTTGGCCTCTCAGGAGGCCAAACGACAAAAAAACTTTGTTTTTTAAATGCAGATTTTAATACCATATTCCCTAAATTTCTTTTCCAAGTTTTAACATGTTACCTGCACTTGGTCTCTCAGGAGGCCACACGACAAAAAAAACTTTGTTTTTAAATGCAGATTTTAATACCATATTCCCTACATTTCTTTTCCAAGATTTAACATATTAGCTTGTAAGCTTTGGACGGAGTCTGTCATTGTAACCAGGTCATCAGCATAATCCAGACTGCTTTCTTGGTTTACATCTAACTGAATCGTACTCAGCCAGTTTATGCCCTTCAGCACATGAACCATTAAAAACAGCTATGGTGACAGCTTACAGCCTTGACTGACTCCTGCAACAACTTTAAACCAAGAACTCTTATTACCATCAGCCTGATTATGAACACAAATACTTTTGATTGCTTGTAGCAGCATTCCGTCCATACTATAAATCACTGAGAATGCTTATTATATTTTCCCTTGGTACTCTATTGAACACCTTTCTCTAGGTCTACATAACTAAAACAATGGCTGTCTATTCCTTTCATAGCATTTCTCAGTAACTTGGCACACACTGAACTTCATCCGGCAACCCCACTGTGGTCACTGGTTTTCATCCATCTTACTCTCGGCTAATGATCGAACTTTCCTTTCTAAAACGTCTGATTAAACTTTGTCCAGGAAACTATTCACATAATTACCTCTATAATTATTGCAATCTTTCCTGTATCCCTGCTTACAGTTTGGGGTGACTACTCCAGGATGAGATGCGATGAAAGTCTGACATTAGGTTTCTAATTTTTCTCCCAAATTCCTCCCATGAATTCCATTTAGACTTGACTATTATTTGTTTGGCACTGACCCTTTCCACTGCATGATTGTTACTGTCTACCTAATTCCTAGTTTAGAGCCATTTTTGATAAGCCTTCTGTTTTAATTTTACAAGCCGACTTCACTATTTCATTCAACCAGGATGTGCACTGGTTTCTGTCTTTACACACCGTTGTTCCAATATATGCCTCTGCTACTTCTAGTACTGCATCCCTGTATCCTGACGACTCCATTTCTATGGCCTCTGTCGAAGTGCACTGTATGTAACTGATTTTATTAGATACTTGGATTCAATCATTCAAACGCCAGCCATGAATTCCAGTCGTGCCAGTCTTTTGCGAGCCGACACTGTACGACGCCGTGGATATTTACCACTCTTCAAAAAACAACTCACTCGGTTGAAGATCAAATCCCACCATCTTAGTATTATGAACCTAACATTCTACCACTGATACACTGATTGTCAGTATGCTATCGTTATGATTGTACCCGTGTTATTATATGAACTGAGTCTCACCTCAAAATAGTTGGATTTACATTCAGATATTCAGCAACTTCTACACATTCTTGCCACAAAAGCTTTTAAAAACAGAAGATCAAATTGAAATCAACTATATAAGTGTAGTAAAATATTAACTTTGATCACAATTTTAAAAAGCACGCCACCTACATAACACTACCAAATTAATTCCCTTCTGAAGAACTTCCCACAAATAAAAAAAATCGAAATGTCTCAACCACATTACTGCAATTACATATCACCATCGTGTTGAAAACAATTTTTAGTGCTGCCTTAGCAATCGAAATTTAATGTTTTTCAGTCGGTCAACACGATTGTGGCCAATTGTAATGGATGTTTCCATAATCCTGAAAAAAAAAAAACCATCAGTATAATAAATACACTTGGATGACCAGTTTCAATCGACAAGCAGTCCTCATCAGATCCTTTAGGTTATTAAATATGTGTCTACAAGTATGAGTGATGGCATTTACAATATATACACGTATTTAGTTGCAATAGTTATTACTCTAGCGCAGCGGTTCCCAACTTGGGGTACGCGTACCCCTTGGGGGTACGCAACGAACCGGTTAGGTGTACGCCATAATTAAACGGCAATGGCGGGCACCATGTTCCCATCGTACGTGTCAGTCGTAATGTACCGGCGCTCAGTGCCGTCTTATTCACGCACATCAAGGTCAATGCTCCCACCCTACCCCAATCCCAGTCACTTTCACCGCTGCACTGCTATTGTCCTAATTTGTCTAATATTGTCAAACTAATCGCAGGAATTAATTGGTTTTCAATAAAATCACAATTAAATAATCTTATGTACCGTAGGCTACTGCAATTGTAGGCTATATTTTCCTCAGCTAAAGGTTTATACATATTCATTTGCACAAGTAAATAAAAGTACAATTGAAAAATATATTTAGCATTTATTGAAATGAAATGCTTACTAACATCACACAAATAAAAAATTAAAAAAAAAATATACTGTATTAAAAAAGGTATAAATAGTTGTGTTCATTTTTATTATTGATGTTTTTATTAAGTTATGTAAAATATTAAACGTTTTAAAAGATTACTTCTTAGGGGGCAATATTTTAGTTAAATATGTATAAAGGGGTACCGGAGGGGAAAAAAGGTTGGGAACCGCTGCTCTAGCGCAACTTGACAAGATTTGTTAGTCATACTGTATGTGATTTTTGTTAAGATATTGTTAGTGGTGATTGACCTCCAGGTTTGCTTGCATAGTGTGATATCTGTGATTGTTATTAAATCGTTGGAGTAGATTGCGAACTTAGCGGATTGTCTCAACGATTTATGGTCCTTTCCCGTGCAGCTGCAAACACCACTGCCTGCGCGGTGGAGTTTTATATGGTAAAAACCAACACCCATACATGTAGACATAGATTTTATAACATAAGGGTAAAGGATCTGAAGACAATACCTTGACGAACGAAACTGGTCATCCAAGTGTATTTATTAATCTCATGTAGGCCTAAATTGTTTTGAGGATTAGGGAAGCACCCATTACAATTGGATACAAACGTGTTGACCGACTGAAAAAATATTACATTTCATCTTTGGATTTGATATACTTTCAATTTCGAGTACTCTTGTGTGCATTGCAATATTCAAAACAGCAAAACATGGCAATTATGTAGAAAAATAATAGCATACATCCAATTTACACTGCTTTTTGAGGAGATATATTATTCTATTCATACCTGAACACAAAGGAAAATGAAGTCACTATTTCTCAATCAGTGTTATACTTACTTTGTGAATTAAAACTTTATACCTAACATTTTTACTTTTGTCTGCATGCAGGGAAATGAAATATGCGAATATTTCCCGCCTCGTAATATCAGCTATTTGTAAGTTTTAACTCTTCAGTTGGTCAACACGAATTTGCCCTAAAATTGGGTGGGGTACAATATGTATAATATATGAATAGTAAGTAAATCAAATAATTAAAAAAATATATATAAATAATACGAGACCATTTCTTCGTAGAAATGTTGAAGTATTTCCTGGATCTTGGTCATCATAATTTGGAATCACAGGCTCATGTCAGGGCACAAACGCAAGTCCCTATGGGCTCTCCATCTTGCACTGGTCACAACACTTGTAAAGAACTGACTGATAGGCAGCTGCTGGAGCGATAACACAGCTGTAGTTCACGTGCTGCATAGAGTTATCATAACCCTATAACAGTTTTTTTGCCTGTGATACAAAACCTTCAGTACCAAATGTATACAATCCTACAACTATTACATTGACATCAAAACACCTTTTTTTAAAAAACTAACTGACAACATTTCCGCTACAGAGAAGTTGTAACTTCACAAAATAATATTTATATCAGTGACCAACGGAGAGAAAAAAAAATCGTATTTGACCAGCCATGCAATAGGCCTGTATGTCTTTCTCAGGAGTACCAATGCTTTTAGCGATATTCCTCGTTGTTCTTATTCTTGCTACTGCAGTAACAATAGAGACACATTTGACCAACAGCCTCTTGTACATAGAATTATATGGAATTAATCTGATAGCCTGTATTATTTTTATGTCTATTATAATTTTATCATTTGTTGGTCTGGAGCATTGGTTTCATCTAGCAACCCTCGATGTAGCCGTGCCCTGTATATCGCTCGGCTCGACCGTGATGGAGAGCTACAGCAAGTCAGGAGATCACTGGTTGATATCCTGGCACTGACAGTGATAGGTTTATCCACACTCCTCCCAGGAAAATGCCGGGATAGTACCTCATTTCAAGTCTCGGTGCAAGAACCCCACCCCTGTGTGAAGTTCAGCTAGACACACCACTACAGTCATCACAGAACCATAGGTTGTCAGACCATTTCAACACATATTTAATTCCACAGGGCTGATGGCAAAGATGTCCCAAGCCCTTAAAAATGAACTCACAACAACAAGGTTCATATACCACATGTACTTTTGTGTGTGTGTGAAATCTGACTGATAACCTGTGTTATTTTTATGACTGTAGTAATGTGATGATGATGATAATTGTCGTTGTAAGGGGCCTAACATCTGGGTTATCGGCCCCTAATGGTTAGGGTGATAGTGAAAATGCAAATGAAACGAAACTACACCTAAAACTAACTACAAACTTACAAACTAGAAGAGGAAATGGAAAACAAATATAAGAACAAGGGAAACAAAAGACAGGAGGAAAGGAAGTGCCCTCAACCGTGGAAGAATGAGAATTAAGGGACTTGGAAGAAAGGAGAGCCAGGAAAGGCAGACAGCAAGGGTAAAGAGGAGAGGGACCGCCCCAAAGGCAATGGAAGAAGGAGAAGAACTGGACCCAGCTCAGGAAGCCCTCGGGGTCGCAAACTCCCGAACTCACCAGACTTGAGCCCTCGAGGGTGTAGCCAAATCCAGGGTGCACCATAAGTGGTGGGACGAAACACACCCTGCCTTCTTGAGGGCCTTGTGCAGAAGGCAGGAGATACAATGAAATGAAAACAAGAGTTCTGACCCCTCAAAGAATGAGGGTTCAGGAAAGATGAGACAAAGGCCAATTAAGGCGGGAAAGTGAAAGCCTTCCTAGGCCTCCTACCCTAATACCGTTGGGGTCGGAAACGAACAAGAGTTGACCAAGGGAGGTGGACAGGAAAGACAATAGAGAGGAGCCTGGCACAAGAAGTGGGAGCAATGCCGGACTCAGCTGGGATCCCGTGGTCGCCAACCCACGTCCCACTAGACGTGAGCCCTTGGGGAGGGGGTGTAGTAATGTGTGTGACTAAATTATCCGTATCTAAGATTGATGGTATTGTTGTAATTTCATTTTAGTAGCTTCGGGCATCTTATCCGTCACCCCTGTGTAGTTTGGTGTGTGTAGAACTAGTCTGATGACCTGTATTTATGTGATGACTGGACAAGTGTGTGTAACAGGGAAGAGGGAGGTGCTCCGGGTCTTGAAGTAGGGTACTTTACCGGCATTTATTCTGGAGGTTGTGTGGAAAAATCAGGGTAGTCTCTGTCAGCGACGGAATTTGAACCTTTCTTCACCGGACTTGATGCAGGTGTCATCGCAGCCTTTGCGCACAATTTATTGAGGACGGCTACGCCGCGGGACGTCTGGGATTGAAGTATATGGCTCGAGGCTTGATATATGGCACCATCCTGACGAATAACTATTACAGAATAACAGACGACTACTGTTAGTGACGGGATTCGAGAAATAGATCTCCAAACTTGAATGAGCTCTTTTCATTTCTGCCTCCCGAAGCTAAGTGCACCTCCTTCAAGACCTCAGACCAGAATTCAATATCCTGACAGAGCCGGGAATCGAACACAAACCTCAAAATGCTAGTCAGTACACCACGAGGTGGTGGGTCGATACTACTGTAGATAGCAAGTCATATCCCCATCTAGCGGGACATCGTTTGGTAACCCTAGGTTCGATTTCCTACTTTTACTCCAAGCAATTACTACGATCATTCCTAACATAAGGCCACGGGTGCTTTGTCCCAAATCCTAGTCTCAATTTCAAATACACACACTAATAAAGTATACATACACGATAACATAGGTCAGACAAATCCTGCTCATATCCAACTAAACGGGGCTAAATGACCAGCACGATATCGCAAGCCCCAAAATGAAACATCAGCAAGAAGCCCCTGAAATGAATTATTAACAACATGTATTCCGTGGCTTAGGCGGCAGCACGCCGGCCTCTCACCGCTGGGTCCGTGGTTCAAATCCCGGTCACTTCATGTGAGATTTGTGCTGGACAAAGCGGAGGCAGACAGGTTTTTCTCCGGGCACTCCGGTTTTCCCTGTCACAATTTCATTCCAGCAACACTCTCCACTATCATTTCCTTTCATCTATCATTCATTTAATCATTGCCCCAGGGGAGTGCGACAGGCTTCGGCAGCCGGCACAGTTCATATCCTCGCCGCTAGATGGGGGCTGCATTCATTCCATTCCCTGACCCGGTCGGTCAACTGGATGCAGGCTGTGGATTTTCATTTTCATTAAAAGGCAGAAGTTCAAAAATGGAGTTCCGGCTTCGATTCACAGCTCTGCCAATAAATCTAATTCTGTTCTAATGGCTGGAACGGGGTTCACTCATCCTCGTGAGGCAACACTTTGAAGAGGCAGGTTCGATTCCCACCTCAGCCAACCTAGAAGTGTATTACTACTCAAGGCAAATGCCAGGATGGTCATTAACATAAGGCTACGGCCGCCTCAATTACAGATATCAACACCGATAGACACCACAATAATACAATTTATCAGACAAATTCCATACAAACACCCAATACACGGGGTTACATGACAAAGATGCTCAAGTCTTTCAATGAAATAACAATAACAGTACTTCAAAAAGGATGCGTAGTTCTTTTCATTGAATAGGGTCAACTCGTCGTGTAGTGGCTAGAACTAGCACTGTTGGCTGTCACAGCAGAGGCCCGGCTTCGATTCCCGGCTCTGCCAAGAAATTTAATTCTGGTTTGAGTGCTGCAACGGGATACACTCAGCCTCGTGATGCAAAACCTCAGCCACCCTGGAAATGATTTTCCGTGGTTTCCCACGTCTACTCCAGGCGAATGCCAGGATGGTTCCTAAATTAAGGCCTCAGCCGCTTCCTTCCCAATCATCATCTGAATTGCAACTACACACACTAATACAGCCATCACAATAACACAGGTTATCAGACAAATTCCACACACACACGTATACGGGGCTATATGACCACGATGTCGCAATGCCCCTAAATAAATCAACAACAACTCATTGACTAAACGACCCATCTCTCCTCTTTGCCACATGGTTACTGAATTAATAAATAGCTCCTGCAAAAAGCTGGAAACAGGTAAACAGATAATGAAATGAGCCCCTTGAAATTCTCCAGGCACTAATAAATAATATGTACGAAGCTATCTAATTGAGGGCGATGTCCAATATAACATGTACACGCGTGTGTCCACAGCCAACAAAAATAGATACAAGTCTTATTTTGTCTGCATAAAAAGTTGAGACGATAAAACCAAAAGGAAGGCCAGAGTTCAAGGAGACACCTAACTAGCCGGCTGTTCAAACATTATCATCCTCATCATATCTTGTTGTGAAGGTAATGTAACATAATGAAATTAAACTCATTGGAGCTCACCAGATAATTTAATCGTGGAAAGAGCAATTTTGTAAATTAAGCTGAAAGCATTGTTGGAATGAGAAAAAATCATGTTATGAGGGCATTTATAAATTATGTATTATCTTAAGCAACATTGTTTGTCATCAGTCTGTAGGGAGACCCATCAATGCTTCTTATATCTTCCCAGAAGTGCATACATTCTTAGTTAATAACATTGAATTTCACTTTGTTGTTTTTTCAATTTGTCTATAGACCGATTGCACTGATCTGGATATTTGGTACCTGAAATAGAGTAGACTGGATTGTCGAAAAATGGATGGGTGAATGCAAATGGTGTGGTCTCGTGAGGAATATGGGGAAGGAGAGATGGACAGTTTACAATAGTCTGTATTACGAAAGTAGAACGCTGACAGCTGTCATCCAGTCCTAAGGTGAGGTGTGTTGAGAAGGTGAGTGGGGGTAACTTGTTTCCAAGGCAACAACGAGCAATGTTGCAATGTACTCACAGACAACGGTGAGCAGTGTTCTTGTCACTCGATGTCATTACTATCCCGTGCACCTAATGAAGTGTATTTGCTTATTCCTTCACAGGATAGAAGAGCCTACAGGTAACAGTAAAAACTGCATAAAATGTATCCAGCGGTTCTCCTGTTAAACGCACATACAGCAATCGACGTTGATATAACTTATCACAGTAGCAACACGGTATTTCCTCACGTGCTGACTTTCACAGATGTCAGCGTTCTTCTTTCCTAATACAGACAAAAAGCTGGTACATTTAATCGATTTATTTCAGTTATCGAATTATCGATTAGTCGAAGCAGAAAAATCTATTAATTGCTACAAATAACGATTAGTAGATTGAAAAGAAAGAAAAAATGAAGGAGCTAGATTGGAGCACATGTACTAAACCAATGGTATAGTACTTATAAAATGCACATTTTCTCAGAATCTGTTTGGGCTATAAAGCTGAACTTTTCCGGTATGTTTACCCTTAATATAACTCACTGATATTTTATGTTCATTGATTGATGATTTAATTATAATTTTTTATGCTATAAATATTTCCCATTTTTGATATTTTTTTTTATTATAAATTCTCTGTTAATACGTTTTTAAAGGAACTCCTGTGTTAGATTAATAACAACAGTTCAATTAACACATCTTGAAAATTTGAAGCTTTTCTGGTAAAAAGCGTTACCTATCTAATACATTTCAAACGGGGTGCACTCAGCCTCGTGAGGACAATTAATTGAGTAGCTGTCGGACAGTGAAGCAGCGCCCCCGTTCACGAAAACCGAGATTAACGGCCAAGGGTACACGAAGCGCTGACCACGCGTCCCCTCATAATCTGCAGGCCAAATGGCTGGGCAGCGGTCGCTTGGTAGCCCTGGACACTTCATGGGCTGTAGTGCTAAGGGCCATTTATTTTATTCTGATACATTCCAGCTGCATAGGATGGATTATCCTTATTTTTGCCTATTGTTTTATTATTTATGGTTTGTACTTTCGGTATTCCAACATTTCTCCTAGTGTTGTAAACCTTCAAACAATTTCTGGTATTCTTAGCCATGACAATACCGTTACAAAAGCACTATAAACGCTACTTGAATCTGAGACGAGGTATATATAAAATGATTAAACATATTTCTTAGTAAGAAAACTACATAAATTATACATAGGCCTAATTTGAAAGAGAAGATTCCATAGATGCTTGATGTGTAATTTTTTTATTGTTTATTTAGTCAATTCACCCTCTAGGTTGGTGGTTCCCACGGACTCAGCGAGGGAACTCACCACTACCGCCTCTATGGGCAGTGTCCTGGAGCTTGGAACATCTGGTCGGGATGGATACAACTGGGGAGGTATGATCAGCACTTCGCCTAGGCGGCCTCACCTGCAAAGCGAACAGGGGCCTCATGAGGGATGGGAAGGTATGGAAGATTGGGATGGTTAGGCTAGGAAGAGGGAAGGAGGCGGCCGTGGCCTTACTGTAGGTACCACGAAGTGGGAAACCACGGAAAACCACTTCGAGGATGGCTGAGGTGAGAATCGAATCCCCTCTACTCATTTGGACCACCCGAGGCTGAGTAGACCCCGTTCCAGTCCTCATACCACTTTTCAAATTTCGTGGCAGAGCCGGGAATCGAACCCAGGACCTCCGGGCCGGCAGCTAACCATGCTGACCGCTACGCTACGGAGGCGACTGTAAAAAAATATATATATATATATATATATATATATATATATATATATATATATTATTTTGAATTGAATCCAATGGCCGCAGCAGGGCGTTTTAATTGAGTTCAATTTCAACTTTGGCCACCAGATGCCACTGTCACTGACACCTAGCGGTGAACCTTGGAGCTTGCTAGAGCATTTCTAACCAAATAACTTATAGCCTACATTTTGACTAGGTTCTTTTGCATACCATAACTATATCACATGGGCCCGCCGGCTTTACTTCCTTTCCGAAGGAAGGCATACTGAAAGATTTCAAAGCTCTTAAAAATCCGACGATCTCGGCCGGTTTTGAACCGGCGATCTTGGGCATAGCAGCTCTGCATTCTATCGACTACGCCACCGTAGCCATTAAAAATCTGAGAAAAATGTAGTTCAGTACATTTTGTGATGTGCATAGAAATGAAGTCAAGGTGTAGAAAAGCCAATGCATCTCAGTTGAGATCCAATGTTTTCTGTAAGAAAGACACTGTGACCACGAAACTCTCCCTGCATCGCTCAGTATTCAGACCGGCCTTGCTGCATGGCAATGAGAACAGGGTGGATTCGGGATATCTCATACATAGGCTGGAGCCAACTGACATGAGAGTAGCACGAATGATTTCTGGCTCAACTAGATGGGAGCAATGGCAGGAGGGTACTCGTAATAAAGAGGTGGGTTAAGTTAAAAATACGTTAAATGTGGTTGTTCGTATTGGTTTTCGATGTTGATATTTTGTTTCCAAAAAGATATGTGGCTGAAAAGAATTTTCAATTTTCTTTCACTGCAAGACTTACTAAAAATCATTGATATTCTCTCGTGTATGGCAAAAAATAAGACTATATACCCTTCAATTCGAAATAAAGAATCTGAAGTATTTGATTGGAGTGATATAAAATTTTGCTATCATGGAAAATGTATTTGCGTTCTATAAAATGGCTGCCAGTGGACTCCTATTGGCTGGAGATTGACAGCTAGCACAACATTTTGCCAGCGCGTGTTCATTCGTTCTCATGACGACAATAATGATGATAGGGACAGGGGAGAAAGGAAAGGTGTCGAACCCTTGCCAATTGACTGAGGGTTGTGTATTTTTGCAAGCTTTAATAAGACCATATTATTATTTATTTTTTGTTCCGTATTGACTTACAATAAATATTTAAAGAAATACTCGAGAATCCACCAGTCAATGCATACAGTATAATGTATCTTAGTGAGCAATTATTTCAAGTCATTTTTTGACTCACCTTTAGCACTTGTGACAGTAATATAAACATCACTAAGCCATGCTTATTTATAAAAATATACAACTTTAAAAAATGCATTATGAAGAAAAATGTTTTCTTATTCAGTAAATCCATTGTACTTCGTCAATTATAAATTATAGGCTTATTTATAGTAAACATTGTTGTGGCATTTTACTTTTAAACAAGCCTATAATTTATAATTGGCGAAGTACGATGGATTTACTGAATAAGAGAACATTGTAACATTGTATTCATAATTCATTTTTTTTAAACCGTTGTACCGTATATTTTTATAAATAAGCATGTCCTAGTGATGTTTATCTTACTGTCACAAGTGCTGAAGATAAGTCAAAAAAGACTTGAAACATTTGCTCACTAAGAAACATTATATGTACTAGCGGACTCGTGCGAGAACTCGCGCATATTGGGTTGTGTCCACCCCGTGTGTACAGACTACCCGCTCGGCGCTAGTACTATGCGGGCTGGACGCGGCACAGTTCTGGCAGGGGCTATCGTCTTGTTTATTTGTTTAAAAGCACTTTATAAACAAATAAATATATTTCCGTTGACTTTTCAAGAAATGTAAGATTATTCCTGTACTATTGAGACGATTTGGAAGATTTTGGTACAAACCACACCTTCTAACTCCCTCTGGTTTAGGAGCTTGAGTTTTGTGAAACATACTCCTTAGCGTATTATATAATAAGATTGACTAGGTGGATTCTCGAGTAATTTTTAAAATATAGGTTGCGTATTTATTAGCATACACTCGTAAGTACAGCCACCACAATAACACAGGTTACTACACAAAGTTTACACTCACACCCAAATACACGGTGCTATATGACCAAAACATAATATCCTAAAATAAGTAGCAACAACAACAACAACGTAGCCTATTTATTGATGTCAGTTCGCTAGTGGCAATCGATACTAGAGCACAAATGGTTTGCATTCTATTGTTTCCCGTAATAGGGTTCAAATTACCGCCTGTCATCTAATACAATAAAACTCGACAATGCAAAAACACGAAAACGATATTGCCACAGAGTGGCTTGTTTGAGTGCTCAGTGCATCATTACTTGTGTATTATGATGAAAACGATTATTGAGCGTGAAGAGTCGCGATACATTGAGTGTGCTTGGTGCTAACATGACCTATTGTCTCTTGGTCAATTACACTGTGAACGACCATTACCCAGATTTCTTTCTTCCTGAAGGATACTCATCAATAATACCCGCTTATTGCGCGGTGAATGTTGAGTTACTCTATTCATCATATCACTTCGCATTAGCTGTAGTGTGTTTTCTCTATTTGTCGTATTTATTGAATTGAATACCAGCGCTTCAGCGTGAAATGTAATTATTTATGCGCTTCTCTGTTTGAATTTACTCGGCGTTTCCTCAAGATCGACTTTTAAAATATACTAGGCATATTATTTTATTAAAAAATCGATTTTACCCTCCAGGGTGGTGGTTTGCACGAACTCAGCGAGGGACCTCACCCCTACCGCCTTTTTCAGGCAGTGTCCTAGAGCTGGGAATATCTGGTCGGAGTGGATACAACTGGTGAGGTGTGATCAGCACCCCGCCCAGGTGGCCTCACCTGCAAAACGAACAGGGGCCTCGTGAGGGAAGGGATTGGAAGGAGGCGGCCGTGGCCTTACAGTATGTAACATCCCGGCACTGGCCCGAAGACGAAGTGGAAAACCACTTCGAGGATGGATGAGGTGGGAATCGAACCCCCTCTACTCATTCGGACCACCCGAGGTTGAGTAGACCCCGTTCTAGTCATCATACCACTTTTCAAATTTCGTGGCAGAGCCGGGAATCGAACCCAGGACCTCCGGGGTGGCAGCTAACCACGCTGACCGCTACGCTACGGAGGCGACTATGTATAATTATACCGTATAATATTCGAAGTGAAGCCCTGTGTATTATTGAAATCAGCTGATTTGCAACAGCAATAAAAGCTTGGCAACACAACCCAGCTGTTCCAAATTCTCGCCGTATCCTTCACGTTCTTTCTTTCGTAACACAGGGTATAACATTTTACACTTTTACATCCCGGGAGATTTTCCTCTTTGTTTTACGAGAATCTGACAGGAATTTTAAAGCAAGAATCATTTTCTATATGCCAAATTACTTGAAAATATAAAACCGATAACAAATAAGCTTTAAAATCGGTCATAGGGCAACGGTAATTAGGTCATACATTTTTGAAATAGAAATCAATGAAGAATATTTGAAATCCGAAATTGACGAACCCAATTTTTGGACAAAATTCGTCAAATGTGACTCCCCTTAAATTGAAAACACCGTCCGCTTCGTTGTGTAGTGGCTAGCATTCTTGGCTGTCACCGTGATGGCCCGAGTTCGATTTCAGGCTCTGCCAAGAAATTTAATTCTGGTCTGAGGGCTGGAACGGGGTACACTCAGCCCCATGAGGTATGGTTCCTACCACATCCATCCTGGAAGTGGTTTTCCGTGGTATCCCACTTCTACTCCAGGCGAATGCCGGGATGGTACCTAACATAAGGCCACTGCCGTTTCCTATCCAAATCCTACCTCGATTACAAGTACACACACTAATACAGCGAAGTTCGCCTCGTTGTGTAGTGGCTAGCGCTCTTGGATGTCACCGCGGAGGCCCGGGTTCGATGACCGGTCTGAGGGCTGGTACGGGGTCCACTCAACTTCATGAAACAAAACTGAGAAGAGGTGTGTTCGATTCCCACCTCAGCCATTCTGGAAGTGGTTTTTCGTGGTTTCCCACTTCTACCAAGGTGAACGCCGGGATGGTCCCTAAATTAAGACCACGGCCGCCTCCTTCTTAATCCTCATCTGAATTACAACTACACACACTAATACGGCCATCACAATCACACAGGTTATCAGAGAAAATCCACACAGACCCAAGTACACGGTGCTACATGACCATGATCTCGCAAAGCCCCTAAATAAATCAACAACAACAATACAGCCATTACACTGACACAGGTTATCAGATAACTTCTACATACACCCAAGAATACGAGGCTACATAACCAGGATATCTCAAAGCCCCCAAAGGATCAACAACACAACAAGTTTAAAACAGGACACGGGGTGTATAACGAAGGCTTGTTTGGTGAATAAATTATGTCTACGTTGTGAATGCTAGTGACATTACTCTTTCAATCTCTGTAACCACCCCCAGTTAAGTGGTAAATTGTGCTTTGTGGTTGCAATAATAGCCAAGACTGAAGGAGAGACGGCAGTTGCCTAAGTTAGGCACCATTCTGGTATTTGCCTGCAGTTGGAGAGCTCAACCATGAGAAATCACTTCAAGGATGTCCGAAATAGAGATACGAACCCCCTTTTCTTTTCAGTTGTTCTCATGTGCTCAGCGCAACCGTTCCTCCACTCTCCACTAATAACATACAGACGTGTGCAAATTATTAGAATCAATTAAAGAATTTAAACCAGTCTCAATGTTTTATTCAAAATAATTTTATTTACTGCTGGAATCTTTTGTTACTCTACTTAGTAATGTTTTCTCCCTTATGGACTTACACCATTTCCCATAAAGAATTGTGTCTGGAAACTTTTAGAACAGGGGATTCCGAGGGATACCTGAGCTGGGTCCGTTTTCTATTTTTCATTGACTTTGGAATGTACCCTCTAAGTCAGGTGATATCAATACATTGTACATGAAACTTTGAATAGTAGTTTAAGAGCGGATAATCAGTAAAAGACCCCAAATCTCTCTGATTTAAATTCACACGAACAGTAGGGCGGGAGTAATCAGAACAAAACGTATGTCATTTTGCATTATCAAGGCTCCTCTTTTAGTGGCAATTCTAAAAAATCATTTTACTTTGAGTTACTTAAAATAAAATATAATTAAGACTCTTGGTTAAACATTTGAAGTAGGCTAAATTCAACGCCTTGCAAACAAATTTAGTGCATTATGCCGCGAAAAGTATAAATGGAATTTTGGAAAACTGCCGTTAAGTCTACTGTATTAATATGCACATCTCTGTAATTTAAATCCTCCTCTTTATTTGGGAATTAAACCCGGGTCGTCTAGGTAGGAAACTGCTGTACTAATCTCTGACCATGGTGTCAGTTACTCGAACAATAAAATTCCTGCATTCAGTTTCTGAACACTATGTGGATCGATGATGATGATAATAATAATAGTGTATTTCTAACCTTTATTATTTCTTATTCTGTGGGTGGAGGATATCGTGAGAGGAGATTTCAATGTATTGTTTTTTCTGTATCACCGGATCGCTTCCTGGTGACAATCGAATCAGAGGAGTTAATTAAAGTTGAAAAGAATGAAACTGGGCGAAGAGTTAGAAGGAAGCGACCGTGGCATATTAGAAGGTATCATCCCAGTATTTGCCTTGAGCTGGGAATGGGAAAGCATGGACATCATTACAAGAATGCCGACGGTGGGGTTCGAACCCACTTGTCTTCCGAGTCCGGAGATAGCCCTGCCCCACGGCCTTGTGCCTTTGCCTTCACATCTACTTTCAATAATAATAATAATAATAATAATAATAATAATAATAATAATAATAATAATAATTTTAATAATAATAATACTGTAGTGCTGGCGGCCCACATTTGAAATTATGAAAGATTCGCGGGCCACATACAGTACGTGCTTAGTTAAGATTAAGCCTTTTTCTAAACACACATATTGTATTGATTAACAGGGGGCGTCTTGGCACAGCGGTCAAGCTCTTTGCCTCTCACCAAGGTAGACCGGGTTCCATTCCCGGTCAATACACGTGAGATTTTTGAATTGAAATGCCATGTCCTGTCGTTTAGATTCAACGTAAAAAGGAGGTCCCGGGGCCCAAGATCACGAGATTAACGGTCACGTTAAACTAAATGCTTCCTTCCTTTGTACCGATTAACAAGTTATGTTAATGACTGCCCTATATATTTATTATTATTTAATTTAATTAAGATCTGACAATATTATTGTTATTATTATTATTATTATTATTATTATTATTATTATTATTATTATTATTATATGTTTAGGTTACAATCTAACTATCGTGGCCTTAGAGATGCCAGCTCGACGAAATTTTTCCCATGAGGGTATCTTTAATGCGCTAGTAAATCAGCTGACAGGAGTTTGTCGCATTTCAACACCCTTAGATGTATTCAGAGTTGGGCGACATACTCAGAAAATGTATTTTCCATACGATATTCAAAATAACAATAAATAAATCCTTGAAAATACAAAATTGTGTTTTAAATTAAATTGAAAATACTGAACATTTTCATTTAATTTTTCTTGAAAACTATTGATTTGAAAAATCTTAATGGAATGGAAATCTTCTCCCCTGGTATTTTCAGATTTATTTTAAAATACAATTTTGGATTTTGGATTTTCAACGATTCAGTTATTGACTTTTGAATTTTGTATCGAAAATACATTTTTTGAGTATTTTGTCCAACTCTGCCGGCATTGAACACCTAGGGTTTAAAGGCCAATGTTTAACCAACACAGCTGTATAGAATACTATGGAGAATTTATAACCGAAATAACATCTGTGGATGGAAGTTCTATCCAAGTTGCAATGTGGTGTGTGTTGGCTGCGGATAGGGGTGCTTGGGGAAAAATAGGGAAATGCCAATCAATGTGGTATGTGCAATGGAAACTTCCCGTTGTCAGAATTCCGGGAGTAGTACGTATAAATCACATCATATGGGATTCACTGCCGCTGAAAGATACAAAAGATGCCCTGCCACAAACATCGGAGTGTATCCTAGTGAAGTAATTTGATCTTCCATATTATGAAGACACAGACTCCTTAGTGTAGAGGTAGTACGCATGCCTGTTACCTGAGAGGCCCCGGGTCCGGCTCCCGGCTTCGCTAGAGATTTTTGATTTGATTTAAGGGCTTGGAAGGGGTGCACTCAACCTCACGAGAAGCTGATTCATAGAACGTAGCACCCCATGGCCTAAAACCAAGGTAGGCTAATTCGACTGAGGGTATCATCGCAGTGGCCACGGGTCCCAAGTAAGCCGCAGGCTATTTATTAGCTGGGCAGTAGCCATTCTTTGGTTCACGTGGTTCTCTAGCCCCCAATCACGGTGTTAGTTTATTATTATTATCATTATTATGAAGACACCAAGGCCCTCCATTCATTCGTCGTCTATATTACGTTACTGTTGCTAGTACCCATTGTTGTTCAACATCTTACTTACTTAGGACCATTCAACCATATACGATAGTACTCGAGACCCATATTTGAAATCATGAATCTTTCGCCGGTCACATAGGCCTACCTGCTTAGTTAAGATTAAGCCTTCTTCTAAATACACATATTGTACTCATTAACACGTTAATTAATTAATTAATTAATTAATTAATTAATTAATTAATTAATTTATTTATTTATTTATTTATTTATTTATTTAGCGCATGACCTTTAGTGCCGGGAATGTCCGAGAACATGTTCGGCTCGCCAGAGGCTGTAGCTGCTTCAAGCGGACACCCATGGGGTAAGCAACAAGTACCGTTCAATTTCAAGCAGTTCCAACTTTCGCTACCAGATGCCACTGACACCTAGTGGTGAAAGTTGGAACTTTGATAGAGCGTTTCAACGAAATCTAAGCTAGAAATTTAGCTTCACACAAGTTTAGTTAGCGGAAGGATCTTTTACATGCAATATATCTATGACATGGGACCGCCGGCTTTACTTCCCCTCCGAAGGAAGGCATACTGAAGGATTTTTAACGCTCTTAAAAATCCGACGACTTCAGCCGGGTTTGAACCCGCTATCTTGGGAACAGCAGTTCAGCATGCTACCAACTACGCCACCGAAGCTAATGACTGTCCTATTTATTTGTTTATTTATTTTTATTTAATTTAATTAAGATTCGCCATGAGGGTTGGAATATGTAACTTAGCCTCGTGAGGACAACTGAGTAGCGATTAATATGACTACTAGTACCCTATGGCCTAAAATCTAGATAATGTGGATAAGGGTTTTGTCACGATAGCCACGTGTCCCTACAATAAGTAGGCCTACGCTTTAATCTTTGCGGCAGTCATGTTTCGAATCACGCAGTCCTCACAGTACAATCACGAAGTTACATTTTAAAAAAATGTATATTTTAAGAAAGTATATTATGATTCAGTCGACCAAGGAAAGCTACTTGACATCTTGAGTGAATTTGGATGGGATGCCAAAACAACGAAACTCATAAAGCAGACCTTATTTCACACCCGCTCCAAAGTAAAATTTTGGGGTAATCCTCCAGGGAGTTTAAAGTAAAAACGGGTGATAAACAAGGTGATGGGCTATCATCGACCCTCTTAATTGTGTGTTGGAACAGGTTATCCACGAGTGGGAAAATAAACTTCAAAAGGAAAGTCTAATGAACGAAGTCTACATTTAAGATCCCAAGAACGGTGTCAAGATCAACTGCTTGGCTTTCGCTGATGATTTGGCGATCCTGTCTAGAACCACAGGCGCAGCTGTTCAACAGATATATCGTCTGAAAGAACTATCAGAAATGGCTGGACTTCAGATTTCCTTCGATAAAACAAAGTAGGAACGAACATCTCGACAGCTCCACAACACCTAATGGCAATGTATGGTAAAATTGAGAGAGTCAATAACTTCAAAAAAACTTTCCGAGTTCGTTGTTTTTATTTTAAAGGCTGGGCCATCATGGTCATTTATCCCCGTGTACTTGGATGTGTGTAGAATTTGTCTGATAACCTTTGTTATTGTGATATATATAGTAGAGTGTGTATTTGTAATTCAGGTGAGGATTGGGAAGGAGACGGTCGTTGCCTTAAGTTAGGAACCATCCTGGCTTTTGCCTGAAGTAGAAGTGGGAAACCAAGGAAAACCACTTCCAGGACGACTGAGGTGAGAATCAAACCCACCTCTTCTCAGCTTTTGCCTCAAATGGCTGAGTGTACCCCGTTTCAGCCCTCAGGCCAGAATTAAATTTCATGACAGAGCCAGGAATCGAACCCGGACCTCCGCACTGACAGCCAAGAATGCTAGCCACTACACCAGGAAGTGGACACCCTATATTCCAAGAGGCGTTAATATGTCCAAAGTACTTACAGGAGCTAATGGCTGAGTGTGGAGTGCTTTTCTCAGTTGCTTCTCACTTTGTTAGTTGAATGTTATAGTTTATTTAGTGTTTTAGATTTCCACTTGCTCGATAAAGGTGACTAGCCATGAACTACGATACGGAACGTGAATCATTTGTGTAATGCTACATTCAGTGGTGAGGAATTTGGAATGCAATGAGGTCGATATGTAACAATAAGCGGTAATTAAGAATAAATACAACATTCAGAAGGATTCCGCTTCATACATGAGTTCAATGTAACTCTCCACATTGAAATTCCATGGATGCGGAATGCTGTAATTTTACGCCATAAAAGACCAGCACATAAAGAAATCGGTTGGGAATAATTCCGAAAATAGTTTAGAATCTTCGAATCCTACAAAGTTGGTATGTGAATACCAACTAGCGCTCAGGAGTATAGCTCATATTTTAATATTTCGTAGAAACGACCCAGGGCAGACCAATTTAAGAATATGAAGATGTTGTTAACGAATTGTATGTTTTTCAGTCGGTCAACACAAATTGTATTGGGTGTTATGCCCTGTGTGATTGAGTCGTCAGTCTTCTGACTGGTTTCATGCAACTCCACATGTCTCCCTGTCCTGTGCTAGTCGTTTCATTTCTACATAGCTACCACACCTTACATCCAAGACAATCTGTTTAACATATTCTAATCTTGGGCTACTTCTACAGTTCCTGCCTTCCACACTTCCTTCCATAACTAAGTTTGTTATTCCTGGGTGTCTTAGTACAGAATGTGTTCTACCAACCTATCGCTTCTCTTCATAAGCAGTCGCCAGAAACACCTATCCTCTCCCACTTGTCTTAATACCTCTTCATTTGTTTATTGACCCATCTGATCTTCATCATTCTCTTGTAACACCACATTTCAAATGCTACTATTTTCCTGTTTTCTGCTGCGTCAACAGTCCAAGCGTCACTTCCATAGAGCACCACGCTCCAGACAAAGGATTTCAAAAATGACTTCCTAATAACTTACATCTATATTCGATGCCAACAGATTCGTTTTCTGTAGAAATGCTTTCCTTGCCTTAGTCAACCTACTTTTTATATCCTCTTTGCTTCGTCAATCACTGGTTATTTTGCTTCCTAAGTAGCAAAAGTCTCCTATTTCCTGTAGCTTTTCACCTGCCAATTTGACGACCATACGGGTTTCTGATTTCTTTCGGCTGCATTCCAATATTTTTGTTTTATATTTATTAATTTTCATCATGAATTCTTTCCTCAAGAGGACTGACTGCGTGGCTCAGCGGTAACGTTCTCGCTTGCTAGGCCCTAGGTTGCAGGTTCGTATCCTGGCGCAGTCACTTGACATTTGAGGGTGTGTAAATGCGAGGTAGCCGTGTCAGTAGATTTACTAGCACGTTAAAGATCCCCTTCGGGGCAAAATTCTGGCACCGCGGCGTCTCTAAGAGCCACAGTAGATAAAAGGGACGTAAAACCAATAACATTATTATTATTACTTTCCTCAAGACAGAATCCTTACCAAAATACAGATGAGTTCAATATTTTAGGGCTAGGACATTACACGCAATACATTTGGGTACATTCGCGTTGACCGACTGAAAAGCATAAATTGTATTAACTAAGGCAACACTGAGCAAGTTGCTACGTGAAGAGCTCGATAGCCCACTGCACCCCACTGGTCTTTTTCATTAATATTCTCCTGCCTATTAAAACCATTTTCCATGTGATAGGCCTATAATAATAGCATTTGGTTCACAACCTACTGTATGTCTTCACCAAAACCATTACAATGAGATGTTATGTGCTAGAATACATAGTTTCGATAACGGCGATTGAGGCATATTGCCCTATTCATTCATGAGTGCTAACTCTCAGTGTTACGTTTGGTTGGGCATCGTTGGAGCGAGAAGTTTATGCCTGGAGCATCTTAATCCCCTAATGATGGAAGAAAAAAGTGAGGACATAAGTTTTTCTTGTCTGGATAAAGACGACCACCAAATTACAGTCTGGTGACATCCTGGGAAGTGCGGCGATCCTCACTTCATTGTAAAGCGGCGAGAGATGGCATGGTGTGTCGCAACCATGGGCACCCGCATGTTTTTTTTCATGGATGGGGGGGGGGGGGGTTGGCAGGTAATTTTTTTTCATTTCACTACCTACCTGTCACTAGGTGATGGTGAGACGTAGTTTTCGTTTCATTTCTTACTTTCTTCGTGATATTCATTATTTGGCTGCTCTGAAACCGTTGGGTGCATTAACTTTTTGGCATAAATGGGAGGAATTTTCATTTTAAATGATTATGTGTGTGACGTCATAGTACAGCTTGAGCATCCTCCTTTCCCCGCGCGCTCCGGTGAGCGTGACGTCATCCAGCCAGCTACCTCCTTTGACCTCGGTTTGCACTTGCTAACGGACTTTGAGTTCTCGCAGCATTTGTAGCATTTGTTGCATTTAAAATGATATAAAGTCTAGTCTTTCAGACTGACTATCAGTCTTTTTGTAATATGATTTTTCTTTTGAATCGCTTATCCACCCAGTTTGGTTCCACCCACGAATCACCCGGGATCATTCCTCTTACCATCGCAAGGACGGTGTCTGGAAGCTGAACACTCTTAGTCAGCAGATTCAACTGGGGATGGTGTCAAGTCGATCGCCAGGCAACCACTAACTTGGGTCTAATTGAGGAAGGGTCAGGGAAGGGATTTAGGAAGGAAGTCGACCGTGGATCTGTTGAAAGGAACCGCTCCGGCATTTGCCTGGTGGTGATAATGGGAAACAATTATCAGGACGTCCGAAGTGGGATTCGAACCCACGCACTCCCGATGCCAGCGAGGCACGAGCTAGCGCATTAGTGCCCTCGGCCACCGTGGCCGGTTACTTTTAATGAAATGAAAATCCACAGCCTGCTTCCAGTCGACCAACCGGGTCCGGGATGGATTGAATGAAACCCCCATCTAGCGGCGAGGATACGAACTGTGCCGGCTGCCAAAGCCTGTCGTACTCCTCTGAGGCAATGATTAAATCAATGACAGATTAATTGAAATGACAGTGGAAAGTGTTGCTGGAGTGAAATTTTGACAGGGAAAACCGGAGTACCCGGAGAAATTCCTGTCTGCCTCCGGTCTGTCCAGCCCAGATCTCACATGGAGTGACCGGGATTTGAACCTAGGTGCCAGCGGTGCGAGGCCGGCGTGCTGCGCCTAAGCCACGGAGGCTTCTTTACTTTTAATATGTACAGTTAATATTATTGGAGGATGTAGAGACAATGAGGCTTGTCTTTTCTCAACCTACCGTCCATAAATTGTATGCGTAGGCCTACATTTTCTTTAGAAAACAATTGATGACGATGATGATGATGATAATAATAATAATAATAATAATAATAATAATAATAATAATAATACTAACAAAAATAATAATTATTTCTTTAAAAAAATAATGGATCCATTTAAGGTCAAAATATTTCCTAGTTTTGAATGAAATATGGCTAATGATCACCATCTGACTACATGGATATTTAGGGGCCAAATACGAATGGCGTGGTCTGGAAAACGCACTGACCTAGGCTTCATTGTAGAGTTGCACAACGTCCCAACGAGTGGTTGTTGTTCCATTTCAGGGGTTTGGAAATCGTGGTAATTTAGCCACTCGTACTTGGGTGTGTGTGTACTTTTGCCTGATAGCCTATGTTATTATGATGACTGTATTAGAGTGTGTATTTAAAATTCAGGTGAGGAATGGGAAGAAGGCGGCAGTGGGAGTAATTTAGGAACTATTCCGACATTTTCCTGGCCTAGGAGTGGAAAGTCACATATAACCACTTACAGGATGGCTGAGGTGGGGTCGAACCCAATCTCTTCTCAATTTTGCCACAAGAGGCGGAGTGTACCCCGTTCCAGTCCTCAGACCAGAATGAAACTTCTTGGAAGAACTGGGAATCAAACACGTATTTCCTGGGATACAGCAAAGAATGCTAGCCACTACACCACGAGACTTATCGTGGTATGTGGTGCAATTTCCCATGAATCCACACCCCCAACCCACTCCGTATCTAATGAAAGACATACGAATGAATCTCATTGCATAATCCAATACCCAACTCTCTGTGTTGTCATTGAGAAATATTCAGTCTCATTCTAACCCTATGTAGCCTATGTGCTTGCCATTTCGGGTGGAAGAGGTCAAACAATTATCACTTGACATAGTAAATTATTATTGACTGCCTGTAATGGCAGCTGAGGCTACGCTCGCTAAAGCGCAGCGTTAGGCTATGGGGCCAAGCTCTCTGCTGACTCGGTAGACGTGGGTTAGAGCCCCACTGTTGGCCGACCTTGAAATGGTTTTCCGTGGTTTCCTATTTTCAACTCCAGGCAAATGCTGGGACGGTACTTTCTGACAGGCCACAGCCGCTTCCTTCCACATCCATGCCCAGTTTCATCCATTCATTTCATCCTTCATTCCGGCACGCAGCACAGTGTGTCGAATCCCAATTCTCGGTGGAAAAAAAATTAATAACTTCGTTAATAGTGCTAGGATTCTATTAAAAGTTGGCAATATACCGTTTTCGAGGTCGCTAATTCATTTCTGGCATCGTCTAAAGTGTACGATCTTCGGGGGTAAATATATAGGGGTGAGGGGTAAGGTGAGGTCTAAAAAATAACCGAAAGCAACACAAGAATCATCCATTTTTGGTAGTAAAAATCACGATTTAGGTGTGTATATGATACTTTATGCCAGTGGTAAACATACTATTTAAAACTGGATAAAATATGAATAACAATGAGACTTTCAGTCAAGTATTCTTGTTACACCTTATTTGAGAGAATAGACGAAGTCACTGTATGTAAAATCATCCAGATTAAAAACGTTTATTAAATTGTTATTAAACATAGAACAACCAAATATGCACAAAAAATAACACTTATTTTCTAAAAATAAAAATAAAATATTCGTCAAAATCATACAAACAATTTCTTTATAACAAAATGTCATTTACAGTCCTGTTAATGACGAAGTTTTAGTAAACACACTTCACACACGAAAACAATATTATTTCTCTAGAAAAGCATGGATATAAAGACAACATATACTATTGAATATTAGGCCTATTTTTACTATTGCAAATAAAAACGTCCATTCGTCAAGTAATGTTGTCATTAATCTCACTCCCCTTAGTAATAACAAAATGTCTAATATTCATTCGTCACCTGATTCTTCTGTAGAGTCCAGAGCATCGTAGTCATTGCTATACTGGTCTTCATCATTTGATATCAAAGTTCCTTGGGGCTCATTAAGTAACTCAATAGCTTCCATAGGTACCTATGTACGTGGCATTGTTCTTCCTGCACTCTCCCATTCTTGTTAATATTATGGGATATCAACTTAATTTTGTTTCTTAACTCCTGCACCTGAGTGTCAGTAAGAGTTGTAGGATCAAATTTATTCATAACATATTGAAATATGACGTCTGTACGCCCCTATTTACGACACGACCGCCCCGCGTTGAAAAATTCTTCTCGCGGTAATGCCCACATAGTCACTGAAAATAAGAAAATAAACCATCATGCACATTCGTGCGCAACCAAACCACTACAGATCCTGAATCTGCATTAATTTTCCTATCGAATGACGTTTAAAGTAAAGTGGCACTATGAGGCACTCTTAAAGTTCCTATCGAATGACGTTTAAAGTAAAGTGGCACTATGAGGCACTCTTAAAGTAAATAATTTATCTAGTACAGAAAGCTTGTATTACGCATTAAAGTGCGAACACATACCTCTTTTCATTAATCCAAGAGCCGCAGAAGACAACACCTCGTTGAACTCACTAGAATCACAACGTTCGGTTCACTCAGACACCTCCTATCAAATGACCTGATAACTGCCAGGAAGACGTTTCAGCACCTATAACCTCCCTCCTACGCACCAGAGAGCGGAAAGGAAGACCGAAGGTCACCATCTGGTTTATTCACTATCGAATGAGCCAGTTTTCGCTTTCATTTGCGACAGTGAATTTTTTCCACCTAGATGTGGGATTCGACACACTGTGCGCAGGTCGCCCACGGGCGTCGACTAAAAAGACCTGTACTCGGCCTCTCAGGAGGCCACACGAAAAAAGAAATGACTGGCTGCGTGGTGAAGAGGTAACCTTCTCGCATGCTGATCCCTAGGTTGTGGGATTGTATCTCAGCGCAGTCAGTTGGCATTTGAGGGAACGCAAATGCGAGGGAGCCGTGTCAGTAGATTTAATGGCACGTGAAAAATCTCCTGTGGGGCAAAATTCCAGCAGCGAGGCGTCTCTAAAAGACGCAGTAGTTAAAAGGGACGTAAAACCAGTAACATTATTAGGCCTTTACGTACATTATTAATTCTCAAACGATAATGTTTGGTAGCATCTCGCGTGATAAAATATTTACCAATAACTTAAATAAAAACTATATACACTCTATTCTCAAAATCCTTGAAGTTTTTTTAAAACTGAAGCTAGGATCGGGATGGAGGTGATCATGGCCTAACGTTAGGAATCATCCTGGCATTTACCAAAGTAGAAGTGAAAATCCATAGAAAATCCACTCCTAGGACGGGAATCAAACCGTCCTTCTCCCTTTTTGCCCCATGAAGATGAGTGAACATCGTTCCAAACTACAGACTAGAATTACATTTCTTGGCAGGGCTGAGACCTCCAGAACGACAGTCAAGACTGCCAGCCGCCACGCCAGAAGATGGACGATGATAAAGTTCACTCCATACCTTCAGACGAGAGATTCCAGTTTATTTTTAAATACTGGTTACGAAAATGTGCTTAGAATGGATCTGCTTGGTGTTTAGCTGATCAGGGTTGCTCAATGCGTTAAGAGTCAAGCCTATGGAGCCAGCCTGCCTCCAAACTCAGAAGATGAATGGGTTTGAATCCCGTAATCAGCCATGCTTCAATTGGTATTCCGCGGTTTTCAATGTTTAACTACAAGAATACAGGGGCGGTAACTTCTAAGACGACACAACCGCATTCTATGAACCCCTTTATTTAATTTCAATAATCTTCAGTCATGTTACATCTCATTCACTCCTCTGATAGGGTTGGCATCAGGAAGGGTATCCGGCAGTTAAAGTACTTCCATCGCTTAGAAACTCATCTCACGACGAAGAAATACATATATCGTTCCATATGGTGTTCCTAAGATTCCAAGAATTCCTTATAACTGTTTCCTTGCTTGATTTCTCTGAATGAAAATTGGAAATTAGGATTTCTGGAGGTTGGTGACCTGTATTCTGGCCATTGAAAGTAGCCTACAGCATATCAGCGGAGAGGAAGTGTGGTTGTGTACTTAACGGTCGTTCTGCTGGCGAACAGCTAATGGACCACGGTGAAATGATGAATGGGTGTTAGCTGTCGGTGTCACGCTCCCGAGGATCTAATGGACAGGGCACACAATCACCACAGATCATACATAATTATGCCATTTGATTTCCACGTAATATGAATTTAAAAATGTCGACGCCATTTTATATTTGAGTCGTCTGGTATCAAAACAAGTTACATCACTCTTTTTGCGATTTTGAGATTACGGCTGATTTAACAAGTCCTAAATGCTCTCTTTACATTTGGGAAGAGAAAGGTATTCCAAACAGGACACATCATGCTGTTTTTATCATTTCAAATGATCATGTCGACTTCATCGTTATGCTTTGGTCTACCGTTATGCGTTACGGTTACGGCGTGTATGACGTCATCAAGTTGTTCAGTGCATATGCACCGAGTCTGAGTTTACTCCTGGGGTCTGGCGTTATGCGATACGGAGACGGCGAGTGCGTCACGTCATGCAGCAGAGTGCACCTTCCACTCTCCGTTCCCCGCGCGGGAAGCCTAAGTTAATGGGTTATGAGTCCATTGAAAGAGTCTTTCTAACATATGTAGCATTTGTAGCATGCGTCATTAGAAATGATATAAAGTCTAGTCTCTCAGACTGACTTCATCTTTTAATGCTGAAGTAGTCGCTTGGTTTCAAACTAAGACAAGTAGATGAATGAGCATCAAAACAAGACACATCCTGGCAGGGTCTATTGCGCATCGATCAGCGCATCAGCTGAAAGGGCGCTCTCTGTGTGCTGCTTATGCAATTGTTTCGTGTTCTGTTAGTGCCGGTGTGTTTACATTTGTATTGGTACGTAAAATCGATTTTTAGCCTACTTTTCACATTTTGCAAAAATGAGGAAAAAGTAGACTTATGAGATCGATCCGGGAAAATGTGTGTCTGTCTGTCTGTCTGTCTGTCTGTCTGGCTGTGTGTGTGTCCCCCCCTATCAACTCCTAAACGGCTGCAGCTATTGAAACCAAATTTGGTAAGAGCAAAGATCTATACCTGAATATCTCACGGCCATGTTTTAAATTGACGTCAGTGCTACCAACTGCTGAAAAATCGCAATTGTAATTTGAGCTCTATGTTGGATATCTCAGAAGTTATGCAAGCGAACAATTCCAAAATTGGTACACACGTAGACAATAGCATTCCAGATTAATTTTCAGAAGACCATACGTACCAGTATTGCCAATATGATTCTAAGCCTTCCGATAGGTCCAATTTCTAAATCCACGTAACTTCTATACTATCGATTGGATTTCAACCAGATTTCGTTTGTACTATGTGTACTACAGCAGATATGACTGTGCGTATTCTAATGAGCCACCAGGGCTGCCAACTGTTAATAAATACTCTCACTATGTTTTTACCCAAATGCCAATATATCAGAAAGTATGAAAGCCAACAGCTCTAAACTTTGCACACGTATAGTACCTGATATTCTACCTTAGTTCGGTATAACTTATATACATCAGTGCTGCCAACGTGATTCTAAGCCTGCTGATATGTCCAGTTTTAAATGCATATAACTTCTATACTAACAAATGGATTTTAACCAAATTTCGTATGTGCTTTGTGTACCATAATAGTTATGACTATGCGTATTCGTAAGAACAAGCAGGGCTGCCAACTGTTAATAAATACTCTCTCTATTTGTTTAATCCTAATAGCAATATATCAGAAAGTATGCAAGTCATCATCTCTTAACTTTGCACACGTATAGTACCTGGCATTCTAGATAAATTTGGAATATCTAATATACCTCAGTGCTGCCAACATGATTCTTATTTACATGTAACTTTTATACTAACAAATGGATTTTATGTAAAATTGGCAATATAATACATCGTAATATTTCAGATTAATTCTGAGCATCACATACATGCCATGGTTACCAACATGATTTTACGCGCACTGATAAATCCAATATCAAACACCATGTAACGTCCATACTATCCATTAGACTTCTGCCAAATGTTGTATGTGCATTCTATACCTTAAGAGATGGAACTAAGTTAGACTATTCAGAGTCACCGGGGCTGCCTACTGTAGTAATTTACTCTATTACTATATTACTTGATTTCGTCATTATTCTAGATAGGTCTATATAGATTGGCATCAATCTGAAATTTAAGAAAAGTAGGCTCTTTAGTTCGTCACGGAACTACTTGTTACTCCTTGTGAAGAGGGATTTCCAAAATAAGATACATCCGATTACTGAGTTGCAAAACAAGATACATCAGCAAGTTTTAAAACAAAATAAGACATCAAATTTTGAAACGCTTATAAAAAGGAAAATAAAACGGCATGAGTTATGACACTTTTGAGAAATATTTCTCCATGTCGCTTACAACTTTCAAAAACGAGGCATATTTTTTTGTCAATAAACAAAGGACTTATTCAGTTTTTTGTGTCTCCTGAATTTTTTTGTTGAAGTGATGTGTCTTGTTTTAATACCAGGCGCCTCATTTGAGCCGTTTGATCAACCTCAGTCATGACACAATACAACCAATTCCGTGTCTGAATTAGGTTAGGAACACTTCACTGAAATATCGGTATAATCAATCTCAGTTATACACTATATTCGTCTTTTTAAGCTGCGATTAAGAAAAGATGAGATTAAAATGTGTCGTAAACAGACTTTTGTAGTCAGCACATTGTATTCCAACAATTTGCATTTCACCATCAGTGACTTCAGCCATGGCCATTAGTTCTTTGAGGCATTCCTGTCACATGACTTGTGTTATAGTGTGGTCTCTGCAGTTTTGTGTATCGGTAATTAACAGGGGATATAATTTGGAGAGAATCTTAGGATCCTAGCTTAAGGTAACCGACAGCAGTGGCTACGCTGGCTAAAGCGCAACGTTAGGTCATGGGGCTCTCTGCTGACTCGGTAGACGCGTGGGTCGAGCCCCACCGTCAGCTGTCCTTGAAATGGTTTTCCGTGATTTCCCATTTTCAACACAAGGCAAATGCTGGGACGGTACCTTCTGCCAGGCCACGGCCGCTTCCTTCCATGTCCTTGCCCAGTTTCATTCATCTTCATCCATTCCATCTCTCATCCTGACGCGCAGGTCACCCACGGGCGTCATATAGAAAGACCTGCACTTGGCCTCTCAGGAGGCCACACGGCAACAAAAAAAAAGAAAGCTTAAGGTAGCAGTCCATTGTTATCTTGAAATGTTTGTTGGTAGTAATTTGAAAATGCAATCTTAGGATGACAACCAAAATCTCCTGGAATTCAACGAGTTCATTGGTCTTAATAATTCACTCACCATACGAACCTCTTCACACATAGCAACAGATGTAGAGGCACCAATATTTGTTCTCAACATTAAATCTAACACAAGCTTTGTACAGTATATGCACATGGAACTGGGGCTCATTAAGTAAATGTGGCACTGCATAAATCGCTCAATACGACCACGGTGGGGAGCTGCAGCAAGTCCGTAGATCATTCTTGGTTGCCACCGCGGAGGTCCGGGTTCGATTCCCGGCTCTGCCAGGAAATTTAATTCTGGTTTAAGGGCTGGAACGGGGTACACTGAGCCTCGTGAGGCAAAACTGAGAAGAAGTGGGTTCGATTCCTACATCAGCCATCCTGGAAGAGGTCTTCCGTGGTTTCCCACTTCTATTCCAGGCAAATGTCAGGATGGTTCCTACGCCACGGTCGCTTCCTACCCAAAATCTTTCCTCCGTTACAAATAAACGCACTAGTACAGACATCACAGTTACACAGGATGTCAGACAAATTCTACACACACCCAAGTACACGGGGCTACATGATGTTGCAAAGCCCCTTACAGAATCAATAACAACAACTAACTAACAAATAAACATTACGTTTCATAACAAATTTGCATTTTGGTCGCTGACCTTGAAATAAGTCCTTTGTGTAGGAAAATGCCAAACATAGTTTACCCAAATAAAGAAAGCTAATTTTGGCTAAAATATATATATGCGAAGAAATTTTACTGTTTTTGCAAAGTTAAACATTGAAAATGAAAATCCACAGCCTGCTTCCAGTAGACCGACCGGGTCAGGGATGGAATGAATGAAGCCCCCATCTAGCCGTGTCAGTGCATTTACTGGCACGTTAAAGGTCCCCTTCGGGACAAAATTTCAGCACCCCAGCGTCTCTAAAAGCCGCAGTAGTTAAAAGGGACGTAAGACCCATAACATTAATTATTACTACTGGCGGACCCGTGCGAGAACTCTCGCATAATGGGTTGTGTACACCCCATGTGTACAGACTACCCGCCCGGCCCTAGTTCTTTGCAGGCTGTACGCGATACAGTTCTGGCAGGGGCTATCGTCTTGTTTATTTGCTTAATAGCACTTTATAAACTAATAAATATATTTACGTTGACTTTTCAAGAAATGCAAGAATTTTCCTATACTATTGAGACGATTTGGAAGATTTTGGTACAAACCACACCTTCTAACTCCCTCTGGTTTAGGAGCTTGAGTTTTGTGAAACATACACCTTAGCGTATTATATAATAAGAATATTAATGGATACCGTGTATAACATGACACATTAGCCTATGTGTTGAGTTTTGGTCAAATTACGCATCTAATTGCAAATGCTATAAATCACAAGCCCGTTGAGTCAGAGATGAAGAGCTAGGTCATTCCTTGCGAGAGACGCTCTTAGAACTGTCAGCTGACAGTAAAGTTGTGTGCATTGGATGGTACTCTGGAAGTCAGTAAGAAATACCGAGATGACTCACTGCCAAATAGATAAAACAACAAATGGGAGCAAAATGAATGTACATAGAGAAGAATATCAAGAAAAGGAAAGAAAGGAGCTCGCTAGAATACAGTTCCGTAAGCCGAAACCACCAAACTGGGAAGTTACGGTGGAGGGGATGTCCTCATCAGTGTGTTCTGCGGACCGGAAGACTCGCGGGGGACGTGCCAAGCACAGGGCTCAAACCCGGGATCCTTAACAGCTGACCACAGTCCCTGGAGAAATCGAACCTGAGAAATAAGAAAGATTGTAATTCGATGTTTAGTAGTTTGCCGTCTGAATACATTCTATTCTGAAGGAAAGATTTCATCCACAACGGTCATGGAAATGCAATTAAGGAATCTTTTCAGAAACATACTGTATATGGTATTGTTGGTTCATTTTGGTGGCTAGTGACATCATGGCCATGACGCTGAAGTGATAATATCTTATGAAAACCTGAATTTGTCTTGTGGTCGTATTCGAGGGCATATTTGCTAATATTTGTGTCTAGGTTTGAGAAAGATTTTGCATGGACTACGAGATACAATCACACTCTCAATAGACACGACGACAATTTGAGTCACCGGACTTAAGTTTTCCAGTAATTTCTTGGCAACAAGTGGAAAAGTATAACGCACATTGATACTGAAGTTAGTTCAGGAAATATTCTTAAATTAACTTCACAATTTACAACAACGACAATAATAATACTAATAATAATAATGCAAAAGATTTAGCGTCCATTTAAGATGTTCACACTTTCAGAAACGCCAGATTGCTGTAAATTCGTACAGGATTTTTTAGATCGATATACCAATATCGCGAACGAACCTCGAGATACAGTATATCGATATGAATGCTCCCTGTGATTCGCTGGTTAGGGTGATTTCACTTCTGATCACTAGGAAGCTCTAGCGTAGCAATTAAACGTCAAGTGAAAGGGAATGATTCCCAATTATAGAGCTATGTAGGCAATAGAAATTCAAGGCTATTATGCATTAATTGTTACAGTTACGCATTTATACTTACTACATACATTTCCGAAGCCTCCGTGTCTTAGGCGGCAGCACGCCGACCTCTCACCACTGGGTCCGTGGTTAAAATCTCAGACACTCCATGCGAGATCTGTGCTGGACAAAACGGAGGCAGACAGGTTTTTCTCCGGGTACTCCGGTTTTCCCTGTCAAACGTTTCATTCTAGCGACACTCTCCACTATAATTTCATTTCATCTGTCATTCATTTAATCATTGCCTCAGAGGAGTGCGACAGGCTTCGGCAGCCGGCACAGTTCATATCCTCGCCGCTAGATGGGGGCTTCATTCATTCCATCCATGACCTGGTCGGTCGACTGGAAGCCGGCTGTGGATTTTCACATACATTTTCATTTGAGACTGCTGTGCCTTTCAGCGTCCAGTCTAATCTGCAAGCCTCTGTTTGCGTACAAGTCACATCCATGATCCCCTATTAGCAGTTAGCACTGCGGCCTCCTCTGCTTCTACACCTCTCACTTGGAGATCGTTCAACACTGAATCTAAACATCAGCTCCTAGGTCTACCTCTGCTTCTCTTACCCTCTACAGCCAACCTAATTAAACTCTTAGGTAATCTCTCTTCCCTTAGTCTCTTCACATCTTCTATTTTCATTTAGAAGTCACCGACAGTAGTGGCTACGCTGGCTAAAGCGCGGCGTTAGGTCATGGGGCCAAGCTCTCTGCTGACTCGGTAGACGCGTGGGTTCGAGCCCCACCGTCGGCTGTCCTTGGAATGGTTTTCCGTGGTTTCCCCAATTTCAACACCAGGCAAATGCTGGGACAGTACCTTCTGACAGGCCACGGCCGCTTCCTTCCACATCCTTGCCCACGTTCATCCTTTCATCTCTCATCCCGACGCGCAGGTCGCCCACGGGCGTCGCCTAAAAAGACCTGCACTCGGCCTCTAAGGAGGCTACACGAAAAAAAAAATCTAGAAGTCGATCCCTTCTGTGTGAGGCAAAGGGTTATGTTATGTGGAATTAACGTGAATTCCAGCTCCTTGTGCACACACGTGCCAGTATTTACTGAAGTATTGAACATCAAAGCAGGAATCAATTATAAAAGTATATTTGTTTATGGTAATCAATGAAGAACATGCTCCTATATTTGCGTCACCTATTGAGAAAAAAATGTAAATTTCAGAAGCCATTCTTTCAGTGTTGCCTATACAAACTGTCAGTAGTAACTCTTCAGTCGGTCAACACGAATTTACACAATGACTGAGCGGGATACAATGTATATAATATGTAAATAACACTCCTGGAAAAGAATACGTGTATTGGATATGGTCACTGTTATAACGGATCAATATTAGGATTACGCGTTTCGATCTTCAAGCAGTCATCATCAGGTCCTGATCACTGTGTTAAGATTTAAATTTATACACAAACTAGCAACCCATCCCGGCTTCGCCCGGGAACAGTTGTGAATGCATTACGTGACAAGCGCCTTTTTTTTCGATGAACTACGACATATATCCGTTTTACGTCTCGGCTTGATGGGTTAAAATCAATGACTGGAATATTAATTATATTATCATGTAGATACATGTGCAAATAATTCTTGTCAGACGTAATTTAGGAATGGCGAGGTGCATGAAACACAAATCTCCCATTCGTCCATTCATAACTTGACTGTGTATTTTGCGGAACAAAAAATTCACAAGTGAAATGAAGAAAAGCTGTGTTGCACTTCCAGGGAAACTCCAAACACAACCACTCTTCTCTGAAGTCTTAACACAACACGACTCGACAGTTTGCTGCTGGCGGTATCAGGGGTAATAGGCTCGCCCGCTGGCTAGGCTGTAACTGGGGTGATAGGCTCGCCTCTAGCTAGCTCGAAAACTGTCGCAACAGTAATTGAATGGAGATTTTTGGAAGAAATGAAAACGTAAAAACACTTATAGTGGACGATGTATTGAAGATGGAGATATGCTCTCTCGGACTTTTTTGTAGAACTCTTCACGCTCAACAATTCTTGCACTCATAGTATATTGATATTTTTAACGAGTTGCCCAGCGTAAGCTTAAAAAGTGCACGGACGCCAGGTTGTTTTTCCATTTTTTCACTGAAATCGTTACTGCTGGACTTTCTTTGATCATAAATAAGTTATTTTTTACTGAAACCTTCCTCGAGATATCCTTTTCAGAATGGTGAAAACCGCATCAAAAGCCATCAACTGGTTCTCGAGATTACCCTTGACATCCAAGAATCGGTGACTTAGTTTTATACTAAGTACATATACTATTATCTATCTGCAAAAATTTGTAGCGCTTTTTTGTGCGTTTATAATGCGATTCGCAATTTGAATCTCGTTGTAAGGTCAGTTTGTTAATTTCTTTAAGTTTCAAGAACTAGAGTTTGTGAATTACGTATGAGCACCGGTATTATGCACGTAGGCCTATGTTCAGTTTAAAACAACACAATATAATAAATAAAATTAAAAAAATTAGAGCATGCACTTGAATTCTATTATGTGTAAGGTTACTTAAGGGGGCTCCGTAGCGCAGTCGATAGAGGTGGTGAGCTTCTAACAGAAAGGGAGTGGGTTCGATCCCGAGTAGTGGATTTTAGAAACAAAACTACCACTTTCGGAAACGCAAATAATCCTGGGGTTCACTCAGTCTACACCAGAAATGAGTACTAGGGTGATTCCTGGGAGCAAAGACGGCCGGGCGTTGAACTGACAACTCCATCCCATCTAGTGCTGTTGTTACAAAGAGTGGAAGCCTCTACCTTCCACTACTTCCAGGGCCTCCATTGCCTGTACGGAGTGGGCTTTGCTTTTACAGTATATGGTTTCCTATCTAAGTGGAGCCGTCGCTGTGCAGCTGTTACCATATCGCCATGCCTCCTTACAACGAGATTCAAAGGATAGGGATGGGGTAGGTGCCCCGGGATTTGTAATAGGGTAATGTCCCGGCATTTGCCTGGAGGGAGGAAAAACCCGGGGCAAACCACACTCAGGATAATCGCTGTCAGCACCAGTATTCGAACCTGAGATCTTGCTGCAGCTTCCCATCGCCGTCGTGGTGAGGGATTTAACGCACACAACTACGCCATGGGGGTATACTTCAACCAGTGTCTCTAAAGAAATACTATACTAGTAACTTTTTATTACAACGTATCTCTCTTCCCCTTTCCCATAAATCTCTTAACTTCCATTTCTTCAGTAAGGACCTTTGGGAGCGTGATTATTAGCGCTGGTTGGTTTTTGCCAAGACCGATGAGTTCGTTTAATGGTAACTGCCTGTGAGATTCTTGGTATGTTAATTCATCCCAGTGGTTCGGAATCCACGTAAACAATATTAGGTCCCGTGCTTTCCTTAATTGTTTGCTTTTTAGCCTACTTTTCACATTTTGCAAAAATGAGGAAAAAGTAGACTTATGAGATCGGGCAAATGTGTGTCTGTCTGTCTGTCTGTCTGTCTGTGTGTGTGTCCCTCCCTATCAACTCCTAAACGGCTGGAGCAATCGAAACAAAATTTGGTAGGAGTAAAGATCTATACCTGAATATCTCACGGCGATATTTGAAAGTGATGTCTGTGCTACCAACTGCTGAAAAATCGCAATTGAAATTTGAGCTCCATGTCGGATATCGTGGAAGGTATGAATGGGAGCTATTTCAAAATTGGCACACATATAGATAATAATATTGCAGTTTAATTTCTAGGAGGCCATACATGGCAGTGTTGCCAAAATGATTCTAAGCCTGCTGATAGCTCCAAATTTTAAATGCATATAACTTCTACACTATCAATTGGAATTCAACTAAATTTCGTATGTGCTATGTGTACATAAACAGATATGACTGAGCGTATTCTTAAGAACCACCAGGGCTGCCAACTGTTAATAAAAGCTCTCATTTAAAAAAATCCAAATACCCATATACCAGAAAGTATGCAACCCGACAGCTTTAAACTATGCACACGTATAGTACCTGACATTCTATATTAATTTGGAGTAACTTATATACGTCAGTGCTACCAACATGATTCTAAGCCTGCTGAGAGGTCCAACTTTAAATACAGGTAACTTCTATACTATCATTTGGATTTCTACCAAATTTCGTGTGTACTATGTGTACCATAGCAGATATGACTATGCCGATTCTTAAGAGTAACCAGGGTTACCAACTGTTAATAAATGCTGTCTCTATTTTTGTTACCCTAATGTCAATATATCAGAAAGTATGCAAGCCAATAGCTCTAAACTTTGCACACGTATAGTACCTGGCATTCTAGATTAATTTTGAGTAACTAATATAGGCCTACGCCAGTACTGCCAACATGATTCTAAGCCTGCTGATAGGTCCAATTTTAAAATCCATGTAGCTTCTATACTAACTAATGGATTTCATTCAAAATTGACACAACAGTAGATCATATTATTTCAGAATATTTCTAACCAATACGTGTATGTCATTGTTGCCAACATGATTTTACGCGTGCTGTTAGATCCAATGTTTAACTGCATGTAACGTCCATGCTATCCATTGAACTTGAACCAAATTTTGTATTCTGTACCTTAAGAAATGGAACTAAGAATATATTCAGTCAACAGGGCTGCCAACTGTAGTTCTCTATTGGGCTACATTATGCCAGGTATACAATATTTCGAACTAATTAGAAATTTCGATATTACCAACTTAATTTCATTATTCTAGATAGATCAATATAGATTAATCATTGGCATGTATCTTAAATTTTGAGAAAAGTAGGCTCATTAGTTCGTCACGGAACTTCTTGTTATAAAGGAAATTGATAATTAGAATCCTCGTAAACCAAAAATTTCAAGAAGCAGAAAAAATATCCAGAATCATTGCTTTGAAGATATGATTAAACAATTTGTCCTTCCCCCTCACCTCCACTCCAAAAGGGCGTGTCTAAATTGTTCTTCAAATAACAGGTTTTGCGACAAATGGTATATCTCGTATCTTTCCAAAGAAAATTGCTGCTATTCAATTAAACATACATTTATAATTCTAATTCATGGTGGTTGTTGTTGTTAATTCATTTAAAGGGACTGGAACATTTTCGTCATTGACCGCGTGTACTTGGGTGTGAGTGTGTATTTTGAATTTGTTTAATAATCTGTGTTTTGTGGTGATTGTAGTAGTGTGTATACCTAAAACCTTTAGGGTCTACAATTGGGGTAGGTGCCCTGGGAATTAAATTAAGATACCATCCCAGAATTTACCTGAAGGGAATGTGTAAAAGCCATAATCAGGAGAGCAACTGTCATCGTAGGGATTCGAACCCCTGATCGCAAGCCTTCTAGCTTCCGCATGAAGTCATTTCGTGGGATTCAACAAGTATAGCTAATGCTTGGTACTAATTAACACCAATAGACTATATCGAAATAAGAAACAATATCCTAAGCAAATGTGACGTAACTTTTTGTGGCACACTATTGGGCTAGTAATACTGCTTGCTTATTGAAATCAGTAATTTGATCAATATTACGCGTGGATATTTTATTTTTCCCGTGATTTTCTGAGAGCCATTTCTTTCATAAAGGGACCGGACACCTGTCACTGTTTTCAGAAGCCGAGTCTGATAAGGCAATGAACTAACAGACAATTATCGCAGTCCACCGACCTAATATCGAGCCGAGGATCGAAGAAATCCCGTTCAACTAATTAGTACTTGGCGTGAGAGTAGTAAGTGTTCCACGCATGCCAATGTGTCATTTGTCAGCTAGAGGTCAGTCTGTCCTGTTGGTCCCATCTCGTCCCACTCCCACTCCCGCGAATGTGTTCCCTATCCGAGACCAAGGAACTGCATGATTAATGTACCTTCGCACGCTGACACCCCTAAGCCGTGCGACTTACCGTACTTCCTCCACTCTGTCTGCCAGGATAAGGGAAAGACACCCCCATCTCCTGGTAGAAATAAGGGTGGGTGGGATAAGTAAAATACAAACCTTTACGTATTCTGCAATGAATTACAGCGAAAATTAGAATGAAAGATCAGGATTATGACGGTATGCAATATTCATTAGGGAGTTTTGTCTGATCTTCTGTAGCTGCCCAATCGTGCCAGCAATCCAGCATGTCTTTCCGAAAGTGGATTTTATTTATTTATTTGTAATTATTATAATAATGTTATTGGTTGACGTCCCTTTTAACCACTGTGGCTTTTCGAGACACCGGGTGCCGGAAATTTGCCCCGAAGCGGATCTTCAACGTGCCAGTAAATCTACTGACACGGCTCCATTGCATTTGCGCACCCTAAAATGCCAACTTACTGCGCCGGGATTCGATCTTTCAACCTTGGGATCAGCATGCGAGAAAGTTACCGCTGAGCCACGCAGCTAGTCATTTTATTTATTTATTTATTTATTCATTCAATTTTGAAGCCTCCATGGCTTAGGCGGTAGCACGCCTGCCTCTCACCGCTGGGTCCGTGGTTCAAATCCTGGTCACTCCATGTGAGATTTGTGCTGGACAACGCGGAGGCAGACAGGTTTTTCTCAGGGTACTCCGGTTTTCCCTGTCACAATTTCATTCCAGTAACACTCTCCACTATCATTTCCTTTCATCTGCCATTCATTTAATCATTGCCCCAGAGGAGTGCGACAGGCTTCGGCAGCCGGCACAGTTCATATCCTTGCCGCTAGATAGGGGCTTCATTCATTCCATTTCCTGACCCAGTCGGTCGACTGGAAGCAGGCTGCGGATTATAATTTATTAATTTGCCTACGGCTCAGAAGATGAATGGGTTTGAACCCCATCGTCTGTATCTGCATAGCCTGTATTCATTAATGCTGCAGAGTTAAATAAGGGATGCAAATTGGAAACGTAATAACAATGATTGAAACTTCGTAGTGTAGGGGTAGCATGCTTGCCTCTCGCCAGGGAGGACCCGAGTTCGTTTCCGGCTCCATCAGAGATTTTAGAACTGAAATGGAGGCTAGAATGGGTACAGTCAGACTCGTGAGAATATATAAGTAGGCTAGTTGTCTGATCCAGGAGACAGATACTACGGTCAAGAAAGCACTGATTAAAGGTCGAGGGACATGTCGTGCTGACAACGCATCCCAAACAATTTGCAGGTGGGGGAGAGGGAAAGAGCCTTTCTGTACCATACTTTGTGAAAAGGAAAGAGATTTCAGATTGTGTATTACTGCCATGTCCTTAATTTATGTAAAAAAAAAAAAAATGTTCTAAATGTTGGTGAATTTTAGTTTCATTTTTCAATATAAATAATTACTTCAAATAAGTTACTACTCAAAGTGATCATTGAAGCATGACGTCATGGATATTATTTCGTCATGACAAAACAATAAATAGTATTTATAACAAAAGATTTTTCAAAATAGGCTATCCATGCAAACACTTCAATACAATTAAAATTTGAATGTGGTAGACTCAGCCCCGAGAGGAAAAACTGAAAAGAGATTGGTTCATCTTAGAAGTGATTCTCCGTGTTTGGTTTCTCATCTTCTACTCCAGGCAAATATCAGGATGGTATCTTAAATAAGGCCTAGACCGCCCATTACCAAATCCTAACCCAAATTTTAAATACACAAACTAATGCAGCCATCACAGTGGCACAGATTATCCCACACACACACACCGAAGTGCACGGGGCTTCATGACAACGATTTCAAAACGCTCCTAAATGAATCAACAACAACAACAATAACAACAATCGAAATGTATCCTCAACATAAAGGTGGCGATAGTCCTTGCGAGTGGGGCGTGTTGCATATACTGAAGAACGTCCCGTATAGAGACATATTCCGACACGGTAATAAACCAGAGTCCATGGTGATATGCAATACTCCTGCCTCCTCAGGAGTTAAAAGAGTTCTTGTTGTTGTTATTGTTGTCGTTCCATTCGAATGGCTCAAACATCGTGGTTATTCAATCTCGTGTTCAGGGCTGTGTGTGGAATTGTGTCTGATAACTGATAACCTGTGGTATTGTGATTGTGGCTGCATTAGTGTGTGTATTATTTTGTAATTCACGTGAGGGTTGGGATTGAGGCAGCCGTGGCCTTAAGTTAGGAACTATCCCGGCATTTGCCTAGAGTAGAAGTAGGAAACCATGGCAAACCACTTCCAGGATGGCTGAGGAGGGAATCGAACCCACTTATTCTCAGTTTTGCCTCATGAGACTGAGTGTACTTTGCTCTAGCCCTCAGACCAGAATTAAATTTCTTGGTAGAGCCGAGAACCAAACCCGGAACTCCGGTGTCACAGCCAAGAAGGCTAGCCGCTACACTTTTTCTTTCCCGTGTGGCCTCCTGAGAGGCCGAGTGCAGGTCTTTCTTGTCGACGTCCGTGAGCGACCTGCGCGGCGGGATGAGAGATGGAACGGATGAAGATGAATGAAACTGGGCAAGGATGTGGAAGGAAGCGGCCGTGGCCTGTCAGAAGGTACCGTTCCAGCGTTTGCCTGGTGTTGAAAATGGGAAACCACGGAAAACCATTTCAAGGATGGCCAACGGTGGGGCTCGAACCCACGCGTCTACCGAGTCAGCAGAGAGCTTGGCCCCATGACCTAACGCAGCTCTTTAGCCACCGTTGCCACTGCTGTCGGCAAAGGAAAAATAATAGGGTTCAATAATCGTTTGCAGAACATTACGCCTGCAGTGCATTATTACCATACGGGATGCAAGCAGAGAAGTATCGACTTTCCTGATAACAACGCTAGTTGGGCTGCATAACACAGTATTACTAGGGCCAGCTAATTCACCTGGTATAAGGGGCAGATGACCTCCCTCTTGCGCCCCTTAAAGCAACAATAACTTACTAAGTCACCACGAGTCAAAATAAATAGTGATTTTGAAGAGTTTTTTTTAAGCGTATGACTTTTAGTGCCGGAAGTGTCCGAGGACATGTTCGGCTCGCGAGATTTTGTAGCTGCTTCTTTGCGGACACCCATGGGGTGAGCTACAAGTACCGTCGCGTGTGGAATGTTGTCTGGGGAGGAAAGTGCGAATGTAGGGGCGAGGAATTGCAAGATAGCGGCTGTTGCCTATAGTTAAGGACCAACCACGGCAGTTGCCTGGAAGGAAGATGGGAAACCACAGAAGACCATCTTCAAGGTTGCCGGCGGGGGGATTCGAACCTCCTCGCCTCCCGGATGCGAGCGACTGCCTCCAGTCATGCCGTAATGACCACGGCTAACTCACCCGGTTTTGAAGAGGTAATTCCGTTACAGTGCATCCTCGCGGTAGCAAGGGAATATTTGTTTTCCTTAAAGAGATTGTATTATATATTTTATAGACAATTTATTTCAGTTTTTATTTAACCCTTGTGAAGCTTCGTATTGCTGCCCTCACGTGGTCGCGGCGAAGAACATGTTCACTCTCGGCCGGTTGAAGTTACGACATTAGCTGGGTGATGGAATACGCTTACAGAACAGAAGGGGAGCCTCACGGGCATCCTACCCTATGCGCGACAACGAGGTATTAAGTATCGGTTTACTGGGGAACCTGCAACATCATCAAATAATAATCGGAATGCTAAACAGTAAACTGATATATGGGTAAATTGGGGGAATTCCAATCAAGGAGGTAACTCCGATCATGGCTTTTATGCAGGAACGAGAGTGAGAACAGTGTTTTGTTTAGTGCTGACATCTGCCGGGAAGTGTTTGAAGCCTCCTGTAAAGCGGTCTTGACAGTAGAGCAGCTTGTTTGCACTCTGGCGGACGTTATGTGTTTTGTGATATTTTCTTATTAGGAAGCTGAGTCGAAGATTGCCAGGTAAGCTACACACATTTATTAATTATTATAATAGTCTACTGTTACAGAATGTGATACCAGGCGAAGTAATAAAATGAATTTATTTCCTGCAGTTTCAATATCTAACTTCGTTATGTGCTGACGATGCTTAGTTTCCAATATGGTAAGTTGGGGCAAGTCCAATCATCAATGCGCGATAGTTCGTCCGAGGAAGATGCTGCGTCTGTTGATCTCTGTGACGATCAGTGCGATGACATAGAACCCACAATTTCAGCGAAATAGACATTTTCATCCTATGTGGTGACCAAGGGCAGGACAAGGAACTGTGGTATAGGCGCACTCTATGCGGAGATTGGGACCATGCAGCGTGCGGTGGCCATGACACACCAACATACTACAGTACGTGTGTGATTATTATTATTATTGTTATTCTAAGTGACTGATCAACTATTGCTTAACTTTTTAATTATTTTTGTGTTGTTCCTATTGATCTAAATAGGTGATCGGCATTACCCATGTGTTGGGGCAACTCCGATCGATTGTAGGTATTGTAATATCTCTATTTTCTCTACAAAAAAGTTTGATGCTTTTCAGTCGATCAACACGATTGTACCCAAATGAGATGGGTTATTCTCTAATCCTGAAAAGAATTACATGAGAATAATAAATACACTTGGATGACCAGTTTCGATCGTCAAGCGATCATCATTAGATCCATTACACTTAGGCTATAAAATCTATGTCTGAATGTATGGATGAAAATATTTACAATATATACACTTATTTAGTTGCAGTATTAGTTAAGATAATGCAACTCGTCAATATTTGTTAGTTGTAGTCTATGTGATGTTTTGTTAAGATACTGGAAGTGGTGATTGACTTCCGGGATTTGTTTGTTTGGAGTGAATGTGTGGTTGCTGTAAATGGTCAATTCTGATTGTATTGTACAGCCTAAGTGTAATGGTTCATCTGTCATTCATTTAATCATTGCCCCAGAGGAGTGCGACAGGCTTCGGCAGCCGGCACACTTCGTATCCTCGCCGCTAGATGGGGGCTTCATTCATTCCTTCCATTCCTGACCCGATCGGAGACTTGAAGCAGGCAGTGGATTTTCATTTTCAGTATGCTAAGAAACTGGTTTATACCCCTTTGGAAACTAGTGGAGTAAAGGAAGAATGTCGGTTTCAGCAAGATGGAGTGCCTCCTCATTTTGCCGTTTCAGTTCCAGGTGTTTAAGACCGCTGAATGTGCCGTGGATCAACCCTTGAATGGCCACCTTGAAGCCCTGACCAAGCTATATGTGACAGTTCGCTTTGAGGGTTCATCAAGAATATTCCTGCAGAGCAACATTATATTATAATAATAATACTTTTATTGCAGCTAAACAGCCATTAAATACATTTAAATATACTATGTTTGCGCACCTGCGCCTTGGGTAGCATAGTCTTTTATGGACTTTATTCTTTTGCTGCATTTTTCAATATGGTAGCGTTCACATGTGTGTCCGCATAGTTGACATACACATGTGTCATCCGGATCATGGTATGCTTTGTTTGTACAAATCAAATGGTGAAAACCATGAACTGCCAGGCGTGTGAACATGTGCCTCATCTCAAAGCTAGCAGATGTCCACGCCCGGTCAACCATGGCCCCCGTTCCATAAAATTCCAGTGGGATTTCTTCCCTCTTCCTTCTGAGAGTCGTTAATAGGTTTTCCGCACCTATTGTGCTAGGTAATACTAGAAGCGTTCTAAAGTCTTCAATTAGGAATGTTTCTCGCGCGAGTAGGTAGACTAGCCGAGATTTGGTCGTCTTGGAAACTCCAATAGCTTTTTTAATGTATAATGCTTTAACACTTTCAAGTGATGACAGATTCTTTTCAGTGAGGAAAGGCCATATGATTTCTATTCCGTATGTCAATATTGGCATTATTTTATTTTTAAATAATGCCATTGCTGTCTCGAGGTTGAGTGTTCTTATATATCTTATATCGTGCATCGCCCGAACCGCTTGTGTAATTTTTTCTGTCACATGTTTTGTAAAGCATTTTGCACTTGTTTGTAGAGTGATGCCTAGGTATTTGAATTCTTTTACTATATTTATTATTTTTTCCTGTATGAAAATTTCTGTTCCGGTCGGTACCTTTCCTCCTTGTCGAAACACCATCATTTGTGTCTTAGATGTGTTGATGTCAAAATTATATTCAGTGCACCATTCTTCCATGTCTTTTAGAATGTTTTGTAGTTTTATGATGTTATGTGATCCGATCACAATGTCATCAGCGTACGCATATGATACAATATCTGTCTTTTGAGTTATTCTCATTATGTCTTCCGCTGCTAGGATGAAGAGCAAAGGGCTGATTGGGTCACCCTGTAGTACTCCATTCGTTTGAATTATCGGATCAGAGAGTGATATATTATCCGAGATTCTTATGTTGTTCCAATGTAGTACCGTATGTATAATTCTTGTCCATACATTATCTCTATCTAGAGCTTTTTCCAGCTTCAGTTTCACAAGATCACGGTTTATGCGATCAAATGCTTTTGTGAAGTCTATAAATACTGCGTAAAATTTTTCTTTTCTTTCCATGACTTGCCAAATGTTATTTAATAATAGTTTTATTGCAGTAAGAGTTGACCTTCCTTTTCTGAATCCAAATTGTGTTTCTGGTAGTTGTACATCTATTTCTTCTGTGATTCTTTCTGTTATTAATTTAGTGAATATCTTGAATGGAATGTTCTCCAGTGCGATGCCTCTGTACATATTTGTATCATATGGGTCACCTTTGCCTTTATAGAGAACTTTTATGGTAGACTGTCTCCATCTCTCTGGAATTGATGCCGTCTCGATGCATTTATTATATAATTTCGTCCATATTGGTAATAGAAGGTGTGCCGTGTCTTTTATGTATTCACCGAATATGTTGTCTGGTCCAGCAGCTTTGCTTTTCTTTATGCTTGCGATTATATTTTGAACTTCTTTTGTTGTTAGTGGAGTCCATTCCAATGTCGTTGTTTGGTCAGTTCCTTTTATGTTTTCCGGTATGTTTGTTATTCCTGCCCTGTTGAGCAGATCGTTAAAGTGTGTCGTCCATTCTTGCATATTGATATAGTGTGTCTGTGCCTGTTTCCTAGGGCGTAGTGCGATGTATGGGTCATTCTTGGCCTCTTCCACGATTCTTTTTCCTTCCGCTTCCCAGAATGTCCTTTTCTTTTCACGTATCAGTGTCTTGTAGTCACTTCTTTTCTTGTTATATACTTGAAGGAAAAGAAGACTCTCGCAATTCGTCCTTAGCTGGTGTAAGGCCCCCAATACGTCTTTTTTTGATAGGTAGCATTCCTGGTCGAACCATTGTTTTGCCTTTCGATGTTTCCTAGGGGTTGTGGCTTGTATTAGGAGTTCTTCAAGGGCTTGTACTGCTTCATCTAGTCTTGAATCTTCTGTTAGTGTTTCTATTTTCTTTATAAGGTCGGGTCTACCTTCTACTTTCCCACAGTCTATCTTCCTTGATAAAAGCTGTTTACTTTGCCTCTTTGTTGTACACCAGGCTCCCTCTAAAACTATTTTCAAAGGAATATGCTTTCTTATAGGTGTATGATCTGCTGCCCATAGTGGAGCTATTTCTCCTTTTATGTGACCTCTTATAAGCGCAACGTCTATCGCACTTTTCCCATTATGGCATATATATGTAGGTATGTTGTGGTTATTCAGAAGGTGTAAGCCATCTTCCTGCATTTTTTCCATTACTAATGTTGTTTTATAGTTTTGTACATCCAGCCTACAATTTAAGTCTCCGGCTAGGATTAGAGGGATGTCGTGCCTACTCAATGATATTAGTTGCCCTACTTCATCTATTATCTCCATGGCCGTTGTATACGGTTGAAAGTAACAGGTAATAATGGTGATGTATTGTGTTTCAATTAGCAGAGAGTGATCTAATTTAATTTCTGAGATTATTGGCGTCAACCATGGCTCAATCAAAAATGTCGCTTACGTGACATCTCATTAATGGGTGTAAGGCGAATAGCATTCATGCGGTCTCACGAGGAGGAGAATGTGAGAACATTATATTATGGTTGATGGAATGAAAGAAGCTGTGATACTGTCCTTCTGTACAGTGGCGATTCCTCCATGTAGGACGTGAGGATCATCCTGCAGTCAGCTCTCAGCTGTAACTGTTTAAGCTTTGGGGCCACCTTGTGCGCCCTCTCGATATGCTCTGTCTCACTGTTACTATCAGTACTTGTAACTAGTTCTACATTTCACCCCTAGATGGGTGAAGTGTGACCTTCACCACCCGGAGTAGAAAGCTGGGAGGAAGTAAGCCTTGCGTCCTCAAAGTACGTGTTTATAGCCTTAGAAATGTGTGGGCAGCCCCTGAGGGGGAAGGGGAAGGTTTGGTCTGTTTAATGGCATTCTGAGGACGTCGACTGAGATCCTCAAGTCTCGCTATTGGTTGAATTTTAAACCAACACTACGGGCTTATTGGTTATGATTTTGCGCGGTCAGAATGGATAGTCTGTTTTCAGCGTGTGCACATCTTTGGAGTGGTATTCGATTGTATTGTATTGTGTAATGTGTTCGTAATAGTGCTGTGCGACAGAATAACTGAGTCTAATATCTCAATTTGGCCCAGCTATAATAATTATCTTAGGTTAATAAGTAGCCTATCTTATTACGTCCTACACATTGTGAAAATTAGGAGTCGCCACTGCCTTCAGACGGGTTGCTCTATCAATTCCGAGAAGAAAGTTTCACGGAACCTGGCGACGTATTATTTTGTGTTCTGAGCGCGATGGATGACATACTGTTGTCTTAGACATTTAGACAGTAAAACGTACAGCAACAGATGCCCATTAGACACCAAAACTGACATGTAGGCTATAGTGTGTTTATTTGGTGATATAGTTTTCATAGGGTGTATATTTAATTTCTAGGGGAGGGATGTGACGAAACACGGGACGTTATGCCCTCCTTAACAGGTGAATGAAAAAAAGAAATTGTCCAGTTTTTGCTTGTTAAGTCAAATTCTCACGAATCCCTACACTGGAGATCGAAAATATGTGAAGGGTGGATTTGATGGGTTCTAACAAATGTCCACTAACTGTTATTGGAAGACCCTCATGTGAGCTACTTGATACGGCAGAAAGTAAGTATAGCCTGGCAAGTTATTGTGTATTTTTTAGAATGTGACTGACTACTAGAATTGAGCTTGGTGCCGAGAGTTAGCATTTGAGGGTTCTTAAATGCGACACGCCAAGGATCCCCTTGAAGGCAATGTTTCGGACACTCGGGGTCTCTAAAGTAACAGCAGTTGAATGGGACATAAAGCCCCATACATATGTTATTGATGTGTAACATCTTTCCACTCGGTTGCTGGATATATTTGTGGGAGTGATTTTGAAAAATGGGACGGAAGTGGATCGGACGGAAGTGTGTAAGACGCACTGCCAGCATCCAGGAGGGATGCGATCCGATCCAGCAGGCAGTGGTACCATGTGGAATATATATAACATACGGATTACTTCAAGGTTTGGAGGCGCCATTACAAATATTTCTACATTGAATCATCATCAAGTTGTCATTCTTTGGTGTAAAAATGTTCATTATATCATTTTTGCTGAAAACAATTATGATTTATTAAGAGTCTGTTTTTCAATCTCTGGATAAAAGTGATCGGCATCCACTCGCCGAGTCGTTTTCCTCAACACTTTCATACGGAACGGTAAACGCTCATGCGAACTCTGGTGTCAACTCATTGAAACACAAACCACATGTCTTCGAATCAGTATTTAAATGATGAAATGCTTTTATATGACACATTGCAACTAGTCGGCAAAGCCGGTATTGTGTTTCTGCACAATGGCTATTCAGATATTAACCCACATTGCGGTAATGCAGTGGTCACTGTAATATATATCGATGATTTTATGCGGGAACTGGGTTAGACTTTCATAGAATTCCCTTTACTGTCAAGTAGGCGTATTCATAACTAATTTAAAAACTCAATTCCACGCAGGAACATAATCGAAAAAAAGCAAAATCTTAATGGAGCATAAAAAATACTTCCATATTATAAGCGGCACGTGAAAATGAGTACCTGTCTTGCACCCCGAATGTCTGTGGTTGTAATGGCTGCGCGGATAAAATCTTGGTCTGCGGGTCATGAGAGCTCGGGTTCGAACCCCAGTCCCGGCAACTATTTTTGCTACCGGATTATCGATTTGAACGATATATATCATAACATTATGCGTCATTTTTAACAGAATCTACATGAAATTACGATTTATCTAATTTTAATTACAATAGTTTGCTCCAAGCAGGAGTTGGGAAATTTGATTGTATTGAACATTATTTCTAGTAGCCTATAGATAGGCTAGAGACTATGGTTGCATTCCTCCTCTTAATTTACAATATAATATGTAATGTTTGTTCAAACAAGTGTGTCAGTAGCATATCTCCAATTCAATCTATAGATTCATCATAGTACCAGTATGAAAACGGAGCGTAAATTAACATTTTAAGAATGTCCAAGCTGTGTAGTATACGAGTAGGATAACATGTCAGATGTTACACATCATATGCGACTACTGTAAGGCTCGTATCTTTATTATTATTATTATCATTATTATTATTATTATTATTATTATTATTATTACAAAAGCTGTGTTTTCAAAATGACGATTTCCAAAAGGCGTGGCTTTACGATTTCATCCCCCGAAAAATGTAAGGGAGACTTTTTACGGCACCTCCTAGCTAATTGTGTCTGGAATGCCAGCCCACACGCCTCACCCTTTCAACTCTACTGTTTAGGTCATGCTTTAATTTGAGAGCTTTGGCTGATTGTATTTCACTGAAACCTACTAATAATTATCAGCTTAAATGCTCTTAATTGCGATGGGCAGACTAGCGAATCCAACACAGCACTCCTACTCATCTGTCATGAACATGCTATTCGCACACGAACGATTACAGCTCACCTTCTTGGGTGCCACACAACGTATCAAGTATTCCCCACTAGTCTCACTTATTATGATTAAACAAAACTTTTTCCTCACTGTACGTAATAGCATGTGTGTGGATAACTGCCAAGCAGCCGCCTTGTGGATTGGAAGAGACACCTCACAGGTAATTCATCTTCGTCACGTTTTCAAACAGATACTTAGCTTGTGTAACTACGGCATGATTACTGAATTGATTACTATACATCAATAATCTATTTCATGTAGTATCCACAGACAGGTGTGTTGTTTTGTGGTCAGACTCACAGGATGTGGGGACAAGACGTGAGGGGAACGTTACAGGAACTAAATAATTGAGATAATGTTAGCTCAAATTCTGTAACTCTTCTTTGAATCTCAAATTACTTGCAATTATTCTCGCCTTCCTTACGAATTCTCCACATCTACCTCCAACAATAAAAACACCCATTAGGGTTGCGGATTAACGTGTAACTTGTAACGTTTCCGTGGTTGAAACGCATTCTAATAAGAGGCATAAAATATCGTCTGTTGGGATTCCATTTGGAGAACCATGGCGTTGTCTGAAAATCGGGTTGCCGCTCGGAATTTAGTCCAACCTTTCTATATTGGAGTGAGAGCTGGGTGAATTCAGGATATTTCATACATACGCTGGAGGTAACTGATATGAGGATAGCACGAATGATTGCTGGGACAAATATTTATATATTTAGAGGCTTCGCGACATCCTAGTCATGTATCCCGTGTACTAGGGTGTGTGTAGAATTTGTCTGATTTGTAATTGAGGTAGGATTTGGGTAGGAAGCGGCCCTGGCCTTAAGTTAGGTACCATTTGCCTAAAGTAGAAGTGGAAAACCACGGAAAACCCCTTCCAGGATTGCTAAAGTGGGAAACAAACCCGCCTCTTCTCAATCTTGCCTAACGAGGCTGAGTGTGCCCCGTTGAAGCCCTCAAACCAGAATTAAATTTCTTGTCAAAGCGGGGAATCGAACGAGGGCCTCCGCGTTGACTGCCAAGAATGCTTACAACAACGCAACGAGGCAGACTGGGACAAGTAGACTGGGGGACTCGTAATGGAAAGATAAAAAGTAGGTTAGAAATGAACACGTTGGGTGAAGCTGTTCGTTTCAGTCGATTCAGATGGTGGAGTCACGTGCTGAAAACGGGGAAGGAGAGATTACTGTATCTAGGAGGATAAGAACTCTTCTTTGGAGGTTAAGGGAAGCAGAGGTAGGCCTAAGAGGCAATGGTTATATTCAGTGATTAACAATGTCTAGGTGAGAGGTGAAGCAGAGGAGGCCAAAGTGCTAGCTGCTAATAGGAAATCATGAGGCAACTGGTTCGCAAACAGGGGCTTGCAGAATAGACTGGACGCTGAAGACCAAAACCGTCTCGAATGAATGAATGAATGAATGAATGAATGAATGAATATAATCTATTGAGTGTCTCATGTTCAAAACGCACATGTCTTCTGGAATACAATCCGAACTTGTTGACTATCATCACTAAGACCTGGATGTTTATGACATAGGCTATCATATTTTTCCGTTTTGTTTTATCCATGACAAATGTGAGATGATGATTTACGTTGAGATGATGATTTACGCTAATTTCACTCAAGTGATGCCATTAAGCACAATTTACACTCCGAACTGAAAGGGGTTACAACTCTGGCTGTATAACATTCATTTTAAACATAACCCATGACATGCATAGCCTAAGGCAGTGGTTCTGAACCCGTACAAGTCTGCGGACCACTCAGCCTGACATTGAATCATGTACGGATCACCCCCCCTTCCTCCCCCAATACACCTGATCAATTGTGTAACTCTTCCTCAATAACACTTTTTTTAAAGATATTTCAATTCAAAACCGGATAGTCATCGCCGCGAATACATTCGGAAGATTCTCGTTCAACGCACATCGTTTTCGAAATCCCCATTTTTTGGCCACTTTTTATCATTTTAAATGATCTTGTCGACTTCGTCGTTACGCTGGGGTCTGGCGTTACGTTACGGTGACGGGACGAAATGTACCGAGAATGCACTGAGTTGTGTGACGTCACATTTCTGCTTGAGCTTCCTCCTTTCCCCGCGCGCTCTGGCGAGCGTGACGTCATCCAGCCAGCTACCTCCTCTGACCCTGGTTTGCACTTGCTAACGGACTTTGAGTTCACGCAGCATTTGTAGCATTTAAAATGATATAAAGTCTAGTCCTTCAGACTGACTATCAGTCTTTTTTATACGTGCTGGTGGACACTTTTCTCCCGCGGACCACTCCCGAGGCACTGGCGGACCACCAGTTAAGAACCACTGGCCTAAGGGAACGACTTTCTCCTCAAATGTCTAAATGAGTTGCTTTAATATTTTATCTAATGAAAATCTTATTGCAATGCCAGTAGATTCGGATAAGAAACGTGCGGATGCGGATAAATTTCGTGCGGATGCGGAGTGGATGCGGATAACAGCCGCGCGGATGCGAGGCGAATGCGGATAACGTTTTCTTTATCCGCGCAAGGCTCTAGTTATGAACTAATATTCATCGCACTAGAACATTTTGGAGAGAGATCCATCTTGGCGGTGCGTCGGGGATTTGAGAAGAGATATTCAAACACTTCCACTCGTTTCTATTAATGTAATGGGACTACATTTTGTGCTTGTTTCCAGGCAGGAAGTAGCCAAGACACCCAAGTGTGCATGTTGTGGACAGGATGCAGGGCTTGCAGGACAAAGGTTACGCTGGTTGCACCCGAGCTGATGGTGTGGGTGTGGGTGTTAGAATAAGTGGTGGCTTACCATATAAAACATGTGATTTACTTCAAAATTAGCATCGGAAGTACTTCACGCTGGAATTCGACCCCTCGTATCTCGGAAATGAGCAGTTAAGGAATGGGTATACAAATGGTGCAAATGACACTCATTTTCATTCTTGATGACTGTATAAAGAACCACTTGGTGCTATAACTTATAGCCTAGGCCATTGATACAGTTAACTTATATCATCTCCTATGTATTATTTTACTAAGGATTGTACACGGTTTGGGTCACGTATTATTACAGAAACTACATAACTGAGTGGCATAATGAGCATTCATTAGAAGCGTCAAGACTCAAGACGTTCCACAAAACTATTAATTGAACATTTCATGACTTCAAGTATTAATAAAACTCACATACGTAACGGAAGTTAGCGAAATTCCACTTTCATCCACCAGGCGGTATCTGGCGTAACATTCATAGAATGACAGGCTATATCCTTATTTCAGCATACTACTAATACATAAACCTAAGAATATATAATATTAATAGCAGCACAGCTATTACAGACAGATTTCATACGAAATTATCACGGGGAAATGGTCGGCGACATATTGTACTGCACCCTTGCTTACAGTGTAGTTGTGATTTAGTGGATAGGAAGCTTGATATCTGCCAATTTTTGTTTCATTTCTATTCTTGACGTTACATTATATCCTATTTAATTATAATACACACATTTCTGTTGAATTTCAATATTTTATATGACAATATATTTCATGCATACTTCTATCATCCCACACTTTATTTGTTCCTAAACGGCTCATATCACCTGTTAATATGGTTGTGATAGTAGGTCATCCAAAAAAGTTAAGATTCATTTTTAAATACAGTAAGTTAGGCATTACTGAGCTGGAACCTGCAATGTTATTTTAGCAGAATGTATTGTTAGCAAGTGTAAACAATGAACAAGTAGATGACTCTTCGTCTGAATTGCCTTAATTTGAACAACATAATTGAAACATAATTATAATCCCATTTTATTATGTATCATATCTGAATTCATATTAATTTACTGTTGTTATTTGAGTCTTCAGTCTGCAGCTCTCCGAGGCTCCCTGTCCTGAGCTAATTGTTTCATCTCTACATAGTCACCACACCTTACCTCCGAGGCAATCTGCATAACATATTCTAACCTTGGTCTTCTCCTACAGTTCTTGCACTCGACCCTTCCTTCTACAACGAAGGTTGATATTCCTTGGTGTCTTAGAACGTGTCCTACCAACCTATATCTTCTCTTCATTAGCTGTCACCAGAAATATCTCTCCTTTCACACTCGTCAAAATACCTCTTCGATTGTTATTCTATCTACCCATCTGTTCTCCATCATTCTCCTGTAACACCACATTCCAAACACTTCAATTCTCCATTTTCTGCTCCTTCAACAATCCAAGTTTCACCTCCATAGAGTGCCACGCTCCAGACAAAGGCTTTAAAATATGACTTTCTAATACCTAAATCTATATTTAATGTCAACAGATTCATTTTCTGTAGAAGTGCTTTCCTTGCCTGAGCCAACCTACTTTTTACCCTCTTTGATTCCTTCCTAAGTATTAGAATTCTCCTACTTCCTTTAACTTTTCATCTTTCAATTTGACGTCAATACGGGTTTCTTATTTCTTTCGGCTGCATTCCATTATATTTGTTTTACATTTACTGATTTTCATCATGAATTCTTTCTCAAGACGGAGTCCATACCATTTAAAAATTCATTATTTATTTTTTACACGCAACATGTCTTAACGCCCCAACATGTATTCCTGTTACTGCACTACTAATGGTCAGGGTTTTTGCAAGTCTGTGTCAATGTTGACAAATTAGTAGTAAATTAATTATAATTGTAACTCTACTTGAAATCGTTTATTGGAAAATTAACAAGTCGTTCCGTAAAGAACTATATGGCCTATTTTCATATATCCTATTGGTCTTCCTATTAAAAATTCTCCCGTCTATGAAAAGGATCGCCATGTTTGATTGTTCTGTATGTACGTCATGAAGTAATGTACCATTAGATGAAGATTATTGCGTAGGTTCATTTTTCAAACTTTCACTTCGATCGCTTGATTAGGACAAAAAAAATTATAAACAAAATTTTAAAATTTCGCACAGCCGCCATCTTGAGGTTATGAAAGCAATTTAATTAAATTAGATACCAGTGCATTAAAATGTGTATATTCATTTACTGTACCAAATTTCACTGCGCTGAGATGGTTAAATCACGTAAAAAAATCCATTAAAATATTTCAAATTCGCTTGGCCGCCATGTTCGTTTTGTACTTAACAGGGTTTTCAATGTCACATAGGTGAAGTTGTAGTGGTATCCTTTATCACTGTACAAAATTTCAGGGTGATGTCTGTAGTCTGTTACCGTTCGGGTGATATAGAATGGCAGTGAAATAGTTCGCTTGGCCGTCATGTTGAATTTGTAAAACGTATCAAAATGTGAAAGTCGGACAAGGTAGTAGTACGTACTTACCAAATTTCATTGGAATCGCTTTGGCCGTTTAGATTTTATTAGGGGGACACACACATACATACACACACACATACACATGGACAAAAGGTGATTTCATAAGCCAATTTTTTTTCATAAATGAAAATACGCTAAAAAGACGTGATTTCTTGAGTTTGCCATTTCATCGACAGAAGAAACTTAGGAATTAAGCTCTCCAGTGGTATGCCAACTTGATGTTAGCTGATGTTGATATTCATCATGCACACGGTCTTCTTTCAATATTACGTTGCGTCTTGCTTGCAGAATTCGGTAAACCTGTAAAAGCGTATTGTAAAAAATAAGGAAGTAACTTTTCAATAAAGAGCGGACCACCTCATGCATGCTTGGCTGTCTGCCCTGACGTCCGGGGTTGATTCCCGGCTCTGCCAGGAAATAAAATTCTCTTTTGAGGGCTGGAACGGGGTACACTCAGCCTCATGAGGCAAAACTGAGAAGAGGAGTGTTTTTTCTAACTTAAGGCCAAGGCTTCCTCCATCGCAATCCTCACCTGAATAACAAATATACACACAAAAATACAGCCATCACAGTATTTCCACTCACACCCAAATACATGAATTAACAACATATCATGGTGTGTTGTTGATTCATTGAGAGACTTTGCGACATCGTGGCCACATACTGTAGCCCCGTGTAGTCTTCTTGGATGTGTGTGATATTTGTCTGAGAACCTGTGATATTGTGATGACTGTATTAGTGTATGTAGTTGCAATTCAGATGAGGATTGAGAAAGAGGTGGCCGCAACCTTAAGTTAGGAACAACCCTGGCATTCATCTGGAGTAGAAGTGGGAAACCACGGAAAACGACTTTAGGATGGCTGTGATAGGAATCGAACCTACCTCTTCTCAGTTCGCCTCAAGAGGCTGAGTATGCCCCGTTTCAGTCCTCAGGCCAGAATTAAATTTCTTGGCAGAGCCGGGAATCGAACCCGGGCCTCCGTGGTGACAGCCACTATGCAATGAGGCGGACTAGTAGTTGTGTGTGTAGCTGTCATTGTCAGAGTCGGGAAAGGGGTAGTTACCCCGGGCTTGAAATACGGTACTATCCCGGCATTTCCCTGGAGGGATTGTGGAAGATCCACATTCAGGATAGACGCTGTCAGCATCGGGCTTCGAACCTCTGATCTCAGGACTTGCTGCATGTAACAGGCGTGAGAGTAATATCAAGCTTCATCGAGAATTTCCCGGACCGGAATATACAAGCCTAATCTATAAATCTTTTGGATTTATGTCGAATGAATTGCTTAAATCACAGAGGCGTTATCTTATTAGAAGTTATTAGCATAAAGCCTAATCTAACAGCATCCCCAAGAAAATATTAATAAATGGAACAAGAGCAAATGGGTCCTATAATGGATTCGTCAAGCTCGTGGCGTAGCCGGACACGTTAAATCACGCACCATGAACACAATGGAGGGCTGCAGCAAAAATATCCAAATACGTTGCCAAAATGTTGTATGATGTTTCATAATGATGTAGATGTTATTAGCAGATAGTAGAGTTTTTCTCATGATGAAATACGTATTAAATAGCCTATGTAGGCTCCAAATTTGACTAAAATTAACGTTGGGATAGGCCTACATCTTTGGAATATTTAAATCAATATGAAGAAAGCCAGCAGGTGATTTTGGAAATCAATGTGAATGTCATTGATGGCTCGATTTGAGCTGTATTCTTTTACGTGTTGTCATAAAGTTTAACATTGCTGACAGGTTTTTTGTCTTCCAGAAGGTCTTGTTTCAGGACGTGTTTGAAGGGCACAACATATGTATTTATTTATTTATGCATTAATTTATGTTTTGTAGATTGTTTCTAAGTCATTTTAGGAGCTTGGGACATCTTGATCAACAGTCCCGTGTAGTTGAATTTGTCTGATAACCTTTATTTATGTGATGACTGTAGTAGTGTGTGTAACTGAATTAGGGACAGGGTGAGATAAGTGCCCCGGGACTTGAAATAAGAATTATACCGGCATCTGACTGGCGGGAGTTTGGAAAAACTCGGGGAAAACCCACACTCAGGTTAGCCATTGTCAGCGCCAAGAATCGAACGTACGATCTCTGGACTTGCTGCAGTTGCCCTCGTGGTCGTGGAGCACGATTTAAAGAGCACGACAAAGCCGTGGGACAATTTTGTAGATTAATATTGTGTGAGTAGTCTATTGTATTTAGAATGTATTTTTGAAATGTATCCAAGAAACATCTAGTACTGATTGTCTTATTTTATCGGTTTTTGAGGATTAGTTAACCCTTTATCGGGCAAAAATTTTTTTTATTTTTATGTGTTTTTACATTTTAATTTATTTCAATTATTATAATTATTAATAATGTTATTTTTTGTTTCTCTAATTTTAATGTTTAATTTGTTTTTAATTTTCAATTTATGTTCTTATAGATTTAATTTTGATATTTTTATTTAATTAATTAACTAATTTCCAATTGATTTTTGAAATTATTTTCATAATTTTTTAAAGTTATGTTCATTATTTTATTTTTTATATTTCTTCTATTATTGTAATTTTTATGATTTTTATATCTTTAATTATATTTTATTTTTACACTTCAATTTTATTTTTTATATTTTTTATAATCGTTTCGGTCGTCTATGGACCACGTTATTTCAACTGCCTTTTCTCTCTTTCTTTCACATTGGCCCAGTATTCGCTCATTCTTCTTTGGTGAGCTTCCTTCCGTGCTTCGGTCCACTTCTTGCCGGTTTTCAATATAGGTTTTGGCTGAAAACTCTGTATCTCCCCAAGTTTCTTCTTCAAAGAGTCACGTTCAAAGATGTCCTCATGTGATCTCCCCAGTTATTGTAGGTCTTTTTCCACCTCTGTAAATCAGATCCCTTTGGTTTTCTTTCCCACAAAGTAGGCACAGATTCGATAGGACAATCTTCCAGAGTTCATTCGTGTTAAATGGCCATAAAAGGAGAGTCTTCTTTTGCGAATGGTGTCCGTTATTTTCTCCACATGAAGATAAAGTTCATCGTTGTGTCATCTTCTATACTCTCCTCGTTCCTTGACCGGGCCCAAGATCTTTCTCAGAATCTTCCTCTCTTTGGTTTCGAGTTGTTCTGCCAGGCCTTTCTTATTCATCGCCAGGCATTCTGATGCATATAACGCCTCCGGGCGAATAATGGTAACGTAGTGCCTCAGTTTGGCCTTTACACTTCAATTGTTAATGATTTTTTTAAAATTTTATCCAACATATTACGTCAAGTAGATACATAGGTATATTTGTTTTTTAGAAATACTAGCACTTCGGCATGAACATTCTCCAAAATTTGGTTTAAAGATTCAACTATCAGCATCTTTGAAAGCATAAACTGATCTTATGACAGGTGACTATCCCATAAAGGGTTAAAGTGAGGTGACGCCGACTATATCTACTGTCTTTTTGAGTATTAGAACTTGAGGACACTTGATAAGACTGTACCCGAGAAGGTAGAGCCAATGAAGCGAGACGGAGCTATCGCGTCACGGTACTCCACGCGAGCTGATTGCACTGCACCGCACATTGGGCCGCGGGCAGGAAGCACGTCACAAAGCCAAGCTCACCTCACACACAGCCTTCCTTGCAACGCCTAGACATAGCCACGTGGTTAGCGTGTGGTGTGGTGTGGGGGCATTATTACCCGCACTCTTTTTTCCCCTCCTGTCATAATAGTGGGTTTGACCCCGCAGTTATGTTGAAAAATGCTGAGGAATTCTGCACTCACCCACTCCACTTCCAAAACCGATGAATGAAACCTTGTTCCTACCTCCCAGACATCATGGCTCTCATTCAAGAAATCATATTATCGCCTCCTCCCAAGCAATTTTTATAACCTGTCTTTTATAACGAAGCAATCGTTACCTAGAGGAAGTTGGGCCTGCGGCTGAGGAACAAGGGAGTGGTATAGGGGGACAGGACTACAACATCCTATGGATGTCAAAACTTGTGGAATCTGGTTAGTAATCACGGGCCACCGAGCTGAGTATGGTAATGCTTTTACTTACAAGGGAAGTATCAGGTAAGACAGGTCGAAACCTATCTTGAATCTTTGTGGACGCAATCGTTGTACTACAAGAGGACAACGTGTGGAAAATCTGCCGCCAGATTGAACTGCAAGGCTCCGAAATCGTACCTGATATCCTGGTACACAGGCATGATGGCTGGCGGAGCTGGACATCCCTGTGGCATTTGGAGTTGTCGCGTGGCGGGGCGTATACGTAGGCTGCATCCCACCGGCATTGAGTGTCTGGACCGTCAGGGCTGTCCCTTCCAACATGTACGGTACTCGCCACTTCCCATTGATTTACAGTATATGAGTGATTCGCCGCATGATTTCGGAGCCTTGCAGTTCAATCTGGAGGCTGATTTTCCGCACGTTGCCCTCTGTTAGTACAACGATTGCGTCTACAATGTTTCAAGATATGATTCGACCTGTCTAACTTGATACTTCCCTTGTTAGGCCTGGCTTCACCATAGCGCGTATAAACAAAACGTTATCCGCACGACTGTTATCCGCATCCACCCTGCATCCACACGATTTTTATTCGCATTCGCACATTTGTTATCCGAATCTACCGCCATTACAATGATATTTTTAATTAGATAAATCAAAAAGTAGAAGCAACACATGTAGACATTTGAGGAGAAAGTCATTCCCTTAAGAAATGTATGTATAAAATGAATGCTATAGAGTCAGAATTGCAATCCTTTTCAATTCGGAGTGTTAATTATGCTTAATGACATAATTTGAATGGGATTAGCTTAAATCATCATCTTACATTTGTCATGAAAGATATGATATGTCATAAACATCTGGGTCCTAGTAAAGATATTTAACAAGTTTGGATTGTATTCTAAAAACTATCTGCAATTATTTAGCCCAAACATTATCCGCAGCTTATCTGCTAACCGCACAGCCTTGCAAACTATATCCGCAAGGCGAAAACAATTTGCGGGATTATCCGCGGATATCCACATCCGCGCAGGGCTTATTGGTGAAGCGTGGCTTTTGATTAAGCGATTATTACACACGTGGCAATAAGTTACCATTTTGTCCCTCCTTCACATCTGAACGTTGTGGACATTGCCGTGGCAGAAGCGTCCCAGACTAACATTCGATAAGTCCCGGGTTCGAGGCTCTCCCGCGGTGGAGAGTTCTCCTACCACATTATCGACGTTATCAAGTTTATCATAATCAATATTATTATTCCATATGCAATTATGATTGATCTAACTTTATGCCTAAATCGATGTAACGACAAGTAGGATTTGTTGAATTTTATTGATCTGAACGTCATTACTTGCATGATAAGGCCACCTCTAAAGAAACACCGGTAGTGTATGATTTGACGAAAACTTTATTCTCTCTACTTTTAGCAGAATATGCTTGTTAAAACAAGTGTTCACTAGTGACAGTAGCCATCCCCAATAGTCCACCACGTTGCGTATGGGCTAGCATTCTTGTCTGTCACCGGCTCTGCCAAGAAATTTAATCCTGGTCTGAGGGCTGGAGAGGGGTACACTCAACCTCGTGAGGCAAAAATGAGAAGAGGCGGGTTTGATAGGCTACCCACCTCAGTCTCCCTGGCAGTGGTTTTCCCTGGTTTCCAACTTATACTCCAGGAAAATGCTGGGATGGTTCCTAAATTTAGGCCATGGCCACCTCCTTTCCATTTCTCACTTGAATAACAACTACACACACTAATACAGCCATAAAAATAGGTTATCAGACAAATTTCACACACTCTCAAGTACACGGGCTACATGGCCACGATATCGCAAAGCCCCTCAACCAATCAACAACAGCAAACTATCCCCAGTTAATTCTATAAACTCGTCACAGTTTTTATAAGATGAAATGGGATTGTAAAATCAGATTGTCACCATTCTAAGAATGTCTGACCTGCGTAACATACGAGAATTTTGACATTTATGAAATTCTGCTGCCGTATTGTCATATCGTCACCTATGTGCGTTTCCAGGCTGGTAATTCTCGCACAGTCAACACAGCACTTTGCAATAAACGAAAAAAAGCCACGAAATCAAGGTTCAATAGCCTAATTTAGAATTACAAATACATGATGAAAATGAAAATCCACAGCCTGCTTCCATTCGATCGACCGGGTCAGGGAATGGAATGAATGAAGCCCCCATATGGCGGCGAGGATATGAACTGTGCCGGCTGCCGAAGCCTGTCGCACTCCCCTGAGGCAATGATTAAATGAATGACTGATGAAATGATAGTGGAGAGTGTTGCTGGAATGACATTTGTGACAGGGAAAACCGGAGTACCCGGAGAAAATCCTGACTGTCTCCGCTTTGCCTAGCACAAATCTCACATGGAGTGACCGGGATTTGAACCATGGACCCAGCGGTGAGAGGCCGGCGTGCTGCCGCCTAAGCCACGGAGGTTTAGAAATCCATGATGCAAATTATTAAATGATCACATCTGGTAGGAGAATAACAACAAACTGTGGATTAGCACTGCTCGGAAGGTTTATCCAGCACAAATAGGCCTACCGCCGAGTAAATATGGCTTACTTGTCCACCTTATTTATTCTAATGGCAGCACCGCCTAGCGATTGAAAAACGCAATATGATGTTTACCGGACGAATTTTCTGGGAAAATGCTACTATGAGCTTCACCCAATGACTGAATAACACGCACTTAGACGTCTCTATTCCTCGGTTTATGGCTGATTTCTCTTGATCCACTCTTCTTCTCATCCGATAATGCTATTAGATTATTCCGAAGCTAGACTATTCGTGATTATCTCCACCTTCCGTGACCCTTCCTTGTTATATTCATCAAGGGCTTATATTTTTCATCTCTTTAGTTCATCAATGGGAAATGGACTGCTGTAGATGTTGATTCTCTTTTGACTATAGCCAAGGAATATAATTCTTGTCTAAGGGTTGGAATGGGGTGCACTCAGCCTTGTGAGGCAAAACTGAGAAGAGGTGAGTTTGATTCCCATCTCAGTCATCCTGGAAGTGGCTTTCCGTGGTTTCCCACTTCTACTCCAGGCGAATGCTGGGATGGATCCTAACCACGGCCGCTTCCTTCCTAATCCTCACCTTAATTACAAATACACACATTAATTTAGCCATCACAATAACATACGTAATCAAATGAACTACCCCACTCACCCAAGTTCACGGGACTAAATGACCAAGCCCCTCAAATGAAAAAAAGACAACTCTTTTGGCTATAACAGCTTCATTGACTACTACTATGGGCTCAAGAGATATCAGAGAAAATATTAGCATAAACCCATTGATTTTTCAGTTTACAGGGCATGACGTACACGTCATCAGCCTTATTATCGAAGAATTTCTAGCCCTTCGAACAAATAGCGCATTAATAAGAAAAAATGTAGGGGGATGAAGGGTGGGAGGATGAAGGACACACTTGTCCGTGAATGTTACGTTAGTGCAGTTACTGTAAAATATCAAGTGCAGACCAGGGTCATCGGATGGCCGGTACCGGGTTATTATTATTATTATTATTATTATTATTATTATTATTAACAGTTGTTGTTGTTAATTATTGTCCGATAAACTGTAATCGTAATTCTGAGATGAATGTAGTACTGTGTGTAGCTGTAGTAGGAACACGGATGGGGTTGCTGCCTTGGGACTTGAGGTAAGGTACTATCCCGGCATTCTCCTGGAGGGAGTGTGGGAAAACCCGGGGAAAACCTACACTCAGAATAGCCGCTGTCAGCGCCGAGATTCGAACCTCTGATCTCCAGATTTTCTGCATCTGCCTGCGCAGCCGTGGTGGACGATTTAACAAGCACGGCTACGCCGCGGAGTATTATTATTATTACTTACTATCCGCGTTAACCATTATTGATGGTTAGATAAAGATTAGGGTGAAAATAACCGGTACCCCAAACGAATGTAGATGTTAAAACGAAGTGGGACTCAAAGATTTATAAGAGAGGTGAACAGTTCGTCGTACCAAAGTTGTCATAAGTCTTCATCCATGACCACAATTTTAAAGCATGCAATCACATGACTACCTGGTAGAGTATATCAGTGCAACACCAACCACTGCGCCCAAAGTGACTAGTAGCCTATAATCCTTTCCAACAGGTGACTGATCTTTTAAAAATCCTCTGAGCTTAAAGTAACCAAAGTGTGTTCCCCATTAAGCCTACTGATATTTCAGTGCACTGCACAGTGTAAAACGATCGCTTGCATATGATCAAACCTGAAGACTTCTGATTTAGAAAATTATTTTATCGCTTGAAGCGGATAGAAACAAAAGTTCAGTAATGTACTGCCGAAATCAATGAAAAGTCTGGTGAGCTTTGCGATTGTATTCATATATGTAGATAAATATGATCGCCCGCAGAAGTTTGGTAAGTGTAGCGATTGGATACAGACAAGCTTTCCAGCCACCCCTGAGCTGTGCTTACTCTCGCATGTCGACCGAGGATGGAGGACCGAGGACGGATGACTTGCACAATGAGAACAGACTCATCACGTCATTGCCCTCAAGTGGAGTTTCTACATATAATATAATATAATATAATATAATATAATATAATATAATATAATATAATATAATATAATATAATATGTGCAATCTTCTATTAACTAAATTCTCTTAGTAAGTTACGACAAAGTATAATATTGTAGTGGAATATTAAAATGCCTAAAATACCAATAATGATAGTAATATCATTAATAAAAACAAGAAGTTCCGTGACGAACTAAAGAGCCTACTTTTCTTAAAATTTAAGATTCATGACAATGATTAATCTATATGGATCTATCTAGAATAATGACGCAATTAAGTTGGTAATATCGACATTTCTAATTAGTTCGAAATACTGTATACCTGGCTTAATGTAGCCTTATAGAGAACTACAGTTGGCAGCCCTGGTGACTGAATATATTCTTAGCTCCATCTCTTAAGGTACAGAATACAAAATTTGGTTGAAGTCCAATGGATAGCATGGACGTTACATGCAGTTAAACATTGGATTTAACAGCGCTCGTAAAATCATGTTGGCAACAATGACATACATGTATTGGTCAGATATAATCTGAAATAATATGATCTATTGTTGTGTCAATTTTGAATGGAATCCATTAGTTAGTATAGAAGTTACATGTATTTTAAAATTGGACCTATCAGCAGGCTTAGAAACGTGTTGGCAACACTGACGTATATTAGTTACTCCAAATTAATCTAGAATGCCAGGTACTATACGTGTGCAAAGTTTAGAGCTATTGGCTTGCATACTTTCTGATATATTGATATTAGGGTAATAAAAATAGAGACTGTATTTATTAACAGTTGGCAGCCCTGGTTACTCTTAAGTATCTGCATAGTCATATCTGTTATGGTACACATAGCACACACGAAATTTGGTTGAAATCCAAATGATAGTATAGAAGTTACATGTATTTAAAGTTGGACCTCTCAGCAGGCTTAAAATCATGTTGGTAGCACTGACGGATATAAGTTACTCCACATTAATATAGAATGTCAGGTACTATACGTGTGCATAGTTTAAATCTGTCGGCTTGCATACTTTCTGATATATGGGTATTTGGATAAAAAACATTGAGAACATTTATTAACAGTTGGCAGCCCTGGTGGCTCTTAAGAATACGCTCAGTTATATCTGTTCATGTACACATAGCACATACGAAAGTTGGTTGAAATCCAATTGATAGTGTAGAAGTTATATGCATTTAAAATTTGGACCTATCAGCAGCCTTATAATAATTTTGGCAACACTGCCATGTATGGCCTCCTGGAAATTAATCTGCAATATTATTATCTATACGTGTGCCAATTTTGAAATAGCTCCCATTCATACCTTCCAAGATATCCAACATGGAGCTCAAATTTCAATTGCGATTTTTAAGCAGTTGGTAGCACTGACATCATTTTCAAATATGGCCGTGAGACATTCATGTATAGATCTTTACTCCTGCCAAATTTTGTTTCGATTGCTGCAGCCGTTTAGGAGTTGATAGGGGGGGGGGGGACACACACACAGTCAGCCAGCCAGCCAGACAGACAGACATAAGTCTACTTTTTCCTCATTTTTGCAAAATATGAAAAGTAGGCTAATAATTACGGAGACAAGTGTCACATCACAAACGTACAAGAAGCTATGCTTTCCAACCATCAGTATGCCAAGTATAAAGAACGACGAAAACCTTTAAGTCATGAGCTAAAGTTGCAGTGCGAATAATTCGAAAATAAGCACCTGCGTGGTTACTTCTTTGTGAAGAACTATAAATAAAAGCTGTTTAATAATTGTAAATTTCAGTAATAAACAGGACCATTTTCTTCAATAAGTGTCACATATCTTCAACGGACATTTTCACGATAATATATAGAAAAATATTATACATTTTAATGTTAGACATTGATGCAGTCAATATCACGTTTAGCTATAGAAAAATATTAGAAATTACTTACTTCGACATTTTTCTAGTAGAACTTAAAATATATACATATGGTACCAAGAGACTAGACGATTTTCCTATCGATACTGAGGATCTTTTCCTAATCCCGGAGCTCACAGGATCTCACCAGCAAATAAATAAATAAATAAATAAATAAATAAATAAATAAATAAATAAATAAATAAATAAATAAATAAATAAATAAATAAATAAATTAATTAATTAATATTATTATTATCCTTCAATTAAGCGCCAACAAATTCCAACTATTTGTAGGAAATCTGATTTTAAGTTGAATGTTTGCATTTTGTTATGAACATGATATGACGCTGGTGAAGGTAACATGGAACTTAATGTGGTGGCAACGATGGCAGCGCTGAGCTGGGGTCCAGCTTTACTGCACATGGCTGTACCACTCACGTTTTGTGAGGTAGCAAGTTTTCAATGGTCTACATCCGGCGTGATTTTCGGACTGTTTTTTATACTTATTGCTTTCATTTTGGTTAAAATAAAAACAGACAGCAACAAGCGTAGTCGCTCATGCAGGGTAAAAATTATCCTAAACGCGTTTCTTGCTTCTAGTAAGGTATCCCCTCCTCATTCATTAGTTTAGCCAATCTCATGAATGAATATAACGTGACGGCTATAGCGATCTTAAGAAGCACGCGGAGTAGGAGTTGCCAAGTACTGCACCAACAAAACAAAACTTGCGTTTTATAATCAATTGGGTGGAATTTACAATGAAAGAACCCACCAGCGCAGCGTGCATAGCCTGAACACTTAAGCTCACTTCGCGTCGGAGCATTCGGGGATCCGAGACTGGAAACCCAGGGCTGACAGCGGCAATCCTGATTGTTTCCAATAATCACTCTAGGAAGATTCTGATATAGTATGTTATTCCAAGTGCCAAATAATTACTATTTAATAATAAATTAATAATTGCAGCCAGATAGCCATGTAAGGTAACAATACATATGCTATTGTATAACATTTTCACATATTTGCGTATTCGCTTATTGATCTTGGTCATTTTGTACACAGTTCTATGTGGTATCTTTCACAGATTTGGTTGCATAATTCACATACACACGCTGGCATTGGGTCATGGTAATTCTTATTTTGGCATATTAGATGGTGGAAGCCGTGTGTAGACAGTCTAGTTATGACGCGACGTGGCGCATCTCGTAGTTCGTAGCCGTCCATACCCGATTCGTCATGGCTTCGGTGCCGTAGAACTCAGGCCAGACAGATGCTCTTTTGTCTTCCATGATTCGTAGCTGGTATTCAAAAGCCCTGGTGTGCGGTAACATAAATTGCAGCCTGATGTCTTCAATTAGAAACGTCTCTCTTGCTAGAAGATATAGGCCTACCAGTCTTCATTTTGCTGTCTTAGACAGTCCCAATGCTTTTTTCATATATACAGACTTCACCTTTTCTAGTGTCTCTAGGTTTTTGTCCGTAAGATTGTTCCATATAGTTTCTATCCCGTAGGTAAGAATTGGCATAATTTTTGCTTTGAATAATTTCATGGCTATATCTAGGCTGAGTAGTCCGATGTTTTTAATAATGTATATTCAAATATGTATTATTTTAAAATTAATTATATTTGAATCGCTTGATGTTGAAAGGGACTTCTGATAATTTCTAAATTTTACAGGACAAGGAAAAAACTGTGTAGGTGATGGAAAATGTCGATCTATGTTTTACGTTTCTGCCAGTGCATGACGCCTATACTAATACACACTTCTGTGCACGAAAATACAAAATACAATTTTCACAGATTATGGAAAAATGACAGATGTTAGTATTGCAGAAGTCCCCTTGATACCGTACATCAAATGGAGTGAACTTTGGAACTATGAATGCCAACTTTCACATAAAACCTACAAATAATTACAAAATTTATTGTTATTGCTATTGAAATGTATAAATACAATAATTCTCATTATGAACACTGAACCAATACACAATATGAAAATGATGTATAATATCAATGCAAGAATCGTTGAAACACTCAAAGCAATAATTCCAATAACAGCAATTCAATGTAATGTTGATTTGCAAAAACAAGACTGATATTATGCACAAAGAGTATACACGGATATTTCACAAGCTCATCACAGCCGCGGTGTGGACTGCAGAAGTCTCATTTCAACACTAAACGGTGGTCCTACCTATCATCAGTAGTATGGCATCAAAAACTTATATTTCATAAATCCTGCAGAAGACCCCTTTTAACATCAAGCGATTTATTCGAATCGTTTGCTTCAGAAACAACACATCTTCACTATTTGACGGTACCGGTATATGAGTTATTGACACCATCGTTGATACTGAGGCAACAACTTACAGATTGAGGCTAGAAAGTCACTTTGGCCATGCTTATCTGTCTCTCGCATATGTTTCAAAATTTCCTTAGGGGAGACTTTAGGGTAGACTAGGCTAACTCCACATTATGGCTAATTCCGCAGTACTTAAAAGTATAAATTTTCGCGCAGATATTACCCAGTGCAAGAGACGAGTTCATCTCACCAGTTTTGTTGAGTCAATTATTAAATATTTCTTGGCTTTGAATTTCACAACGACAAATGTTACCACCTTGTGGTTCTCAAGCTTTTCTCTTGATTTTTAAGAAGCTGTTGTTGTTTAGTTTCAGGGGATTGGACATCGTGCTCATTTATCCCCGTGTACATGGGTATGTGTGTGTGCAATTTTTGTCTGATAACCTGTGTTAATGTGAAGACTTTAAGAAGCATTCATGGAACTACAACAGGCGTGGATTTGTTTCTCCAATTGAGTAAAACATTGAAGGATCTCGATTTAGGAAGGAATGGATTGGCAGCTTTATCACCAGATGGAGCAAGGAATATGAGTGGAAGAATTAATTGGAAGAATAAGAAATGAATTTACTAACAGAAATACTGATATGACTCTTGAATTACACTGCATTATTTATCAACAAGGTCTATGTGGAAAACTATAAAATTTAAAACATGTGATGAACACAGTCACGTCTACAATTAATTATCTTCGATCATATGGACTCAATCATCGGCAGTTCCTGTCATTTCTTGCTGAAATTGATTGTCGTTACGGCAATGCAATTCATCATAGTGCTTCTTTCATCTTCGTAAAAAATAAGCACATTTATGAACATGAAACAGAAATAAGTGGCAGAATTTTGGAACAAAAACTGGATGTAGGACTTTGCAATACCCACAGATTTAACACAACAATTAAATATTTTGTATAAGGGATTACAAGGGAAAGGGGTTCTTTTAAATGATGTGTAGCTTATAGGCCTACTGTAGTTATGTGTTAGGGTTCTAAAATTATTTCAACAATTTTTAGAGAAGTGTCATATGATTGGTTTATTGTGTTGATTGATTTATTGAAGAATGAGTTTGAAAACAGATTTAAAGATCTTTCTGTGAATGCGGAGAGAAATCATTTGTTTAAAAGTACATTTGCAGTTGACGTCGGTGATGCACCTGTGCAACTACAGGTCGAAATAATTGAACTTCAGTGTTGATCCCAATCAAGGGACAAGTTTGCGGAGGAAAAGTCGTATTGACTTTTACAGGGCGCTCAGTAATGGCAATTTTCCGGCTTAAAAAAAACCACGAGAGTTCTTGTGCGCGTTTGCCAGTGCCGTCACTTGCATTTGTGAACGAATATCTTAAAAAAATAAGTTTATAAAGTCAATATTACGTTCCCGGATTGGTGATGAACACCTACATTCAATTCTGAGGGTGGCTGTGAAAAATCTATATCCAGACATTTCAATATTGTTACTTCAAGCGAAAGCTCAGACCTCTTATTAATTGGTAAGTTTAACCAAAGTTACAGAATGTTGTTTACTTTTCTCAATTGGTTTTGTATTGTGTGTCGGGTTATTGTTTGTATTGTCGGATAACCCTGTGAGAGGTTGGTTGGTGATCGAGGAAGCGGGCACCTGGGTGTGAGGATGTATTTGTGTGTTAGGAAAGAACAGGGGTTCGTTTAGGAATCTGACATTCGAACCGTCCGAAAATTAATTGAATACCCCTGAGCTAGGTGATTGAGAATCCGAAGTGTCACCGACATGAACTGAGTACAAGTCCAATTCTCCCTCTGAGCACGGAAGAGCCAAGTTGATTTTCATAAATACATTAAGATCACATAGAAGAAGGCTTGTTCTTAACGTATAGGAGCTTGGGAACCGTGGTCATCAGCCTCGTGTACTTTGGTGGAAAAAAGACACCATTAACCTGAATGTACATAGGATATAACCATCACTGTCCTATCTTTCCTTTTTTATTGGTATGTGCTGAAGCATTGAAATCGTGACCATGCCCAATGTTGTTTAACTGTAACTTACTAATCCGATGTTTTGACATAGCTGGTCCGTCAGCACGACAGATTTACTGGAACATGAAAATACAGGATTTCATCTGAGAGCATTCATTTGAAGTGTGATAGCCATGGTAAATTATGTGACATTCATTTTAGAATAATCCTACTGAAACGATTGATTGATGGGAGATCAGACAGTCCTCGGAATAAAGAGGAAACATTTCACAACGGAAAATAATACAGTATTACCAACCGAGCAGTGGTACCCGCCAACGGTGAACCTTTAAGAGCTCATATGACGAGTGACAGAACTACTATGTGTTAGATGCAACCTACTCACTCCTCGGTCCAAACAACCCGGCTTTGTATGCTGGTCTGCTTGCAAGGTTGTTGTTTTCGTTGTGTATTATCAGACAACTTTAACACACACCAAAGATGTCCCACGCCCGTAATACGAATTAAATAAAACAACAACAAAAAACGGATGAGGAAAGATGTCATTTATGCCCTATTGTTATTTAATGAACAGGGTAGACCTATTGTCCAATATTGTATGTTTAGTCATAGTAGAGAACCAGTTGCATGTAAATCGCTTGCCTCTCACCGCTACGCCAATAAGCACTAATTAATGTTATTGGTTTTACGTCCCTTTTAACTACCCTGGCTTTTAGAGACGCCGGGGTGCCGGAATTTTGCCCAGAAGGGGATCTTTAACGTGCCAGTAAATGTACTGACACGGCTCCCTCGTATTTGCGCACCCTCAAATGCCAGCTGACTGCGCCAGGTTTCGAACATGCAACCTTGGGCTCAGCAAGCGAGAACGTTACCCCTGAGCCACGCAACGCCAATAAGCACTACAACAGCGGAAAGCATGGCGAGCGGAGGAATCACTGTAGTCCTGGTCTAGTAACGTTGGTGTAGTGGAGATATTCACCAATCTCCACCAATGGGAACGATACAATATTCCTAAAAAGTAATTAAAATACGACCATATCCTTCTATCTCTTTAAGCTTCAATTTGAGGTAATTCCAATTCCAATATATTTTAGCCGTATCTTCAAACGATCTGTTAAATAAATGTACTTCGTAATGATATCATAAAAAAATTAAAGTTTATTTGGTCAATTATCTGAAATTTATTGGCTCACCTCATTTTGAGATCTAGTAAATCTCCCAAGCAGTACATGGAGGGAGATATAGAAATGTTCATGGAAGGATTCAGTGCCCTTTATTCCAAATGGCGACCAATGGCAGGGGTATAAATACCCAACCTACTCGGAGGAGGCAAATAACACAAGCCTCCTAGTTATTCCCTCGTTTTACCATTGCAGTATGCAGCAGTGAACTGGACCACCTCATGTTGTAGTGGCTAGCATTCATGGCTGTCACCCCGGAGGTCCGGGTTCGATTCCAGCTTCTACCAAGAAATTTAATTCTGGTTTGAGGGCTGGAACTTTGTACACTCAGCCTCATGAGACAAAACCGAGAAAAGGTGGGTTTTATTTCCACCACAGCCATCCTGGAATTGGTTTTCCGTGGGGTTTCCACTTCTGGTCCAGGAAAATGTCGGGAAGGCCACCTCCTTTTCAATCCTCAACTGAGCTGAAAATATACAAACTACTCAGACACTACAATTACACACGTTGTCGGACAATTTCGCACCAAAGTACAGTACACGGGGCTGCATGGAGGAAATATAATAATGACGATGGTGTCACGTCCCTTTTAACAACTGCGACTTATAGAGACACCGGGGTTCCGAACTTTTGCCCCGAAGGGGATCTTTAACGTGTCAGTAAATCTACTGACACGGCTCCCTCACATTTACGCACCCTCAAATGCTAACTGACTGGTTCATGATTCGATCCTGCAACCTAGGGAACTTCAGGCGATAACGTTACCACTGCACCACGCAGCCAGCCACCCATGAATGGAAAGGGCAGAGGTTTGTAGTTTTACGTGACCGTTGATCTCACGAACATGAGTCACGATAACATCATTTTACGTTCAATCCGAACCACTGGAGGTAATATTTCACTTCGGAAATTTCACTTGCACTGACCGGAGCTAAATGACCACTGTGTCCAAGCCCCTCAAATGTAACAAAAACAGCAATACAGCCAACTGTATTTCACTTTCATCTGGAACTGCAGAGTGCCAACCAAGTCCCTCTCCCCTCAGCGAACCAAACCATTTGTGAATGAGAGAGAGACCCGTTAGTGTCCCGCTACTACAGTCGTGCTCCTTCACAAAGAAACAGCTCATTTTTTCGCTGAACACTCTCTATAAAGAAAAGATAATTATAACCTTGAAAGGGAAAGATCACGAACACATGTCCATGGATAAGGCCAGCACGTTCTTAATGTGTGGATGAGTTGTTCTACCGCTGCACGAACATAAAGTAGCGCCAGTGGGCATAATATCGTGCATTCTCAGCTGGTTAAACAAGCTTCACCCTTAATCATTTTACAGTATTATTTTTGATTGACTGCTCACAGTTCACACCCCGCGGCATAGCCGCGTGCGTTTAGTCGCTCACCACGACCGTTAACGAAGCCCGGGGTTCGGATGTTCGAATCCCGGCACTGAAAGTGGCTTTCCTGAGTGTGGTTCTCACCGGGATTTTCCACACTCCCTCTACGAAAATGCCGGATAGGACCTTGTTTCAAAACCCGGGGCACCTTCCTCAGCCCTGCCCCTAATAATTACAGCTACGCACTACTACACTCACCAGAGAAACACGCGTTATCAGACGAATTCAACACACATCCAAGTGCACGGGACTGATGATCAAGGATGACTCAAGACCCTAATACGAATTAACAACAACAACAACAACAACAACAACAACAACAACAACAATATTACAGTACGCAACAGTGAAATACATTGCTTTGAATGGTAGCCTACATTATGGAGACGACGACAAATTGTACTGAACCTTAGAACAACCACAATATAGCCTACTGTTTATATTATTATTCATTGTTATTATTATTATTATTATTATTATTATTATTTTATGCTGGTGGGAATGCACGACAGTATATTTAATTGTATTTCTTAATAACATACCCTGATAGAATTTTACACTTATCACCATTACAAAAAATTGCCATTATAGCATACGATATATCAAATATATTCGGGATAAATTACCATCCATAATATATTAAACAAAGCTATTATAAACAAACTTGGGCCAAAAGCCCTTTGTTACATATTTTTTGACAATATTTTCTGATTTTATTTGACCAACAACCAGCCCCAATATTTTTGTTCAACGATGTTGTTGTTTATACATGTCACTGATAAATTTCAATTTGAAATTTGTACTTAGATTATATAGTAATTTTTTGACGAAGGACACATTAAGGACAACACAAATACCCAAGCTCGAAGCCCCACTCGAACTGGCAGAAGAAGGAATGTTAGTCTCAGAGCCTCCTATATACGCCCTAAGCTACATTGGCTGGCACGCTAGTGTTATTATACGTGATTTTATTCGTAGATTTGCATCAAAGGAGTCCTTTTAAGTAAATCCTGCGTCTGATGGCAAAACCCAAAGCTCCGAAAGCGTGCATCTAAGAGGTAGGCTATTTGAGGGAATGCACATCAGTAAGAGATCCCGGGTTTGATTCGGGCTCTATCAGGAATATTAGAACAGACCCGACGGCTGGGACGGGATGCACTTAGCTTCATGAGGTCAAATGTATGATCCGAGAGGCAGTGATCACTTGGTAGGCCAAAAAGCAGGTGGTATTAGTAGGGTACACTAAGTTTTAAACAAAGACTCAGGAGATGTATCGAAGTAGGAGGAGACCACTTTAAGCACTTTCTTAATGATTTGTTTAATTGCATAACTGTTATTGTGTTTGAAGCCATTTTTCAGTGTTGCCTTAGTATTAGTATTGATTCCGGAGGTCACATAGACTACAATTAACAATTACTGACGAGTTGCATGACTAATACTGCAACTAAATAAGTGTACATATTGTAAATATTTTCACCCATATTTTCAGACGTAGATTTTATAGCCTAAGTGTAATGGATCGGATGATGATCGCTTGACGATCGAAATTGGTCATCCAAGTATAATTATTCATCTCATGTATTTTTTTCAGGATTAGGGAATAACCCATCTCATTTGGGGACAATCGTGTTGACCGACTGAAAAGCACCAAGCTTTTGTTGCATAACTGTGCAGTTAGCGTGATATTCACTAACAAACGTCCTGTACTCCAGAAAATAGGCGTTCCAAGACAAACATTTCCATGAACTTTGACTATGTTTTGTTAGTTGAAATAAATCATCAGAGTATTTGATTACTAAGACACATTATCTAAAAAGTACCTGCAAGAAAGGCATTTGGCGCAGAACACCCCACGCATTATTTCAGTCACAATCCACTCAAAGCTGACCATTTAATAACAATCACAGATATCACACTAAGCAAGCAAACTTGAAAGTAACAATATCATAACAAAAATCACATACAACTTACAAATCTTGACAAGTTGCACTTGTTTAATAACTAGTGCAATTAAATAAGTGCATAAGTTGTATTGTAAATACGATCACCCACACTTGTAGACAGATTTTATAGCATAAAGTGTAATGGGACAATGATGATCGCTTGACGATCGAAACTGGTCACTCAAGTGTATTTATTAATCTCATGTACAGTATATTGTTTTCAGAATTAGGGAAACACCCATCAAAATTGTATGCAATCGTGTTGACCGACTAAAAAACATTAAATTTTCATTACTAATGCAACACTGAAAAATGGCTTCCATCACAATCAAATTTACAAAAGAGTTTTCCAACAATAGTTTCGTCTTCTTTCATCCTTGATTCATAATATTTTCTATACCCTGTGTATGTTGATCCCTACAGGATACGAGCACCCTCCAGTTGAAAAGCAAACAGATAACTGGCAAACGATAATAGTGCTACTGCGAATATGGACAAATTATCAGGCATGACAGTATTTGGACATGGATGGATCACAAGCAGAGTCTACTCTAATGCATGTATCATGTATAATTATGTAGAATCAGATAGCGCAGCCTATTCAGTCTTTTGAGAATAGCACGCGTTTCATTGATGTGCCAAGGAAATACAGTAGTGCTGCATAACTAAGGGCTATCTATATATCCGGTTGCTTTGACTTGTGTTTGATAACTGAACGTTGTACCACCAACAGCGCCACACATTCCATTTAGATTGCATCTTTTTACGGAAGTACGTAGGTATTTCTCAGTGTTAGCTGCAGTACGGAATATGTTAAGAACATAATTCGATATTAAAATACTACGTAAATCAGAGTGCCCCACTCTCCAGTTGCATGATGAAACTGGACCCGATACTCAAGTAGGCTACAACGCACCGTTTTGGTATAGACAACCATTTGTTCTCCTTTGGACTGCCTGGACTTGATGATTTGGAGATCTAAATATTGTCACGTAACCTGCGACTAAATAAATCAGTTCACCGTTTTAATTTGCAATGATGAAACTTTTATAGAATTTCAATACAGTACGATATACACGTTCCTACGTCACACACAACGACAAGAGAATTTACAATGGAGCTTCAAAAACAGCTTCATAAACATCATTTTTACAGGCAGATAAAACGGTACATATTACTAGGGCACTGAAAAGCATTTCTAACTAACATAGTCACCGTTATTCACCAAGCATTTTCTCCAATGGCACCTCAGGTTACCGAAGAAGAATGGAAGAAACCTGCATCCACTCTTTGAAGCCATGTTAATGAAGCACACACATGTGATTTTAGTCATCTGAGAACAATGAAACTTAGCACAACGAATCTTTATTCAGAGCTTATTATAGGTACATAGCATGTTCAATTGCTGTCAAAAATTCAAGAAAGCGTAAGTTCGAAATGTTAAAAACTTCTTTTTTTAAGTTTTCGTATCCTCCAATTGATGAGAAGATTCGTATGATGGGCTATTATAATACTCATTATTCCTAGAGACATTACATTCTGTAACTAACTTTTCGTAAATCATAAAAGTGGTGCATTTGAATTTTCTTTAAATAAACTTCCGTGACTCGTTACAGAAAGATGCTATCTCGCGGGAGGGGTCTTATTCACCGATACTGACAGTTATATATTCTAGCACATACCTAATTTCTCAATATAACGGTGTTGGTGGAGACATAGGTTGTGTATCAAAAGCTATTTCGTAGTTTCTTAATTAATGTTGTTTTAAGGAACAGAAGAGAGTGAGGTCTTCTTTCCCAGCTATTTAGTACATCGCATGGAAAATTCTTGTAATAGGCGGGAGAATGTTGAATTGTAAAGACCAGAAGGATACTTGAAAATAGGCTACTTATTTCTTCACTGAACTACTTATTTTCTCTTGAAAGTACAAATTATTGTAGTTTCGTTTAGGGGTTCGGGACATCGTGGTATTCAGGCCTGTGTATTAGTCTGATAACCTGTGTTATCGTGACTACTGTAGCAGGGTGTTATAGTATACAATTGAGGTAGGTGCCCTGGTATTTGAAATAAGATACCATTTGTGGATTTACCTGTGATGTGTGTAAAAATCCACAAGAGGAAGCCTCACTAATATTATGTGTGTCAGCACCGGGATTCGATCCTCAGAGTGACTTGAGTAATTGAATTCAGTCATGGGGAGACCCTAGGCTCATCGGCTTTGCTGGTGTGTCTCATTAACCTCACGGTCTTCATAAACTATTAAATGTTTTCAGTACAACATGAGTTTTCTTGCAACGTGTTTAATGGGACGAACAAGGAAAGGCTCATTTTGATAAAATCTAAGGCAATCTAATTTCGAGAAGCATCATGTTATTCACAATATGCTGTCGGTTTAGTTTTATATTCTGTCTATTTCTCAATTTGGCATGAAGTTGAGACACAGCAGTGCCCTGGAAGAGAATTGATTCGCAATTTGCTGTTCATCCCCACCCTCTTGGCGCTCCTGGCAGGATTATCGTTTCTCGAGGCATCATTAGCGACTCTACCATTTCCATAGCCCATTTGTCAGGCAGCGACATGGCTTCGCGCCTTCATGGAACGACTGATTGATTGACTTTGCATTAAACGGTTCTGTTCTTTCTTACAGCTAAGAGGAGGGACACTCAGTCCTTCGCCCAACAACAGTAAAACAATCGTGAAGACTAATGGTACCCATAACCTTGCACGAGTCTCAAACGATGACATAATCAGTCCTTTGTCCAGTTTAGAGCAGATGCCTCTGTTTCTAAATCATCTTCTCTTCCACACCATTTAGACCAGTGGCGCCCAGCCTTTGCACGCTCAGCGTGCTAGCAACGCCGTGCCGCACGCTGGCAGGCAGGCCCCTGCCTATTTTGGCTGGGCTGCCTGCTCTTACTGATGGTGCTGCGACAGCTCTTCGCCGCGTCTGACCAGGTAAGTTGGGATCGCTAGCGCACCGGACGCAATGTAAAGAAACAAATGAATTGTTCGTCCAATGCGTTGGTTGTCCTACACATCTACATTGTGACTCACGCGTTTCTCCGCGTACCAGTACTTGAAGATGACGTACTTAGCATTAAAAAGCCAGAAATACTGGATAAGGTATCGTGGAACTCATTTAAGACAGTGCAATTTCGGTCACATTCCCTCCAATTGTTTTCATTTTTTAAAACTTGTTTTCTTATTTTTAATATACTGAATACTGTTTGACGTTCGACCGATCAACCACAACATACGGAAGGCAGTACACGTGGGAGTGAGACGGGAAAGCGAACGAGCGAGAAAGACATACAGTATAGTCTTCCTCCACCGTCGCTGTAAGGCCGTCCGGGCCAGAAGCACGTCCCTGATTTAGACAGTTCGTGGCGTAACTAGGAAAAAGGAAGGAAGATTGTAGTTTTACTTGACCGTGAATCTTGTGATTATGAGCCACGGGATCTCCTTTGTACGTGGAATCCGAACCACAGGACATGGCATTTCGCCTAGAAAATCTCACTTGTATTGACCGGGAATCGAACCCAGTCCACCTTGGTGAGAGGCCAACAGCTTGACCGCTGAGCCACCACGCCCCTAGGCGTAACTAGGACTTGATTCTAAAAGAGGATGAGCGGAATCAAAATTTAATTGGGGGTGAAATGAAACACTGTATATCGTACGGTAGTGAGACCTGTGCGCTGTGGAGATGTATGGTTCAGAGACTTGGTGATTAGGAATTGCTAAGGAGATGGGAAAGGAAGATACTCAGGAAAGTATATGGACCAGTAAAAGAGGGTGAATTCTGGCGAATCAGAAATATTATGGAGATAGGAGAGTTGTATGGTAAGCCAGATATAGTAGTGGAAATAAAGAGTAGTTGACTGCGTTGGTTGGGACATGTAGAAAGAATGACAGAGAACAGGGTGGTAAGGAAGGTCTTCAATGGGAAGCCAGGAGGAAGACCTAGGACCAGATGGCTGGACAACGTGGAGGAGGATCTGAGAAGGATGGGAGTCAGAAGATGGAGAATCAAAGCAGTCAACAGGGAAGAATGGGTGGAGATTGTCCGGGATGCCAAGGCCCTACAAGGGCTGTAGCGGCAAGGAGTAAGTAAGTAAGTAAGTAAGTAAGTAAAATGAAACACAATCAATGCAAGCCGATAAACGATAGGCTACCGGTACCAACAGTTACTAACCTCCTAAGCACAATGTTTTATGTGTTTGATTTCGATAGCATTTGACACGTTGCTTTGTACCTATCAATGTGCAAAAGCTCCAAAATTACCAACCACCAATTACCAAATTTCAAAACCTCTTGTGCAGGAAACGCGGATTTAAAGATAATTTGGTTTATCCAATGGTAGCGGACCCATGCGAGAACTCATATGGTGTTACAGGAGAATGATGAAGATTAGATGGCTAGATGGAGTAAGAGATGAAGAGATATTAAGACGAGTGGAAGAGAAGATGTGTTTCTGGCGACTCTTCTGAAGAGAAGAGGTAGGTTGGTTTGGGCACATAATATATTAACCAGTAGTAGCAAATTTTGGTGTGGATGGAAGTGTCGAGAACAAGCACTGTAAGGTGGACCAAGATCAGAATATTTTAAACAGATTGAACAGATTGTCTCGGATGTAAGGTTGGGAAGCTATGTAGAGATGAAAAGATTAGCTCAAATCAGGGGACGTGGAGGGCTGGCATCAAATCAGTCCAAAGACTGAAAACATAAACACATGTTAACGTTAAAATGTTTCTTTTGCTCTCCTGCAAACTTAAGATCTAGAAGTTTCACTCTTCCAGCATCGATTAATAGATTAGGCCTACTATGTTACCAGAATATACAGTAAGTTGGTATTAAATTACAAAGTAAAATGTTAGGGGATTCTTTGCGAAATAATTCGGCCCAGTCTTTTCCCTGACATTCTGTAAGTGTCCATTTAACCACAAACTCACCTAATGTTTAACTCAATATTATTCACTTCAAAAATGCAACTATACTATCACTCATACTCGGATACTGATGAAATGGCAACAGACAAGAGGTGCATTTTTAGAAAGGGACGAGGAAAACTAGTTTGAACCTATCTCACTGCTACATCTCTGGTTAACTGATCAGCTGACCATTTTTCTCATTCTGTAAGTGTTAAGTTTAGGGCACAAATATCAAAAGCATTGATATCAACACTATTGAGCAGTGGAAACACTCCTGTAAGATGGTTTGTCGGGGCCAAGGAGTAGCGAGCAGTTGATGATGCATCCACGGAAAATCTATGTTAGGTTAAACAATATCAATGTCTGTACAATAAAATGCAGTTTGGCCTAGTCGTTAATTTATTCACGAGTATTGAGCTGTATTCTTCTACTAGTTTATTTATTTTCCTAAAATGAAAAAGTGACCAACTTCTAGTAAATTATCGTTGTTATTAATTCGTTTTAGGAGGATTGGGACATCTTGGCCATTAGCACCATGTACTTAGGTGTGTGTTGCATTTGATTGATACCTGTTATTCTGTGATGACTGTAGTAGTGTGTAGCTGCAATTATTAGGGTTGGGGATGGGGTAGATGACACGTGCCTATCCCGGCATTTACCTGGAGAGAGTGTGGAAGAACCGGGGGGAAATCTCTTTCAGGTTAGACGCTGTCAGCGCCGATGTTCGAACCTCCGATCTCCGGACTTACTGCAGCTCCCCATCGCTACAGGGTTCTGGTTAATTAGTTTTACTGCATATTATAACTATGAAAATGTCAACGTCTCTCTTAAAAGCCTTTCTAGGGATAACTCTCTATTTCATGGCACACCTTGTCTTCTATCCGTCAGGGGAGGTATTTCTAGAGTGTTTCTGAGGTGTGTGTTGATCATTCCAATCTTAGTTCTAGAATTAGTATTATATTTTAATATTACAAGAAAACGAACACTATCAATGTAGTTGAACGTGTGAGTTAACTCATGTTGTGGATTATCTGATACGAATGATTGAAGGGAGATTAGCTGGAAGGAGCTCCGAGGTTCAGACCACCGATCTCCGGACTTGTTGCAGGCACGAAGAAAAGAACGCAACGCTATTTGAATTTCGCAAGTCCTAGTTTAAACTGTTGGTATAGCGCAATTAGATGTTGCATCCGTGTCACGAAGGAGAGCAGTTAAATATGCCTGCTTTGTTTGGACCTTAACCCGGATACACTAGACAATGGGCAGAGAAGCCAGGATAGAATTGAAAGATAATGTTTGAATTGAGTTTTACATGCACTTTTTTAGGGTGAGAGACATAAATAAAGAAAAGATTGAAACGCTATTTGAATTTTGCAAGTGCCTAGTTTGATCTCAGGGATTTGCAGACAGAACAGTGAAATAAACAGATTGAATCTTTTACTGCAAATTGTAGCCTATTTGAATAGAAATCAAGGACTTCAATACCATAAAGCTATATGTTTATAATTGCATATTGCGGGGACTGAGAAACATGCCTGCAAACACAGTTTGGAAGTTTGTGGTTTGAAGACATTAGTTGTAAATACTCAAATTTCATGAGCCTAGCATGTAAATGACTATATTTCGTTGTTATATTGTTTCAAGTATAATGGAATTTCAGATGAGACCATGACATGCTGATGAATTCTGTGTGAGTTTTGGTCATCGACTGAAGTGGTTGTTTGAAAATCGAATGGAGCAATCATATAGTTTGATCGGTGTCGTGATGAGATCGTTATTTGAATGTTCGATGTGCCATTACAGTCGTCATTTAGTGGCACGAATTTACCTGCATGTCTTCCGCCATTATTAGTATAGGCTAGAGCAATTAGATGTTGCATTCGTGTCATGACAGAGAGCAATTAAATATGCCAGCTTTGTTTGGACTTAAACCCGGACACACTAGACAAATAGTTCAACTACATGCCACAACATACTGTAATTTCTCACAATGATTGAGTTGAAGTCTTACGTGCTACACCTGAATATTATCGATCTTGTGAGTAACTGAATTATACACCAGTGGCCTGACCACATAGACGATACCGAAGTATAAAGCATCTTCTCGACAGTTCATTTGACAAGATTAACGTTCAAAACTTCTGAAGATCCTAGCCGACGTTAAAGAAAGTGCTGTGGACCAGTGCATCTGCGAACGATTCCTGTTATAGTGTATATATGGCGTAGTGGGCCTAGCACTAATAATAGCCACAATGATAACACCGATGATATAAATAACTGGAATGGCATGGCTTTTAAAAAGATGCATCAAGACACAGCATAACCCTCAATCCTTTTTTGGGACATTAATACAGTAGGATACAATATCTGTAATACATTTGGTACAATAGGTGTTCTTAATCTGAAATGTTAGGTGTCGGTGTTAATGTAGATGTGGTGACGAAAAGAGATTCTTTTCTAATTTGAACTCATGGAAGAGTTGCGCAACTTCTCGATAGATAGTGCTCGTGGCACCCTATAAGTGACCTCGTACCTTAAAGATGCGATTTCTGTATAGATCATGGTATTCCTTCCGAAAGTATGGAATGCAATCTTCATAGATATATTTTTCTCATGATCAACTTCATTAGCATGATCTGGTGTATTTTTATCATACTGAATGGTTGGATCAAGTATATAAGCTTTAGCCGATCTTTCATTAAATGCAACAATGTCAGCAAATCCGTTCCTCTGTTGAGAATCGAGTACATGGAATTCTTCTTAACATTCAAATCACTTCTTGCTCAGTTTGTTGCTGATTGGATGTTTAACTTTTTGATGTCTTCTGCTAATAAAAAGAGAATTGAAATGGAAATTTCCATGTACGTGACTCGGTGTTTCAGTTTCCTTTGCACACCTTCTACAAAATGAATTGCCCGTACTTCTCCCGATATTGCTAGGGGGTTTTACTTCTGTTATGTTCATATAACTGTTGCTTAATAATAATAATAATAATAATAATAATAATAATAATAATAATAATACTTGAAAAATACAGTATCAAGAGTTTTTTAAATTATCACATCAGTATATACTATCATTTTAAGGACGTAATGGGTAGTCTATTTGTATCAAACTTATAGAAATATTAAGATAGACAATATCGGAAGCTCTTAAGAACAACTGTGCAACATGACGAATGGTATCTGAAATGTTCGCTTCTGATACACTGTAGTAGCTGTTGTGCCAAATACTTAGATGATATTTATATTTACAAATACTGTTAGAATCAAATGATGATAATTTGATAAATAATTTAGCATCCTGAACAAAATTTGAGAGAGTAGTGGTTCTTTTTTAATGACGATCAGCATGCACATTCATGCACGCTCATATTTGATTAGTGATATGTTTGGTTGATAAAAACATACTTGGTTCTTTATCTGGGATTTTCTATCGATATGTATTCTCTTCCAATCTAGTAATGTAATTGCTTTTCTGTTGGTCTACGTGATAATATTTTTTAGGTTCCTGAATTTGTCTGACTGACAGTCAATGTACTATAGTTGTTTTAGAAGTCATTCTTCACTGTTACCTTCGTAATCTAGTCAAGACGAAAATTATTTTATGAAACATTATTAAGCAACTATTTGGTACAGAAGTAACGGAAATATATCGATGAAATATTTTTGCGAGTAACTGCAACTGAAACGCTGTTACTCTTCGTATAATGTAACTCTTATTTTTGCGAGTAACTGCAACTGCAACTGCAACTCTTCGTACAAAGTAACTGTTATTTATGCAAGAAATGGTAACCATAACGCAGTTAACTTTCGTACACAACAATTATAACGGTTATTTGTTGTTGTTGTGAGGTTTGAAGTAATTTTTCAGTGGTGCCTAAGTAAACAAAAGTTTGGTGCTTTTCAGTCGGTCAACACGCCAATTCGTCAATTCGTGTTGACCGACTGAAAAGCAACAAACTTTTGGTTATTTTTTTAGTACCACATGAACCACACGAGAACGTCACAAATCCCACCAAAATTCTTGTTTGAAAATCTAAAACGGTGTCTAGCCTAAATTGAAGTAGGCTAGGTCACGAGGATGAGGTGACCTTCACGACTTGAGATGAGGACAGACGAGCAGGAGAAAGAGACGAGCAATACAAGGGGGCAAAAGGGACAAATTAAAAACGGGCTGGTTAGCTGTAATGGCGGTGTGGCGCTCCTGGAGAAGGGGGTGGGGGAGTCACTCAACCATCCTAAAAACCATGTTCGGGTTTTGAGATGCACCATTGCCGACCAAGAAGTAGAGGAGTTGCTTTTTTTTGCCTCTTCTAATCCTTTTATTTTTGGTGAAAGAGCGCGCACAAGAATCTGCAGCCGCATCAAAGGACCGCGCGTTTCTCGGATAAATAATTCTGTAATGACGTGCTTGACATCCCTCGATTCAGATACAACAGAACACGTCATGGATATCATAACAAGACCAGGGTTACACTTTAACATTATGTGCAGCTACGACAAGTGCATACATCCATCCATACATACATACATACATACCTAGCTTGCCACGGTGGGTGAGTGGATAGCGTGTCGGTCTACTAACCCCAAGATTGCAGGTTCGCTCCTGGCCGTGGTAAGTGATTTTTGAAAGGCGGCAAAAATACGACATGCATGTCATACGATGTTGGCATGTCAAGAAACCCATTTGAATTCAGTAGGCCGTGTTCATAATGGCAAAATTAATCTCTGGAGTTTCCGCCAACACAAAGTTCCTCATTTCTCTAATAGAAAGCGCTATAGTGTTCAAGGAGCTTAGATATCTAACCTCCTTGACTTTCATAGTGATTCAAGGAACAACGAAATTCGGCATGCAAGCTACCCTTTGGGTGTCAAATTACAAAGCTTGCACTCGGCACCCAAGGCCACACGATATTAAAAAATATATATACATACATACATACATACATACATACATACATACATATGAAGAAGGCAGGTCAGTAGTCTGTTATTTACATTCAAAATATTTAACCCTTTCGATGCCAAGCTCTTATAAATGATTATGCTAATAATTCCAAGCCAAGTTTAGAGAAATTACAAATGTTTGATAAAAATTATCTCTTAGAATGTTGATAGGCCTACTTTTTCCGTAGCAGGTCAATATATTTTAAACACATGAGATTCCAAATAATTAATACAATAATCCATTTGTTACATTAAAAACACTTTATATTGTATAAAATATAAGTTGGAAATATCCATATAATTTTGACAGCCCACGCAGCATAAATAGTATCCTTTTTTTAAAAGAGGATCTATCTTAATTAGCTCATAGCAAGAAGGGCAACTTCATAATATAACAAGCGCGGGATGTCAACTGATTGCAGCATGCTTAAAGAATACTTATTATGAATATAATTATTCACGGAACATGGATATATCCAGCGAGACAATGATTCCCGCATTGTCTTGGTTACAACACTGATAGCACTAAGTGGGTGGGAATAATAATAACAAATGTATAAATAACGTGGCCGATATAATGGTCCCTGGCATGGACATCATTGATGGTCCTTATTTGTTATCTGAATTAAATTGTGTGTTGCGTTACTCCACGGCCACTGAGACCGAAACCTATTACATTCCTGTTCCAAGAAGCAATATAGAGCAACATAGACACTCGCCTCAGTTGATGACATTCAATATCTGCAACACATTGTGCGCTCATTTCAACTTGAATATATTTGACAGCAGCTTTCTTTGTCTTGTATCCTCATGCACAGAAGTAAATTATTATCATCATATTCTCCTTAGCAGGGATTTTGTAACATAATTTTAAGTACCGTACTTACCTTGGTACTAGAATAATATTTAGTTTAAGTATTGTAATGATTCCAATCATAATCTTCTTCTGGCATGAGATAATGGATATCAGCCACATCAACTGCCTTCGATACATTTTACTAACAATCACGCTTAGACATACTAGATATGGCTTTCAGATTATTTTCACTTTTCCTCCAGTCAAATGTCGGAATGGCACCTAAGTTAGGTACACGTCCACCCCTTTCTTCCCATCTTCTGTCAAGCCCTACTGAAAAGTACACCATGATACCTTATGTCATCAGACAGATTCCAAACAACCAAGTATCTATTTGCTTTGTCCTTCACTGGTTATTTTGCTTCGTAAGTAACAGAAGTCTCCTACTTCCTTTAGCTTTTCACCTGCCAATTTCCTGTCCATAGAGGTTTCAGATTTATTTCGGCTGCATTCCAATATTTTTGTTTTACATGTATTAATTTTCATTATGAATTCTTTCCTCAGGACGGAGTCCATACCATTCAAAAACTCATTCAAATCCTCTGGCGTGTCGGCCAAGATGACGATGTCAACAGCAAATCTCAGAGTTGAAATTATATCTCCTGGAATCTTCACTCCCACTTAACATATTTCTCCAATTTCCTTCATTGCTTGTTCAATGTAAAGATTGAAAAGTATGGGTGATAAGTTGCAGCCTTACACCTTTCTGAATGCCAGCCTCTCTCTCATGTCCATCAGCACGAATGACTACTGTCTAGTTTCTGTATGGATTGTAGATCACCCTCCTATCCATGTGCTTTGATGAATTTATATTTAAAGAGCTTTCTGATTGATACAAATTGTGGATTGGTATAATAGGCGACGGAACAACAGTTCTACATTTGAGATGAATATTTTAACAGCTGCAAAACATGCCACTTTTATGAGAGTGTACGAGGAAGGCAGCTCGGCGCAGGACTTATAAGGAGTAAATCATTTGCCAGCTTGCACAGTTTTATGACACAGTACTTTGAGCTCATTAGGCATTGCTGACCGCTCGATGCTCCACGCAAGGCACTCTGCTACATTGTTGCACGGGTTTGGTTTACCGGCCCGTCACAATGCGTCCAACAAGTTCTCTGAAATCGCCTCTTATAACCTGCCCTGAGTTGTAATTACACAGGTTATTGCTGTTTTTCTAACGTTTGCATGATTATAATTTGCAGACATAGCGCTAAATTAGCTGGTCAAGCATCATAATAAACACAGTTTGCCGCCATTCTGGATTATCTTTTTGAGACCACTGACCAGTAGTCTATTCTGTGTTCAAACTACACTCTAAAGGTAAATAATTTGTTAGGGGCAGATGACCTCGTAGTTTCACTCCTTAAAACAACGATAACTAGCTAACTAAATAATTTGTCTAGAACTTTCTCTTCTAAGGAAGTAAGTGTTCAGATGTTGTCCTGTGGGAATATATCTGGCAAGGCCACAAATTAGTGATTTCTTATAGCCTAGTACAGAACAATTTTTCCATGTTTTATTTTATTCTGTTTAAGTTTAGGTATTATTTTTGTTTTGTTTTTGCTTTTACGTGAGTTTTTTTGGTTTTGCTATTCTTTTTGTTTGCTCTTTTGGTTTTTGCTTTTCCATTTGTTTCAGGTTTTTGGATTTGCTCTTGATTTTGTTTGCTGTTTTGGTCACTGCTTTTGTTTTGGTATTTTGGTTTTGCTCTTGTTTTTGTTTGCTCTTTTGGTTTTTGCTTTTGTTTGAGTTATTTGGTTTTGTTCTTGTTTTTGTTTGCTGTTTTGGTCACTGCTTTTGCTTTTGTTTCAGTTTTTTTGGATTTGCTCTTGATTTTGTTTGCTCTTTTGGTTTATGCTTTTGTTTTAGTATTTTGGTATTGCTCTTGTTTTTGTTTGCACTTTTGGTTTTTGCTTTTGTTTTAGTTTTTTGGTTTTGCTCTTGTTTTTGTTTGCACTTAAGGTTTTTGCTTTTGTTTTAGTTTTTTTTGTTTTGCTCTTGTTTTTATTTGCTCTTTTGGTGTTTGCTTTTGTTTTAGTTTTTTGGATTTGCTCTTGTTTTTGTTTGCTCTTTTGGTTTTTGCTTTTGTTTTAGTTTTTTTGTTTTGCTCTTGTTTTTGTTTGCTCTTTTGGTGTTTGCTTTTGTTTTAGTTTTTTGGATTTGCTCTTGTTTTTGTTTGCTGTTCTGGTTTTTGCTTTTGTTTTAGTTTTTTGGTGTTGCTCTTGTTTTTGTTTGCTCTTTGGGATTTTGCTTTTGTTTTAGTTTTCTGTTGATGTTTTTGCTTTTGTTCTCTGCTTATTCGTTTGATTTCGTTTTGTCTAATAGATTAGGGAATCATGAAATATACAGTATTTGGTTTTCGAAAATATGAACACTTTCACAAGAACATTGGTTTACATAACGCTGAAAATTTCAATCATCAGCACCATTGATGATTATTGAATTTTTAAATCATTTTTCAGTGTGGACTTCGTAATCCAGTAAAAAGATTGGTTTTCAATCGGTCAACACGATAATTTGCTCAATTAAATTGGGTTGGGAATAACACTTTTTTTATCACATCAAGTAACCTGAAAAGAACTACAAGAGATAATTATATAGCTTTATACATTTATACACTCCTCGAAAGAAAAGTGATATACACGTTGATTGTACTTCCGGTCTACAGAGGGTTAATACTATCCCGCACCTGACTACTCACAACTTTTCTGCCATTGTGTTACTGTGAAGGTACGTCTACTTCAACCTAATAGTGAGCCTACACTACTGAGTATGGATTGTCTAAGCCTGAGACAAAAGCCCTTCATATTGTTCCATCCGGTCGAGCATTCTATTAAAGTTAGATCTACCCACTGTGTATCTCTCTCTCTCTCTAATCAAGGCACGTGCAGAGAAAAATATTGCCGTAACGTTCAAATGTAGGTCTTTTAATTTGCCATCTTCAGAGTTTACAAGAGATTGAACAGAACCCGCTTTCGTAACTTGAACTGTGTAGAGTCCGTAAAATGTAATGACGTTCAATTCGAGGTTGAAAGGCGAAATTGGCATAAACACACTTCTAAGATTTCTTGCTGTGTTCAATCGTTAATGAGCAACCCAGCTTTACTAATAATATTTCTTCGGCAGTAGTATTCCGTACGGTTATTAGAACATTTATTCAGCTAACTGGCTTAATGCTTATGAATTTATGTTTTCAATATCACAAAGCATTGGTCATATTCATAATAGTAATATTCATAATAACGATAAATGTCATTTACGACGTAGGCCTACAAATTGAAACATTTAATACTCCTGAAATCTAGCTTGATGACGTCCTGTAATTTACCCTTTTATATAGTATATTTAGGCGATCAAATGTTCTTCACGTCAAATTAGAAAACTGGAAATCTCATTATATTCCTCTCAAGGCCCTTTGGACTTTGAAGGGAAATGGAAACAACAAGAAATGTAATCGGAAAACCACATCTCTCGTTATAGGATTTCTAAACAAGTTATTACAGTGCCATGTGCTCAAAAATGAATTTTCAGTACTTTCCAAGTAGGTTACATTGGAAACTAATTTAGGACTAGCCCATTCGTCGTTGGAAATTCCAATATTTCCAATTTCAATCAATAGCGTCAATTTTCTATAATACTGTGACTTTCTTTCTAACGGCATATTAATATACAAATGATTCAAAATAGTACCAGTTCGAATCGTATTATACGTCAAGGCCTAATTTGTAACTCACATCACGCACCTCCTTTTGACAAGTGAATGGTAATACCCAGAGCAAAGCTTCATATTTAATAAATTCCTTTCTATAAAGAACGAGTTGATCACATTCTCAACTGATCGGATTATCATTAGCTATTATTTTCATAAGTTATTTTTGGATGGCACGGAAAAACGCTATGTGCAGTGTGTCAGAACTAAGCACTAAGCGCATAACACCGGGACATTACATTGGATTGCATAAATCAACGAATTTCCAAACCACAATTCACGCTGCCGAGCAGTCTCAGTCACTCACAGTACGCAAAATGCAAGCAATACCACTTGGTAGTGTGTCAAGTTTTTCAAATCCTCCACTGAAAAATTCAGCTAGTTTATGTGTTTGTCTTATAGACATTGAGAAATAATATGCTAGAATGCCGAGGGAAATTATAACGAGGGTCCAGAGGGAATATAGTATCAGGAGAAGGCTGTTACGCACAATCCAGTGGATTAGAGGAGGAGTAACTACAGGAGTTTAACAAGGCGGCAATCATTCACCCTTGTTGTCCATTTTATAGTGTAAATGGATAAAGCTGAAATACACCAATTGACTTCATTCTCGGGGCATCTAACCCAAATCTAGATCTTAACGTACACACTACTACAGTAACCACAATAACCAAGGTTATCCAGAAAATACTGTTCCATTCACATAGAAGTGCTGGGGATTGAGTGAAAAAATGTACTAAGAGAAACAACAACATCAACACAATTATTATTATTGTTCTAGTGCGAGCAATGGCCCAGAATTGGAAGGATGCATTTAAGTGGAGCTTTTGACCACAACAGGGCTGCCAGGATCAGATTTCCAGTAAGCGCTAAGTAATGGAGACCTAATACGATTTGGCGCATAATTGATTTCTTTAACCTCTTACAGATGGTGCAATATACTGTGAAGATTTGCGATTGAGGAATTCACGAATTTATATAGCCTATTACAATTACACTTGATTATTTATCCGTATATCCCACTACTTGCCTGTAGAGTTTAAAGGAGAAATTCGCGGTGAATGCAACATAATTTGAAATGTAGGAAACAGAAATAATATATTCGCAGGTTCGATACTACATCTTTGGTACGTAAATGAAAATGTTAAGGAATATTTCGAAATTTAATCTGAATACTGAAGGTATTCTGACAATTGTAGCATCGAACACTTAAAATGTAAGCTGAGAGAAGTTGATTTATAATTACAAATTGAAACTGCTCTTTCTTCTTTGTTTCCCTAAAGAGTATAGAATTTCACATTTGTTAATTTAATATGATGCTAACGACATATGGCAATAACATGAATTATTGCGGGCAGGAACAGATGGCAGCAGTGAAATGAGGGCATTCTTATCTAAGATTTAAACAACCGTGATAAAATGAACACTAATGGTGGGAGGTAAATTAATAATTATTTCATTAACACACGTATCCTAGGCTGATCACTATAGTAGATTCATAGTAAACCAAAATGCTACCAGGAGCAAAGAGTTTTGTTCCAAGTCAAAGGTCGCACAATCAAATACATCAAAAGGAACACACAGCTTAAGGTTGTTGTTAATTCGTATTAGGGGATTGGGGTATCTTTGGTGATCAGCACCGTGTACTTGGGTGTGTGTACTTTGTCTGATAACCAGTGTTCCTGTGGTTACTGAAGTAGTGTGTGTAGGCGTAATTATTAGGGTGAGGGATAGAATAGGTCCCCGGAGTTTGAAACAAGGTACTATCCCGGCATTTGCCCGTAGGAAGTGTGGAAAATTCCGGGGGAAAACCACACTCACGATATTCGCTCTCAGAGTCGATATTTGAATCTCCGACCTTAGGACTTACTGCAGCTGCCCATTGTGGTCGCTCACGGCTACGCCGCGGCATATAGGCTAGCTAGGAGAGAGGAGTTTTAGGTTGTACAGTTCAGGGACGGTGTTTCGTCTTTCCCTAGGGCGTAAAGAGGACATGGAAATGCGTAATATGTATGATATCATAGTCAAGACATCAACCTAAGTGATCCCATTGCCATGAACTCACTCTTCCTGTTTAATACAACATGTAGTTCTGCGTTATGTAGCCAGCTGATATGAGCAAATGCCATATGTTACTACAGTACAGTCATCTGCACGTCATTCCAAAATTATTATGTATTTAGACCTTCACTGAGGAAGTGTGGGTGCCTATTGTTTGAAACGTGCTTATGGAGTATTGGAGAGCCTCCGTGGCTTTGGCGGCAGCACGCCGGCCTCTCACCACTGGGCCCGTGGTTCAAATCCCGGCCACTCCATGTGAGATCTGTGCTGGACAAAACGGAGGGAGACAGGTTTTTCTCCGGGTACTCCGGTTGTCCCTGTCAACATTTCATTCCAGCAACACTCTCCAGTATCATCTCATCTGTCATTCATTTAATCATTGCCTCAGAGGAGTGCGTCAGGCTTCGGCAGCCGGCACAGTTCATATCCTCGCCCCTAGATGGGGGCTTCATTCATTCCATGTCTGACCCAGTCAGTCGACTGGAAGCAGGCTGTGGATTTTCATTGTGGAGCATTGATGACCGACAATCGTTTTGTGTAGTTTAGGTTGAGGCAGATAGCCATTGTTAAACAGCCGGCATGCTATTTTAGGGTTTTGTATCAATCTCTGAGCTATTATGAACGACTTTGAAGGCTTTGGGGATGGTATGGCGTATTTTGATTTTATTAGCCGACGGTCTGCACTACCACTACTTTATCAAAGTTGAAGAATCTGGTAATGGCGAGCTAAATGCTCAACTCACGTACCGTGATGCGTACGCTCTCGAAGCATGGCCAATAATGGGCACCCAGTCAAACAATGCTAAAGGTACAAGACACGACTGGGATGAGACAAGGAGAAATTGAGTTAACTGCAAGGTAGTCAACCCCACGCACAGGAAATATGGATTCAAGTCTATAATGAGTAGCTGACTGCATAAAACAATAGAAGGCAACTTATTAAAATAATCATAATAATAATACCTAAAATTGAGAATCCCATACTCTAAAACATCCTGTGCTTGATGATAATGATCTGTTCATGCTGAGATTTGTATTAGTGGTATCAAATTATTCTCGCATAGTTCTGTTTAGCAGTAGCCATCATCTCTGTTGATATTTGGGACGTTTCTCAATATCTTTAGCTTCTCTCACTGCTCCAGTGTATTACTGTTGTCAGGAAACGAGAGCCTTTACCTCATCGAACAAAATTGCATCCTTAGATTCATAAACATACTTGGCTATTGCTGACTTGGTTGGCTAAACCAGGTGGGTATATTTCATGTGTTCCTGGAGCCTGGTAGTCACTGTTTTATGAAGACTGTTCTACTTCATTGATTTGAACCCATATTGATGACGAAATTCACCAATAAATTTCTAGTAGATGAGAAACTCATCAGGGAACTATACACATCTAATTCCCCGGATAGCCATTTCTTTCTTTCTTTCTTTCTTTCTTTCTTTCTTTCTTTCTTTCTTTCCTACAGAATACAGTGAGACATTACAGACGCAGATTTGATTAGTTTAGGAATCAATACTCGACATCAAGATTAATTTACAGTACACTTACACAATATTTCACCCACTTTCAGTTTCCTCCACCTCCCAGAGTTACAAATTAATATGTCAGAAAAGCCAGCACAATTCGAAACGTCTGCTTCATAGTGATTTCTCCAAGCATGTGGAGAGTGTGCATGACTCATTCGTGTGTATGAGAGTTTTTTCTGCCTTGTGTGTGCAGTTGCACACTGTAACCTTCTCGCAATGCTATTGATAATTTAGTATAACATCGATACAATTTTCGATGCATTTCGGAAAATTATTTATTCCTTATTTTTCAACTCGGGAGTAACTTATTCACCCCTTCATTGTCTTTATCTATATGTTTTAGCCTACACGTAAACATGCCTGTATGTGTTGCCTTGAATGGACAAGGCTTGGTTGTGACTTCCTTGTCTCTAATGCTCATTTTCTGTGCTGAATATCTAACATGACGTATATAATGATTCATTATGGTCCTTGTTTACCATCAGTCCCCAATGCATCGCTGGCATTAACCTATCGTCAAATAATTTTTCGATATATGAATGCAAGGGAAAAATTATGAATTTAAAGCAGAGACCAAGAAAGTAAAACTAAACCTGTGGTTAGATATGAACTAGATATTTCATACTTTTTGTTGCGGAAGCATTCCTTCGTAAAGTCCATTTTACAAAGTGGCAGAAAATGGATCACCGCACTATCGATTCAATAAATAACTTATATCTCACTTCTTATTCTGTTCATGGATTGCAATGATATAACAGCATAAACTTTCACGGCCGGCGTTCATAGCTATCCCATGACCTACAAACCCGGAAAACTTGTACTTAGCTATTGCTGTAATGATTGGAAAAATTTATACAGTATTCACACATCAATCCAACGTAGTCTCTCTCTCAATGGAAACAGTCCATGGCCGAACAGTTTTACAGAGATCACAATGCAGACGCTTCACCATCGTACTTGTAATACAGCAAATCGTTTATGAGTAGTGCATCACGCATTTATAATTTGTATCACCTGCATGCGTATGAGAATTCACATCGGCCATTATTCGGGAAACACCTTACCGAACTATTATTGGATTGGCAATCCTAAATTAAACAATCGAGCTATCTCTTGAGAGGATAAGGAAACCATTAAATTTCAATTATCATGAAGTGATGTAATGCTTCACAAGTATTAACTTGAAATAGACATATGGACTACAGTATCGTATATTTAGTACTTTCGCACTTCCGAGAATATTGCCTGAAATGCATAGGAAAGTCAACAGCCTACACAACTTGAGCAATTCACTTCCAGCATATAACCTATAGGCCTAAACGTGTTTGGTTTGAGACTGGAATATTCATTATAGAGTGGTTTCCGTTAAACATTATAATAAAGATTTTCATAAAGAGATGGCACGTAAGCGTCAAATTAGACCTCACTCGGGTCCCGAACCGGAATTCCTCGCTGCCCCTGTCCAGACAGGTAGAAAAAAAAACGCCTGCCTGGACTGAGAAATATTCGTTTTTGAGTTCCGAGAAGTTTCATTTCAAACGCTTGCGCTTCTGGGGTTTAATTATATTGAAATGACCCTAATAAATAAGTGTACTGTTTAGGGTTCACAATATGATATCAGTAAGGCGCCGAAGGAACAACGAGGATATCATTCTACTTCAGTCACCAAGTGACGGGCATTTAATTACAATAACACTTCTGAAGTCAATTTCTGCGAAAGTACCAGTGTGTTCGCAGTGTTCAGTGATTTCAACTATTCCCTCTTTTACTATCAGGACTGGAGGTTCCTGCACTATCTTTTTTTATTGTCAGGGCTGGCGGTTCCAGTGAGAATCTGAAACTATTGAAGGGTCGTGAACAACCCTGCAGTAACTCAAGATGAACGGGTAAAACTTTATTTCCCCTTCTGATTGGTCTAGAAGTCCTGAACTTCCAATTTATGGACTAAAACTCACGTGTAATCTGTGCTACAAAACATGGCCTACAAAAAAGGGCACACCAGTGTCACTAGTCAGAAGGACTCTATTGTAAAGCCGTGACAGTCAGGGATTGTGTGAATGAACGAGATCGAACAATGGTTCGTAGTTGTGTTTATAAAATATCAGTATATCAATTAAACAAATACTTTCGGGATTTTAAAACATATCAGAATGTCAATCCAAAGAGAAAAATGTTTGATAATATTTATGGTAAAACTAGAAAGGATTGTCAAACTATTAAGGACTCCTGTCAATAATACTGCGAAAGAAAGACTAATATCATGATTTTAGCAGCAACTATTCACTCATCATGCAGCACTTGTTTTATTTTCTCTCCTTAGTACGCTTGTTGTCTGTACTTCGAAGTACTTGCAAAATTGATTGGTACTAGTAGATGAAAATTAATTATAGAGTTATGTAGGTAAATGTCTACAGATATGTTGGTTACGGACATAAAGTCCCAAGGACACAGAGTCTATACATGGGACAGAATTACTTGACTTCAATCACATAAACCGAGGGTCAAATTTTGAAAAATTAATTGCTAAATAAACATTATTTCCATAATTACTGAAGTAATATATACAGTACTTCGCTAAAGTAATTATGAGTTTTCACAAATCTTTAACTATTCGGTTGAGTTCAGGTTAAGTTACATAAGTGGCTTTATGCAGAAAATATACGTGATAATATAATATACTATAATATAATATACTATAATATAATATAATATAATATAATATAATATAATATAATATAATATAATATAATATAATATGAGCCTCCGTGGCTTAGGCGGCAGCACGCCGGCCTCTCACCGCTGGGTCCGTGGTTCAAATCCCGGTCACTCCATGTGGGATCTGTGCTGGACAAAACGGAGGCAGACAGGTTTTTCTCCGGGTACTCCGGTTTTCCCTGTCAAAATTTCATTCCAGCAACACTCTCCACTATCATTTCATTTCATCTGTCATTCATTTAATCATTGCCCCAGAGGAGTGCGTCAGACCTCGGCAGCCGGCACAGTTCATATCCTCGCCGCTAGATGCTTCATTCATTCCATTCCTAACCCGGTCGGAGACTGGAAGCAGGCTGTGGATTTTTCATTTCATAATATAATATAATATAGTATTATATAATATAATATAATAGCAGAAAGACAACTGAAGTTCCTTACTTCCCGATGTAAATGGTAGGCCTAATAGTTTCTTTTCTCATTAGGTACTTTCGATAATGCTGTCTTTTACATAACCGCCATACTTGAAGCGCGAGAGTAGTAATTACGAGCTGATATAATTGCAATGAACAGGAAATGCAAGATATACTCATAGAAACGAGACTGTGATTTTAGTGGCAGGATACAACATGGCTTACGGATATAAGCATTAGCCCACTGAACGCAGCTAGTTTAATGCTGTACGAGTACAAGAATGTTATGGAACATCTCATTAAAACCCTTACAAACTTGAAGACCTCCAAACACCAACTCTATTAACGTTTTAAAATGCCTTCAGTATACGAAATAACGCATACATCACATAAATCAATATATGTATAGCCCAACTTAATTTGAGGTAAACCACCGATAACAGCTTTTATCGTAATAAGATTAATATATTTTAGTGACAAAATTGGCCAGGAAATATTTTTGGCACATCACTTGCGATATATGGGTAAGGCCATGGAAGATTTAAGAGGTTACATCTGAACTGAACCTAACATGCGACTGATGTTTTGTATCCATGTTAGAACAATCCACACATCATCAGATGCTTAGTATTCTCACTCCAGAAGGTCTTCATGAGCCTAAGCATATAGGTTATGACAACGAATACGGAATTTTGAGTTAATAAAACCCTTTTCTAAAACACATAGAATAACAGCATGCGATTTGTTTGAATGTTTGGCACTGAAGATTATCCAATAATCCCTGCATTTAGTATGAATTGCTATTGTTCGTTCTCTCTCGTGGAAAGTTTTATTATTTTTAATTGCCAATCTTCTATGTGTTGTGTGGATATTAGGTTGGATATTTTCGATATGTCCGATTTTCTGACGTCGAAACTTAATTAATAAATAACCACCTTCCTATAGAAAATCGACAATTAATTTGTTACAATAATGGGTAAAAGTTCACGGCACACATTGGACCTTGTGACGGCCCACCGGTTGCGAAATACTAAATAGTAGACAGCATGGATAACAGGTGCACAATGTGCACCTTGCATAATGTAAGCATCCGAGAATCAGCGCACAGACATGAATGGTATTGAAATATATAATTGTAAGGAATTCACCTTGCGTTTCCTGAGAGGAGTTGCAAGCCGTGTATCATACAATGCTTTTCTCATTTACGGTTTGTAGCATGATTATCGACTCCAGTACAGGAAACACATATGTAGCAAATTTCCACACAATAGTACCAATGTTGATAGTATTGTTAGAAGATCGCAAATGAGATTCTTCCATTCTGCCCTAATTACATATAAAATGCAGACCACTCTTCCGTTTCATAGGATATTGAAACGAATTTGGAACTGTGGGATCAATTCATTAGTAACTAGATCCCATTAGTAACTAGATCCAAAGCATATGCTGGTACCCTCAAGTTCAGTAACACTGTGTCTAATTGAAGGGCTGTGTAAGAAGTAGGTCTAGAAGTATTGGTATCACTTCTTAGGAGAGCGATAAAGAAAGTGTCAGTTCTTCTTTCTTGCGTACTATTCGTTGGTGAACTACCATGGACGTCATTTCTGTCCCAGTTTATAATGGATTAGTCGAACGTTTGGCTTGCTATTAGCTACTTGAATTTCATTTGGGCAGAACGTATCTCGGAACCAGTGAAAACATCGGTTTAATGCAGAGCGACGTGGCATAATATTCCAAAACCAGCAACTTAAAAAAAGAGCTTCTTAAGTCATACGTTTCTAGCATGATTTGTTTTCAGAAATGAATTTTCTTTACAAGATGTAGATACACGTTTTATATTGACCAATACTCGCTGATTTTCACACTCAACATTTCCTTATAGCTCACGTCATTAGAATATAAGAAATCAATTGGAAGCCTTCTTGTGTAAGTGTCAACATATATATATATCAATGTACAATAAATTTTAGAACTAAAATAATGCAATTACGTCTAAATATGTGGACGAATGATCAATGTATCGATTAAGGTATTATGCTATTTGAACGCGTTATGAACTCAACAGCACAGTATTAATTGATTTTTAAGGAACCTAACACCTAAATTACCAGCTTACCGGAAGTGATAGGCCTACTGGCACCAAACTTGCAAATATGAAGCATAAGGTGCCCAATTCTGCTTTTTGTCCTTTATGTTTCACGTCATTCATACTCTATTTATTAAGCAAGGGCATAGCATAATTATACGTATGCAAAAGATATTAAGCATATCGATCTTAGGGATACTAAATATAGCATGCTCATAGGTTAACCTCTGTTTCACAATTTAAACGTTGCATAGTTTTCTATCGGACTGACTTTCTTCCCCTGCTATAAAGCAACTGCCAACAATGGTAACATTTTCAGATTTGAAGGCAAGGAGACACAATTCAAAGCATTATATTACAGGAAACATGGAGCTTGTACATTGAATCATTCACTTACTTTCCCACTTCAAGTCCAAAAGGAATGACGATGCGAATATCAGTTTTTAACAATAGTATAACTTTTATCTCCTTCCAAACCAAACAAAAGAAGAGTAAGATTTTGATGTCCATCCATACCAGATAAAAGAGGAGTGAGATTATTAGTCGAGTTGCAGTCTATCATCACGATATAAAATTGAAACTTCCTACCTTGCATAATGTAAGCATCCGAGAATCAGCGCACAGACATGAATGGTATTGAAATATATGCTTCGAATACCTACGATGTAAAATACGTACGCAAAGGACAATTTGGGAATTTCTAGTGGAAATCTTACAACTTGAATTTACATTGTGAGGTTTGAAGCCATTTTTCAGTGTTGGCTAAGTAAACAAACGTTTGGTGCTTTTCAGTCGGTCAACACGAATGTACCCAAATAGAACTGGGTTATGCCCTGATCCTGAAATAAATTACATAAGATTAATAAATACACTAGGATGACCAGTTTCGATCGTCAAGCGATCATCATCAGATCCATTACACTTAGGCTATAACATCTATGTTTGAGAATACAGGTGAAAAATATATACAATATGTACAATTATTTAGTTGCAGTGTTGGTAATGCAACAGTCGGTGTATGTTAAATGTGGTATATCTAATGTTAGGTAAACTTCTAAAATAGTGATGAAAATCCGGAATTTGTCTGTTAGGGGTGATTATATGGTTTTACAGAATCAACTATGGTTATACTTAAATAATGCAAGCTTATACTTATCGAGTTGTCTCTTTAACTGGAACTTGAAGCAGTTGCGTGTTGCAGTTGCAGTTGCCAGTTGTAGTTTTTGTAACTTGAATTTAGATTAAGTAATGAGTAACTCCTTATGTCACCAGCAGAGGCGCCCCAAGGCTAAGCCTAAAATATTATGACCCCCGTTTTATAACAAACGTCCTTTAAGGGATATATCATATTTGACGATCTTCAGTATTCGTCTCCAATTTCTATAAGGAAATATTTGAAACGCTTACAATTTTGGGTAAGGTAATAAAGCGATCAAGAAATTTTGCATCCCTGTCTTAAGTTATCCAATTGTGTGAGCGAATATTTGTATCACTATTGACTAAACGCAGCAGTTTTTAATGTTGTAGACATCGTATATTTCATATACATTAAAGTGTATTTTGGCAGACAATTTGTATCTCAGCAGTTATAAAAATATATACAATTCCTTACTTTTTATTTACCGATGTGTAGGGAGCGTTCAGGAATGAATGCTAACCAGCATCCTTTAATGATTAGGTGGATCTATCTCTTTTTCTCAAACAAGCGATATTAAGCACTGATATCATAATGGTTAGAGCAGCGCTTTCCTTTTATTCATGTGTTCAATGAAAACGACTGCAATGTAAAATACCTCGTTTTTCGCGTTGAAATCGCCAAACACGCGAGCATTCAGAGAAGCTAAAATGACAGAAAATACCCGTTCAGAAGAGGAACGAGAGAGTTGAGGGTCAGGGTGTCAAAATAGGGCAGATGAGACTGAATTAACCCGGAACTATGTAATACTTGGCAGAATCTCACCTATTTAGCAATGCACGACTGAATCATACCAGCACTCTTTTATACTTGAACAGATTTGTAGGCTATGTACGCACCTCTTGTACTTCATTTCGACAGTGGGAGTATGCGCGTTGGATTCATCTTGTATATCTTTGAAGATGCGAGGGATAATTACATACCCAGGAAAATATGTACAGCAAACATAATAATACAATAATGTTTAATGTATTTCAAACAATTCCGCGGATATTAGTACACCACAGAATCTATAGGCTTCGAAGGTGTCATATGTGACAACACGATATGTGTGTCTTTTGTTGACATTATTAAGAACATCACCGAAAAGTTACGTGAATCAAACATACGGTTATGTACAATGTACGCTGTCAGATCCGAGTGGTCAATGTTTTTGAAAGAAAGGACTGTCGAAATCAGGTGGCAAGATTGGTTGATAAGATACAAATAAACTGAGGAATGGTGTAATTCTACAGGTTGGATCTAAAGTAGGCTCATAAAAATACGCGAATTCAGGATTTTTAGAGTATGAATGTCAAATACGTGTAAAAACATTAACATATAGGCTAGACCCATAAATATGCAGGATATTTTATATGTGTTGAGATTTGGTGTGGGTGTATCAAATATATGCAATTTGTGGAGCGTAGACAAGGGAATCCTTACGACATATAAATAATTCTTGCAGTTGTACAACACTGTAGTTCCATTGCAACGTTGATGGTTCTCGCTTTGAATTGTATCTTTACTTGAACCGGTTCGTATTTACTTCTTAAGGGGCTTTTTTCTTCGTCTGAGGATCAAGGATTTCCTTCCACTAACGTCTTTGAACTTCAATTGCAAGTTTTCAAGGCCGTGGACGTTGATCACTTGACAGCAATCGGGCGGTAAGGAAACCAGTTTCCAACGCAATTAACAAAAAGTCAGTAAATTATTAAAGTTATCATATAACTCATAGCAAAGCATTTCCTTACAAGAAGTGGGCTTACCGGCATTTAGCGAGAGATCCAATCGTCCAGGACATTTCCCTCATTAAGTGGCTCAACACAATTATTTTCCTTAGCTTACGTTCTTCTCCCTTCTGATATATTCAATAAGTAGATGTTTTTTTATATCAAGTAGAAGTATTTGAATGGCTCACAGTAACCTTTTATACCGTTGAAATTCTTGAAATCTATGTACTCGTATTAACCAGAGTAACATTTCATCTGTTTTGACAACTGTCAAAATCTTGACTAAGTAGAGGACAATGATGCAGCAATATTAGGATGTCTCTCAAGTAATGTCGTTTTTTAAGTTTGGCACTTTATACGATAGAATTGGTTTTCTTTGGTTCCCCAATGCATTTACAAGAGACCATGACTAGAATTGCGTATATTGTGAAAATGTATCATCGAAAGACACCATACATCGCATGATTAAGAAACTTGGAAAATCAAACAGAAGCTGTAGATCTGTACCTCAAAAATTGACCCCTGAAGAGGACCAACGTAGAGTGGATATCTATCGTCAACTTATCGGTAACCCCTTCGATGAAATATTTATCAGGAGAATTGTCACATGTGATGAAGAATAGGTCTATTACCGCAACGCTGACCCATCGAAACAGTGGCTCAGTCCCCGTCAACCTGCCAAAGTCATCGTTAAAATGGCCGGAAAGTGATGTTGTGTGTCTGGTGGAATTTTGAAGGAGTCATTCTCTAGGAGTTTGTTCCAAACGGGCGTGCAGTCAATGTGGATCATAATTCTCAACAACTGGAACATGTTCATGAAATTTTGAGACGGAGATACGCAGCATTAGTTAACCGAAATAGAGTTCTCTTGCTGCAGGACAATGCGAGGCCCCATACTGCACGAACAACCATGGCAATAATTCAGGAATTGGGAGGAGTCGAACTGCTACCACAACTATTGATGGGAGCTAAAGAGAAGCGTTACGTGAGGAATATGACCCAAACCCGCCTCTCACCCCTACCCCCTCGCTTCCGTCCATAAGCTTCTGTATGTACCTGAGTGACAAACTTGAGAGAGAAAGCTGCTTCCCCGTCCCACCTCCCGTCCCGCTAGTCAACTCTTCAGCTCGCATACAGCCCTGATCTTGCGACTTCAGTTTACCATATTCTTAGATCCATGGCCCATTTATTAAAAGGAAGAAATTTCGTAAACATTGAAGGTGTGGAAGTGGGTCTCGCCGAATTCTTCGCATCAAAACTCAGAGACTGGTACCGTAGCTGAATAAGAAACCTCGCTGAAAGATGGCTCATGACCATATAATCTGATGGTTTAATTTCTTGTCAGAAAACTTTCCAAATAATATTTTCTTTTAAAACGACATTACTTGTGATACATCCCCTATATAATAATATGACATGAATGCATACCGTCTATAGGCCGATTCACTAAACGGTGAAATTCATATTAAGGGTTAAGTCCTAGGCAAAGAGAGTGAAAATAACTTTAAAAGATATCGTCATCATGATATAATAATGATAATAAAAATAGTAATACTAATTTTTATGGCCACATTCTCAGAATGAAGAAAAGTATTCTTAACCTTGCTCTCTCAATGGTAGTCAAGAACAACTGGACTATTGAAATAGAAAAAGACCTTCAAGAATTTGGCATTACAGAGGAAATTATACAAAATCAACTCCAGTTCAAAATAGTAGGTTGAAGAAATGAATACCAGGACCAATACATTATGGACTGCAGAACGGAGGAAGATTTTCAGTGCCCAGATGAAGAGAACTTGGGACAAGAAAGAAAAACATCATCAGCTAAAGACGTTCTATCGCGCTCCGCAGATGGGCATACCGATGTAAAAAATAGTAACAATAATAATATCAATAACAATAATAGTCTAATAATAATATTAATAATAAGTTAATGACAATAATAATAGGCTTTGTATAATATCTCTTTATCCTGTTTTCAAAATGATTCGTATTATTACAGTGCTACGAAAAATACTTGTCGCAACACTTTCTCTTTTTTTTTTTGCATTCGCTCATACTTTCCGTGATCTAAACACATGTACAGTAATATTATTCATTATATTTCGTAATACGTGGTAAAGTATGCTCCATATTTCTAGGCATAAGCCGCCCTTTACCGTTCAGAGTAGGGCTACATACACTCTTCCGTAACTCGGAACTGATAGAGAATACTACTACAAATTTTAATAATAATATGTCGATGAATTTTATCACTTCACCTGTTGTTGCTGGATTGAATTCTGGCACAGTTAGGGTGCTTAAATGGAGAGAACCACGTCAGTAGACACATGAAAGATTCTCTTGAAAACAAAATGCCAGCACCACGGTGCCTCTAAATCGACAGTAGTTATAATAATAATAATAATAATAATAATAATAATAATAATGTTATTGGTTTTACGTCCCTTTTAACTACCCTGGCTTTTAGAGACGCCGGGGTGCCGGAATTTTGCCCCGAAGGGGATCTTTAACGTGCCAGTAAATGTACTGTCACGGCTCCCTCGCATTTGCGCACCCTCAAATGCCAGCTGACTGCGCCAGGTTTCGAACCTGCAACCTTGGGCTCAGCAAGCGAGAACGTTACCCCTGAGCCACGCAGCCAGACGACAGTAGTTATAAACAACGGCGCTAATCGTATAACATAATTACCTGTAGAGTAAGACTTGAAGCTAAATCTCTACGTTTCTAGAATGCAAGCATTCTGTGTACGGCACTCGAAGACACCATACTTCCAACTCTTATGAATGATGGGGACACTGCAGAGGAATCTACGCGACATCAATGGGATGGTATTGTTCCGATATTGGAACCTTACCATTAGATCTTATGATTTATAAAAATTACTTTAGAGAACACCTGTGAAGCTGAGACTTAAATTTGAAACCACAGTTGGGAAGTAAAACAAAATCACCTGTATTCCAGCTAGGCATACTTTCCACCTACGCCACAACGAGCTACAGTCGAAAACACCTCACTTGAAAGTCCTTCAAAACAGCGATTTACTGGATATCATGGTGATCTGCACTTGCAGCTTATATGCGTCTTTCTTGTAAATTGGTTAACACGTGGAGTACCACTATCGCAGTTCATCAGCAAATAGCCTGGGGCATAGCGTTAAATAAATATAATTGTGTTAAGCTAAGGATGAGGACTCAATGGACCTTGTCAGTTACTTCTAAGAAATAATGCCCATGTGACTTGTTATTTATTTCCTTGCTTTGTCGTTTCCTTTCCCCATTTCGTATAATCTTCCCTAATGAGCAACACCGTGCAGACTGACGAAAACTAACATGAGGAGTGTGTATCATAACTAAGGATGTTCATACGATAATAAAAAGCACCTGATTTTAAACTTCAAATCATGAAAACTTTGTGGATACTTTGGAGTTTCCAAGCAGGAATCATTCGAAGGTACTGAGAAGCTTCGGAGGTTGGTATTGCATGCGTCTTAAGTAAAGTAAAATTAACATACCATTATATGACAGAAAATAAGTATGAAAGCTCAAATTCAGTAACATTAATGCGCCGAACACCTAATCAAAGCTTTTTGGTTGTGAAGCATCAAGATACCGAAGTGTGGTTGTTGCATTATTGAAGCTTCGAAGCTTTAAATATCAACAGCCCTATTCACAACAGATTGCAAGTAAGCGATTGGCTTACTACTGCAAATATCCCTCCCTAAATGTGTTATTTAGCATTTGATGATGCTGAAGATAATTCTAGGACATGCAATTTGCAGTCCTTTGTAAACAAATCTAACATTGAGACACGACATTAACTGGCTCGAGCTTTTATCTCATTTTCCTCCTGTATTAGACAACCCGCACTGCCTTATGAGCTATGCGGGTGGCATCCATATGTCGCAAGCATCGTGAGCTTCACTAGTTCACCTGCATTACTGTAACAGTTTCATAATATACCGCAATATTTACATAATTATTTATTCATTTATCAAATAAAATGTATATATCAAACAAATAAATATATAAATTGTCCAGATATTTATTAAATACAAATTTTAGGGTTCTCCGATATGGAATGTTTGGGAAGAAAAGTGTGTTATGTCATTTTGACGGGGACGGGATTTTTACATTTATTGTCACAACACCACGAGAAAGAGATAGCTATCTGGTGGTCACTTTATTGGATCCATGCCAAATTGTAGAAGGCCTTTTCCTCAGCCTGGTCTGGTATGAAGGATGGCCGCTTCTCGATGAAGGTCTCGTAATGATCATTACTGAAAATGGACACAAATGTCACAGAATGGAAATATGAATAACACTATCGCCTGCCTCGCAACAGAACAGAATAAAGCCTGCAGTGAATAACTCGTTGAGTACTGTGTATTGGGGACTAACTCTCCGTCCACCGAATATCAGTGGTCTGTAAACAAGTTAGAACCTTAAGCGGTCCCGGTTTGTCCAAACCAACAATGATCAAACATCAGACGAAATGCATAATATTATTCGTGTGACCACGAACTGGAATCTTCGTAGAAATGCGTTCAATATTTCCTCATGATTTCAAGTCACACACACATACGTTTTGGCTGTGATGCAGGAGGGTACAATATTTCTAGATTGAAACAGAATACTACATGACTTAATTTCTGAACGCATACATAATTTTATTTCCTATTTGCAAGGAAGACTTCCGTATGGCTTTGTGGAGCTATTATTTTTAGCCTATCTTGATTTATGAAAAAAAAAAAAGGGTTATGAGATTACCTTTTGTTCGTGTGTGTGTATGTGTGTGTGCGTCCGCGTGTGTGTCCTCTAATACCTTCTAAACGGCTGGAGCAATTTCAATGAAACTCGGTAAGATCATAGTACTATTCCGGCTGACCCCGACCGTGCCCTTCAAATTTTATTAAGGTTGCTGTGCGAAATATTTCTCCGGCATTCTATATCTCCGAAACTATTAAGTTACTCATATCACCCTGACATTTTGTACGCTGATAAAGGGCACTACTAGACGTTCACCTATGTGACTTTCAGAAACCTGTTAACTACAAAACGAACATAGCGGCCAAGCGAATTTGAGACATTCAAATAGATTTTTTTTCTCGTGATTGAACCATCCGAACGCAGTGAAAATTAATACAGCAAATGACTATGCAAATTTCAATGCACTCACATCTAATTTAGTTCAATTGTTTACATAACCTCAATATGGTGGCTGTACGAAATTTTAAAATTAAGTTCTTATTTCAAGGGTTCAAATCATACGATCGAAATCAACGTTTGAATAATGAACGAACACAAAAATCCTCATCTAATAGTACATAACTATGTAACCTGGTATGGTATATGCTTATATAAACATTAATCCAGTGCCATCTAATTCATTTAAATAATTTTCATAACTACAAGATGGCGGCTGAGCGAAATTTTAAAATCTGGTTTTTATTTCTTGTGTCCGAACCATGCGATTGAAGTTTGAATAAAACACCTACGCAATAATCTTCATGTAATAGTACATAACTCTAAGGCACACACACACACACACACACACACACACACACACATATATATATGTATATATATATATATATACAGGGTGCTTCAAAATAATGTATACACACTTTGAACTTCCATAGAAAATTTATTTACCGTTCTACAAAGTTAAATTTCAGAAAATTAGAAAGCTGAAAGTCCAATGTAAATGAAACATAAATAACAAATGTTAATACTGTTCAAATTGGCGACCTGCAGCATCAATACAATTCTGAGTACGTGTCACCACTGATTCTGTTCATCGTATCAAAACGTCCAATGAGATTTTTCTACACACGGCTTGAATCTCATTCCAAAGAATGTCTAGGTTACGTGGTTTACGTTTGTACACCTCATCTTTTACTGTGCCCCATAAGAAGAAATCCAGTGGTGTAAGGTCTGGAGAGCGTTCTGGAAACTCGATTGGCCCCCTGCGTCCTATCCACTGGCCCGGCAAATTTTGATCCAGGTAAGCTCGTACGTCCCTGTGATAGTGCGGCGGGGCACCATCTTGTTGAAAATAAAAATTATCATTACCGTATAATGCACGAATGGCAGGAAATATGGAATCAGCAAGCATTGTTAGTTAAGTTATACCAGTTACAGTGCCTTCAAATCGAAAAGGTCCAATGAGTCCCCTTGAAGACAAACCGCACCACACATTTACACCAGGCAAATGTACAGCTTTTTCAATTGTAATGTGAGGATTTTATTCACCCCAGTAAACACAATTGTGCCTATTGGCAGTTCCATTAAGTTTGAATTGGGCTTCATCCGACCAAATGATGCTACCCATAAATCCCGGTTCACGTATCACCATCTCCTGAACCCATTCACAAAATTGCAACCTTCGATCTGGATCGCCGTCACTTAGCTGTTGCACCAGCCTTGGAATGTAAACACGATACTTGCCTCTCTTCAGAATGCGTAGCACGCTGCTAGCACTTACATCACTTTCACGTGCCCCTTGCCTTGAAGATTTGTTAGGAGAGCGTTGAAACAGTTCCAAGACTGCCGTTGATGACTCATCACTTGTAGCTGTTCGAGGTCGACCTGAATGACCTTTATGCACCTCACACACTGTTCCATGAACTTCGAATTTGTCTCGTATGCGTGTAATTGTTAATCTTGAAGGTGGTTCAGTATCATACTCCCTTCTCCACTGTCTTTGAACTTCATTTACATTCTCAAACTTCCAGTACCACTTAATAACCTGCTTACGTTCTTCAAAACTCAAACGTACGTCCACCATGTTGATATTACAAATTCCAACTGACAATATAACATAGAGGGACGATTATGCTGCCACCTGGCGAAGAAATATAACATTAGCCTTGTAGAGCGGGAAAACTACGATAGTTTAAAGTGTGTATACATTTTTTGAAGCACCCTGTATATATATATATATATATATATAAATCCAACATGGTGACCATCCGAAGTATTTAGACGGTTCTCAATGTCTACGAATCTATTACAGCAATCAAATTGAAAATTTGTATGTTGATAGAGGCATTCAATATAAGTAGGATATATGAAGACAGGCTATTTAGTTCTTCACGGAACTACTTGTTCCATATGAGTTTCAAAATATTTCCTTACGCCAAACTTTCTATTATTGTATTCTAAATTCTTAAAAAAATAACATTTAAAAATAATTAAAAATAATTTATTAAGAACACTTGTTTGAATATTGTCAAAATACACTGTTAGACATTGTGTATTACTCAGTTCAGCGAATAATTAAGGGGACACGAAACGTCTAATGTTTACAATGTTAAATGCTCTATAGCTACAAGGAACTTTTTCTGAGAGTCTCTTCAAGACAACCATTTGAAATTTTCACAGTTTGTATACACACGTATTAGCTCTTTACTGAAGTGACAGTAGGCTATTAAATGAAAGTAATTGATTCTCTTATTTTATTAATATTTTCTAAAGGCCCAAAAATACAGTAGGCTACTTTTCTCTAGATATTACGTTCTTAAAACCAGAAGTATGTTATCAACCACCAAGGTGCCATTTCTTCACAGTGACACTAAGTATATAAATATAACCTGAAAGTTTCAAGTTGCTAAATTAAACACAACCTGAGAAAATGTTCCTTAAGTATTAAAACAAGTAGGCTAAATTACGGGAAATGACATTTTAAGTTGTAACTCTAATGGATAAAAGCTATGTGTGCTATTAAAATTAATTTATTAAGAACACTTGTTGTTTGAAATTTGTCAACATTTAAACACACATGGGAAGTGAAATGATCACAGATTCCAAATTCAAAATAAAACAACTTGGAATTCTTCTTCACATATTGGATTCCGGGTCCTCCTAATATAAACTTGAATTCATTGCAACCCGTCTTTTCATTGCACATTGGTCTAATAAAGTTAGCCACACAGTCAAGCTCCTTTCATAAGCGCGTCAACCACACTCGATTGACTCCCGCATGCTCAGATGTGTCAGCAGAACACTTATGAAATATCATACGATCGTTTTCTTCATTTGGTTTGAGTGGATGTACGTCCTCGTTCCGCTAATTAAGCTACATAGGAGCCATATTTCAGGATATATTTAGTTGTACTGAGGGAGCAGATCAAATATGTTGAAATGTTAGGTAGGAAGTTCTAATATTCCTGGCTCAACCCTAAGCGAAGTACGGCAAAATTTGGTGGAAATATCTACATTTCATTTCATCGACCTGAGTATCGTATGAGACCATTTTGGGTCGGAGTTTAATTAAATATTAGATTGAAATGAACCATTTATAATAGCATGAGAAATATCGATTGTAGCAAAAGTTCATGTTTACACCTAAATTAGTTTATGAACAGAATCTAATATAAGCCCTGCCGTTAATTTTGAAACAATTTAGCGTTGCATAAAAATGTCACTAAAGATTCTCTGACCTTCTATGGACGATATCCTACAAGGCAGCGCCTTAAAAGACTCTTTCATGTACAATATGTCATACAATCAAAATTCTCATTCTACAACTCCAATCGCTTACTATGAGATCTTGACGTCTCTACTCGTGACTGTGGAGCATGGACATTAATGCTGCTTGAGATGGCGCATTCTGACGACCAAAATGGAAAGTAGAAATGGAAGAGTAAGGCAACTCAGAAAATGTGCTTTCATCAGCCGAGACCAAACGACAATAAATTAACCTACAAGCAGTATCTTCCAGAAAGTGAAAACTTGTCGTGGAACCTGTGGTTAATCTCGGCATAATGTTACAGAGGAAAAAATAATTCAGTACTGAATGTGTTCATTTAGTGGCCAAACGCGCAGTGAAAATAAAGTCCAATGTGGCTTTAAAATAGACGTCAGCTGTATTAAACTTGCTAAAATATTTTCGTCACCGAACTCGCCAAGAAAGATTACACCTCTTCGCCTATCTTTAAGAAAAAGAAGATGAATCGTTATGAAATGATGACTGGACTAAATTGATTCTTTAAGAGGCAATCCAAACACATTTATTTCAATTTGAGAAGCGTTCATCCTGTGTGTTTGAGGAAAATTCTACGATAGAAGAAATTCCTTCTTTATGAAGCGTTTTTTTCTTTCCATATACATATATCAAGCAAGTCAGACTGGGATGGTTTCATGGATCAGTTTATTAAGGCACTAGTTTACTAGGTCCAACGTCGTGGAATTAAATCCTGACACAGTCAGCTGACATTTAAAGATATAAATTAATAAGTTGGGTATCAGCGTTACGGTAGTAGATTTGCAGATACATTATGAATCTCCCTTTAGTGCTAAATTTCGTGACCCCAGCGTCCTTAAATACACAAATGCCATTCAAGAGAATGTTCAACTGTTACAATAATATTATTTTTCAATAACATTTTTTTCTTTTTATTATTATCATTACTTGAAGATGGTCCTGCATCAATAATTAGTAATAATAATAATAATAATAATAATAATAATAATAATAATAATAATAATAATAATAATAATAATAATAATGCTAATAATACGTCGTACCGGAAGGATAAACCTTTGTTTGCAATGTTATTACGTGACAGATTACTGAATGAATAACTCATATGCGAATGATGCTGAAGTAATCACGGAAGGATATGCTTCAAACAGCAATTTCTCTTTTTAATATTTCAAAAGCAATTGCCATGGAAAATGAAGTGGTCTCAGTTCCGGTAGCCTCCTGAAATGACACACCTCACTCCTTTGAAAATTAACGTGGATAGCTCGCATTTAGAAATGCCGTACGTAAATAACATGGCTTATGAGGCACTTGTCGTTTTAACTTCATTAATTCTTCCGATATGGCAATCTCTGGCAGTATTACCATCTCTTTAATATTTCATGATGAAGTGAATATATCCATTTTAAATGTTCGCCTATTAATCTCTTGACGTAACGAAAGTTTAAAAAGTTCTTCTAGGCCTAGTCAAGATTAGCGACGTTCTACAGACGCTGCAACTTAAGATATTCTGCATGTTCTCAGAGATAATTTATTTGAAATTAATAAGACACCAATAATCTAAAGCTCATCACAAGAATACAAAAAACATAAACATTCTTAGAAATCTACAAGAATTGTGTTTTCAGAAGTAAGGAAGGTTTAGTGTTAAGAATGATACTGCCACTTCCGGAAGAAATACGCCTACAGTTTCCCACTTATCCGGTTTAATTACTATGAAAATACTCGTGAACTCTACTATGAAAGAATGGGACGTAATGCCGTTTGTATCTCTCCTAGATGAGAATTCACAGTCTTGTAACTGACACTCGAGTGTGTCCCGCAGTTGAGATGACACCATCGGTAAACGAGAAGGCAGTCTGGAAATCATAGACGCTACAAAACGCTAAATCTGGAAATCACAGATGCTAAAGGACGCACTTATAATGAACATACGTGCTAATTTTCTGATTCTGATTGAGTCACAGTTTATTTCAAGCCCGTTATAAGCACACTGGAAGAGAATGAGAGTATTCTATCACCTGCAAACCAACCATGGTTTCCCACTGCGGCAGGTTCCAGATAAAACCGGATAACAAACTTTGGGACCTTTGCCACATCGTGGTTATGTAGCTACGTGTACTTCGGTTTGTATGTGTGTGTGGAATCTTATGATGATCCGTATAATTTAGTTGGCTGAATTTGTAATTGGGGCTAGGATTTGGGTAGGAGACGGCCTCGGTCTTGATTTATGTAGCCTACTATCTCGGTATTTGCCTAATGATGAAGTGTGAAAGCATGGAAAACCACTTTCCAATTCAGTCTCAAGAGGCTGCGTGAACTCCGTGTCAACCCTCCGACCACAATTAAATTTCTTGGCAGACCCCGGATTCAAACCTGGACCTCCGTAGTGACAGCCAATAATGCTAGTCACTACGCCACGAGGTAAATTCCAGAGGTCATCTAATCTACGTTTTTCACGTATCCCTGGTCATGAAGCGAGTCACCGTGTCTTAGACACAGGGACTGATGACCTATATTACCCCCACTAGCATTAGCTCAAGGCCAATACTTTGTCATTTGCCCGTAAATAAAGCAATGCCAGTTGAGCTAGCCTATGACTGTCACTGCTTACCGGTGGCCTGTAACTTATCACTTATCATAATTTTAAGAATGAGTCAGCAGAAAAGTTGATGGAGAGGAAGTACGTGAGTGGGTGGAGTTAAAGAGGCTCATTTGAGGTCAGTGTACGAACTAGAAAGCCGTCATTTTCCTTAATCTGGTAGCATAGGTACGCTTTATTAGAAGTGAAATGCAAATGATGCCGTGCACATTAATAAGTCAGAGCCCTGCAACCTAAACCTAGAATTACAAAGGTACACACTACTGTTCAGTTAGACTACAGTATTTCATTTTGGGGCCAGGAACATCGTGGTTATTAGTTCAGTGCATTGGAGTATGAGTTATGTTGTTTTGGTGTGTTTCCTGTTACTGACTAGGGTAAGGATTTTCTGAGATGCTCGCGGGACTTATGAATTACAATTAGAATTATTTGATCTTCTCGTTAAACAATCTATAGGCTAGTTGTGAAGTTGTTCGCATGATGTATACGGTTTTTACTAACAATCTATACGAACACCAGAAAATTTGTATAAGTTACTATTAGTCAGGTTGTTACCACTGTGGTTCACTATTTGCAGTGCGTGTATTCAATAGCCTGCTATTATTCATCTACCTTAAACAGTAGCCTATATGATTACCTGGCGAAAAGAAAAAAAGAATAGGCAATGTATAGGTTACAAACACAAATTATTATATGCAGAATTAGTCACTTAGATTTCTAGATGACTAACCCTGTGTGTGGGGAGGAGTGCCAAATTGTCTTCAAATTCTGATGTACCGTGCATTCTGTTCACAGCCAGGCAGTTCTTAAGTTTAATTCTTAAATGTTGATTGGATTCACCCTTAAAACTATAGGGAGTATGTGTAACTAGAGCACGTTTGAATTTTCCTTAACCTAACCTGAAGAGGGTGGGCTATATACCCTACAGTATAACGTCTCCCTCTTGTATTATATACTGTATCTATACCTCATACATTGCTGTTTACTTACCAATATTCTCTTTAATTTCCATTATCAATGATATTATGCTGTATGTAGCCTATATTGAAATAAGAATCAAAATTCCCAGTTCAGCAGACATAGGCTTTCACGATTCTCTATCTGATATTCCCTTTATACATCTCACTGTTGACTTTTTTAAAAGTTTAAATACATGTTGAGTTCCCGAAGAATTGCCCCACAATGCTGTTCCATACAGTAGAAGAGGACGAAGGAAAGTATATGCAAATATCAGCTGGCTCTTGCCAACGCATTTCTTTAGTTTACGTAATACGAATAGCACTCGGGACATTCCCCTTCTTAGACGTTGAGTATGAGCATTCCAGTTCAATGTATAGTCTACGGATATACCATCTCATCATTTACCTGAAATGAGAGCACAGAAACCCGTGTAAATTTACACTTCAGGGTGACTCCTGATGGTCTGATCCAGAATCAAAGTTTTCAGCCCTACCTTACAGTCTTAGCTCGTACGACTATGGAGGCATATAAAACCATTTTCGGAGTAAGCGGTAACCTATAAGTCTCAGACTTATAACCTACTCCACATTGTCTAACCTTAAACGTATGGAACAACATGAGAATCAGTGGTGAGTGTAGGATCTTTTGCAATGATAGGCCTAATGAACATCGCAAGTTCTATTACGGTATTTTATATTGCTGGCAGAGAGATGAAAAGAAAAAAAAACAACAACGCCTCACATCAATGGATACACGTACATGTTTTAGAAGACGATGAGATTAATGCAGGTATCCAGACAAGTGGATAATGATATCATACTGGATAATGCGGAATGACATATATCCTGTCCACAAACCCATCATCAAGGGGTCTTAGTACAGAGATATTCAACTGATGTTAAACAGTCTGATTATTGTTTTCGATTTTCAGAAATGTTTCAGAAATGCGCGGTATGATCGCACTACGAATTGATATGGAGCTATAGCAACGGTAGATCGAATCCGAGCACTGACAGCAGTGATATGGAGGCTGTTTTTTCCCGTTTTTTTTTCACACGCTCTCCAGGAAAACGCCAGGATGGTAACTTATTTGAAGACACACTGCAATGTAGTGACCACAAAAACACAGTTTCTCAGACAAGTCCAACTTACAATTCAGTCCATGGGTCTAATGACCGTTTCCCGTGAAATGAATTAACCTCATAAATGTGCAATCTATAATATAGTATTTAAAAAATTCGTGCTGCTACAGCCCATTTATTTATTTATTTATTCATTTATTTCTTGACGGTACACAACAGGGCTCAGTGTGCGCCCCAATAACAGTGCACCTACACAGTAAAATACACTTTCTGATATTTCTACATTAAGTATTAATATCAAAATGTAATTATTAAAACTAGGAAGTTAACACAGAATGAAATGCATAGTAGTAAAAAGCTTAATCTAAAGGTATTATAAAAACTAAATCTAAATTTTACCTAATGTCAAATATATAAAAAGCAGGGTTTGAAATTATTACATCGTAAACTAAATGGTAACATTGATAACTTGGGTACAGGCCTATCCACATATATACATTGTTGATTCTGTTTTGTGTGATAATTTTATTTCAAGTATGAATTAGAGTGACTGGGTTATAATTTCCAAGAACGGTCTAATTGAGAGACAGAAATCTAGTTTCCAGTTTACACGAACCGCATCGTTGTAAATACTGCAAAGCCTCCATACAGGTGAATTGTTATGTGAAGTGGTATTGGTTATATCATTTTTGAATGATATAGTTGATCTTGTAGTAAAGCGAGGGATGTTGAAATTTAGGAGCGATAGGAAAAATGAGTTATCAATTTGACCGTTAATAACTTTATAAAGGAATTTCATATCATTCACTTGCCTTCGAGACTCCAAACTAGTCATGCCGAAATTCAACAAAAGTTCATCGTAGGGTACCATGTGTGGGTAATTGCCCGTTATTTTGAGGTGTAAATATCTGAGGAATTTCTTTTGAACTTGCTCAATGGATTTAATGCATGTTTTCTGCCAAGGACTCCATACTTGGCTGGCGTACTCGAGCTTGGATCTCACCATGGCAATATAAAGGTTTATGCAGGTACTGGTCCTAATGAATGGCTTAGTGTTTCTTATTATAAACCCTAACATGCGGTAAACATCCCCGACTGTCTTTTGCACATGACAAGTGAAAGCAAGCTCTCGGTCAAACAAGATTCCTAGATCTTTCTTCTCGCTTACTGTTTGCAATGACTGAGGTCCAATTCCATAAACAAATGTGATTGAGTTCTTCTTACGTCTAAAGGTCATAACAACACACTTCGGTACATTTAAGTATAATTTGTTTTCTATACTCCATTTGTGTATATTATTTAGGTCATTTTGTAGTAGAGTGCAGTCATTAGCGGAAGAAATTGGTTTAAAAATTTTGAAGTCATCTGCATATAAAAGACTATTTGAGTGTACTATACAACGTGGCAAATCGTTTATCATTGCTAGAAAAATCAGAGGTCCAAGGTTCGAGCCTTGGGGAATTCCGGAATGAACTATGTATTCCTTTGAGACAATCTTCTGGAACAAAACAAATTGTTTCCTGTCTCTGAGATAGGAGTAATGGGTGGGAGAATCCCAAAATAGGCTACACAATTTGTTAAGAAGGATATCATGATTTATTGTGTCGAACGCTTTCTCAAAATCTGTAAATATGACATCCATTTGTCCTCCTTTATCTAACTCTTTAGATATAATTTGAGTAAAATTAATTGCATTCGTCACCGTAGATTTCCTGGATAGGAAACCATGTTGGTTATCTGTTACGAGCGGTCTGAGAAATACTGATATTCTTCCGTGCAATATGAATTCAAATACCTTGGCTACTGCAGATAAAATAGATATAGGACGGTAGTTATTAATAGTGATGGATCTCCCGATTGTAGTATAGGGCAGACGCGAGTGATTTTCCAGGCGTCAGGGAACGTAGAAGTTTGTATGGCTAAGTTAAATATAAAATACAACGGGTCCCTGAGACTTTCAGCACATCCCTTCACTACATACGGTGGAATATTATCAGGACCAGCCGACGACTTAGGTTTTAATTTTTTTAATGCATTTCCAACCTCTTCCTTTGAGACAAGTTTTATGTGAAGGATGTTGGGAGTATGAAGGGCCTAGGCCTGCCAAGCGATCGCTGCCCAGCCAATTGGCCTGCAGATATTGGGGTAACGTGTGATTAGCGCATCGGATCCCCCCAGTCGTAAATCTTGGATTTTGTGACCGGGGCGCTGCCTCACTGTCAGACAGCTACTCAATTGTCCTCACGAGGTTGAGTGCACCCCGTTTCAGCACTCACGTCAGATTCTTAAATTCCTAACAGAGACGGGAATCGAACCCGAGGGCTCCGGGTGAGAGGCAGGAGCGGTACTCCAACACAACGGAGCCGGCCTCAATTAAGTATAGCCTAGGGTATAGGCCTAATATTTGATGTTTTATACCCTAATGTTGTCCATCACCTCGTGTAGTGGCTAGCATTCTTGGCTGGCACTGTTCAGATCTGAGTTCGATTCCGGCTCTGCCAACATATTTAATTGTGATCTGAAGGCCTGACTGGGGCAACCATACCCTCGTGAAGTAGAACTGAAAAGAGGTGGGTTTGGTTCTCTCCTCAGCCATCCAAGATATGTCTTTCCGTGGTTTCCCTCCTCTACGCCTTGCAATCACGGGAATGTTACCTAACTTAAAGGCTACGTTCACCTTCTACTCAATTCTACCCCCAATTACAGATGTAGGCCTACACTCTAGTTCCGCCACAAGAATGAGGCAGGTTATCAGATTCTACAGGCACCCAAGTACACGTGGCTACATGACCACGTTGCCACATAGCCCCGAAATGAATCAACAACAACAAATTATCCAGCAACTCCAAGTCTGTATGGCCACGGCTAATTGGTTAGCATGCTAAGCATTGGCTCCGAGGATCCCGGATTTAATTCTCGACCAAGCTAGGCCTACGTGGATTTTAATCTCCTATGGCTAATTTCGTGCCTCGGGGACTGGTGTGTGTGACGCCCTCATGAAAGAACTGTCGAGAAAATGAGAACCATAAATAGTTAAACAAAAACAATTAAATAAAGTAACAAAACCTGAGGCAGCTTAAAATGATGTCTAAATACTGTATGTTGGGTCGGCAGTTAACGCCTGATAAATTTTGTAATGGGGTCCGGTTAGTGTATTATGTTACCCACCAACACGTCACTGAACCGGAGCGACCTAGTGTTAGGCTGAACATAAAATCTCTGCATCATTAGATCATGCACTCGATAATAAGAAGCGAGTAGCAACAAGTCAGCACCTAGGACAGTGGGCGATAGAAACGTGACATTTCGCTCCAAGGTAGTGGGAGACGTTAAGTTAATGGGCGATTCGCTCCAACGCCCTCCCGAATCCGCGGCAAGCTGTGACGCTGTATTGTCTGTGAAGCAATGGGCGTAGCTAACGGAGAACAATGCAAGTAGCCGCGGCGGTGATTGGTGGCAGCAGTAGTTCTGGCCAGCCTCTCAGTGGTGCTGTACACAACAATTACCTCACACTTGGAGCAAAAGCAAACGTCAAGAAGGAAAAGTGATTTAGGTGATAACAATGAAACAAGTCCAGCAAAGCAGTTTGCAATGCTCTCAAACAAAGCACCAGTTACTCCAACAGTAATTACATTTATTGGGGCAAGTAAATATATCTTCTACATCTCTTCTCATCGTATCTCATGTCACATGGACCATATTAAGGGACAGTGGGAGAAGTTGCTCGAGGAGAAAATTCCGATCTGATGAAGTTTAGACGAAGCATTTTGGTGCCATCCCGCTAATCCTCCGAGTGATTTCAACCTGTGTGTTTGAGAGTCTTCAGTCTTTCGAATGGTTTGATGCAGCGCTCCATGTCTCCCTGTCCTGTGCTAATCGTTTCATCTCTACGTAGCTACACCACACCTTACATCCGAGACAATCGGTTAAACATATTCTAACCTTGGTCTACCCATACACTTCTTATCCTCGACCCTACCTTCCATAACTAAGTTTGCCATTCATGGGTGTCTTAGTAAGTGTCCTACCAACCTGTCTCTTCCCTTCATTAGCAGTCATCAGAAACATCTCTCCTCCCCCACTCGTCTTAATACCTCTTAATTTCTTACTTTATCTACCCATCTGATCTTCATCATTCTCATGTAACACCACATTTCAAATGCTTCTATTCTCCTCTTTTCTGCTGCACCAACAGTCTACGTTTCACTTCCATTGGGCGCCACGCTCAAGAAAAAGGCTTTCAAAACTGATTTCCTAATACCTAAATCTATATTTTATGTCATCCGATTCCTTTTCTGTAGAAATATTTTTGTTTCCTGAGCCAACCTAATTTTTATATCCTCTTTGCTTTGTCCATCGCTGGTTATTTTGCTTCCTAAGTAACTGAAATCTCCCACTTCCTCTAGCTTTTCACCTGCCAATTTGAAGTCCATAGGGGTTTCTGATGTATCTCGGCTGCCTTCCATTATTTTTGTTTTACATTTGTTGACTATCATCATGAATTCTTTTCTTTGGCCTACTTTTAACATTTTGAAAATCATATGTAAAAGTAGAATTCTGAGGGAGTTATGTGTGTCCGTCTGACAGTCTCTTTACCTGTTGTACCCTACCCCCCCCCCCCCCTCCCCCCTGCACAGAATTCCACAAAACGTTCAATTCAATCACTTCCTCATTGAGGACATCCGAATTTTTATTTTTTCACGTGTGCCATTGTTGCCAACTACAAATAACACGTCATTTTGAATTAGGTCACAAGACTCATAAACCATTCACCACAATGACATGAAATTTGACATATCAATATAACAAAGGAAAGTGGTTTTGCAAAAACCCAGATCCACCATTATGAATACCAAGTGCATCCAGCATCTTGAATATATAAAATATTTAAGTCAATAATTCACCATGTACTATCTTTGCAATTTTGGAACATGGCAAGAAGATTGTATTGCTCACGTGCATCGCTTTGGCGAAGGCACAAATCCCTTGATTTAACATATGATGGTGGCCGTACGTAGGCCTAATATTTCAAACTAAAAAAATATATAATGCAGAAAATTCAGCAATGAACACAAACATTTGTGAAACAGGAGATTTGTATAAGAGACTTGACATGCACAAGTCGCATGATTATCAAACTGAATATTATACACAAGCGTCATCTTCAATATATAAAATATTATAAACGATAATTCACCATCCTATTTCAAAACATGGCAAGAAGATGGTACTGTGTAAGAGGTTTACTCGACTGAATGCACAAGACCATCGGTCTAGTAATTTCAAGCTGATGGCTACACATACCATTAAAACTTAGAAAGAATGATATTGGCCTAGAAGAGAAGATTGTGCATTGGTCAAAAAATTCTGTGAAAGAGGAGTCTCGTATAAGACTGAATATTATTACGCACAACTGCTATCTTCAATACGGTACTCCACATAAAATATTAAAATCGATAATTCATCATCGAATAAACTTGCAATTATAGAACTTGGAAAGAAAGTAGTGACGTGCAAGAATTTCACTGTGCTGAAGGCACACGTCCAGTACCTTGCGTACTTCAAAATTTAAAAAAATCATCAATGATAAATAACTGAGCAACTGTCACGAAACTTAGTGAAAGAGAATACATTATCCTGAACCACCATCTTTTTATCTATAAAATATTTAAATCAATATTGAGTAATCATAAAATTGACGATAAAATACAATTCAAACGCTTACTGTACTGTACGCAATTGCATGTAGGCTAAGTCGTTGAAATATTAATGGCCAACATTGATTACATCCCTAATTGAGTGATTTTGGTCATCCTTGGATATCGCATAGTAACTACACAACCGACGAATTACGAGCTATCTGATGACATTCTGGTTGTAGTTAGAGCACAAGAAACTTCAGTTGCTGAAGTCCCATAAAATGAGATATTTCAGATGCGTACAGCACATAATTATCCTGTACTCTAGGCTGCATATTAAACATAGGACATTGCTGGATGGGTTGTGGGTTATGTGACGCATTAGAGATTATTTCGTTTCTTATTTTTGCGTAGGCCTATTAGGTTTCTTGGAGTCGAAATTTGATGTTTTTAGAAATAGATCAATGAAGATGTAACTAAGCAACTGACACGAAACTTAATGAAAGAGAAAACATAATACAGAATCACCATTTTGTATCTATAAAGTATTTACATCAATATTGAGTATTAATAAAATTGACAAGAAAATACAATTCATACGCATAGTGTAGGCCTACTGCTCTAAAGACGCAATCGCCTGCAGGCGAAGTCATTTCGTTATTAACGGCCAATATTGATTAGGCCTATATCCTTAATTGAGTGGAGTATTGTCAGTAAATTATATGATGTAAAAATCATCACCTCGTTTTTAACTGAATAACGATCTCAGAATGTACTAACGGGACATTACATTTCAAATATATATGTGTGGTTTGCTCTTTTCGAAACATCTTGTTAAGATTTGTAAAATATCTACCGCTCTTCAGAAACATTACCGAGAGTCCCAATGTTCCGTTAACTGCCATATTCCATGCTTTAGTTTTAGCCTATGCCTATGTTGTTTCTAAATTTGTAAACTTTACATATTTTTTCTTATAATTTGCGACCGACGCGTGGTGTAGTTGCTAGCATTCATATCTTTCACCCTGGAGGTCCAGGTTCGATTCCCCGCTCTACCAAGAAACATAATTCTGGCGTGAGAACTGCAACGGGGTACACTCAGCCTCGTAAGACAGAACTGAGAATAGGCAGGTTTAATTTCCACCTCAGCTCTCCTAGATGTGGATTCCCGTGGTTTCCCTACTTCTACTCCAGGCAAATGGTTCCACATTAAGGCCACAGCCGCTTCCATACCAATCCTCGCCTCAATTATAAATAGCCTACTTACACAATGAAGGGCAATACAATAACACAGGCTATCCAATTCTAAAAACAAACACACAAGTACACGGGGCTGAATTGACCTCGATGTCTACAAGCTCCTCGAACGAAACAACTTATAATTTTTGGAAATAAGACTGATGCGTTTCATGCAATGTTCGAGTGAAATATGGCTGATAACCTGTGTTATTGTGATGACCGTGTTTTTATGTGTGTATCGGTAGTAAATTAGGGCAACAGTTGGGAGAGTTAGTTATTGTTGTTTTAAGGGAGAGTTGTGCCGGGACTTGAAATAGGTAGACTATCTCAGCATTTATCTGGGATGAGTGTAGATAATTCCATGGATAGTGGCTGAAAACCACCGTGACCAGGAGTCAAATTACTCATTTTTGGACTCATGGTCAACTCCTAGTGCATGCCGTAGACTTAGGTTTGAAGCCATTCTTTGAGTGTTTCCTATAGGCTACAAACTGTCAGTTGTAACTCTTCAGTCAGTCAACACGAACTTTCCTAATGACTGGGCAGCTTAAAATGTATACAAGTAAATAACACTCCTGGTAAAATTTCCATGTGTTAGTTATGAACACTAATTTCACTATTTCACTATTTCACCACAGTGGATGAGTGGATAACGTGTCGGTCTACTAACCCCCAAGCTTGCAGGTTCGCTCCTGGCCGTGGTAAGTGATTTTTTTGAAAGGCGGCAAAAATTACGACTTGAATGTCATACGATGTTGGCATGTCAAATAACCCATTTGAATTCAGTAGGCCGTGTTCATAATGGAAAAATTAATCTCGGGAGTTTCCGCCAACACAAAGTTCCTCATTTCTCTACTAGAAAGCGCTATAGTGTTCAAGGAGCTTAGATATCTAACCTCCTTGACTTTCATAGTGCTTCAAGGAACAACGAAATTCGACATGCAAGCTACCCTCTGGGTGTTAAATAACAAAGCTTGCACCCGGCATCTGAGGCCATACGATACTATATTTATTATTAATATTATTATTATACTATTAGAGCCTCCGTGGCTTGGGCGGCAGCAAGCCGGCCTCTCACCACTGGGTCCGTGGTTCAAATCCCGGTCACTCCATGTGAGATCTGTGCTGGACAAAACGGAGGCAGACAGGTTTTTCTCCGGGTACTCCGGTTTTCCCTGTAACAATTTCATTCCAGCAACACTCTCCACTATCATTTCATTTCATCTGTCATTCATTTAATCATTGCCCCAGAGGAGTGCGACAGGCTTCGGCAGCCGGCACACTTCATATCCTCGCCGCTAGATGGGGGCTTCATTCATTCCATTCCTGACCCGGTCGGAGACTGGAAGCAGGCACTGGATTTTCATTATTATACACACATCAAAAAAAGTTTTGCATCACCTCGGTTCCCAGATCTCCGGCATATAGACGTTGACTGTGTATATTGTATCAAAGATACAGTCCCTTTGACTGTTCATAGATGTCACTAAAACTGCTCAAAGATGTAAACAACCATGCATGAGCAGGGCCTATTAGACGGAGGGGGTACGACAGCCGATCAGTTCCAGTCATTCCACCAGGACGAAGGTACGCTGCTCATGTTGTCTGTAGTTCTACCATGCCTAGAAGGTCAATACCGCAGTTCGATCGCGTCCGCATTGTTACTTTGTGTCAAGAAGGGCTCTCAACAAGGGAAGTTTCCAGGCGTCTCAGAGTGAACCAAAGCGATGTTGTTCGGACATGGAGGAGGTACAGAGATACAGGAACTGTCGATGACAGGCCTCGCTCAGGCCGCCCAAGGGCTACTACTGTAGTGGATGACCGCTACTTACGGATTGCCGCTCGGAGGAACCCTGACAGCAATGCCACCATGTTGAATAATGCGTTTCGTTCAGCCACAGGACGTCGTGTTTCAACTCAAACTGTGCGCAATAGGCTGCATGATGCGCAACTTCACTCCCGACGTCCATGGCGAGGTCCAGCTTTGCAACCCCGACACCATGCAGCGCGGTACAGATGGGCCCAACAACATGCTGAATGGACCCCACAGAATTGGCATCACGTTCTCTTCACCGATGAGTGTCGCATATGCCTTCAACCAGACAATCGTCGGAGACGTGTTTGGAGGCACCCTGGTCAGGCTGAACGTCTTAGACACACTGTCCAGCGAGTGCAGCAAGGTGGTGGTTCCCTGATGTTTTGGGGTGGCATTATGTGGGGCCGACGTACGCCACTGGTGGTCATGGAAGGCTCCGAAACGGCTTTACGATACCTGAATGACATCCTCCGACCCATAGTGCACCCATATCGGCAGAATATTGGAGAGGGATTTGTCTTCATGGACGACAATTCTCGACCTCATCGTGCACATCTTGTGAATGCGTTCCTTCAAGATAACGACATCGCTCGACTACAGTGGCCAGCATGTTCGCCAGACATGAACCCTATCGAACATGCCTGGGATATGTTGAAAAGGGCTGTTTATGGACGTCTTGACCCACCAACCACTCTGAGAGATTTACGCCGAATTGTCGTTGAGGAGTGGGACAATTTGGACCAACAGTGTCTTGATGAACTTGTGGATAGTATGCCACGACGAATACAGGCATGCATCAATGCAAGAGGACGTGCTACTGGGTATTAGAGGTAGTGGTGTGTACTGCAATCTGGACCACAAATGCTGAAAGTCTAGCTGTATGATGGTACAACATGCAATGTGTGGGTCTCATGAGCAATAAAACGAGCTGAAATGTTGTTTGTGTTGATCTCTATTCCCTTTGTATTTAAAGGTTCCGGAACTCTTGGAACCGAGGTGATGCAAAACTTTTTTTGATGTGTGTATTATTATCCTACAATTGCCCCCATTTTATATAATAGTGATCATAACTAATGCACGTAATTTTTTCCAGAAGTATGCTTTACTTATTATTCATTGGCCTACCACACCCAGTCATTGGGAAAATTCGTGTTGACCGACTGAAGAGTTACAACTGACTGCCTTAGATCTCACGTGAAAATGAAATCTTCTACATTAACTTAAGGACAGAGCTTAGTGTGTACAAACTCATGGAGTCGCTGACGGCACATGAACAGCACCTAATGATAACTACACACAGGTTGGCCTATAGTGTTAACTGATGTGATGTTCGACTTTCCAGTGCGCAAAGAAATACATATAACAACAGTCATAGTACTGTTGTTGTTGATTCATTCAGGGACATATGATATCGTGATCTTTTCATTTCCGTGTAACTAACTTTAGTGTATGAAATCTGTCTGATAACCTGCATCATTGTGGCAGCTATACTAATTTGTGTATTTGTAACTGGACAAGGGAATGGGTTTGAAGGGGCCCTGGCCTTAAAATGGGTACCATCCCGGTATTTGCTTCGAGTGCAGTCACTTATATACATACGGACACATAGGTATAGTCCCAGCACATGTACCCTGTGACGTATCCCACCTACACACATCACTGAGCTCATGCGATGACAATAGTGTGATTGTGATGGAAACACTATTACCATCGCATGAGCTCGGTGATGAAAGCAAAGTAGGTCGCAGGATTCAAGTGAAAACTAGGTAAATATATCCGTGATTGTACAAATGGGAAACTGCAGAAAGACCGCTGCTAGGATTGAGATGGGAATCGAACCCGCCTCTTCTTAGTTCAGCCTCACGGGGCTGAGTGCACTCCGTTACAGCCCCCAGACATGAATACAATTTATCGACAGAGTCGGTAATCATAGCCGAGCCTCAGGGTTGACTGCCAAGAACTCTAGTGACTCCACCTAAAGGTGATCGTTCTAGTATTGTACCCTAACTATTTTTAAAAAGCGGTTTGTTAAATAATGGAATTCAGTTGTATTATAGCTCCCTGGATACTTTTCCATGAATTGTATTTACAGAAGCTTTTTCTGGAGAATGCTAGTGGTCCAAAGAGAAACTGTCAATAAGTGCCCAAGAAGTGGCACCTCGAGAAAGCCGTCGGAAAGGACACTGGCTTCGTAAAAACAATTAAATACCGAGCATGTCCCTAGGCTGTAGCTACAAGAAACCTTGTGTTACTGACCTGGAGATAGCACTAGAACACCGCGTGCCGAACTGGTCTCGTGTTAACCCGATGACAATTTACTTGAACATACAGGGTTAGTCGTCGAACAAATAAGTTTCTCGACCAAGAGGATAGAATGCTTTGTTTGTCCGAAGGACGCCGGGTTTGATTCTCAGCCGGGCCATGCTTTTTAAGCTTCGTACAGTTAATTTCTCTGGCTAATGGACTGATAATTCATTTCATCCTCATTAGATCTTACATGTGCACCAAGCGTCTCCGAAGTCCATACACCATTCTTTTCTAAGAGTTTAATATATCCTGATCCATTGAAGATAACGATATTCTGTTTTCACCCTGCGGACCTCGTGGCAAGTCACTGCGGAGGTCCGGGTTCAATGCCCGTCTCTGCCAAAAAAAAAACTTAACTGAGGTTTGGAAGAGGGTTCACTCAGTTTCGTTATGGAATATATCAAAAGGGAAATATGACTGGACTTTTGAATAATCTGAAGGTAGCTGAGTCGTTATCGAGGATAAATATTTTGACACAATACCCATGTCCAATTTTACAAAATGAAACGTTTCCCCCATATTTCATTCTTAATTGAAGGCTCCACGGTAAAAATGGGGTAAGTAAATTTTTCAGGAGAGTGAATTTAAAATTTCAGCACTAAAAATAAATACTTAAAAATATCCCAATTGAGGGTAAGCAATATTTTTTTTCGCCAGATTTATTTCTTATAAAGGAAGTGCGTCTAAAACAAATAAAAACTCAAGTTAAATTGTGATAAAGTGAGCGAATATGGGACGTTCTTTCCGTTTCCACGAAAAATAAAAACCTCTGTGTCTCGGTGATTTTCCGCTTTATTTGAAATTAATTTCAAGTGATCTGTGGTGACCATGGCTGACCACCATAATGCGCCATAGGCCTAAACTCGTTTTCGAAAAAAAATGGACTTAACCTGTTCTTTGCGTGGGGTCTTCAATTGGTACTTTCAATCGAATAGAAACGTAATTTTTGGCCATTAAAGAGTGAAAGAGCTACATATCCAAATGAGGCGAGTTCCAAAACAAACAAAAAGAAAGTAGGCCTAATACATTGAAACATAAGCCGCAAGAAATTAGGAGCAAATACATTGACTGAAAACCAATAAATTTATCACTCTAAAGCTTTCCAGATAGGTGGCCAGTCATATTTTGAAATTTGAGTAAAAGGAGAAAACATTAATTTGAAGGTGTCACTGAGAGGTCCATTGTTCTAGTCCCAGAACCCGCAATCGTTCTCCACGGCGCTGCCAGTAGTGCAAACATATAATGTTTTCATTGGATATATCGTTGAAAATGAACCATATTTATGAGGAAACAATCTTAAAAGAGAAATTTATTAATAAATACATGGTGATATTCTTTTAAATTCATTGTACAGCTGATTCAGCGATTCCAGTGTCACGTGAAATGTTCCACGCCAACTGAAGAGTTCTGCTCTATTGAGCACTTCGCTGCAGCACCCAAGCAGAACCTTCCTCCGTAATTAGACCAGCTCCTCTTGTTTGTTTTACATTTTACGGAATGTTCAACGTTTTTCTCTCACTTTGCTTAGTTTTTCGTATATATTATTTTCGAGAGAAGGAACCTCATTTGATAGATGAATGCACTTGGGATTTAGGTGACAGACATTCAGAAAGAAATCTATCACTGAGAGAATATCCAATAATATCCAAATGCAAACATCACGAATTCTATGGGACGGCTTTGTTCATTCCGGGAAAGAAGAACCATTAGTCCCTACTACAGGGCGGTTAGAGAATTGTTGTTGCTGTTTGACTTAGTAGCTTTACGACATCGTTATTATGTAGCCCCGTGTACATTGGTGTGTGTGAAATTTGTCTGATAGCCGGTGTTATTGTAATGTCTGAATTAGTAGCCTATGTGTGTTTGTAATTCAGATGAGGATTAAGAAGGAAGTGGCCGTGGCCTGACGTTAAGAACCATCCCGGCATTTGCTTGGAGTGGAAGTGTGAAACCACGAAAATCACTTCTCGGATGGCTGAGGTGGAAAGCGAACCCTCCGTTACTCAGCTTTGCCTCACTAGGCTAAGTTTCCCCATTCCAGCCCTCAGACCAAATTTAATCTCTTGGAAGAACTAGGAATCGAACCCGGACCTCCGAGGAGACAGCCAAGAATGCTAGCCGCTACACCAATGGACTCTATCACCACACATAATGCCAGTTTGGTTGCTGTAATACTTTTGGATATATTGAGAACCGGTGAAACATTTCACGTGACCGCCATGATGTATATGTTTCAATGTAAACCATGGAATTATAAACCAGTATGTAAATATTTTAGTAATTGTTCATTATACTGCGCTTCACTTCAAACTCTTAAATAGAATACGACAAATGAATACATTTTTCTTTAAATGTTGCACCGACGCCATCTTGAATAATTGTTCATAACCATTGCATTACATTAGATTAGTAATATATTAAGCTCTAAATTGACATTTAGTATAATATCTTTCCTTGCGCTCGAATGATTAAATCACCAGTAAAGCCCATTTTAGTGTTTAGAAATTCAAGTGGCTGACAGGCCGGTCTTGTGTTTGTCATGTTTTCAGGTGAACTTATTTTATAGGCTTCTATCAATACATAAAATTTCAGGCTGATTGCTGCAATAGTTTGGGAGATATTGTGAATCGTTGAAATATTGCACACATCGCTGTGCTGGATTGGTAACAGTTTTTGGAATTTGAAAGTTACAGTCGGAATCAGACGGGATAGCAGTAACTCTTCAGCAAATTTCATTGAATCAGAATTTATTAGGAGGGACACATACGCACACACACACACATGGATCTCATAAGTCTATATTTCATATGATGAAAATAGGCTAACAATACATGTCAAAAAACATCCAATCTCTAATTACCGCACCTTGATTATGCTTGAAATGTGAGAATATTTAGTAAATTGCGGCATGTAAGTGCAGTTTCTTTTTTATTTCTAAAAAGGTAGACGATGACGGTAATTATTGTTTTAAGGGGACTAACATCTGGGTCATCGGCTCCCATTAAAATGCAGAGCAGACAATAGTTGAAGAGGGTATATGAGGTTTCATTGTCCTTAGTCTATTGATCACAGCCCATTTCGTACATGCCCAATTTGGAGCAATTACTTTAATCTTAAGAGGCAGCAATTTCTTCAGAAGCTTGTTACCGTTTGATATTGGATATTACGCGAAGTAGTCTCTGGAAGAGGGTATCCGCTTTCGGAGGACGCCAAGCACACCACTTTGCTGCCACTCGCGCCAATTATCGCTCGACCAAGCGTGAGCTTGATTGCAGACTCTCCATCCCGAGACGAAATGTTTAGCCGGTATATGTGTATAAATTAATTACTGTAAGGACGCTAAACTCTATCTGCTGATATGTTGGGTGTTCAGAACTTGTATTTTAAGGAAATAGATAATTAAAATGCTACATTATGGAGGATTAATGTTTCGCCTCTCCAGCATGAGAGAGCCTGCCAAGCCGGTTCCACTTCCGTCTGAGAGATGCTTAACGGCAGGCGTGCGTCAGGCGTCAGGCCTGCTTTCCGGCACGAGCACAATCTTCTAGCTTACCTTGTCTGGCTGGTATGATGGCCACTGCCAAAGAACTCATCAAATCTTAATTGTTTTTCGAAATTTTATCCACGTATCTCGGGGACAGAGCCTTCCAAAGTCACATTTAACCATCGTTGCAGGTCGGCTGCCTAACTATTCATATCCACGTCAGTCCGCAGCCGTTGGTTGCTTCTTCAATTCATTCTTACTGAAATTACCTAAATTTTGGCTTTTCCAGTCAGTCTCAGTCAGGGACTCTTAACCTGTTCGTTACGTGATCAACACACGTGGCCCATGTGTCTATTTTGAAGTTAAAGAGTGCTTATTTAAACTGTAGATATACATATTACTTATTATTATTATTGTTATGCTTGCTTCCTTCCTTACTTACTTACTCTTAATGGATTGGGCTATTAGCCAGTTTCGACCTCAGTTTCCCTCATCGGTATTCCGTCTTCCAATAGAACAGTATTCAAGGCCAAGCTTAAATATTCTGTCGTCATCCTTAAAAAGACCCTATTTTGGGGAAATCTATCAGTGAAAATATATTTAACAGCTGCCTCATTTCTTCTTCGCGGTTTCTATAGATTAATTTGGGAGGAATCTTTTCACTGATCACGGGAACTTCATTTCGGATGATAGTACGTTATTTCTGTAACTTGTTTCATTCTCCCATGTCTAGCTTCCACATATCAATCTACGCACTGCCATAGTTTCATTGAATTTTAGGTGAGTCTCTCCTTGTATTTAACCCTTCAGTGTTCGTCGAATTGATGACGTTTTTCTATTTCGTCATCATCATTAAAGGATAAATGACAAGATAAGTGAGTATTGTGACTTGTTCTATTGGGTGATTGTTAATTATTATCTTACTTTTGATAAGATATTTCCCTTGCCATGCCTTAACTTTTTTTTATAGAAATCTTTCAGATTAATTATTATTATTATTATTATTATTATTATTATTATTATTATTATCATTATTATTATAATTAGGAACGAACATTTTTAGTTTAGTTCCAACGTTTTTATTTCTAAATCATGAATAATTCAATGGCTCCTTGATATTACTATTCATAAAAATGAAACTTGAATGATCCTACAGTAAATCTTGAATAATTCGGTTTTTGGTGATGCTTTCAACTTCAAACTAACCAAGTTAGACAGCGAAATGTTTAGTGCTTTTCAGTCGGTCAACAATCGTGTTGACTGATTGAAAAGCACCAAACTTTCGTTTACTAAGGCAACACTGACAAATGGCTTCAAACACCATAATACTCGTTAGACAGTATTATAATTACATTTAATTCTGCCACTTGAGGCAAAATTGAGAAGAGGTGAGTTCATTCCACACCTCAGCATTCTTAGAAGTGGTTTTCCATTTCTACTCCAGGAAAATGCACGATGGTTTCTATCTTAAGGCCACGGATACCTACAGTAGGCTACTTACCAATCGTAGTCTCAAATACAAATACACACACTACTACAGACAACACAATAAGAGGCGTTATCAGACTAATTCTACGCACTCCCAATACACGGGGCTGAAATGATCACCAAGATGTTCAAGCCCGGTTTCATACAACAACAACAACAAAAATAACAACGACAACAAAATTTTACGACGAAGGAAGATAATTTATAGTGATAGCACTATGCTCTTAATTTCGTTGTTGTGTATGCTATATCACATCGTGTCATCATGCATCACACTGTTTGCTGTCACTCTTCCCTACATAAACAGTATGTGAACAGTGGAAAGTGCAAGTGGTTCTGTGAGTGTCGTAACACGGTATCTGTGCTACTCGCGTGATTCTTGCGAGTTCTGAGGTAAGCGCAAGTCGCTGTTCCCCTGATTACAACTACTGTATATCTACTACTAGGCCTAATGTTTGTGCAAGATATCCATGTGGTATTATGAATTTCAAACGATATGTAGACCTATGTGACATATTTCTTGTACACTGCTGTTTCGTAGAATCGTATTTAATTAATTTGTCACAACACTCCTGCTGGAATAGGAACTTCGTTTACAATGCAGTCATCATTTCCCAAAATCGTCACTCATACATTTTAGTGAGAACTCTTGTAGCTTAGCAGATTGTATAGTTGGCTTTATATTTTGCTGTTTCTAAACAGAGAAGTATAGTTTTTTACTTTGATGGCAACCATAGATATAATCTTGTGCCGCATGGGAGTACGCAAAGCAGCAGGCAAACAATGACTAGGTGTCTGGATTAAACAGATCTAGTCCTTTAGTGACACTTGCCATAAATAAAGGTAAGTCAAGAGTTCGAATTATTCACAAATACTCTACTTCCATAGGAAATTCTTTACTCTGAGTTTACTGAGTGCTGGATTGAGAGTAAAAGCGCAATTAAAAATCATGGGTTATGAACAATCAAATCTTGATCCAAGTTGTCAATCTATATCCCTTCTGATGTTTGAGATCAGGATTATCATAATGATGGTGTCTCCAAGTAGCCTAATGGATTGCTTGTGGTCATACATTTTTCATCAGCATCTACTGAAACTAGTAGACTACATGTTTGATAACACATTTCTTACCTTGTATTGTGTTGGGGATGTATGCTCCAGTTGGAGCATGCATATACATGAACGCTCATTGTCATTCATAATAATTTATGTCATCTGTATACCACTGCGATCACGGCACGGCAGCACATGCTACTTGAAGTGAGAAGCTTTCGATTTGCTAATTATGTCTCACTGTGACTCGTATTTCCCCACTGAATCGAACTGTATTTTTGGGTGTGCTTCAATAATCAATTCCTGGAACCTCGTTTGCAAATTAGCTTAACACATTAGGCCTCGTATAAACAATGAGACTGATTAGCCAATGTGTTCAAACGCAAGAAAGTCCTGCCAAGTGTTGGATATTCCGAACGTTAGTAATGTATTCTATTGTTGAATTATACGAAATAATTCTACTGATATTTTGTTTCTGTGGCTATATTGAAGAAATCTGAGTGATGATGGAATACATCAATTTATCACTGATTTCACAATTATCATAGAATGCATAAATAGGCGATGAGGGCCAACGTCAATAAAGAACCTTGGAACTGATGTAGAGATATCTCATGAATGGATTATAATTGGTTAATGCTTGGTATTAAATAAGGAGATCAGTCACCTTTTACTATTGACACATAGGTTATCTATAGCCACTTCCATGACGGTTCTCGAGCTCACACCTAAAGTGTTGGTCTTCAACCTTCGCCTACCGATGGGCCCCACTGGAACTGGGAATATTTCACGGGCCGCACACAATAGTTAATTCTGCAGCGTACTGACACATGCAATGTTTGGATGCAGTTCATTCAACTTACTGTATTTTATTTAGGAACTTTTTTCTATATAATTACTTTAATCAATATACATTGTGCTCCTTTTGTGTTCAATGATTAGATAAAGCTGTATATTCAAAATGTGTAAACATAAATGTCTCCATTCAGTACCGGTACCACAGTACATGTCTGTATAAACCCTACTTCATTCAATAACGTCTGTGTTTAGTGGCAAATATAAGGCAGTTCTTCGTTCCCTCATGTCTCAAGTTTAATCTTTAAAGGTAGCTCTTCCTAGTTACGTAATACATTATTTGTTGGTCAATCCAGTAATAGGTTTAACACATATGTATTTGTTAATTTAATTTGAGAAAAATAAATCGAGGCTATAGATGAAGGAAATCTATAAATGGCGGATCGAAAGGTAACACAGAACAATTTTTTTCCGTGGTAGGCCTATTATTGTGGCTGGGAAGTTGAACATTTACTGACAAATAGTTTGGAGGTTGCACAATAGACGTTGCGGTGGTTTTTCCATGTGCTCTTGCTCTTACTGCAAGAGCATTAACTACTGAACAAAAAAGTGCCCCGTGTCTTAATGTCGTCTACGTATGAGGTACGAAGATGAACAGGCCATTTTTTTGAGACAAGAGGTCAAAGTCCGAGGAAACTTGTAGGGAAATGTTGTGGTTGTATCGTGATGAGTGTATGAAACGTAACAGCACCTTGGGGTGGTGCAGATTTTTCAAATGAGGACTAAATGTACTTTGTTGATATACCTCTTTCCGGATGACCAATAACATCTGTACAGTAACAGTGACGATGTTCTGGAATACGCATACCGTTCTGCTAGAGGAGGTTCGTCCGAGCGGGACCACAGAGAATGCCGATAACCATGGAAGATCATTGGTGAAGTTGCTCCGTTCCTTTGTGACTATCGCCCGTAGAGCAGCAGACTCAAGTTCTTCTCATGCCATACGGGGTATCCAAGCTACCCATGTGACTAAAGCACTCTATCAGCCAAGCCATCTTGTAACCATTATACCATCTTATTGTAACCAATATTAACTGCTATATCCCGCGTAATGACTGATGAAACGTGATCATTTGTGGGAACGAAACAAATACTGTTGTGTTATTGTCGGTGTTGGCCAAAATCATAACAATACAATAACAATTCATAGAAGCCCGGCCACGTGACGAATTGGTTAGCGTGCTTTGGCTCGAAGTGTAATTGGGAAATTAAATCTCCTAGGGCTAATTCTCCTGGCCCGGGAACTGGGTGTATGTGACTCCTTCATCATCACTCTATCTTAATTAGGACGCGTCAGTCACCCACGGGCGTCCAAATTATAAACATCTACACTCGGCCTCTCAGAAGGCCATACGACATTATTATCATTATTATTATTATCATTTTTATTAATTAATAAAATAAGAACATCTTAGTGACGTTTAAAAAAATTAAAATTCATTTCTCGAGAACAACAGAATATATTTACATGAAACCTGGGTCATCTTAGACCACTTCTACTCCGGGAAGATACCGCGAAGGTCCTTAACGTACGGCCAGGGCCGCTTCTTCCATAACCCAAGTTCCCAAGTTTCCATTGGCTAGTTTCCTACTTTCAGCCTACTTTCGATTTTTGTAAAAAATGAAAGCAGACTTTCGAGATACACAATGTCCGTGTGTTTGTCTGTGCGTGTTTGTGTAGCCTATCATCTCAAACACGACGAAACTGAATTGAACCAAATTTGCTACAGAGGTTGCACTAGAAATGGGCACCTTACTGTTGGGTTTTACATTGGCGCCATCTTAACAAAAACTCAATGGCGGCCTCCTAAATGTTCATAGCTTTAGTCCAATCACCACTAAACTAATCAGTGGATCTTAACTAAATTAAAAAAAAAAATCTTCATGTTGGACCCAACTGGCACACGAACTACAAGGCCAGCCTAACAATTTCAAAATGGAGGCCGTGCAAAACATGCAATCATTATAATCCATAACTTATGATCCAATAAATCAATGTTCACAATACTTGACATTCGGATAGTTTTTATCATGACCTTCTATTACCAAAGTTATGTCTATGTGAGCGTGAATATTACACCCAGCCACCATCTTGAAATTATAAAATTTAAAGATAAATAATTCGCAGCACTCAGAAACAAAAAAAAAAACGAAAACTAGTGACTAGGTAGGGCTGTATATATGCCATTGAATGGCCAAAGCAAAATAACGCACTCTCCATACATTCGAGAAGGCAGCTGTGCAAAATATTACCACATTTAAATCGACAACTTACAATTAGAGTGAAATTGGGTGACTAAGACGAATCTTGCCAAGTGGTTAGTATCAATTATGAGCTCTCATTTGCGTAGGTCAAAAGCTTATCACAATGACTATACACAGCGGCCATCTTGAAATTTTCAAATAAATTAATAACTTTCTTTAGGCGAAAGCTATAATAGCGAAATTAAATAATAAAAAGGACCTCAGAAGTCGCTTCGTATGCTCAAAGCAAATGTACACAACGTTATCCGCATCCAGTCCACGTCTGCACGACTGTTATCCGCTTCCACCCCGCACCCGCACGTTTGTTATCCGCTTACATTACAGTAATATTTTAAAGTTGTTAGATAAAGCATAACGTATTAAAGCAACACATTTAGATATTTGAGAAGAAATTTGTTCCCCTAGGCTATGTTTGAATCGCAAAGCAATTTTGACTGAGTTTTGTCCCTCTGAGTAACGATAAGTGTGCGGGTGGCTAATTATAGCACTTACTTAGTCGTTGGATATACCCACGCAGGCATTCGCAGGTATAACGTTTTTTTTTGGGCATAAGTCAACACTAATAAACAGAGGGTACTGTATTTCCATGACTGGCTTCTCTCACTCCTCTATTACTGTATTCTCATACAATCCAAGCGAAAGCAAATAGGGAAATAACAAGAAATTTGACAGACGCAGACCTTAGCAAAAACAGAAATTATAAAAAAAAATCCAGTTCAACATTGTAGGCTATTCTAAAAAATATCCGCAAATACACTCTAAACATTATCCGCAGCTTGTCTGCTATCCGCACAGCCATACAAACTATATCCGCGCAGTGAAATATTCTGCGGATATCGCATCCGCGCAGGGCTTCACCTATAGACACAAGATGGCGGCTAGGCAATCTATTTAAATACACAAATTAGTAACTCAGGATATTATAGCACAATTCCTAAGGCGAAACTTGGTAGAAGAGCAGTATTAGGCTATATAAGAGGCATCTGTAGCGTAAGTTACAAGTATTCCATACTGAATATAGCGTGCAGCGGCCAACCTGAAATTTCATAATTTAAAAATAAATAACATCCTATGTTTTAGAACTATAATATCGAAAATTAGGGGTATTTTAGTATTGTATGCCCAAAGCAAAATAACAGCGTCTTTAAATTTTCAAAAGGTAGCTGGGCGTAGTATTAAAACATGATAGTAAATCATTCAGAATGTAATTGTGCAATTAAAACGAAACTTAGGAAGAAAGATGTACCATATAAGGGACCTTGCTGAAATGAGTCATAAGAATAAAGCATTGAATACAACTTGCGGTGGCAATATTGAAAATATGGAAAATGGCAATGAATAACACAATTAGCAATAAACTAAATTAGCAGTAATGTAGAACCTTGTAAGAGGATTCCTTGAACCAAGTCAAAATAATAGCTACTCCATACGTTTAAGATGGAGGCTGAGCATATTCCTAAGACTTGAATATCATCAACTCACGATATAGTAGTAAATTAACTCGAAATGTTTTAAGAGAAAAGTTCAATACAAAAATTATTCATAACAATCTCACACTGAATATAGCGCGCAGCGTCCATCTTGAAATTATAAAATATAGAAACAAATAATTTAATATTTTAGAGATTAACTCAAATTAGCATTAACGTACAATTGTATATGACCATTGTATGCCAAAGGCAAAACAACACCCTCGTCATATAACTTAATCATGATGTTGGCTGAGCATAGGCCTACTGTTGAAACTTCAAAATCAATATCTCAGGATCCATTTGAGCAATCAACACGAAACTTCGTAAGAGGGGAGAATCAGATAGGGGACCTGGCTTGTATTAGTTATAAGACCAGTACAATGCTTATAGCCCGTGGTCGTCATCCTGAATATATAAGACACTAATATCGATAATCTACTATTCCAGTTACACTGACGTAACGCAACAGATATGTACTCACACACAAAAGGTTTTCTCTACAGAAGGTGAAAGATAAACGATTCCATACATCAAGATGGTGGATGGGCGTATTTTTCTAATGTTCCAATTAACTCCGCTGGCTGCAAAAGTGGAATTACAACGAAACTTGGTAAACGGGGAGTCAGATCTTAACGCTCATAACAAAAATTATACTCCTTGACAAGGAATAAGAGTTATAACTATACCAACACATTTAGGTTAAAGTAGGACACAGGTTCTTTACTGAACATTTTGTTTTCAGCACATTGAAAATATCTTTACACATGTGGACGGTTAATGCAAGTCCGTTTTATGAATTTATATTGTGTCATCGTAATTTAAGGCAATATCATTAGTGGCATAACATTATGTGGTTCGTTATGGAGAATGAGTAATTACGGGAGTTATCAAACACAGCATTCATTAGCGATAAGATTGTCTCTGCTACTATGCTCAGAGACCTCTTTGATACAAGATGCCCAGTTGTCCTGTATAGTGAGCTACGTGGGCCAATGACGTGGGAAGTGGGTTTAGTCAACATTTTCTTACTTTAACTATTAAAGAATATACATTTTCTTCTGTGCGGACGTTTTCTCGTCCAAGACGTAACTGCCCACATAGATATCTACTTTTGTATTAGTTGTTGATGTTTTAAGGGGCCTAATATCTAGGTTATTGGCCTTTCGTATTAGCATTGTAAAATATAGCTGCAACAACATAACGGCAGGTGAATTAGGCTATAGGTGGCGTACTCTTGTGCCAATCATATACAATAATAATAACAATATTAATAATAATAATAAAATCAATAATATTAACTATTATAATAATACGAATAATAATAATAATATTTATTCAACATGAACTGAAAATAATGTTCTCTAATTGGCTTTGTATTACAGGTTATGTTACGTGATGCTATCTGGTGAAGGACGTGAAGACTAGCTAGCCAGGAATGACGTCACAGTGACAGACAAGTGTCAGCAAATGATGCCAAATTTCAGTGTCTGCAAGTCTTCAGCAAAACATAGTGCCTTACAAATATTAATGTGAACAGTGAATACAATCTTATTTCAACTCATCAGTAAGAAATTATAGCCTACTATAAATCAGGCACAGGTAATGTTATATTGTTAGTAACCCGTTTAAGGCGACGTGGACTATACCTACGAACAGTGTTATCTGTAGTGATTGCGCGTATTTTGTATATTATATTATATTAACCGACAGCGGTAGCTACGCTTGCTAACACGCAGTGATAGGCCATGGGGCTAAGCTATCTGCAGACTTGGTAGACCTTGGTCCGAACCCCACCGCCGGCTGTCCTTGAAACGGTTTTCCGTGGTTTCCCCATTTTCAACTCCAGGCAAATGCTGGGACGGTACCTTCTGACATGCCACGGCCATTTCCTTCGATATCTTTGCCCAGTTTCATTCATCTTCATTCATTTCATCTCTCATTAACTCTTCCCATGAAGTTGGCGTCAGGAAGGGCATCCGGTCGTCAAAATAACCACCCGTCACATAGACTTTCTCTGCATCTCATCCCCGATTCAGTTGGAAACCGGAATACTGTGCGGTAGTTATATTATATTATATTATATTATATTAACTTATAATGGATTCATTTGGACCACTTTCAACTTGGGAATAGTTCGATGGAAATCACTGCAATACAGTGGGGCCTTTACATTGAATTACACCCGAGACTGTGGTATTCCTACAGCTGTTTCTCTGGCTCAAACTGTTTGCCTCCCAACAAGGTGAATCGGGTTCAATTCCCGGTTAATGCATATGTCATTTTTGAGCTGAAATATCCTACGGTTCTGACTCCATCTATAATGGAGGTCTCGTGGCTTAAGATCGTGAGGGGAACTGTTACGGAAAATGACAAGCTTCCCTTCTTCGTCCCTTCCTTCGTTCATTCCTTGATTCACTTGCGCAGCACATTACAGTAGTCTTGTATCGCTGGTGCGTTAGGTTATCACTAGACATCCGAGCCTTATCAGTCATTAGAGAATAGTTACTTAGCTATTGTTGTTTCAAGGGGTGGATATACGAGGTCCTCTGCCCCAACCAGTAGAGAATAATATAATAGGTGGGGAAATGTTATTCTGCAACTAGCATTTTACAATCAAAGTCAGAAACTGCATGAATGAAAACGCCCATTATGTACACCAATTATGGTGTTTGAAACCATTTTTCAGTATTGCCTTAGTAAACTAAAGTTTGGTGCTTTTCAGTCGGTCAACACGAGTGTACCCAAATGAGATGGGTTATGCCTTAATCCGGAAGAAAAAATTACATGAGATTAATTTCCAGAATTAGGACATAACCCATCTCATTTGGGTACACTCGTGTTGGCCGACTGAAAAGCGCCAAATTTTTACTTTTATGTGCAGCAAATTAAAACACACGTTAGAAAAATTCTGATGATAAAATTATTTTAGAAAATGCCACGTTATCGGAGCATAAAATTATTGTTGGGTGACGTTTGTTAAACCCATATTTCTATGTTTTAATGACACACTTGCACCGCCTCAAGGTGAGAGAAATGTTATTTGTGATGGTTGTTCGATAGTATTGATATTTTTTCCTATCTTTTCTGACATGGAGCGTTTGAAAAAGTAATTTACTAATACACTGATTCCTTCTGGGAGCGCCTCGTGAGGACTAACTAAGAATAGGTGGGTTTGAATTCAACCTCAGTCATCATAGAAGTGGTTTTCTGTGGCTTCCCATTTCTACTGCAAATTATAAATACAGGGATGTTTCCTAATTTAAGACCTGATTTACCTCCTCCATAATCTTGGTCTCAGTTTCAAATACACACACTACTACTACAGACATTACAATAACACAGGTTAACAGATAAATCTTAAAACCCCACCCAAAAGACCGGGAATAAAGGACCACAATGTCGGAAACCCCTAAATAAATGAATCAACAGCAACCTTGCGGGACCCCGAGCTCACCAGTATTTCGATGAAGTACATTATAGGCTTCAGGGGAATCTTCAGGGATTATTTCATAGCCGGAGTTTCTTTGACACTATACCTATAAATAATATTATTAATAGAGGAAATTCGACACGAAAAGATATTTCAATAGCTTGACTATGATATGAACTGCATATTCTGCACTTAAAGATTCATTAATAAAGAGATATAGTATTGAACGCTGACGTATATGGAAATATCGTTACTGCTTCTCAAATATCCGCTCTGTGACAATATTCTTTCTATTCTTTCCCCTAACGCTAGTTACTGCACGCCTCGCAAACCTGTGTAGATATACAAACCCACTGAACAAATCAATTCGGGTTATTTTTTTTCTCTATGTTATAACATGGAAAATTATCCTCATATATCCACGTGTCGCTGGGCGGGGGTAACCAGTTTTAAGGTAAATAATGGAAGAAAAAAGCATTGTTACATAGTGGAATTTGCAGGTGCTACGACGATATACACGATCCGTACTCTATAACAGCCTTGAAATAATAACATAAAAAAAACAACACTTGAACACCCAATGTCTAGCTGACATTTCAAGAATAATATTTACCTTGAATATCATTTGTTGCTGCCCACTCTGATGACGACAAGCCACCACTGAATAGGTTATACACTGCCCAACAAAAGTCTGGACGACCGTCATCAATTGTATCCTGACGCTGCCATAGAAGAGTGGGACCTCTTACCACAAGATAAACTTGATGGGCTCATTGAGAGCATGCCTTCTCCGTGTGCGGGGAGGACTACTAAAGACTGATACGGATCATCATGAGATACCGATTTTCAATGTTTTTGTTTTCAACAGGGGCACTTAGAAGCGAGTTCGCTTTCTTTTTGTACCGTTTCATTGTTATCTAACCTTGATTTTTATTGTTTTCAGAAGGACGGATGTTTAGCTTGTTAATAAGCATAAACCTCAATGGGTTTACTATAAGGAGATAGTGAAACCTGAGAGATTCAAATCCAGCCATCCACCAGTTTCATTCACCACAATGAAAATAATATATGTTTGTTTCTCTGACCTTGATAAGAGCATACGAAACTCATCATCATTATTATTATATTATTATTATTATTATTATTATTATTATTATTATTATTATTATTATTATTATTTGAATAGCTGCTGCGTTGTTGCGTGAAGAGTCTCTAGCCTGCAGCGAGCCCTCAGGCAGGGGAGAAGCTGGATCCAGAGAAGAGACAGCCTTGGCGCTCACACGAAACAGCCTCAATGAAATAAAAATACGCCAACGACCTTTACGCAATATTTAACCATTTTCAAAGAAATACTGGAATGGCTTCGTAGCTGTAGGAACGACCCATTATTATTACCATCATCATCACCATCATTACCATCATTATTATTATTACAACCAGTCAGGTAGGAAAGTGAGACGGAGGAAGCTAACTTTCCCATTCTTTCATTCATGGCGCATCCCTCTTTGGCTTGCGTGTCTGATGTCCTGCACGCATGCACAGCGGCCCCGTCCGCCAGCCTCGTCTCGGCGGGACTGGGAACTGACACAACTGATGAAGTTTAAATTACCTTCCAAATAATAGTAAATATCACTCAATCCTATAAGAGTGTCGATAAAGGAACTGCACGTAGCCTAATACTGCAACCTTGGCGGGGAAGTTTGTGACCCAATGTAACTCAGTTATTTTGTGGCATTTGTGTATTCGCCACATATAACCATACAATTAGGCCACTAGCTTCAATAGGAACGTTTGTTTTAGAACATAAATAACAAGATAGTGTAGACAACATGGTTGGTTGGTTCCTCAGTTTAGGGGCTGCGACAACGTGGTCATGTAGCCCCGTGTACTTTGAATGTGTGTAGAATCTCTCTGAAAACCGGTGTTAATTGTGATGACTGTATTAGTGTGTGTATCTGTTTTAATTCAAGTAGGGACTGCAGCCATTGAATTTTTTTCAAGTATTTCCTACTTTTGCCGCCAAACGCCACCGTCAACGACCAACTAGTTCAGAACTTAGTTACCAGATGCCACCGCAGTCGGCTCCTGACAACGAACGCAGGAACCTAAGAACGTTAGTCTAATGTTTAACCTATAGGTAATTTAGCTTCGCACAGGTGTAATTAGTGGAAGGTTCTTTAACATGCCATAAATCTATGACATGGGACCACCGGCTTTACTTCCCCTCCGAAGGGAGGCATACTGAGGGATTTTTAACGTTCTTAAAAAATCCGACGACTTCGGCCGGGTTTGAACCCGCGATCTTGGGCTGTAGACAATATCATTCCCAAAGTTAGGCCTAGTCACAATAATAATACAACACATCTCAGGCTAACATATTTATACTACATTAATAATAGCGCAACAACCATAGAGTGAGCAATATTAGCTGCAAATAAGTTTGACGCGATACGCAAGTTTTTACAAATGTATGTAATCTAAACATTGCATATATATTTGTCCATTAGTGTAATTGATAAATAGGGCCTGGATAATTATGAGCTTAATTTTTCAGAAATATGTATTTATTTATTTATGTGCTTAAAAGTGGAAAATGTGTGATTAAGTTTGCAAAGTATGTTCTTAAATTAGTATATTTATGTCCACCAGTTAGTCGAAATATAGCTGAAACGTGAAGCTGCTTGAATAATACATAATCCTGTCTACAGTACAAAATGTTCCCGCTTATTAGGCCGGGGCTTGCCTAGGTTTCCGAATCCTATAATACTTACTACAGATAGGCGATAGGTAGGAACCCTGATTTATGGTAACATAAAATGCTCTAAAGCGGTGAAATAAAATATCCATAGCGTTGAAACAACAAATAAAAAAGAAGGGAGATTTATGTGTACTTAATAACTATGTGTACGGTGCACGGATTTGATTAAATAATGAACAATCCTACAGACATTTGGAGGCATAACTAACAATTTTCTGTGTTTACTTCAACAAATACTCGTACTAACTCGTAAAACTTATGTTGCCACCGAAGTATAAGCAGAGCATTGTTTCCATGATTTCAGGACGCAGATTTGTACGTCTTTCTGAGTTCAGTAGGCAGAAAATCCTCTTTCGCTGTCTTATCTTATCTTATAGAATATTAATATTTAAGATATTTTATTTCCTATCTAACGACAGATAGTAAACTATTTCAATTAATTATTAAGCAAATATGTAAAACAAGAAAATCTTATTAGTCTACCAGCATTTCGTTGGCATTTCGCATTTCGTGTTATTTTGCGAATTCAATACCGAAAGAAATGCCATATTTGAGGTAAATATATCGTTGTGATAATATTTGTATGTTTGTTGAAAAAATTCGCGTGTATCGTCAACACCAAAAATCCAAGACTCCAGCGATACGAAATCATGTGGGTGCTGAAAAGATCATTTCAAATACTTTCATAGCAATCTGTCAATACTCAAAAGTTTCGATGATCACTATAATTTCAAGTAAATTTTCCTGTCAGGGTAAGGACTATTGGAGGCTTAATGAGAGTGGTGACTCCAGCCCCCCTTAATGACCGGGGAATTCCTGTCTTGAAATATTACTGCAATACAGAGACAAGGGTGCATTCACGAAATAGAGAAGCAAATTACTGGAATTGCCAAGGGTCGAAAATGTGGGCAGCAGTCATCTAAGGAGTACATCAACCCACCAAATATAGGAAATATGTACTTATGAATAAATACGTCAGAATATGTATTCATTTATAAAAACGGCAAATATTTGCAAATTATAGAAAATATTTAATTAAATAACAATATTTAAACACATAACTATCCGAGCCTAATTCATAAATATTGTTCATAAACTGAGCCTAAGTGAGCAGGATCTGAAGATGAACGCTAGACGTTAGAAACATGTCATCCAATTAAGTACCTCATTTTGTATACAGTATAAAAGCGTGCTATTTTGTAAAAAAATCTTTCAGATTAGGGCATGTAAATACTTGTTTCCCGCCTAATGAATTTGGGTGCAATTCGTGTTGATCGACTGGAAAGCTTTCTTTAATAGAACCAGGCAACATGTTAAAATGGCTTCTATCACATCAATTTTAAAGAAAGCTTTCCAGTCTGCCAAAACAAATTGTGCGGGAAACAAGTATTTATACACACTAACCTGAAATAAATATTAGGCTACTTGCCATGAAAATCCAGAGGAATACCACAATCAGGATAGCCATTGTCAGTACCGGGATTCGAAACTCAAATTTCCGGAATTGCGGCAGATCCCTATTAGGGTCGTGGTGAGTGATTTAACACGCACAGCTATACCGCGGGGTATCAGAAATTTCGAATGATAAACTGGAACAAGTACAAGGAAATGCTAATTGAAGTGATAGAAGCCATTTTTCAGTATTGCTTATTGCAAATTGTACCCAACTTCATTAGGCAGAAAAATAAGTACAGTATTTACATGCTCTAAACTGAAAGAAATGGGATATTTATTACATAATAACACGCTTTTATGTACAAAAAGGGGTACTTATTTTCCCGTCTAATATAATTGGGCACAATTTGTGTTGACCGATTGGAAAGCTTTCTTTAATAGAACTAGATAAAAATGATAATGGAAAGACCGCTGTTATCCAGAGTAGATAATTTCAAGTGGAACCATTTATACGAACTATGCAATCGCCTCTTCAATCTCAACGTTTCCCCCCCAGGGGCTCACATCTAGTGGGACGTGGGTTGGTGACCAAGGGACCACAGCTGAGTCCGACATTGCTTCCACTTACTAGTGCCGGGCTCCTCTCCGTCTTCTTTCCTGTCGACCTCCCTTGGTCACCTCTTGTTCTTTTCCGACCCCGACGGTATTAGGGTATCCGAGGCCTAGGGAGTCTTTCACTTCCCCGCCTTAATTGGCCCTTGTGTCATCTTTCCTGATCCCTCCTTCTTCGAGGGGTCAGATCTCTTGTTTTCTTGTAATTATATTTCCTTTTCTCTTTAAGATTCCCGCACTGTTTTTGTTAATTGGCTCCCCGTGTATCTTAATTCCATTTAGCGATTTTTTGCATCTACACTCCATTTTGTAGGTGTTTTCAATCTCCGTTGCATTTTGTAAGTATTGACAATCTAAATTACTTTTTAGTAAGTCTTTCAATATAGTGGATGGGACTTTTGTGAGTATTTTGAATTTCAATTGTGTTATGTATTTTCAACCTAAACCGCTTTTTGCAAGTAATTTCAATCTAAATTGCATTTTGTAGGGTGCGCATTTTGCAAATACTTTGATTCTCAATTGCATTTTGTGGGTATTTTGCATCTAAATTACATTTTCTAAGTATTTTCAATCTAAATTGCATTTTGTAAGTATTGTCCATCCAATTGAGTAGTTTGAATCTACCATACATTTTGAAAGCATTTTCAATTTCAATTGCAATTTGTAAGTATTTTGAATATCAATTGCACTTTGTGATTATTTGGAATCTGAAATGCGCATTTTTCAATCTAAATTGCATTGTGTATTTTCAATTTCAATTATATTTTGTAAGTATTTTGAACCTCAATTGCAGTTTGTAAGTATTTTCAATCTCATTTGCAAGTATTTTGAATTTCACTGGCATTTTGTAAGTATTTCGACTGTACAATGCTTTTTGTACGTATTTTGAACTTAACCTACATTTTGTGCGTATTTTTCAATCTATTCCTTTTGTGAGTATTTTCGTTCTAAATTCCCTTTTGAAAGTATTAACGCTCTCCATTTTGTGCGTAGTTCCAATCTGAGTTCCTTTTTGTAAGTATTTTCCTTCTCACTTAATTTTCGTTCTGGTTCCCACTTCATTGACATTTTCGCTATCACCCAGAGCATTAGGGGCCGATAACCAAGATGTTAGGCCCCTTAAAACAACAATTATCATCATCATCAATCTCAACGTTCTGTTCTGTTCTTTTTGTAACAGAGGGCCCGAAACAGAGTTGTGTAACCAGGGGATGGAATTCAATTAATTCTGTGTTCTTATCACCAAATCTGATAAGTGAGATTTGCAGATTTGTCCTGCCCACCAAACTTTGACTTCCATGCCTGGATTCACGACTCCAATGGTCCAACTGCAATTGGGCTAAGTGTTTTTGAGATAGAACTGTAGTAAATGTCAGATAACTAAAGTTAGTAAACGTAAAACCTCAACAGTTCTTCCTATAACTTCAATGACTAGTGATTTATTTTTAGTTAGCGCCGATAACCAAGATATTAGGCTCCATTAAACAACAATTATCATCATCATCATATTTATATGTACAGTAGTTATGTTTAACAGTGGGTTGCGTGATCTGTTGCCGCTCATGTGAACTATAGCTCATCTCTACCTTAAAATACATTACGCGTAAAATGGAGCGTGCTGATGCCAGATTTGCAACTTTTTTTTTCAAGACAATCGCATCTCAAACCAGTTGCTCAACTCATGTTGCAAAGTAATCGCGTAGGGAAACACAGTCCATAACTAGAGTTGCTAAATCAGTGAAATTATTTGGATACTGTTTATCACTGATAGGGTTATAAGATTTTTTGGCCCAGAATATTATGTAGGCCTATGATGAGAAAATTATGAAACTTAGTGTGACTTGTAACGCAACACCTTACTCAAGAAAGTTAGTCAATTAGCCAAAATGAGGGTTTTTATACGCAATGACACTGCATTTGGACTTGTATTCTACATACGGGTTCATCTCATGTAATCAGTGCTCATCTTAGTAGTCTACTCCCATGGTATACTAAATGGGTCTACTTCAGAACAAGTAAATATATATTGTGCTACCAAGGAAGATGTGTAGGAAAATTGAAATAATACTCTCTATATACAATATACAGTATGTATGAGCTGTTTAAATTATTAAAGAAAGCTACAGAATTGCAAATATGAGGATGAGTTCATAATTGATCAATATAAGTTTGCGTGGTCCTTTGAGGCCTAATCACAGTGTCACTTCTGTTTTTTACTTATAATATACTTTCAACAGGATACAAAATACAAGACATATTTTTCAACAACAGGAAGAAGATTGCAAGACGTTCATTTGAGATCATATCATTTCTAGGAAGGTAATATCTTGTTTAATACAGCTATGAATCCAAATCAATGGCATAAATTATTATCAGACTTTATAAACACATCGGACAGAGAAGATGCCCGTTACTGGTCAAATTTGACGTTGCTTGTGCAGTACGAATACGGCGAAGCAAACTTAACTATTTAAGTATACCCAGAAAAGCAATTCTCATTCCGCTGTTATCTTACTGATGTCAAAGATAAGTGGGATCTTGGTCTCGTGCGTAGAATATGGGCATTCTAACCTCTGGACAGCACTTGCGCCCAGGATAGAAAAGATACAAACAAAATTATTCTCTTCATGTATTCAGCGCTTATAAATCAATGTCAATATTCTAAAATATGATAGGTCTTGAATGGAAGAGAGGTAGTGTTTGTATGCTGACCGCGCACGGAACACAGGACGACTTCAGACCGCACAATAGCTCCGATTCGATTCAATTATTATTCATGAAATGTAACGCTTTCAGATGAGTCTGCCGCTAATGCTCGTCAAACTCTTGTTTTTGTTTCTGCCTCTCTCAAGAAGTGATCAGCAACTCTCTTCGATACTTGAGAGAAACATTGTCTGTCAAACGATACCCATTATCTGTTAGTGATTATCACAGCCAATCCACTCAGGCAATGAAAGGAAAATCTCCATGGGGTTTGTCAAACTAAACTGGATTTCACTGGAGCATATAAAGGCATGATCGAACATGTTATCCCAGATGCCATTCACTCTCGTCTTCACCGATGAACACGGTATATTATGCAAGGAGATATTCGCCATTTCGAAGGGCTTTGTTCACCTTCGTACGTTTAATACTTCCTTTAACCGAAGTAAGCTGTCATTTAAATAAAACGGCTGCAGATTGAAACCAGATATGAGGTGTTCATTGTCAATAATGATTGTAGATTGAATGCTCTAAATTAGCCAACTGTCATAGACTAATTAAGTGATCGAAGAGATATTAAATTTTCGTGGTAAAATAATATTTTGCATTGTCTGATGAGGTTCACTTCCAAAGCAGTATTTGTGAAGGTCAAAACACAACATAAATCGTTATATCCTGTCAGAATGACTCTGTAAATTATACAGACTCACCTCATTCAACTGTGATAGCCTAATGATGATTTAGAATTTCCATTCTACAGCAATTAAGGTTAATATATGTGTTGGCCTATTATTTCACTTAAAGTAACATACTCGTAATAATAATAATAATAATAATAATAATAATAATAATAATAATAATAATTATTATTATTATTATTATACTAGTCCGGTTGGGAGCGAGATGCGAAAAATATCTCGTTTATTGCTAACGACAGGCAGAATGAATTAGAATTGGTTTACGCAGAATACAAAGCACTAAGTGCTTCTTGACTCTTGTAGTGACCAGACACTCTCATAGTCTTAGCTAAACGCTTCAGGAATGATTCTGGCCAACTCATTCTCTAAGAGCGGAGCACGGTTAAGATACACGAATTTTATGCGAAAAGAAAAAAAATAGGGACCTACTTTGGGCCCACTCGTGTGTATTCGGTTAATAATAGAAAATATTGTTGTTAATAAACAATTGATATCTCAGATTCTTAGAAGAATACGGTAACGAGAGTTTAGGAATGGACGCCACAGCAATGTCTTTCACCTCCTGACACTTATAAAATAAAGTTAAATTAAATGAATACCAATTGGTACTTAAAACATTTATTACACCTTAATCAATAATAATTAAATGAATATAAGGCAGCTTCGGTGGCGTAGTTGGTAGCATGCTGAGCTTCTATGCCCAAGATCGCGGGTTCAAACCCGGCCGAAGTCGTCGGATTTTTTAAGAGCGTTGAAAATCCCTCAATATGCCTTCCTTTGTAGGGGAAGTAAAGCCGGCGGTCCCATGTCATAGAGATTTATGGCATGTTAAAGAACCTTCCACTAATTACACTTGTGTGAAGCTAAATTGTAGGTTAGGTTCAACATTTGACAAACGCTCTTAGGTTCCGACGTTCGTCGCCATGAGCCGACTGCGATGGCATCTGGTAACCAGTTCTGAACTAGTAGTCGTTGACGGTTGCGTTTGCGGCAAAAGTAGGAACTACTTGGAAAATTTCAATGTCTGCAGTCCTTACTTGAATTGAAAACAGATAACACACACTAATACAGTCATCACAATTAACACCGGCTATCAGACAGATTCTACACATATCAAAGTACACGGGGCTACATGACCGCGTTGTCGCAGCCCCTAAACTGAGGAACCAACCAACCAAATGAATATAAATGAATTAATAAAATGTATCAGTTTCGGCCATATTTTGACCTTCCTCAGCGGTGTTGCTATAAAGAACTAAAGTAATTGCGGGCAAAGCTTTGTTTGACTTGAGTATTTAAATCAAAACATGGGAGAAAATAATTCTAATTATATGTAAGCTAGAATATAATAAAATAATATTAGTGAAAATATGTTGCTAGAAAATATAATTTGCAATGAAGAATGTTCAATCCTAAAACATTAGTAATCTTAAAATTGACCTATAAACTAAATACTGTATATTGAATAAAATTAATCGATGAAATATTTTATAAAATACAGCAGTTAAAACAGATCTGTAACAAATGTAATATTTTTATTAATATTATTTTATTATACTCTACTAACAATAATTAGAATTAATATCTTCCAAGTTATGATTTACATACTCAAGTGAAATATCAACAACAAAGCTTTCCTCGCGATCACTTTAGTTCTTTATAGCAACACCGCGGAAGAAGGTACATCTTATTAATTAATTTATATTAATTGAATTAATATTAACTAAGGTGATTATTAAATAGGCTTACTAATTGGTTTTCATTTAGATTAGTTCGCCTAGTTGCGTAGTGGCTAGCACTCTTGTTTGTCACCACGGAGGCCTGGATTAGATTCCCGGCTCTGCCAAGAAGTTTAGTTGTTGTCTGAGGGTTGGACCGGGGTACACTAAGCATCGTTAGACAAAAATGAGACGAGATGGGCTTGATTCCCCTCTTCAGAAATCCTCAAAGTGGTTTTCCGTGGTTTCTCACTTCTACTCCAGGCCAGTGCATGAATGGTTCCTAAATTAAGGCCACGGCAACCTCCTTCCCGATCCCCATCTGAATTACAACTGCACTACTAATACAGCCATCACATTAACACAGGTTATCAGACAAATTTAACACACACCCACGCCCATAGGGCTACATGATCACGATGCCATAAAACCTCTAAATCAATCAACAACCGTAACTCATTTAGAAATCGTAAATAAGGAAAGCTATTCGATATGATTAGGCTCTAATCACTTCGAAAATCGTTTTAAGCCAAAAATTAGTTGGACACCTAAATCCAGCATTCTCTTAGAACGGTAAGCCTCACGATTACTAAGAACTATACATGACTTATCAATAGAATGGTTTCTACGATGTACTGTTCAGCTAATTATTATCAAGCTTCATGAATACATTGTCACAATTGAAATAAAAAGCACACATTTTGCTATCCGTTTGAAACGCAAACCTTCACACTAGCTAATGCTGAATTCTTCAGTTAAAGCTTGAGTTGTTCGCAGCCCTCATCACTACAATTCACAGTGGATACTGAAACAATGAATGATCGAATAGGTGCGGGACATTGCTAAGTCTGGTGAAGAGACTGGGTCTAAGCTAAGCTGGGAGGCTACTCGCTGCATATTCAATGAGCAAATTACGCGCCAAACCGTTCAAATTAAGACAAGGCTTCGTGTTAGCTCTTTTGCTTACGGGATCAGCCTTGAGAAATTGGAAATTATCTCGTTAACGTCTGGCGAGGTATATCTGCAGCCACCTAATTATTATCTCTTATGTTGTTAAATCTTGACCAGAACGTGGTAATTAATGCACAGTACGTCTCGCCAGACGAAAACGTGGCAGTGACAAGACACTGTTCACCTTTCCGTCAATTAGTAACTTCCTAGAACTCTGAATTGAGAGCAACAGTGTACAACAGCATTGACATACACAAAACATGGACTATCTTAATGATGTTCTGAGCACCAAATAAGACATTTAGACCATTCACACCAAGTAAAGGTACCCCAAAAACTAGTGGATAGTTTCACTGGATTATGGGACCTCCTTAATTGGTATGCATTTGCTGTTAGGAAGGTACAATGGAACTCCAATTATCCAAATTCCGACTATCCGAATCGCTTTCAGAAAAATAAATTTAAGACGGAAACATATTGCGATTCGCAAAATAATATTTCTGTCAACGCGTGGTTATTTTCCTTCCCTCCACGAAGCTAGTGTAGGCGCAGCGCGGACATTATTGGTATGATGAGCTTACTTTGACCGAGATGTTCAGCAAACAATGAGTTTTAATTAGGCCTACTAATATTCTACAGCACATAAAAGTACGTACGCTATATAACATGTAAAAGTGTTGCCTTTTCATTCAATTACATAATTAAAAATGCATACTATACCATAAATAAGCCCATTTTCTTTAAAATACATAGGCCTATGTACCGTATGCATACCATGTATGTAAATCCAATTTTCCGAATTTTGGATTATCCAAATGGAGTCCGGTTTCAATTGATTCGGATAATTGGAGTTCTACTGTATCTCAATGGTGTTTGAAGCCGTTGTTAAGTGTTGCCTAAGTAATCGAAATTTAATATTTTCTCAGCCGGTCAACACGATTGTACGCAATATTGTAATGGGTGTTCCCTCATCCTGAAAAATAATCCACACGAGATTGACAAATACACCTGGATGACCAGTTTCGATTATCAAGCGATCATCATCAGATTCACTGCACTTAGGATATTAAATCTATGTCTACCAGTATTGTTGATAGTACTTATAATATGTATAATTATTTAGTTGTGGTAGTAGTTTGACTAACACAACTGGTCAATATTTGTTAGTTACATCATCATCATATATATTATTTCAGTAGTATAGATCCCTCTTGCGGCGCTCACAAGCGTCCTATCGTGACAAATGAGCATTCAAATGAAAGAGAATAGACATTAGCAGTGACTTATTGCACTATAATTTCATAAATACCTATAATTTCTTTAAAAAATGACTTAAAAATGTTCGAAGTGTGCGATTTTCAAACACCGTTAAGGTAGGAAAATACGCTCCAAAATTGCTGTCCACGGGCCGCTGTGACGCCTGTTTCATGTCATATTAACATTCTGAGCTCATTCCTTTATCCTGAAATGTAAATAGTGTTCTATAATCATTTGGTTGAAATAAACACATAACCTTTCTCCTTAAGTGTCTCATAAACCTATTGGGAAAAGTGTGGTTTATGTACATGCGAGATTTCTCGCACGGATCCGCTAGTGTTATTTATTTTGTTAAGATACCGAATGTGGTAATTGACCTTCAAATTTTCTTGCTTAGTGTGATTACAATTTTGTTATCTCGGTAGTATAATCACAGAAGACAATAGATGCTTAATGGGAGTGAAGAGAAGAATTACATTGGCAAAACAGGCATTGAAAAAATAATTGTTTTTTATCCAGCAAACATATGAATATAGATATAAGAAAATCCTTTGCAAACTCATTTGTATGGAGTAAACTGCTCTATGGAAGTGAACATTGGACTCTGGGTAGATTGGAAAAGAATCGACTTGAAGATGCTGAAATGTGGATATGGCGGAAAATGACAAGAACGAGCTGGGTGGAAAGAAAAACCAACCTGGAAGTCTTAAGGGATGTTAAAGAAGGGAGAAGATTAATGAAGTAAATGGGAAAGAGAAAAATTAAATTTATTGGACATTTCATCAGACACAACACTTTCATCGTTAACATTCTTGAAGGGAAAATGCTGGGAAAGAAAGGAAGAGGACGGCCTAGGACGAAGTATTTGGAAGACATCATGAATAGAATGGGATGTGACAATTACATGGAACTGAAACGAACCGCCAACGACAGAAGAGTGTGGTTGCATCGACAAGGCATTAGCCTTTAGAATATGAATGACTGTTATTATGTGATTGTTGTTAAAAGGTTAGGTTAGAGTGGATTGTATACTTAGCTGCTTGAGTGGTGTGCGGTCCGGTTGCGAGCAACTGCACTGAATTGGGAGGAACTTCCTGTGTGTTCGTATCTCTTATCCTCCTAGGCTTTCCCACCTCCCCCCGCATTCCTGTCTGAGTTAATCGAGTATAGTAACATACAGAGTTTGTGCTGCAAAGAACTTCCTAATGTGGTGTATGTTACTGTATACTGGGCATCTTCAATTATTAAAGGCACATTTACAGTGACCAGAATATGCCAACCATTAAGTATTTCTTACTTAGATACATTGTATGGATTCCACGCTGTATTTATGAGCCATACTTCAAAGGTAAAATTTTAATGACCAACCACGACAACAACAAGTTAATGGGTTCAAAAAATTCAGGTATATCCATGAGCTTTGTTTCGTAGTCTATAAACGAAGAAGGAGTGTAAATTCACTTCCAAAATCGTTACGATGACTAATTTCGGATCTAAGCCCACTTATTTCGAAATTTATATTTTACTTGACACTATATGATTATCAATTATTATGATAAAATTGGTCCGGCTAGATCAAACATAAAATGCCAGCGTTTCGCCCCGGTGTGCCGTTGGGCTCGTCAGTTGGTACAGACACACCTCACCAATACGCATGGCTAGCACATACTGAGAAGGCCATCACAAGACAAAAAAATACAAGTAGTATTGACGTCACGAGTGATGCCAATGTGCTACGGAAGTCAAGCTCCCTTTCACAAAACAAAAACCTTACCTTGGCAATCCAAATAGGTTATGAACATTCCCGAATGGGAATATGATGTTATTTCCGTTTGATCAGATAAATTATAACGGCACACCGGGGCGAAACGCTGGCATTTTATGTTTGATCTAGCCGGACCAATTGTATCATATTAATTGATAATGTATCTGATCAAACGGAAATAACATCATATTCCCATTCGGGAATGTTCATAACCTACTATATGATTAGTCTAAAAAGGGTGGTTAAATTTAATGTTTTTTATGGATTTCAATAATTTGAAGTCTATTCTCCTTCCATTTTCTCAAAGGATAACCAATTTCCTGTATTCTTTGGAACCTTGCGGTTTAATAAGGCCACATTCTCTTTTGAAATAGACCGAAATCGATAAAAGAAACTATTAATAGATTACCTCCTTTTGGTTCTTACTCAATGTGCATGCATGTTCAGATTTAAAACGAACAGTTCTACATCATCCAGGCCTCAGAGTATCAATCCATAGCATTAGCTATTTCACACTATTATGATGTTATGGATTTTACGTACCATTTTAAGTAGGCCTACTGTGGCTTTAAGAGGCGCAAGGGTGCCGGAATGTTGCCGTGAATGGCTACTTTAACGCTGTTGTTGTGAATCAAAACTCTGAAGTGATAGAAGCCATTTTCAGTGTTGCCTAGTTCTATTAAAGACAGCTTTCCATTAGGTCAACATAAATTGTGCCCAATTACATTAGGGTGGAAAACAAGCATTTATATACCCTAACCTGAAAGGAATATTACGGTACACAATATATTTATCACAAGAGAACACACTTTTATGTACAAAAATGGGGGTTACTGAATTGGATGAAATCTTTCGATCGTCATGTGATCATCATCAGATCCTGCTCACTTACGCTCTACACGTACAGTACAAATAGCAAAACGATTATTCTAGTCAGAGTGCCAGCAGGGCACTCAGTGCCTCGTTGTGGAAGTAGGAGTAATTTAATTCGTGAAGGAAACGCGCTCTTCATCCTTAAAATGTTTTTCCCTAGTTTCTTATTTTCCACTTCGAGCCAATGCCAGGTCGTTCTAAAATGACATAGCTGCTTTCATCGAACTAATTATTTCAATTTCATTAATGTTTATTAATTTCATTTCTTAATTATTCTTCTGACAAGGTTGGTGTCAGTAATGACACCCGGCAGTAAAAGTAATTCGCCACGTCGATATTTATCTCACCTTATCGTTGAGCCTGTAGAAATAAAAATAATAATAAAAATATATTTTTTATCGCTTATTCTCCAAGCTCGGCTTAACCCATGAACTCTGCGGGGGATCATTCCTCTACCACCACAAGGGCAGTGTCTAGGAGCTGGATGTACGTTGTCAGCAGATACAACTGGGAATGCTGACAGGTCGATGACCCAGGCAATAATAAAAATAATATATTTTTAATGTGTAACACCTTTCCGCTCGGTTGCTGGATAGTTTTGTGGGAGTGATTTTGAAAATTGGAGACGGAAGTGGATCGGAACGATCGAGCTGGCAGTGGTGGATCGAACGGAAGTATGCACTGCCCGCTCGATCGATCGAACGGGTGTACTAGCTGGCAGTGGTGGAAAACGGAAGTATGCACTGCCCGCTCGATCAATCGAACGGAAGTGTACTAGCTGGCAGTGGTGGAAAACGGAAGTATGCACTGCCACTCTATCGATCGAACGGAAGTGTACTAGCTGAGAGTGGTGGAAAAGGGAAGTATGCACTGCCCGCTCGATCGATCGATCCAGCGGGCAGTGGTAAGACCCAGCCGGCAGTGGTACGAGAAACAATGAGCGCGCGGTGTCGGAAATTGATACCATGACGTACTCTCGGCCATGTGGAATGTATATGACATACTGAACGGAAAACGCTCATGCGAAATCTGGTGTCAAGGGATTGAAACAAATGACATGGTACATGTTCGAAGTCTTCGTATCAGTATTTTAATGGTAAAATGAATTAATATTAAACATTGTAAGTAGTCGGCATTGCCGGTATTATGTTTCTGCACAATGGCTATTCAAATATTAACCCACATAACGGTATTGCAGTCATCAATATAATATAATCGTTGTGGTTATACGAGAATTGAGCAAGCCTTCATGAACTATTACTGAATACTTTCTCTTTACTCACAAGAGGGCCTATTCATAAGGCATTTTAAACTCAATTTCAGGCAGGAACATTATCGGAACAAGCAAAATGTAAATGAAACTTAATTCCGTAATGCAGTATTATTGGAACGCGGAAATAAGTCACCATCTTGTGCACAAAATTTGAGTAGTCGAAATAGCCGTGGGGTTAGTGCTTATGACTGTGAATCTAGAGATCTTGGGTTCGAATCCCGGACGGGGTAGATATTTTTGCCATCAGATTATCATTTTAAACGACATTTATCATATCAATATGACTCATTTTAACAGAATCCATATGAAATTACTTGTTGTTCTGTGAATGAAGAGGACCTGTTTATAAGGAATTTAAGGTTATGAGCGGTGTCGCGAATATTAATCTAGTTGATCCATATCGTATTCTTTATTTAGGCTAGTGCTGGTGGAAGCTACAAATCATCTAATAAAATGAGTTCCGTATTATAAACTACAATATCTGTAAAACACTCCCTTTTACAATAGATTAATATTTGTGGCAATAATAGTATAAAATACCGGTGTAGGCTATCAACAATTTCACGTGAGGTTTCTTCTATGTCAGACGTTACACATCATATGCGACTACTGTAAGGCTAGTAATTTTGTATTGCTTGCTCTCCAAGCTCGGCTTCATCCATGAACTCTGCGAGGGATCATTCCTCTACCGCCACAAGGACAGTGTCTTGGAGCTGGATACACTTTGTCAGCAGATACAACTGGGGATTGTGACAGGCCGATCGCCCAGGCAATAATAATAATAATAATAATAATAATAATAATAATAATAATAATAATAATAATGGCAGCAACCAAAGCCACGCGTGATGTGATACGGGGCAATGACAGTCGAGTAGCGTCCAGTGCTTAGGTAGTTAGATGGCAGCAAAAAGAGGTTGTGGGATGGCTCATAAGAACATTATGAGCTCAAGATGAGTGCAGAGTGCAGTGGGAAAAGGCCGCATGGACTCAGACACCGCTGCTACACGGAATGGAGACATTAGCGATCACAACACGCCACGTGACTAAATGTGATGGAGGGTTTATAGAACTTCGATTTTTCAATTGAACAACTTTGCTCATGCAGACATCCATCTATATTTGGTGACTGAATAAAGTTATATTAATAATATTCATTAAATATTATTGATAAGTGTAAGGAATATGGTAATAAAATCAGCATTCCAAAATCGAGGTGATTTTGGTGGGGAAGAAATGCAAGAAAATAGAATGCCGGGTGGGAGGAACTAAAATGGAGGAGCTGGACCATTTTAAGTACTTAGCCTGTGTATTCTCGCAGGATGGTCGTCAAGTATTATGAAAGAGACAGCGGTAATGCAATGAGATATCAGCTGCAAGAAAGAAGTTAGTGCAGCATCACTTAGGCAGAGGCGGGGGGCGGCCATGGCGTTAAGTTTGGAACCATCTCAGAATTTGTCTGGAGTAGAAGTGGAGAAACCATGGAAAACTACTTCCAGTATGGCTGAGGTGGGTTTCGCACCCACCTTATTTCAGTTTTACGTCACGAGGCTAAGTGCAACCCGTTCCTGCCCTCAGGCAAAAATTACATTTCTTGGCAGAGTCGGGAATTCAACCCAGACCTCTACGGTGACAGCCACTAGGCTACGAGGCTGACACAGTAGTCGAAGATAGACCTAGCGGGGGAACAAACCTGGGTATTTGGAGTATGTAACTTTATCTTTTCAGCGAATTGCTCTTATCTTCTTCTGAATTAAAATTCAGAAACTGGAATAATAATATAATATCGTATGGCCTCAGGTGCCGGGTGCAAGCTTTGTTATTTAACGCCCAGATGGCAGCTTTCATTTGTTATTTAACGCCCAGATGGCAGCTTTCATGGCGAATTTTTTGTTGTTCCTTGGAGCGCTATGAAAGTAAAGGAGGTTAGATATCTAAGCTCCTTGACACTATAGCGCTTTCTAGTAGAGAAAGGAGGAACTTTTGTGTTGGCGGAAAATCCTGAGATTAATTTTGCCATTATGAACATGGTCTACCGAATTAAAATGGGTTATTTAACATGCCAATAACTTTTGACATGCGTGTCGTGATTTTTGTCGCCTTTCAAAAAATCACTTACCATGGCCAGGTAGACCGACACGATAACCACTCACCCACCGTGGCAAGCAAAACAACCTGGGATGCCTAGTTGTATTGATATTACTGTCCTTTAAATATCAACATTTTAATTTTGACGCAACTCTCCCTGAGAGTCAGCCAGGAGTGTAACTGTGAGGTATGGGCGTGGAAAGAATTCAGTTTGTCAACAAGGCGAATCATGGAAATGATGTGGCCAGTGGTAGAGTACCTACAGACTTCCAGGCTCATTAATTATGCTGCATCCTTGGACGGTTCGTCTGAAATTCTTCTGCTTGCTTGGCTACAACGTAAACAATCCGAAGCGAGGCGAGGGAGCGAACCCTCACCGCACAGGCACATTAACATTCGGACCGCACAAAGATGAAGTCATGTGAGGAGGAGCCGGTGCTGAACACTGACCTTGTCTACTTCAGTCTACTAAAACAAAGAGTAACAACTTCGCTACGAGGACGCTGTTTCTTGAAACTGAAACGCATTCATGTGAGGCGATATATGAAACTGGACAAGCTTAACTTAATGAATATCGTCGCACAGTCTTATACTGTAATATTTAAGTCCGGGTGCGTGCCTAAGTGGAAAGGACGCTTGCCTTTTATCTCAAGAGCCGCGGGTTCGATTACTGCCCAAGCCCATGGATTTTTACTTCGTACTATTAAATCCTTTGGCTTGGGGACTGGAGATTTTTAACGTCGTCATCATACATCCCCATTACGGCGCAGGTCATCCACAGGTGTCAACTCAAAAGACTGCATGTAATTTAACCGGTGACCCTACGGCATTATTATTATTAGTAATATTATTATCATTATTATTATTATTATTAACATCATATTAAAAGAGTAAATGGTGGGAATGACTTTTTGTAAGCAACTTTGAAGTGCTACGTGGCTATTAACATCGCTATTATAAATCATGGGAATTCCTGTTTACTTAGTATCCAAACCATTTTTCATATCAGAGTACAGTAAAGAGGAGGTCCCGTGACTTATAGTAAGTAAGCTAAGAGCCACGTAAAACTCTATGCCTTCTTCATTTGCAATTTGGTAAAGGTGCGGTATGGTCCAGGAAAATGTGATTATTTGCACTACTATAAATCTTTAACTGTGGTGAAACAGGATACTTATGCCAATATTATAGACCTATTCGTTTTATGATAATACAAGAAAATAGGTTAATTTAAAAATAGTTTAGATCCAGTTGTATGATCATAGATCATTCATTGATTAATCCAAATTTCTACAGAATAATTCTATTTTTAAACTCCATTGTAATTACAGTATATCACACAAAATTCCCTATTTAACCCGTTGAGTGCTTCACCCGTCTGTAAACGGTTAACAATAATTTATTTTTTTCATATTCCCATTCGCTTTAGAGTGGCGAGTCGATCTTTGACTTGTTCTTCCATCTATAGGACATTGTGTAGTACTGCTTGAGTTCTAACGTCTTTCCTCTACAGGTGGAGTTCATCTGAGAGAAAACAACAAGCATGGTGGAATTACAAACGAATTCTGCACGCCATGCTGTGATTTCGGATCAAAGAATATCAATTGCTATATTAACAAGGAGCAACAAGTATTACTTGCCTACTGAGTTTAGGAAAAAATATTATTTTGAACCCTATACTTGGTATGGAAATGATTATTATTATGTATAATATTTGAATTAATGAAGGGGGAACCATTACAGGATGGTATAGAGAAATTTAGACTTAGATGGTATGGACATGTAAAACGAATGGAGGAGAAGAGGATACCCAGAAGGATACACCAGACGAAGTGGGAAGTAAAGAGACCGAGAGGAAGACCGAGAGACAGGTGGCTGAAGGGGGTGGAAGAAAGCGTGAAGAAGAGAGAAGAAGACTGGACTGAGAGATGGTGGGAAGACAGACGTTGGAGAGGCTTGTGTTCCAAACAGGCCCGGCCAGTGGCTGGAAACTGTGCAAGATGATGATGATGATGATGATGATATATAATATTTGCAAATGGGGTAATTCCCCGGTGGCAAATTGTACACATACAGAAAATTACCAACAATAGCATCCAGCACAATAAATACAATTCGCAATTTAGGAACTATAGTAATTATATCGTACTATTTACACAAAATTTCGATCTTCTCTTAAACACATCAATATGTTTGCAGAAAAGCTCTAAGACTGAGGCAGGTAATGAGATCCAATTATCAATACCACGGTTAATGAAAAAACATTTCCCATAATTTGTACGCTGTGGTCGGACCTTAACTGTATGTGGATGATCTGTCCTGCTCAGGTAGGTGGGATTTCCCAGACTAGTTCTCCCCATGCTGGCCGATTAGTGTAAGTGTTAAACATAGCGTATAATCTGGATTTCGTCCTTCTATCTTCCAGACATTCCCACCCTAGTTTTTCCATCATTCGAGTTACACTACTTCTAGGATTAAAATCGTTGAGCACAAACCTAGCAGCCATCCTTTGTACCACCTCCAGCTCATTGATGAGCCCTACCTGATATGGGTCCCAACCCGCTGAGCCGTATTCCAAGATTGGCCTCACCAAGGTCAAATATCCTATTTCTTTTATTACCCTTTCTGCCTTTTAATATCCTCATTACAAAATGAAGTTTGTGTATTTTTAACTGGGGATCAGGATTTGGGTAGGAGGCGGCTGTGGCCTTAATTTAGGTACCATCATGGTATTCGTCTCGAGTAGAAGTGCAAAACCTCTGAAAATCACTCATCGGATGACTGAAGTGCGAATAGAACCAACCTTTTCTCAGTTCTGTCTCACGAGGCTGGGTGCACCCAATTCAAGTTCTCCGACCAGAATTACATTACTCGATAGAGCAGGGCATCGAACCCAGCCCTCCACGGTGAATGTCAAGAATGCTAGTCACTACACCACGAGGCAAAAAGTTTAATTTTGATTCGTCTCATAATGAAGATTGATATAAACATAGGACTTTCCATTTACATTTAGATCAATAAAGACCCTAAACCTATAGAGATTTTAAGCCCCCGTGACAAGTTAAAAATTACGACTTCTACAATTAAAAAAGAAAGCAAATTGAAAAACTGAGCACTGAGGAAGAAAATAGCTAACTGGGTAACTCAGCACTTAAACGGATAATAATCATCTCTAAACTGTTGAATTCACAATCAATACACACGTGCAGGAGCTCGATCTTTAGGAAAACAATTGAATATAACAAATTCAAGTGAACAATAAGAAAATACCAAAACAATTCAAGATATGGAATTCCCTATAAAACGACATAACAGTAGTCTATTAATTCGTGAATGCGTTCATATGTTTCTTTATTAGAATATTTCATCATGTATGTCAGAATTGTTTTTTCGGCATTTTATTAATTCATTATGCTATAATTCGTGAATATTAGTAAAAATCGTTTAACTAATATGTCGTGGTTATCGGAATCTCCGTAAGTATCCTTTGCTGGTTATGGGAAATGTTACAATGCCTCGGGAACTGTGGACACCGTACCTTTAAAACATTGTATTAGGTCACATGTTTATTCTAGCAGGCCAATACTGTTGTTCACCTCAATATTTACATTAAATATCCTAGATCGCGTACAGTATATTAATAAATAACACATTTGGTTACCAATAAGCTGTTTCCGATGTCCTTCGTAGGGAGAATCGATTGTGCTGTAACTGTTCGGTCCAATTGAACGCATAATTGGCTACAACCGAACGTATGTTATTTTCTTTAAGTTGAAAGTAGAATTCGTGGTTAATATATTTTACGACACTTATAAAATGTGTTCCAAACTTATCTCGTCAAGCATCTCCATGTTGTATGATCCCTAAGAGCACATGTTTGCAGAAAAAAAAAAAAAAAAAAAAAAGCAAACGAAGAAACAAATAAATGAATAATTATTTAATAAATAAATAAATTCATTAAAATAAATAAATAAATAAATGATTGACTAAATAGATAAATAAGTACGGTAAGTTTAAAAAACCTTCGTAAAACAAGAAATACCGTTGAATTATTTAATTGTAAGAAATAATATGCTCTGTTTCGGATAGACTGTGTTTGGAATTTCTCAATGCAAGGCATTTCTTTTAGAATCAACGATCATTGCGCAAAATATTTACTAAACATAATGTTTTTAAGTACAATTATGGTGTGAATTTATATTAGGTTTGTCTGTCGTAGTTTTCTATAATGTTTTGTGAACAATATGACGAGCAATTTTATATTACTGAGCTATATTTATGCTACATATAATATTGAACAAAATCCTCATTTATAACAAATTTACAACAAAATGTTAACTCTAAAAATAATAGATGCTAACTTTGGAATTCAGAATTCAAATTTTAGGATTTGAAAATGCTTAAAACCACAAGTTCTAGCTAAGAGGTAACTCCGAAATGGATAGGGAATAATTTGCAGACTTGTTTGTCGTACATTGCAATTAGTTTATGGTTTAACGACTATGAATGATGATAACGTATTGATTATGAAGAGTGATACCCTGTGCATGTTGTTGCTAGAATCCTCGAGGGGTATATTATCTGCGATAATTATGTCAACATATCCGAGTGGTATGTAACGCAGATAAAACTACAGTATGAAACGTTCATATTCGCGTCATGTGTGTTATCTACCTCCCAGGAGCGTGAAGCAAGTGAACTGGCAGTCACTGCCTCCCTGAGTGTGGTTTCTTCCAAGGTTTTTCTACAGTCCTTCTAGGCAAATGCCAAATTGCTTATCTCGAGTTTTGGGCCACCTTCCCTAATTCTAGGGCCTAACTATTACGACATACACTCCTACAGCCTCTAGAGTAACACAGGTTATCATACTCACAAAACTTCACGGGGCTGATAACGAATGTCTTTCAAAAACTTATACGTCATGAATGCATCACTTCTACTCCAGGAAAATGCAGGGATGGTTCCCAAACAAAGGCCATGGTTGCCTCCTTACAAAGCTTCACCTGAATTAAAAATACACACACTACTACAGATACCAAAATTAAACAGGTTATGAGACAAAATATACACTTACCCAAAAACACGAGGCTGAATTATCACGATGCTCAACCCCCTCAAAGGAAACAACAAAAATAAACGATAACCCCCATTATGCTCCATCTTGAAAACGTAACGAGCATTTCCGAATCTTCGTTACCGTAAAAAGTAGCTGCGTTACAGTTCTAGTTACAGAATTCACTTAGTAACGACGTCAGTCACTCGTTAAAGCAAAAAGTAGCAGTTACATGTTACGGCGTTACTCCCTCGTTAAGGCAAAGAGTAACAGTTACAAGTTACGGCGTTACTCCCTCGTCAAGGCAAAGAGTAGCAGTTACAAGTTACGGCGTTACTCCCTTGTTAAGGCAAAGAGTAGCAGTTACAAGTTACGGCGTCACTCCCTCGTTAAGGCAAAGAGTAGCAGTTACAAGTTACGGCGTTACTCCCTCGTTAAGGCAAAAAGCAGCATTCACGAGTTACGGCGTTACTCCCTCGTTAGCAAAAAGTAGCAGTCACAAGTAACGGCGTTACTACCTCGTTAAGGCAAAAAGTAGCAGTTACAAGTTACGGCGTCACTCCCTCGTTAAGGCAAAGAGTAGCAGTTACAAGTTACGGCGTTACTCCCTCGTTGAGGCAAAAAGCAGCAGTCACAAGTTACGGCGTTACTACCTCGTTAAGGCAAAAAGTAGCAGTTACAAGTTACGGCGTTACTACCTCGTGAAGGCAAAAAGTAGCAGTTACAAGTAACGGCGTTACTCCCTCGTTAAGGCAAAGAGTAGCAGTTACAAGTTACGGCGTTACTACCTCGTTAAGGCAAAAAGTAGCAGTTACAAGTTACGTCGTTACTCCCTCGTTAAGGCAAAAAGTAGCGGTTACAAGTTACGGCGTTACTCCCTCGTTAAGGCAAAGAGTAGCAGTTACAAGTTACGGCGTTACTCCCTCATTAAAGCAAAGAGTAGCAGTTACAAGTTGTGGCGTTACTCCCTCGTTAAGGCAAAGAGTAGCAGTTACAAGTTACGGCGTTACTCCCTCGGTAAGGCAAAGAGTAGCAGTTACAAGTTACGGCGTTACTCCCTCGTTAAGGCAAAGTGTAGCAGTTACAAGTAACGGCGTTAATCCCTCGTTAAAGCAAAGAGTAGCAGTTACAAGTTACGGCGTTACTCCCTCGTTAAGGCAAAGAGTAGCAGTTACAAGTTACAGCTTTACTCCCTCGTAAAGGCAAAAATTAGCAGTTACAAGTTACGGCGTTACTCCCTCGTTAAAGCAAAGAGTAGCAGTTACAAGTAACGGCGTTAGTCCCTCGTTAATGCAAAGAGTAGCAGTTACAAGTTACGGCGTTACTACCTCGTTAAGGAAAAAGAGTAGCAGTTACAAGTTACGGCGTTAATCCCTCCTTAAAGCAAAGCGTAGCAGTTACAAGTTACGGCGTTACTCCCTCGTTAAGGCAAAGAGTAGCAGTTACATGTTACGGCATTACTCCCTCGTTAAGGCAAAAAGTAGCAGTTACAAGTTACGGCGTTAATCCCTCGTTAAAGCAAAGAGTAGCAGTTACAAGTTACGGCGTTAATCCCTCGTTAAAGCAAAGAGTAGCAGTTACAAGTTACGATGTTGCTCCCTCGTTAAAGCAAAGAGTAGCAGTTAGAAGTTACGGCGTTACTCCCTCGTTAAGGAAAAAAGTAGCAGTTACAAGTAACGGCGTTACTCCCTAGTTAAGGCAAAAAGTAGCAGTTACAAGTTACAGCGTTACTCCCTCGTTAAGGCAAAAAGTAGCAGTTACAAGTTACGGCGTTACTCCCTCGTTAAGGCAAAGAGTAGCAGTTACAAGTCACGGCGTTACTCCCTCGTTAAGGCAAAGAGTAGCAGTTACAAGTTACGGCGTTACTCCCTCGTTAAGGCAAAAAGTAGCAGTTACAAGTTACGGCGTTACTCCCTCGTTAAGCAAAGAGTAGCAGTTACAAGTAACGGCGTTATTCCCTCCGTAAAGCAAAGAGTAGCAGTTACAAGTTACGGCGTTACTCCCTCGTTAAGGCAAAAAGTAGCAGTTACAATTTACGGCGTTACTCCCTCGTTAAGGCAAATAGGAGCAGTTACAAGTTACGGCGTTACTCCCTCGTGAAGGCAAAGAGTAGCAGTTACAAGTAACGGCGTTAATCCCTCGTTAAAGCAAAGAGTAGCAGTTACTAGTTACGGTGTTACTCCCTCGTTAAGGCAAAGAGTAGCAGTCACAAGTTACCACGATGCTCCCCAACCCTGGGTGAGTGTTATGTTCAGAGGTGTAACATAGAAGTTATCTGCCCCTATGTATAAGTTAGACTCAGCTGACACTGCAGACCATCTGGTGCAGGACCAATTAAAGTACCCATCATTATGACCAATTGGAGTATGGTGGCTAAGTCTCCACACTTTTGTTCACTTCGAGTTCTCAGGATCAGAATGGTGTCATAATCACTACTCATCTTTCAAGAGAACACCAATTGGACCACTAATCAGCAAACAAGAGGATATTATTTCATACAATCACGAGCATATGTGTTCTACGAAAATACTAGCTGCGTAGTGCAGCGGTAACGTTCTCGCCTGCTGTGTTCAAAGTTTCAGGATCGAATCCTGGCGCAGTCAGTTGATATTTGAGAGTACGAAAATGCTAGTAGAATTACTGTCACGTTTAAGATCCTCCTCGGGGAAAAATTCCGGCACCCCGACGTCTCTCAAAGCCTCAATAGTTACAAGGGATATAGGCCTACTATTATTATAGTTCGATACCTCAACTGTAGTAGAGTCTAACCGTTTGGCCTGGTCATTAAGACACCTGTCTCCTGTGCCCAAGTCTCCGGGTTCGAATCCTTGCTCATTTAAGGATTTTTTGAATGTGAGGGCCCGTTGTCAGTAGATATAGGCTTATGTACAGTATGTTATCAAGTAGTTCCGTGATGAACTAAAGCCTATTTTCATACATCCTACTTTTGCTAATTGCCTCTATCAACATACAAAATTTAAGTTTGATTGCTGTAATAGTTTCGTAGATATTGAGAACCGTCTAATAGCCTATTACGAATGGTCGCCATGTTGTATTTTTATATACTGTATGTGAGTCTTAGAATTATGTACTATTACATGAGGATTATTGTGTACGTGTAGTATTCAAACTTCAATCGCATGATTAGGGCAAAAGAAGTAAAAAAAAAAAAACAACGTGATTTTAAAATTTCACACAGCATCCATCTTGTGGTTATTAAAACAATTGAAATAACTTGGATGCCAGTGGATTAACATTTGTATATGCATTTACCGTACCAAATTTCTCTGCACTCGTATGGTTAAATCGCGAGAAACGTCCATTTAAATACGGTATTTATAATTCGCGTCTCCTCCATGTTGGATTTGTGCTCACCAGGTTATTGAAAGTCCTACAGGTGAACTTATGTTCATAGCCTCTATGAACATTAAACATTTCAGTTTGATTGCTGTAAAAGATTCGCAGATATTGAGAACCGTCTAAATATTTCGCATGGTCGCCATGATGGATTGTTATATGTGTAGGCCACAGACATATGTACCATTAAAGGAAAATTATTGCGTAGGTTCATTATTCAAACTTTCACTTCCATCGCATGATTATGACACAAGAAATAAAAACTTAATTTGCGTTATCGTGGTCAAGGATCCCCGAGTACTTGAGTGTGTGTAGAATTTGTCTGATACCCTGTGCCACTGTGATGTCTGTACAGTACTAGTGTGTGTATTTATAATTGAGGTTGGATTTAGTTAAGAAGCGGCCATGGCTTTACAGTACGTTAAATACCATCCCGGCATTTGCCTAAACTAGAAGTGGGATACCACGGAAACCCACTTTCAGGATGGATGAGGTAGGAATGGAACATGCTTCTTCACAGTTTTGCCTCACGAGTCTGAGTGCACCCCGTTCCAGCCCTCAGACCGAATTAAATATTATGGCAGAGCCAGGAGACGAAACTGGGCCTCCGCGGTAACAGCCAAGTATGCTAGCTGGTGATTCTTGAGGACAATATTATGTGTAGGGTTATTTCCAGAGATTTCATTATGCTCTGGGGTATACTTTTCAATTCTAGACCATATTTGGAGCTAAAACAATAGAAATAACAACTAGACATCAGAGGTGTCTACTGAACATAGGATACAGTACACGGGGATGGTGACTGGGTAGTCGTAAGCCAGTAAACTTGATCAACATTGCGACAAGAAGGACGTTTCCGGCGGACCGTGCGGTTTCGCACTGAATCATTACTATTGGCTTTCCATACTCTGGAATAATCAGAAATTCAAGAGATAACTTGCACAAATTTTGTGCTAAAGAATTGTATTGTGAAATGTAATAAGCGATGGAATGGCGAGAGTCTAGGGGCAAGCCGGTAAGCTTCCACTTGATCCGGATATCTACTGTTTAGTTAACGGAGAATATACATGAGCGGAGTGGAGGAGGCGAAGAGCACCTTATGCTTGCTATCACACTGGCTTGCTCGACAGCTATAAGGCAGGGAAAACAGTAAATCAACGGAACGCGAAAATGATGTTCAAATGGGCAGAATCATATTCACCCACCCTTCTGAATCTCATCCCTTTTTCACCCCCTCTTTCTCTCTCGAATGCTCTTTAAAAAACGGCAAGCCAAACAAAGCGGCCACTAAGACTGGCTCGCTCCAATGGAAATGTGGGGAAATACAGACTGTCTCTCGATATACCTGGCCTTTATTTTCTATCGCTCGGTTGCAAACGATGTTTATCAATTCTACAAATGTTTGTTCAGATCAGCAAAACGAAACGAGTTTGATTTTATAGAAAACATAGCAAAAGGCTATGAATATTAAAACCTGCTCCTGGTTTTGTGGAATATTAATCTGCTGCCATACAACTCTAGGTTAAGACCGCAGTGTGCGCCAGGCCACGCTCGCCAGCGAGCTGCATGATCCTAACCGCAATGTTATGTCTGAAGCATCTGAAGAAAGAGAAATAGCTCAAATGGCCAAGCAAAAAACTTAAAATTCGACTGAACAATCGAACTATTACATACAAGTTCGGCCTTCGATAATTCGATTTCTATATAACTTCTGGACAATCTACGTTTATCTGACATTGATTCTGGGCTATCTGGAATATTCAGCATCATTTTAGAGCGTCTACCATTTCTTTTCATTAAATATAATATCTAGAATGAGATGCATTTTCATACACACACATGGATTCGTTGTAATTCATTTGAAACATAATAAATTGTTTATGTAACGAGACTGCACAATCTTTCATGCCCTGGTAGCGGTATGTCATCGTCCTGACGCTGGGTTCTATCCGGCATCATACCAGCACAACTTAGAGTAAGACTGGTCTCAACACGCCACGTCATTTTCCATATGCTTGATACTTGCCAAGAACTTACAATCAAATATTATTGACTTTATATTATCAACCATGTAAAGAATCATTAATTGATCAACACCAACACCGACCGACCTTGGAAGGATTTGATTCCAGCTGGTGACCCTCGTGTCTTACGAATAGTCACCGTTAAACAAAACTAGATCTCACGAAGCATCACGAAAACTGAATGTATTCTCTAAGAGAAAAGACAAGTTGAAGAGAATTCTTTTCCTGGTGCACTGTACTGTTCTTGCTTCTATTTCCGCGATTATTTAAAGATGTATAACTACTGATGGGGATATCAAATCGTTCCCCGGAGCTTTGTGGCTTGTCAAGTGACTTTAAATGTGAAACGAAGACATAAAGCATAACTATACACGGGAAGTCAGGCGCTGTGGCAGAGATGAGGTTCTTCACATTATGAGTAAAGTAAGGAATTCATGTTCCTATTTAGAATTGGTGGACTGGACACTAATGATGTCATATACTGTACACGCAGCAACTCCAAATCTCCAGATCATAAGACATCATCAGGGAGCACGTTTCCCCACTTGGAATGTGAGAATCACGTTGAGAAAACTGTTTAGTGTGAATATCCACTAGCTGGAAAGCTTTCCCTGCTATTGGGCAACTATTCAATTTTCTCAAGCCGCCTTCGGTAGTCTTGGGATACCAATTGATACACTGGATCCAAAGGACCATGGTTCGATTTCCAGCTCTGATATCAAATGTTATTCTGAGTGTCGAAACGTGGTAGGTACACTTAGGAATTGCGATCGATTCCCACCGCACATGGGCTATACGTGGATAGTCGTTGTCTATAACTTCTGATCCAGGCTTGTACAGAGATGGTTCCTAACTTAAGACCACGACCGTCTCTATCCAAATTCTAGTCTCAATTTTTTTTTAGCGTATGGCTTTTAGTGCCGGGAGTGTCCGAGGACATGTTCGGCTCGCCAGTTTTGTAGCTGCTTCGAGACGGACACCCAATGGGTGAGCTACAAGTACCGTTGGGGAGGGAAGTTGGAATGTAAGGACGAGGAGTTGGAAGGTAGCGGCTGTGGCCTATAGTTAGGGACCAACCCCGGCATTTGCCTGGAAGGAAGATGGAAAACCACAGAAGACCATCTTCAAGGTTGCCGGCGGGGGGATTCGAACCTCCTCGCCTCCCGGATGTGAGCGACTGCCAGCAGTCATGCCGTAACGACCACGGCTAACTCACCCGGTTCTAGTCTCAATGATAAGCACACACACTAACATAGCCATCACAATGACACACGTTATCAGACAGATTGCACATATACATCAAAGTACGCAAAGCTCCTAAATGAATCAACATTTCCTGAATTGTAATTTGTCATGAATCATGATTGTCTTGTTTGTTGAAAATGTACCATTTACCGAAAGATTATTTATATCGATATATTGTTGCCCCCGCACTCAAGCTAACCCAGGGCATGTGCCACTCAAGTTTCTTGATCTCAACCATTTGTGGAGTGCCGTGAATAACCCTGACCTCATCATTATCCTGTCGTTCCGCGAGGTGAAAGTATGTAATTACATAGAGACTTTGCTCTCACAAGGGGAGTTGGGTTGAGCTCAATGAAAGAGGCTCTTATAACCTAGGGATAGGGTACAGTAAAATATTTTTGCGGTGGAGAGGTCAAGCAATCTATGAAAGTCGCTCTACAACTTTTTTTTAAGTTTAGATAATTTTATAGCAACGCCATGCAAAATAATATAAACAATTGCCACTGGTATTTATTGAGTTAACGTGTTGGGTCATCATGATCATAAGCTCCTTGTACAGATTATATGTACAAAATCTGATAGCATGTATTTATAACGATTGGATTTATAGATTGGAAGGAAGTTCTCAGGACCTTTTGAAGGAATCAACCCATCATTTGGAAATGCATTTCAAGGATGACCGATTGTGGTATTGCCTACCTGTATTTGAATTTACCACATGTACAGTGCAAGTCATATAATATATGTGCATCACCCTTCACTGTTCTCCATGTTTACCCGCTATTTGCTCGTCCTCCCGTCACAATAAGCCCCTCCAAAAACAAAAATGGAAACGTAAATAAACTCCCTTAGCAGCATGATTGTGGGGCTGCCATAACATATCTAACAGCATACTCTGTTCAGCCACAGTATCCAAGTACTGATCAGAAATTCCATATTGAGTTCAGGTTAGTAATAGGTCTACTTTTTTTTTGGTCGTGTGACCTCCTGAGAGGCCGAGTGCAGGACTTTCTAGTCAACGCCCGTGGGTGACCTGCGCGTCGGGACGAGGGATGGAATGGATGAAGATGAATGAAACTGGACAAGGATGTGGAAGGAAGCGGCCATGGCCTATCAGAAGGTACCGTCCCAGCATTTGCCTGGTGTTGAAAATGGGGAAACCACGGAAAACCATTTCAAGGACGGCCGTCGGTGGGGCTCCAACCCACGCGTCTACCGAGTCAGCAGAGAGCTTGGCCCCATGATCTAACGCTGGGCATTAGCCAGCGTAGCCACTGCTGTCGGGTAATAGGCCTACTAATACTAAAAGTAGGCCTATTTAGTTACAGTAGACTCATTTATTCGATTGATACGAAAGCATTTCTGGAGTATTTCGTACGTAATTACTGAATAACTATAACTTGTATGTGGCTTGACGAAAGAAAATGAGTACCAGCAAGCATACGTTATTTGCGTTCTTACTGATATCGATGGGAACATTAAAAATTCAATATATCTTACGGATTTTTTGTAGTTGTTATGTCTTATTTTTAATTCAATGGATGATTGAGAGCGGATGGCGTAAACCGCAAAGCGTTCTGTTCCAAACGCTGTAAATTCATTAGTCGTAAATGTAATCATTCACATTGTAGTCTAAACTATCAAAAGGGCCCAGTTGTCGGGAATTGAGTAAACAATATCTCTTATTGTTGTTTTTATTATTAATATTCCCTTTTAATGCCTAGGGTTATCTTGGTGATAAGCTTCGTGTACTTGGGTATGTGTTCAATTTGTCTCACAAACTGTGTTTCTGCGGTGACTGTAGTAATATGTGTAATTGTAATTGTTAGGTCCAGGAATGGAGCAGGTGTCACGGGATTTTGAAACAAGCAACTATCCTAGCATTTCACTGGAGGGAGTGTGTTAGAATCCGGTGAGAAAGCACATTCAGATTAGTCTCTGTCAGCGCCAGGGTTTGAACCTCAAGTCGCCGACATACTGCAGCTCCCCATGCTGGTCCTGTTAAGCTATTTAACATGCACAACTACGCCGAGGGGAAGCAACATTTTTGGGCTGTAGGCTATATACCTGTACCTAAGTAGTTCATACTCGTTTTTGGAATTTTGAGTTGTTTATCATCTAGATTAATGAGCTTAGAACTTATAACCTATAACTCAGAAATATGATAAAAACCAACTTGAATGTCAATTAGGTATGCTGGCGGTTGACTTTAACCATCTGATCTAATCTGCCTTGGTTTGCGTAACACCACCTCGTGACGCAGTGGCTAGCATTCCGGACTTTCACCCTTGAGGTTCGAGTTCGATTTGCGGCTCTGCCAAAAAATATAATTATTTCCCGAGGGGTACACTCAGTCTCGTGTGGCAAAACTGAGAAGAATAGGGTTCGATCACCACATCCGCCATCTTAGAAGTGGTTTTCCATCATTTTCCACTTCTACTCCAGGCAAATGCCGGGATGATACATAAATTAAGACCACGGTCGCTTCCTTCCTTAAGTAACAAATACACACACTAATTAGGCCATCACAATTACACAGGTTATCAGACAAATTTTACACACACCCATGCACACGGGGCTACATGACCATGATGTCACAAAACCCCTAAATGAATCAACAACAGGTTTAAGTAAACAATGTTCAAATATGCATAGTAAATAGTGTTAAGGATTGGTCAGTTTTCCTAAACTAGAAGCCAGGAACGGATACATTTTCATGCACACATACTTTTCTATGGATACATAGCAACAGCTTGACACTGATCTTGTATAATTATCTTGTCTTTATAAGTGTCCCAAGGACTAACAGAGATGAGTTAGGAATAACAAATATCTCTGTTTGAAAGAACAAGTTGGTGCTTGTAATATTGTGTATTAGCTAATCTATTAGAATATAAACAGCGGATCATGATCGCTCGTGGATGGTGAACGCCGTGACGACGTGTGGGATGCTACAGAACTGCCGACAAGCTAGCAACTGCCGGCTTTCGCTTTCACCGCGTCTGGACCAGTGGAATTAGAAGGCTGCATGCAGCGACGCCAGGCGCCGGTTGTAGCGGCGTAGGTCCTGCTGCTATCTACGGACTTGCAGTGGAACTACTGCGCCAGGGAGGCGCGTGTTCGATACAACGCATTCATTTCCAAATTTATTACGCACTGAGATATCATTACTGGGGCAAGAAGATAAGGGTTTGACTGAAGGTTTCATTAGCTAATCGACTGTCTAGTTCAGGCATGCACAACTTGGAATACAAGGTGGACTAACTACAGAGGACTTACTAGCGTCGCGGGCCCTACTTAATAATGCATTATATTTTCACAAGAACGTAGTAGCCACGTTTAATGAAAACACTACACTGCCCACCAAAGAAAGTATAAATCTTCACATATTATTAGAAAACTCAGTTGATTTCCACATTATTTATAATTGCTATATGGTTTCCAATATTTTTGATTGGCCGGTGTTCTGTGAAAGTTACTGAAGGAGAATCAACAATGAATAACAACAGGAGGTTATTTTTAACGCAATTGTAATCCGTTGCAACAATGGGGAACGCTCCCGAGCATGTCTTACTTATTTCGTGTCAATAATGAAAACCATTATTTCGGATTTGAAGTCAACCTTGCATACGGTGACCATATTTTTGACAGTCAAAATCGGGACAGACTTGTTGAAGGGGGGGGGGGGAATTGTTGGAGGAGAGAGAGATTATAGTTTGAATCTAACATATAGAGTTTTTTAAGTTATGGCCTTTTACTAAATTTAATTTTAGGAAGTTCCCCCAATAATCGATCCACAAAAAATCCACTATAGGGGGATGAATTCAAAGTCTATTTTATTGTTTTTATTATTAATGCAAGTACGGTATCTTACAAGTTTTGGGAGAAGAAAAAAAAGCATTAGTAGGTAAATTTTTAAGTTTCTTACTTTACATCTTATGATTACAATAACAAAATAAATCTTTCTGAATCTCTACAAGTGCCTGAAGTCTTTTACGAACTAGGACAGGGTCGTGGATATTTCAAAACAAAACGTAACTTTTTCGTTTAATTACGCATATTTTTCAGAGAATTATTATTCATTTTTTCAAACATAAAAATTGGGACACTTTTATTAGTATTCAGGATGCCGGGACACGCTACTTTTCGGGACGTATGGTCACCGTACTTGCACCTTTGAAGCTGATTGATGAATATCTGAGGATTGCCTGAGAGGTTTCTGAGCCATAAACATTTCCTCAACATGCGTTTAAGTCGCGTGAACTATGCGACAGCAATAGCATCGGTGAATGATGGCTGTAGCTTCCGCTATGTAGCCGAGGCGTTGAATAAGCCATGTCTCCCACAAGCGTTTATCGGGCTAGGAAGCGTTTTGAGAATCATCATACCACGTCTTTGAATTTGCATAGAAATATTCTTTCGGTTATTCTCTAATGAATTTTAAAAAATAAACCTTAATTCTTCCCCCTTAATCTGTGATTACTTATCAAGTGTTACGCTTCTTTTGGATGGCGGTGTAGTTCATCACAAATTAAAATCACAAAAACACATACAAGAATACTATAACGGTAACCAGAAATGTTACAGTATTTATTAATTAAAATAACAAGATAGGCTACATTTGTATTTACTACCAATATTGATGAGAAATTTAGCGACACGTTTACCAATCTTCTGGCGCGATTTACAGCACAAGGGCGAGTGGGAGGTGGAGAGGGTGACTGCCGTTTGCGCCAGGGCTTGTCTTAACAGAATTTTCAAACCCGAGAGAGAATTTTCGCACTGCATAAGATATAAGTTTATTCAGTTTAGCAGATTACGTAAGAAATACACACTTTTCACGATACATGTGCCTAAAACGGAAGAAAAACACTTTTATGTTGAATTCAATTTAAAAGTTAGACATTCACAATTAGAATACAATTATAGGCGACCTCCCACCTACACATAGGAAGAAAATATTTTAAAGGTAAAAACCTAACAGTTTGCTTTTTATAAAACAAATGTAGATTTATTCAGAAATGTGTCCTTAATCAGGCTAAACAATAAAAGAATCACAGATTTGACTCGTCTAGGCCAGACAAATATTGCTATCCTCATATCCATGAACCTATAATAGGCAGGAAGCTACCACGACCATTCGAGACTAATAAACTCAAACTTTTGGTGTTTTATTTTGTAAGAACTGACCAGTAGATCCTGCCAGCAGGAATTCTGAGAAAAGATGTAGAGTAACATTTCCCACACAGCATCCTTTCTCCTTACCAAACACTTATCAACCACTAATGACAACAAGCCGCTTGACAATGTGACCCCCACTTCCTTACAAGAATAGATCCTTTTATTTCCGCCATTGTCGACTTGAATTCAGCCAGGTCTTTGCAGACAGCTCAAAGACAGAGAGTGAACAGGTGAATTCAAGAGCATGTTCAGTGGAAGTGGTTAGTCTGATTTACAATAAACTGGTACAAGTAACGCCATTATCCATGCCTTATTAGCAGTGGTACTGAATTTTGATGCGCTCTAGGAATAGTAAATTGTGTGTTATTATTATTATTGTAACTGGTATTTGTAGTAATTCGACAGAAGCAAATACTGTGATCTTCTGATCCGTTTTTTGTTTGTTTGCGAAGTAGCCTATGAGAAGTGCTAAGATAGGAAAGAAGAATAAACAAGAAGTTCCGTGACGAACTAAACAGCCTACTTTTCTTAAAATGTAAGATTAATGCCAATTTATTATTAATCTATATGGATCTATCTAGAATAATGACGAAATTAAGTTGGTAATATCGAAATTTCTAATTAGTTCGAAATACTGTATACTTGGCATAATGTTGCCTAATATAGAACTACAGTTGGCAGCCCTGGTGACTGAATATATTCTTAGTTCCATCTCTTAAGGTACAGAATACAGCATTTGGTGCAAGTCCAATGGATAGCATGGACGTTACATGCAGTTAAACATTGGATCTAAAAGTAAAATTATGTTGGCAACAATGACATACATGTATTGGTCAGAAGTAATCTGAAATAATATGATCAACTGTTGTGTCAATTTTGAATGAAATCCATTAGTTAGTATATAAGTTACATGCATTTTAAAATTGGACCTATCAGCAGGCTTAGAATCATGTTGGCAGCACTGGCGTAGGCCTATATTAGGTACTCCAAATTAATCTAGAATGCCAGGTACTATATGTGTGCAAAGTTTAGAGCTATTGGCTTGCATACTTTCTGATATATTGATACTAGGGTAACAAAAATAGAGACAGTATTTATTAACAGTTGGCAGCCCTGGTTACTCTTAAGAATCGGCATAGTCATATCTGTTATGGTATACATAGCACACACGAAATTTGGTTGAAATCCAAATGATAGTATAGAAGTTACATGTATTTAAAGTTGGACTTCTCAGCAGGCTTAGAATCATGTTGGTAGCACTGACGTATATAAGTTACTCCAAATTAATATAGAATGTCAGGTATTATACCTGTGCATAGTTCAAAGCTGTCGGCTTGCATACTTTCTGATATATGGGTATTTGGATAAAAAAGAATTGAGAGCATTTATTAACAGTTGGCAGCCCTGGTGGCTCTTAATAATACGCTCAGTCATATCTGTTTATGTACACATAGCACATACGAAATTTGGTTGAAATCCAGTTGATAGTGTAGAAGTTATATGCATTTATAATTTGGACCTATCAGCAGGCCTATAATCATTTTGGCAGCACTGCCATGTATGGCCTCCTTGAAATTAAACTGCAATATTATTATCTATTCGTGTGCCAATTTTGAAATGGCTCCCATTCATACCTTCCAAGATATCCAACATGGAGCTCAAATTTCAATTGCGATTTTTCAGCAGTTGGTAGCACTGACATCATTTTCAAATATGGCCGTGAGATATTCAGGTATAGATCTTTACTCCTACCAAATTTTGTTTCGAGCGCTGCAGCCGTTTAGGAGTTGATAGGGGGGGGGGGGGGGTGACACACAAACAGCCAGACAGCCAGAGGGACAGACTGACAGACAGACAGACACACATTTGCCCGATCTCATAAGTCTACTTTTTTTTCTCATTTTTGCAAAATGTGAAAAGTGGGCTAAAAATGGGGGGGGTTGATATTTTATGATTCAGAAGTGGGCACGACAGAAAACGTTTGAGAACCCCTGGTCTAGGCTGCAAGGTCTCCGTAACATCAACATAATAATATATGTAAACAAAACATGATAGGTCCAGCAAAGAAACGGAAGATTCATTTGCAAGGTTAATCTGTGTAACTTTCAATCAACAGGTAAATATCGGAAGAAAGGCTTGCTATAATAATCTTTCACAATTTCATTTTTTGAGTCTGGGTAGATATTCTCTGCCATGCTTCTCGCAAGTCATTAGTACTTGCTTGCTTGCTTGTTTGCTTGTTTGCTTGCTCCTTTTCTTCTTTTCAGTCGCTCAACTATTAATGTCATCTGTGGACCACAAGTGAGAGTTGGACCTAAGATTTATTAGACAGCGGCGCTGCAGTACTCTAACAACATTCTTCAGAACGAGAAGAGCGAACGACTGTTAAAACTTCCCTCAAGTTCTCAGGTCGCAAGAAGCGCGATCAGCTACATTGTCAGAGCAATGATTAAAGCATGTACAGAATACTACCACCACCGGGGATAACTACGTGCTAATGAGCAAGGCCATGGGGCCAGGTTAACTTACGGCTTAGTAATATAAGCGAATGGGTGCGAACCTAACCGTCAGCTATCTTTGAAATTGTTTCCAGTAGTTTACTTTTATCAACTTCACGTGAATGCCAGGAAGGTTCCTACTAATAGGTTTGTTGTTGTTAATTCATTTTTATGGACTTAGGAGTGGCTTCGGTGGCGTAGTTAGTAGCATACTGAACTGCTGTGCCCAAGATCGTGGGTTCAAACCCGGCCTAAGTCGTCGGACTTTTTAGAAGCGTTAAAATCCTACAGTATGCCTTCCTTCGGAGGGTAAGTAAAGCCGGCTGTCCCATGTCATAGATTTATGGCTTGTAATAGATCCTTCCACTAACTAAACTTGTCTGAAGCTAAATTTCTAGGTTAGATTTCGTTGAAACGCTCTATCAAAGTTCCAACGTTCACCGCTAGATGTCAGTGATATCTGGTAGCGAAAGTTGGTCCTACTAGAAATTGAACGGAACTCGTAGCTCACCCCATGGGTGTCCGCTTGAAGCAGCTACAGCCTCTGGCGAGTTGAACATGTCCTCGGACACTCCCGGCACTAAAAGCCATACGCTAAATAAATATAGACTTAGAAAATTTTGGTCACCAGCCCCGTGTACTTCAGTGTTTGTTGAACTTGTTTTACAACCTGTGTACCTATGGTGACTGTAGTAGTGCGTGTAGTGATATTTGGAATAGGGATGAGGTAAGTACACCGGGACTTGAAATAACGTACTATCCCAATATTTGACTGGAGTGGGTGTGGAGAAACCCCGGGAAAATCTACACTCGGGATGGCCGCTTTCAGCGCTGAGATTCGAAACCTGCAATCTTCGGCCTTGCTACAGCTGTTCTCGCACCCGTTGAGCACGACATCACGGGGCCCTTCTAATAGATTACGGTTGTTTCTTTCCAACGCCTTGTCCAGTTCCAATCACTCTCATTAATTTAATCATTCATTCCCTACTCTGATGAGGTTGGTGTCAGGAGGGGGATTCTGCCGTAAAAACCATTCATCACCTAGAAGCCCATCTCACTCCGCAGCGTAGCCGTGCGCGTTAAATTGCTCACCGCGACCGTGGCTAGCTTGAGTGTGTCTTTCCCTTTTTATAGTCTACACACTCCCTCGAGAAAAATGCTGGGATAGTACCTTATTTTATGTCCCGGGACACTTACTCAATCATAATAACCCCTGGCACTACAGCGACCGCTGCCCAGCTATTTGGCCTGCAGGTTTTGGGGTGATGCGTGGCCAGTGCATCGGGTCCCCTCGGCCGTTAATCTCGGTTTTAATGACCGAGGTTCTGCCTCATTGTCAGACAGCTACTCAATTGTCCTCACGAAGCTGAGTGCACCCCGTTCCAGCCCTCACGACAGTTTCTAAAATCCCTGATGAAGTCAGGGATTTAACCCGGGGCCTTCGGGTGAGAGGCAGGCGCGCTAACCCAACAAAACGGGACAGGCTCATCTACTCCATCACTGTCCCTAAGACAGCTACACGCACTACTACAGTCATAATAGACACACAGGTTATCGGACGAGTTCAACAAACACCCAAGTTCCCGGTGCTGATGACCAAACTGTCCCAAGCCCTTAAAATGAATTAATTACAACTCATCTCACCTCATCCCCAGCTTTATAGAAACCGTTTGGGAATAATACGGGGTGTATATCAAATATAGTGCTGAGTGCACCCCGTTCCAGCCCTCACGTCAGTTTCTAAAATCCCTGAAGGAGCCAGAGATCGAACCCGGGACCTTCGGGTGAAAATATAGAACCACCTTCAATATTTGCGGTCCAACTCATGGCATAGTGGCTAGCATTCTTAGCTGTCAGTCCTGAGGTCCAGGTTCGATTCTCGGCTCTGCCAATAAAAATCTGGTTTGAGGGGTGGAACGGGTTACTCTCAGCCTTGTAAGGAAATACTGAGAAGAGGAGGGCTTAATTCTTACCTTAACCATTCTAGAAGTGATTATCCATGGTTTCCCACTCCTGCTCCTGGTAAATACTAGGATGGTACCTAACTTAAGGTTTCGTACCCAATCCTTGGCCCCATTTCAAATACTCACTCCAATACAGCCATCAACACAGCACAGGTTATCAGACAGTTTCCATACACACCCAAGGACACGGGGCTAAATGAACCTCGATGTCGCAAAGCCTCTAAATGAATCAACAACAACACAGTATGGTACCAACTTGGATTCTAAAAATAATTAAGTACAGCCAGGGTTTATTTCGTAAGTGATTGGGAACATCTGTGAGCAAGCAATAGAATGCGTGTGTGAAAAACATGTAAAATTTAGTAAGCAGTCAAGGTGTGATCATAATATAGAGAACAGCTTACAAAAAGAGATTCATACATGATAGGCTATACATAACTGTAGAGGAGACATATACATTATGATGGGCCATGCACCATGAATCAAAACAAGTTCCGGGTGCAATTTAATATAAGTGCACCACCTTTCTGGGAGCATTTGAACTACTTGGAAGCAGTTTTTCACATGACTCATTTTATCTTGTTAACGGCGGTGCTTCATAGCACGAATTCAAAAAGAATACATACATGCATTTTTGTTTCAGACCGTTTGCCTTTCAGCGCTCAGTATAAGCCTAGTTTGCGAGTCTCTGTTTGCAAACTAATCGCCTCCATTTACAGCTAGAACTACGGTCTCCTCTGATTCTACACCTTTCACTTTGCAGTTGTTCAACACTGAATCTAACCATCGCCACCTAGGTTCTGACCTCCACAGCCGAACTCAATAACCTCTTAGGTAATCTCTCTTCCCCCATTCTCTTCACATGACCTCACCCTCTGTGGGCTCATTCGAACAGTTTCGTCTATCGTGTTCATTTCGTACTCAGCCTTTATCCCTCCATTACGAGTACCTTCCTGTCATTACTCCCATCAATTTATCCCGTGCTACCCTCATATCAGTTACCACTAGCTTATGTTACAAATACCCTAAATCTACCCAGCTCTCACTTCCATACAGCAAGGTTGGTCTAAATACTGAGCGATGTAGGGAGTCTTTCGTCAGTACACTAACTTCATTCTTGCAAAATGCTGTAGATCGCAACTGAGAATTCACTGCATGGCCTTTTTGCACCTCATTTCTATTTCTTTCTCCATACTACCATTCTGAGAGAATAAACAGCCTAAGTACTTAAAATGGTCTACATTCATTTTTTTTAAATAAAAATTGTCACTTGATGCATAGTATATTTCCAGTCTTCAAATATTATTGTGCAGTTACTGGTTTCAAATGGATTAAATCATGATACAATATGTTATTTATTATTATTATTATTATTATTATTATTATTATTATTGATGAAGCCTCCGTGGCTTAGGCGGCAGCACGCCGGCCTCTCACCGCTGGGTTCGTGGTTCAAATCCCGGTCACTCCATGTGAGATCTGTGCTGGACAAAACGGAGGCAGACAGGTTTTTCTCCGGGTACTCCGGTTTTCCCTGTCAAAATTTCATTCCAGCAACACTCTCCACTATCATTTCATTTCATCTGTCATTCATTTAATCATTGCCCCAGAGGAGTGCGTCAGGCCTCGGCAGCCGGCACAGTTCATATCCTCGCCGCTAGATGGGGGCTTCATTCATTCCATTCCTGACCCGGTCGGAGACTGGAAGCAGGCTGTGGATTTTCATTTTCATTATTATTGATACCCTTAAGAACAGAAGCATAAACCATTCAGTTGTTTGGAAGTAAAAGTGTTGCAGCTCTTGGTGTGGGTATAATGCAAACCTCTTCCAAGACGCACGCACATACGCGCGGTTTATCTGATCCCATCATAAACCTGGCATGAAATTAATGGATGTTTTTCAGAAGTTGCACTGTAAATCAAGAGTATGAGGGGTTTGGAATAGATGCGAAAGAGAGAGAGAGAGAGCTTTCACTAATTTAAATGACTTAAAGTGAATGAGGCCGTACCTAATTGCCTGCTAATAGTTATATTCATTTCATTGAAGACAATCCTTTGCGATGGAATAACTAGAATAATTTTAGTAATATGAAAATTATGACCATGGTCCTAGTATAATACTCTAGTTATAGACATACCTCTCTTGGAAATTATTTACAAGATCAGATTTGCAGGATCACTTTTTCCTCTAAATCTTCTTTGTAACAAAAAAGAAACACCATGCCATTTTTTGCCTATTTTCATTTTGGAAATCCATGTTATGCACTTTCGTGCGCTTTTCTGTTAATAATTTATGAAAGAATATGCTTATGAGATCACTTGTTGTCCATGCGTGTGTATGTATAAGTGGGCCGATAACCTAGATGTTAGGCCCCTTAAAACAACAATTATCATCATCATCATCATATGTATAAGTGTGTCCGTGTGTGTGTCCTCCTCTAATAAGATCTAAACGGCTGGAACGATTTCAATGAAACTCGGTGAAGTCATAGTAGGTACTGTTTTCGACGACCCCGACCGTGCCCTTCAAATTTTATTAAGGTTGCTGTACGAAATATTTCTCCGGCATTCTATATCTCCGAAACTATTACTCACATCACCCTGAAATTTTGTTCGGTGATAAAGGACATTAATGGACGTTCACCTATGTGACTTTCATAAACCTGTTAACTACAAAACGAGCATGGTGGCCAAGCGAATTTGAAACATTTAAATAGAGGTTTCTCGCAATTTAACCATCCGAACGCAGTGGAACTTGGTACAGAAAATGACCATACAAATTGCAATGCACTGACATCTAATTTAGTTCAAATGTTTTCATAACCTCAGGATTGCGGCTGTGCGACATTTTAAAATTAAGTTTTTATTTCTTGTGTTCTAATGATGCGATCGAAATCAACGATTGATTAATGGACGTACACAATAATCTTCATCTAATAGTACATATATAAAAATGCAACATGGCGACCATCCGAAATATTTAGACGGTTTTCAATATCTATTAATCTATGACAGCAATCAAAATGATTTTTTTATGTGCATAGAGACTATAACCATAAGTTCATCAATGGGACGTTCAATAACCTGGTGAGCACAAATCCAACATGGTGGCGACGCGAAATTTTAATATTCAAATAGACGTTTCTCGCGATTTAACCATCTGAGCGCAGTGAAACTTGGTACGGAATATGCCTATACATAAATTTTAATCCACTGGCATCTAATTTATTTAAATTATTTCCATAAGCACAAGATGGTGGCTGAGGGAAACTTTAAAATCTCGTTTCTATTTCGTATTTCCTAATCATGCGATTGAAGTTTGAATAAAACACCTACACAACAATCTTCATGTAATAGTACATAACTCTAAGGCCTATATATAAAAATCCAACATGGCGACCGTCCGAAATATTTAGTCGGTTCTCAATATCTACGAATCTATTAAATCAATCAAACTGAAAATCTGTATATTGATAGAGACAATTAACATAAGTAGGATACATGAAAATAGGATGTATAGTTCTTCATGGAACTACTTGTTTTCTATATCCGTGGTCCACTGAGACCCTTGTTCTGGTTTCAATTCGGAGCTCTGTTAAGAAATTTCATTATGACCTGAGGACTGGAATAACGTTATAATCAGCTTCGTGAAAACAACTGAGGAGAGATGGTTCGATTTCTACCTCAGAGCCATTCTCGAAGTTGCTATTTGAGGCTTCCAAATTCTAGTCCAAGCAAATGTCGGGGTGGTACTTAACTTAACACCAAGGCTGACACATTTTCGATTCTAGTCCTGATTATTCTGTAGCAACTAGAACAAACACAGCTAACACGCAGGTTATCTGACTGTCAATATACACGCACAGACATAAACACACGGGGTTGATGATTAAGATTCCCCAAGCCCCTAAATAAAAATAAATATACATAATAACATTAAAATTATTATTATTAATAATAATAGCGTGTTGCCTTCGGAGAAAACTGGTGCAGTCATTTCGATATGAAGCCTGTAAGGGACCTGCGTGTCGTGTTGACGGTAAAATGAATGATGAAGACTTTATAAATATCTAGTCCCTGAACCAGGGGAATTAACAGTACGAAGTTTTAATAAACGATCCGTCTGGGAATCGAACCCAGCTCCTTATGGACTAGGGTCTACTATACTGTGTACTTAGCCATGAGGCCGGTTAGCACCTAAATGGAGCAACAACAGCAATCAAAACTATTTAACAATTTTCGATCTCCAATGCATGAGATAAAATACGAACATAATTAGTCTTCTCTTTTATCCTTCAAATAGTGTGAATATTGAACACTGGTGCTTTGGGGGACCCGAGGAAGCAAGGGAAAATGGAAATACCTTAGGGAAGCTGCTACATCTAACAGGAGCTATGTTTATGGATGAAATGTATAACTGGCGTAGAACTGAAAATATCCTAGACAAACTACTGTATGTACAATAACTTAATGCCGTATAGCACAGGGCAGGGTAAACTCTCATTCCGGGTTCAATTTCCATCTCAACCAATCTGGAATTTGTTTTCCGAGGTTTCCTTTCATCTGTACTTTAGGGAAATGCTGAGATGGTACCTAACATAAGGCTACGGGCACCTACAACCCAATCCAAGCCCCATTACAAATACACACACTAATAGAACCATCACAATAACACATGTTATCCGAGAGATTCCAAACACACAACTAGGTACATGGGGCTACATGACAACGATGTGCCAAAGCCAATTAATGAATCAACAACAACAGACTATCATTCACTTCATAAAGAAAAGCTACATTAAGTTTCTCAGTAGTTACTTTCAGGCAATCAGAAGAATCAAATTTAAATGCGCTTCAACTTCACAGTAGTTGAGTTATTTTAAGCTTTTCCCAGAACAGTTAAGATTAGTGAGATACATCGCGAAGCGAGCAAGCCTTTTACCTTTCAGTGGCTATAGAAGTGCAATGCTTGCATGACCGCCACACGGTCGTAAAAGTATCCTACAAGTACTGTAAGTCTGGTATATTGCACAGATTTCCTAGAAATTGGATATAAATCTGTATGCCTAAGGTCTTTATTTTAGATTCGATTAATTCCTTTTTTAGCCCGGAAACCACGTGTTTTTAGTGAAAAAGTTTATTGTTATTGATAAAGATAAGTGAAAGTCAGGCTCTATAGATGCAGAAAAGAACTGGAAGCTTGGTGATCGAAGGTTCAAATCCGTGTGTTGGACGTAGCCATCCTGATTGTTGATTTACCCTCGGATTTTCCCATATAATTACTCCAGGCAAATGTCGGGATGGTTCGAGTATCATATCTTTAGTTCCGGAACACCAACAGAGTCCTAGGACTTAATAATAACAGCAACACAGGCTACTAGAAGCACCACACTAAAATACTGTATGATCCAAATAACATACACACAAGTAATTAGCAAGCTATGTGTACTGTATAGATACTCAAGGCTCATCTTCTCAAGAACATGTGCTATGATTTAGTGCAGTGGTGCACAACATTTTTATAAGTGGGGACCAAGTTTATTTTTACATAATAAGTGGCAGGCCGCAAGTTACCATTCCACATAGGCACTTGCCAAACCCTACCGCTAAAGCTAATTTTACTACAGTATTATCTGGATAAACTATTTTACCGGCAGACAACGTGTTTAAATACCATTTTTGTTTCCTCTAAATGGTTTAAATCCATTTTTGAAGTTTCTTTTGGCAAATTGCGTTATTTAGTTAACACTTTACTGATTTACAGTCAACTTACTCCTAATTCTAAAAATAAAATAATACTATCATAAGGTTGTAAAATTTTTATTTTTACAAAAAATCAGAATTCTTAACATCAAAGTAGCCTATATAATAAATGAAAATCAATATATCGTCAAACTTAAAATCTGTCCAATAATGGTTTACATTTAATTTACAGTATTTTTAACGAAACATTTTTATAATTTTCTTATTTCAACTAGGGCCTACAATAATGGGAAAAATCTCACAATTCACAATATATATTGAATATTCACGTTTTCAATCGTATAAAGTATTTATCCGCGGGCCGCATAAACTGACTTTGAGGGCCGCGGGTTATGCACCCCTGATTTAGTGCGTTTCACCTGTAAGGCGACGATATGTTTGTTGTTGTTGATTTATTTAAGGGCTTTACGACATCGTGGTATTTAACCCCGAGTGATTGGATGTGTGTGAAATATGACTGATAAGCTGTGTTACCTGTAGACTACTAGTGTGTGTATATGTATAAGCGGTTAGGGTTAAGATGTAGCCGCAGCCTAAATTTAGGTATCATTCCAGCATTCACCTGTAAGAAACGACGGAAAACTAACTCTTGGATGGCCGAGGTAGGAACAGAACTTATACAGTATCTTCTCAGTTCTGCCTCAAGAGGTTGAGTGAACTCCGTTCCAACACCCAGATCAGAATTTAATTTCTTAGTGGAGCCGAGAATCCGATATATGTCTGTATATTCAACAGTCCTATTCCCGATTCTAAGGAGTGGGCAATTACGTGCGATGATATTTTATGTGGTGGATGGTTTCCACCATTGGATGCCCTTAGGAAGGACTGGCGAAATATGTTGTTGATTGTTGTTGATTTATTTAGGGGCTTTTGCGACATCGTAGTCATGTGGCCCCATGTACTTGGGTGTGTGTGGAATTTGTCAGATAACCTGTCTTATTGTGATGGCTGTATTAGTGTGTGTATTTGTAATTCAATTGAGGATGTAGGCTACCGTGGCTTTAAGTTAGGAACCATCCCGGCATTTGCCTGGAATAGAAGTGGGAAACCACGGGAAACCACTTCCAAGATGGCTGGGGTAGGAATCGAATCCAGATCTTCTCAGTTTTGCCTCACGAGGCTGAACATACTCCGTTCCAGCCCTCACACCAGAATTACATTTCTTGGCAGAGCCGGGAATCAAACCTGGACCTCTGGGGCGACAGCCAAGCATGCTAGCCGCTACACCTCGAGCTTGGCGAATTATGAAACATATAAAAACTTTGTCTCGAATTTGCTAATTACCACAAGCACTACGTTCATTAATAGAGATCGGTTAGCTCAGTGCAATAAGGCTCACATTCTTGAGGGCAGTATATCTCTGGATTCGGGAGACAAGTGGTTTCGAACTCCACTTACAGTCAAATTTGAAAGTAATTTCTGTAATTTCCAATCTTCAATTCAAAACAAATACTGAACAACTGATTGTTGATTGATAGTTGTTTAACGGGACATAACATCTAGACTTTTGCTTGCCACGGTGTTATCGTGTCGGAATGCCAACCCCCCCCACCAAAGCTTGCAGGTTCGCTACTGGCCGTGGTAAGTGATTTTTGAAAGGTGACAAAAATCACGGCATGCATATCGTACGTTGTTGGCATGTTTTAGAACCCATATGAATTCAGTAGGCCGTGTTCATAATGGCAAAATTAATCTCGGGATTTTCCGCCAACACAAAAAAAGTTCCTCCTTTCTCTACTAGAAAGCGCTATAGTGTCAAGGAGCTTAGATATCTAACCTCCTTGACTTTCTTAGCGCTCCAAGCTACAACAAGATTTGACATGCAAGCTGCCCTCTGGGCGTCAATTAACAAAGCTTGCTCCCTGCACCCGTGGCCATACGATATTAAATTAAAACGGGGCATAACATCTCTAGACTATTCACCCCTAAACGCTAAGGTAGTAGCCTAGCTTCTAATAGGTCATAGTTGGTCTCTTCTGATTTCCTGCCCTATTTCATCTATCTCCATGTATTTCATCCATCTGCGTCAGGAAGGGTATCGGGCCGCAAAATATTTTCCACAGAGGTACTCATCCCAACCACGCGGAAATGTTATTAATAATACCAATGAATATTGCGATTACTCGGTTACATACAGTGTACCGTAAATTAACATAGAGATTATATTTGAAAATGGCATAGGCTTAGTACGTAATACCAAGTACTGTAGTTCCGAAATGTACTAACCACAGAACTAAGCATGCACCCTCTGATGCTCTCTTTTGTTACTGTCATGCTTTTGTCGCGAGGAAACTTGGAAGGACTGGAGGGCAATTTTCTCCAAGCCACCCTCAGGCCTGTGTGTTTTTTTTAAACAAATCGAAACTCGAGGGTCTAGCTGTAGCGTTAATCTTGCTGAATGGAGAGTTATCCTTGCCCAAGACGTACCAATTTCAACGAAAATACGCGCACCATACTACAGTAGTCAACATATATATTTTCTTGAGGCCATTTATCAACATTCCTTCAAATACGTTCGTAAATCGGCCGCACATGATTATTCAGAGGAACGAGACACTACAAGGTTAGGAAGCCTCGGGCGATGGAGATATAATAAGCTTGCATTAAGACGGCAGCTTTGGCTCACATGCAAGACCAAATAATTGCCGTACGCACCAAACGACACTTGGAGGTAGAAACTGAAGATACATATCTGTGGGAGCTGATGTAGTGTCCCTGCAGAGCAACAATGACCACGATGACGTCGACAACAACAACAACAACGACAAGAACAAATGCAAATAATAATAAATTTAATAATAATAATAATAGTAATAGGCTAATTATAAAGTTCTCTTTCGTACCATCACTCAAAATGTGCATGTCAGTTATTATTATGTCCGGCTCCATGGCTAATTAGTTAGCGTGCTAGGCTTTGGCCCGGAGGGTCCGAGGTTCGATTCCCAGCCGGGCCATTAAGGATTTTAATATCCTGGGGTTAATTCCCGTGGCCCAGGGTTTGGGTGTATGTGACTTCATCCTCATTACGACGCGCAGGTCACCCACGGGCGTCAACTAGAAAGATCTGCACTAGGCCTCTCAGGAGGCCTCACGATGAAAGTTATTATTATTATTATTATTATTGTTACATTCAAAAAACTATCTATAGGCTACGTCGCATTAAAAATTATTACCTAAACTGATAAACATAATTTACAACAAAAACTTATTATAATAATTACTATAGTGTAACTATTTGTGTTTGTAATTATTTACTCGTAGATTTTTTTTCTCATTATCAGGTAATATGTTAAATCAAATGATATACTGTATATATGAAACAATTAACACAAAACAAAAAACAATAATAATTATAATTAAAATATATAGGCTATATAAATAATTTAAAAAATTAAAAATAAAATAAAAATTACATCTCTTATGCATCCACTCTTGTACTGAAATACAATCTGTATATATGTTGCAAATAATAATTAATATGTCTCACAGATAATCTGTACTGGATTTAGTGTCAGATTCGTGAGACATATCACAATAATCTAATATCAATAGTATTTAATGAATGAATAAATAAATAAATAAATAAATAAATAAATAAATAAATAAATAAATAAATAAATAAATAAAATTAAATTAAATCTACGAGTGCAGAGATGGTCTAACACCATGGCCGTGAGCGTTAATAATAATAATAATAATAATAATAATAATAATAATAATAATAATAATAATAATAATAATAATAATAATAATACAATTGATATTAATTAGGGGCTACATCAGAACGCTGTGTTCCAATTGCATAGTTTTATTTCTTGCTCGAACATGTCTGCAAGTAGAATCGTTTACTCCAGTTTGCAACTGGAAAATGTTACCATGGTAGCCTATCTCGTGCATTATCCGTATCCAGGTTCTGATTCCTAGTATCGTTACATTGTCATGCCGTGGACAGAGATGTGAACATTTTACTACTCTTCAATACGATACCTCCCATGATCGAGACTATTAATTCTAGAGTGAATAAACAGTCAATGATAATACTGTTGAAATAATAAAATTTATAATAATAATAATAATAATAATAAAGCAAGAAGAAAATTAGAAGAGCTGAAATGCGCTGGAAGGTGTGAACATTTGATATTAATTAGGGGCTACATCAGAACTCTGAGCTCCAATTGCATAGTTTTATTCCCTTATTTCGCAGTGTGATTTATGCTAGGAAAGAGAACTTTATAATAATGAAAGTCCACAGCCTGCTTCCAGTCTCCGACCGGGTCAGGAATGGAATGAATGAAGCCCCCATCTAGCGGCGAGGATATGAACTGTGCCGGCTGCCGAGGCCTGACGCACTCCTCTGGGGCAATGATTAAATGAATGACAGATGAAATGAAATGATAGTGGAGAGTGTTGCTGGAATGAAATTTTGACAGGGAAAACCGGAGTACCCGGAGGAAAAACCTGTGTGCCTCCGTTTTGTCCAGCACAGATCTCACATGGAGTGACCGGGATTTGAACCACGGACCCAGCGGTGAGAGGCCGGCGTGCTGCCGCCTAAGCCACGGAGGCTCAACTTTATAATAATAATAATAATAATAATAATAATTATTATTATTATTATTAATATTAACAGCCATTTAATCGATGAAAAAGAACAAATCTACGTCATTCATTTGACCAACAAGAAAGAGCCTTAAAAAGAGAGATACATTCCTTCCGATACAAGAATTTGAATCCGATCCAAGGAATGAAGTTTGATGAAATGTTTTGAAACGAGTCCTTGAAAACTTCGGAAGAAATGCAGGATCGCAAATTTCTCTAAAATGAGTTTGGAAAAGATGTACAATGATCGCAGGTAATATACTGTACTTTATTTGTTTATATAATATTAATTCTACTGATTAAATTCTGAGATCGAAATGTTTCCAATGTAAGTATATTATTCAGGTATACAAGTATCATAGATCCACAGACAATATTGGTGATACACTGTATATCACTTCAATATAGCCATGGGAATTACAAGAAAAATATATTTGCCCAAAAGTACTGTGACATGCAAGAGAGAACTCGTCCTTCAGTATGCCTATTTCTGAAAGTGGTAGTATAAATTAATATAAATTGGTTTTATTTCAAGAATTATGATCGATACATGAATCCAAGTAAACAGATGCTTTTGTAAAAGGGGTTCGACAAAATTCTCGAATGCACAATTCCATCATCAAATGCAATAAAGAACTACTGTACCAAACATGATACATGTGTTTGAGCTTCAGAAACTCATTGAACTGAAGTTTAAATATTCTTATGAACATTGTATTTTTGGCATCCTGAATGCTGAACGATGGCCTATGGGGTTGCACGATATGTTTGATATAGGAACTTTTGATTGAATGTACGACAGACTGAAGTAATGTTGTCTTATGTTTTTCTATAGATCCTCGAATGTCACTTTTGTATTATGTTTTATTTTCCTGTTTCTGACTTATTCTTCCTATCTTTTCATTCATGACTTGGTCATTTTCCGTTTACTGCAGATCGTTTTTAATTTTCTGAAAATAATTATTTTAATGTTTCTTAAACATTTGGGATTGTATAGATGAATGAATGACAGCTAGTGGTAATTTTCGTCCAGGATGTTTGAGTGCGGGTCTGTATGGTTGCGTTAGTCGCTTTCGTTTTTGTTTTGTTTATATTTGTACATTTTATTGTTAATTATTATATTGTCACACCTGGAGTCAATCTGTTTGCTAATACAGAACACACATACATAGGCCTACAAAGCGTATCTGACGGTTTGTAATTTGGATATTCGATTTATTGTATTGATAGTTATATACAGGGTGTCTTTTATGTACCTTTGGAGAATGATAGGTCGTGTAGGGGACGGATATAGAAGCAATTTGAGACAGGGAACTTGGGGTCGGAGCGGCCTCCTTAACCCCTAAAATAAGGGTTGATTCAGGCCCTCCACCCCGTAAGTTAGGCAGCCGACCCAAACCTCTATTACCTTTCTCAATCCTTTAACTCTTGGCAAGATTCATTTCACCATGTGGCGCTGGCGTAATGGATCGCGTTGCGATGCGAAAGGCCGGTAGTCCCGGGTTTGATTCCGGGTTTGGGCATTTTTTTGAAATGTTATTTGTCGTATTGTAGTCACATGATTTAATTTACCCAAGGTATCAAGCATACAAACCTTACACCTAAAATAACATTAAAAATGCCCAAGCCCGGAATCGAACCCGGGACTACCGGACTTTGCACCGCAACGCTATCCATTATGCCAGCGCCACATGGTGAAATGTATCTTGCCAAGACTTAAAGGATTGAGAGAAGTAATCGAGGCTTGGGTCGGTTGCCTAACTTACTGGTGGAAAGCCTGAATCAACCCTTATTTTAAGGGTTAAGGAGGCCGCTCCGACCCCAAGTTCCCTATCTCAAATTACTTCTATACCCGTCCCCCTACACGACCTATCATTCTCCAAAGGTACATAAAAGACACCCTGTATACCTATCCATCACATCATATGTGTGCCAGTACAAGGTAATAATAACTTATCTGAATTTTACTATACTATATACCGTGATTTTATTGATCACGGATACAAGCTTATGTGACCAATTTTAAAACTCGTAATGAATTACAAATTAAGATAAGAAAATGATGAAAGATGATGTGTTGTGGACGACCAACAGCTTTCATATCTAGAACGAGTAGTTTCACATTTACAGACCGAATTATATACTAGAGAACAGAAAGAACATTTTTTTGGTAGTGAACAAGAGCGTTAATATCCTCGCCTTAATACGAAGAAGATACCATCTTCATGTAGAGGGATATGTATTTTTTCTACCGTGAATGCATACCAAGGGAAACAATGAAAATACTTTCAAGTTTGGTTAAAAGGTAATCTTCCTCCTTACATTTGCTGAAATATTGGATGCACTCCTCAAGAAGGGAGAAAGGGATTTATGTTTCTCTGCATAACGAGTTTGCTAACATGCCATTAAGGAGGTATGTATCTTCAGCATCACAGTTCGGGTAATATTTCTCTCTGAGGCTATACATTCACAGGCCTATAAATTCTACAAATTATTTTATATAGAGAAGGCACGCAATTATCTATTGACGGGATTGAAGACGTTGTTGTCACTTAAAGAATCACAAATGTTAGGGGATTTGGTAAAACTCTGGGGAGAGCCTTGGTATAGAGGCTTACGATCACTGTGATCATCAGTCTTGTGTACTGTACTGTACTCGGTGTGTGTATAATCTGTTTTATTGTCGTGTATTTAACTACGGGTGCATCTGCAATGGGGCGTGGTGGCTCAGTGGTCTAGCTGTATGCCTCTCACCAAGGCGGTCCGGGTTCGATTCCCGGTCAATGCATGTGAGATTTTCGAAGTGAAATGCCATGTCCTGTGGTTCGGATTCCACGTAAAAAGGAGGTCCCGTGGCTCATAATCTCAAGATTCACGGTCACGTAAAACTACAATCTTCCTTCCTTGCATCTGCAATGAAAGGGGGATAACAATGGAAGATGTTGCCTATTATTCTTGCAGCCTAGCTGTCAGGCACATCGTTTCCTTCCCTGGCTTTATTTTGAAGCCCTCATTGAGAAATTAAATCAACACGTTATTGACGTGTCATAGTAAATCATCTACTAGATTCCTAGAAGCCCCAGATTGAAAGTTTCCGGGCATCACATAACTCTAGGCCATACAAAAGTACACGGCATGAACATTTGGAAATTTCCCTTAAACAATCCGAAGAAGATGGCAAAGAATAAGAATAATAATACCAATAATAATAATAATAATAATCAAATTAATAATATTAAAAACAATAATGATGATCATGACTATCAATGATGCTTGGACAGAGACCAAGAGACATAGCTCATCGTCATCTCTAGCATTTTATTATTATTATTATTATTATCATTGTTTTGCCATACTTTGTAACGATGGCAGCAGATTTGTAGAATGTTTTTTTCATCAAACGCCCACAGTGAAAATCAAAATTCACCTGAACTTGATCGAGTTAACCACATGTTGCATTCACAAATGCAAACAATAAAAAGAAAAAAGAAAAGAAAAAATAATATCCTTTTCATTTTCCTTAAAATTTTCCTTTAAATATAAAATGCTGAAAGAGTCCATTTCCGCTGCTTCCTTTACTTCATGTCCCGGTGACATCGTCACAAAAACTGTATGCAGCGTTTCACTTTTGCAAGAAAGCATGCAGCCAATGAAAAAAAATATGAATGTGGTGGTGACAACACGTCGAGAAGTTACGGTTAGTGCCGTGTACAGTTTCTAATGTCACATCGTGTTTTAAAAAATGTGGGGCTTCATTGTTAAACAGCACGAGTACCGCCCACAATTTTCTCCAAACTTTTTCATTATTCACCCAGTTCTGGATTGACTCTGTGGCTATGCCTTAATCAGTTTTTATACCAATCACTAAGAAAACTAACAAACCATTTTTTCAATGTTGGCTTGCTAAATTCTATTTAATATCGTGTTTGAAGTCGGCCAAAACGTAGCCAGGAGCCTAATTATTATGGATGGTTAATATTAATACACTCAACATCAAAGCATCCTCAGAATATCTTAAAATAGGCCAAGTATAGTGGTACATGTGGATTGAAATATGAATGTTATATTTCAGTGACATCTGAATTCAAATGGAAATATACAATTGCCTTGTTGATTGCTCCATTCAATAAAACGTGGTCTACTCTTCAACTCCTCATTGCGTAGTGGCTAGCACTCTTAGCTGTCACCGCTGAGGCCCGGGTTTGATTCCCGGCTCTGCCAAGGATTTTAACTCTGGTCTAAGGTCTGGAACGGGGTACACTCAGCCTAGTGAGACAAAACTGAGAAGAGGGGGGTTTGATTCCCAACTCAGCCATCCTGGAAGAGGTTTCCTGTGGTTTTCCACTTCTACCTCAGGTGAATGCGAGGATGGTTCCTAACTGAAGGCCAAAGCCGATTCCTTCCCAATCCTGATATGAAATTCATACAAAATCATACAGTCTTCAAAATATTCACTGTGGCTGTATTATTTAGTGCATTTATTTTAAGTATTCTGAGGGTTATTTGGAGTAGAGTGTATTAATATTAACAATATAGGGGGGGGGGGGGGGGGAGAAGGCTGCGGAATACCCAAAATCTTCTTCCGCCATGTTATTCTACGGACGTTTAGCTTCCTTACGGTACATAGGCCAAACCACATATTTTTGTCCATATCTCAATCCAGAGACTGTATTTCATATACTTTCCCACATATCGTGGGCCTATTACTACACCCATCAAAGTACAGTTTCATTTTAATTTCTATTTGACGATAGATACAAAACAAGATGCTGCGTTAGAAGCAAGGGCAAAGGGACATGGAACAACAGCAAAATGAATGCTAGTGATTCAAATGAATGAAGAGAAATCCTTTTCTAAATGCAGGAAAAATCTTTGATTCCAATTTCTAGCTAAGATTTTTTCTAAATATAAAATGTTCTGTTTACGGTACTTTTTGACATAGAAAGTGGAAATGTTTGGATGTAATTCCTCCTTATATATGTTATATTTTAACATGTCCGTTTTTCAAAATTTACTGGAGTTAAAATTTGCTACATGTAAATGTTCATGAAAGTACTGTTAAAATGGTGCAAAGTAAGGAGAGGGTCTTGAAGAACATCCCTGGAAAAATAATTCTATTAGTCACTTTTAAAAGTTTCTGTAGAAATAGTAAATAAAATGTTAGAAATTAAGGGGACCGAGTAGTCATGGACCCATATTTTCTTCATTCTACATGCTAGGTTTACATTAATTTTTCTCCTTTTCTAATTTTCACGGGCCAGTTTTTTTTTTCGTGTGGCCTCCTGAGAGCCCGAGTGCAGGTCTTCCTAATTGACGTCCGTGGGCGACCTGCGCGTCGGGATGAGAGATGGAATGGATGAAGATGAATGAAACTGGACAAGGATGTGGAAGGAAGCGGCCGTGGCCTGTCAGAAGGTACCGTCCCAGCATTTGCCTGGTGTTGAAAATGGGAAACCACGGAAAACCATTTCAAGGACGGCCGACGGTGGGGTTCGAACCCACGCGTCTACCGAGTCAGCAGAGAGCTTGGCCCGATGGCCTAACGGCCTAACGCAGCGCTTTAGCCAGCGTAGCCACTACTGTCGGTACGGGCCAGTTAATAATGGAACGTACATTATGCGGATTATTTTGTTTAGTTTAGCACAGAGAACATTCATTTATCTTATTCCATTCTCATACAAGGTGTTTTCAAACTTCTATGTACGAAATAATTTTGACAAAACACTGTCAACTCGGGGTACCATTTTCCAAAACAATAATATCACCAGAAAAGCCATATTTTAACATATCTATGAGTATATTCTTGTGGATAACGACAGATCAACTGCCGGTCGAACAGCAGATCAAGAGAAGAAAGTCGCAAAGGATTGGCCATACACTGCGCAGATCTGATGACAGCATTTCTAAACAAGCCATGGAGTGGAATCCTCAGGGCCAAAGGAGAAGAGGACATGACATGCCATGGAGGATATCAGTGGAGGAAGAGAGCGAGCTGCTTGGATACTCGTGGGGAAGAATAAAATGCACAGCACGCAGCAGAACCAGATGGCGAACCCTTGTTTCGGCCCTATGCTCCTCAACAGGAGTTTAAGGAATTATATAAGTATGAGTATATTCTGAATGGCCGGCCCCGTGGTGTTGGGGGTAGCGCGCTTGCCTCTTACCTGGAGGCCCCGGGTTCGATCCCCGGCTCCGTCAGGGATTTTAAAACTGACATGAGGGTTGGAACGGGGTGCACTCAGCCTCGTGAGGACAACTGAGTAGCTGTCTGACAGTGAGGCAGCGCCCCGATCACGAAAACCAAGATTAACGACCGAGGGGACCCGATGCGCTGATCACGCGTCACCCCAATATCTGCAGGCCAAATGGCTGGGCAGCGGTCGCTTAGTCGGCCTAGGCCCTTCATGGGCTGTATAGTGCCAGGGGGGTTTTATATTCTGAATGACATAATGAACGTAATAACTTCTCATGTTGATCATTTTTGAATACAATTATTAGCACAAATTATATTGGCTATAAAGTTAAAGAATGCAACGTTGGTTTTTGAACAATTACTAAAAACTGATTAAGGCATAGCTTAGAGTCAATCCAGAACTGGGTGAATAATGAAAAAGTTTGGAGAAAATTGTTGGCGGTACTCGTGCGGGTTAACAATGAAGCCCTACATTGTCCAAAATTAAGTTTATTATTTATGAGAGGACCAGAGAATTAATGAAGGAGGAACCATTACAGGATGGTATAGAGAAATCTAGACAGATGGTATGGACATGTAAAACGAATGGAGGAGAAGAGGATACCCAGGAGAGTACACGAGACGAAGTGGGAAGGAAAGAGACCGAGAGGAAGACCGAGAGACAGGTGGCTGAAGGGGGTGGAAGAAAGCGTGAAGGAGAGAGGAGAAGACTGGACAAGGGTGGAGGCTGAGAGATGGTGGGAAGACAGAAGACGTTGGAGAGGCTTGTGTTCCAAACAGACCCGGCCAGTGGCTGGAAACTGTGCAAGATGATGATGATGACTTGAAATAAATAAACAAATAATACAATTTCAGAACCATAAACTCCACTTCATTTATGATACAGTAATTAGTGATATGGCATATACCGTTCGTCAAGCGAACATCTTGCGATCCTGATTAGATACTTGATTAGCTAATACGTTTAATAAACATTAATAACTTAATTGAATAGTTATACGAACATACTTCGTTTTAATTACATTTAATTATATTTCAGTCCACTTCGTGGCGTCGAGACTTGGCTATCACCATGGAGGTCCACTATTGATTCCTGGCTCTGCCAAGATATTTAATTCTGGTCTGAATACTGAAATGGGGTTCACTCAGCCTCGTTAGGCAAATCTCAGGAGAGGTGGGTTTGATTCCAACCTCAGCCATCCTAGAAGTTGTTATCCGTGGATTTCCACTTCTACTCCAGGAGAATCAAGTTTCAAATCGTGACGTTGAGAGTGACTATCATAAGAGTATATTTTCAACGGGGGTCTTTTCACACTAACTGAAGTAGCGGGGCCCTACCATAACTCTAGGCCCTAAAACAGAGTTACGATCATTTCCAAATTCATCGCAATAGTTATCAGATAAATCACAGATGCCCAAGTACACAAGGCTGATGACGACGATACCCTGACTCCCTAAATGAAACAATAACATATAGATTGATTGGTAGTGAATAAAATGCCAGAAATAATCAGTTGTGGATTGTGCACCACCTAATTTGCTTCAACGTTTTCAATCGGCATACAACCCTGATCTTGCACTTCACAATTTCTACGTTTAGGGAGGCTGAAAGAGAACATTTGACTGGAAAATGATTTGCCGAGGATGAACAAATTCAAATAGTGTTTTCCGAAGGCCAATATGAGGATTTCTGTAGTTAGGGAACTAAGGCATTGGAAGAACGTTCAGATCGTTGTTTGCAGGGACTGAGTGACTATGTAGAAAAATAATATGTTTTCTCTGCCTTACTTTACGCTCTACTGTGTAACCTGACAGATTCATGTGTAACATAATTGGGCTGCGTAATAGCATTTTGGGAGTTTATTTTAGGCTTATTTTCGGATGCGAGCGATTCACTGTTCATACGAACAGCTTCGTCTAGCGTGTTCATTTCTAACTTAGCCTTTATCGCTCCATTTCAAGTACCTCCCTGTCATTGATCCCATCTATTTGTCCCAGAAATCATTCTTGCTACCCTCATATCAGTTACCTCTAGCTTATTTATCAAATATCATGAACCTATACAGCTCTCACTTCCATACAGCAAGGTTGGTCTTAATACTGAGCAATGTAGGGAAAGTTTCGTCTCTACACTAACTTCTTTCTTTTTGAATATTGTAAATCATCACTGAGGACTCAATTTATTGGACTTTCCACACTTCGATTCTAATTCCTTCCCCATACTACCATCCAGAGAGATGATTTGGTTGGTTCCCCAGTTGAGGGGCTGCGACAACGCGGTCATGTAGCCACGTGTACTTTGTGTGTGTGTAGAACCTGTCTGATAACCGGTGTTAATTGTGATGACTGTATTAGTGTGTGATATCTGTTTTTCATTCAAGTGAGGACTGCAGACATTTAATTTTTTCAATTTGTTCCTACTTTTGCCGCCAAATGCCACCGCCACCGTCAACGACTACTAGTTCAGAACTTGATTACCAGATGCCACCGCAGTCGGAACCTAAGAGCGTTTGTCGAATGTTTAACATATATATAATTTAGCTTCACACAGGTGTAATTAGTGGAAGGTTCTTTAACATGCCATAAATCTATGACATGGGACCGCCGGTTTTACTTCCCCTCCGAAGGAAGGCATACTGAGAGAATACACAGCCCAAGTACTTAAACTGTTCCACCTGCTCTAATTTAGTTCCTCCTACCTGGTATTCTATTTTCTAGCATTTCTTTCCTATTGAAATGAAAATCCACAGCCTGCTTCCAGTCTCCGACCGGGTCAGGAATGGAATGAATGAAGCCCCCATCTAGCGGCGAGGATATGAACTGTGCCGGCTGCCGAGGCCTGACGCACTCCTCTGGGGCAATGATTAAATGAATGACAGATGAAATGAAATGATAGTGGAGAGTGTTGCTGGAATGAAATTTTGACAGGGAAAACCGGAGTACCCGGAGAAAAACCTGCCTGCCTCCGTTTTATCCAGCACAGATCTCACATGGAGTGACCGGGATTTGAACCACGGACCCAGCGGTGAGAGGCCGGCGTGCTGCCGCCTAAGCCACGGAGGCTCCCTCTTTCCTATTAAGAATAATAATTATAATACTAATAATAACAGTTTAAGGAAGAAATAAAATTGTACTAATCGCATAAAAAAGACGAATTGGTTGGACTCACAAATTATTCATATATGGTTTAAATATTCTCCCGAAAATAAAGTAGATTCTTATGACAACTGATCTTACAGAAACATTTCCTCAAAAATCATTGAAAATGTTTAGGTAAGTGGTGAAGCAGAGTGGACCGGTTTGTGCAGTGCACGTGGAAATTATTGCCTTGCAGGATACTGCCACGGTTCTGCTCATTTCATCACGACAATGACAACTACACTTGTGAAGCCTCAGAGCTCTTGCCACTCGTCTACCGTGAAATTGCACTGTTTTGTAAAAATTTAACTTTTACAAAATGGTTCTCATAAAGAAATGGAAGATTTCAATAAAAAATATACGTAAAACATTAAACTTGTATGAATGGAGTGGTTAAGAATCTCACTTTTGTAAGAGCTTCCTTCTTTCACAGCTAGTTAATTATTCTCCAGAAACTGCAATAATGTCACGACTGCTTGGTTGAGTGAGACAACCTCATATTCGCGAGGCCAAGGGCCATTGTGAGCCTATTATAATACGAAGGAATACAAAGTCAAGAAACATTACCTGAAAATAAACGCAAATATATCAAGATATTTCTTGAAATTACAGTTTAAAGTGATAGCAGATGAGTACTTACACACACATTCGTCACTTTAAAGCAGTGGTTCTGAACCCACAGACGTCTGCGGACCACTCAGCCTGAAACTGAATCATCTACGGACCACCCCCTCCCCCCCCCCCCCAATACACCTTATTAGTTGTAACCCTTCCTAAATAACACTTATTTTAAAGATATTTCAATTTTAAACCTATAGTCATCGCCGCGAATACATTCAGACGATTCTTGTTCAACGCACATCGTTTTCGAAATCCCCATTTATTGGCCACTTTTATATACGTGCTGGTGGACCCTTTTCTCCAGCGGACCACTCCCGAAGCACTCGCGGACCACCGGTTAAGAATTACTGCTTTAAAGGTATGCTACTGAACGTTCAACTGGATCATACGACAAGATTGAGCTTCATCTTACCGAGAAATATATTTTGCTTTAGTCTACCCTTATTCATTGAATTATAATTGCCGCTTTATGATGCAACAATATAATGGCACTGCCTATAAATCTTTAAATAGGCCTATTTGAGAGGTCATTTGTGTAAGTTTGAGGTCTATATAGATATTATACATCTTATATATATATATATACACCGCGGACAGGCCAACCAGGACCACGCAAATATCACATTTTTATAGGTCTAGTTTCCTTCTTTCTCTTCCAGAAGTCTTTCATCCTGGTCGACTGTGCAGCTCTTCTTTCAATTATACATCTTATATTATATACATACTCTATATTGTATACATCTGCTTTAGGAGAAGTAGTGAGTCCTATAAGATGCACACATAACAATTTGTTTATGTATATTTCAACTATTGCGGAAATAGATAAAGCGTGAAGATGTACCTTTTCTCCTAAACAGTGTATTTAGCTACGGAGAGGCTGGGTCAAGTTAGGCATGAGTTTCCTTAAGAGTTTAGAATTCCTGCTACGTCCAATCAGCGTTGTGCTTTATTAAGGTACGATCCCAAAATTTATCCCAAACTCACATAAACGATGCCATACATATTACCCGAATTTGCATGCAAGGGGAAATCTTACTTTTCGTTAGCATAAAGATCGATATATTGAGAGTTAAATTATATCCAAAGTATGCAAGCATTTTGTGGTTTGTTGCTTACGTTCATTCCGAACTAATCCCCAGATTTCTCCGAGTAGATGTACTGCAATTCACTCTCTTTGGAATATAAGCCTAAAATAAACTCTCAAGTATGTTATTATATGAATCGGCGTGGTAGATCACCTGACTAGCATAATCACTTTCCTTCTTGGATGTTATATTTCTCCTAGCCACCGGAGTCTGACTGCATGTGTGGAGAAGGAATGCGATGAGACATGCTCAAAAATGACCAGTGCAAGGCTGAAGGATCAGTTAAATTATTGAGTAGAGTAAGTACATCAGTCTATCTTCAGGTTCTTTAAGTCCAGTCATTTCAATTTTATCTTAGGTTAGGATTTGTTGCAAGTAACGCCTATGGCCATATGGCCAAGCTATTTGTGGACCTGGAGGACGTGGGTTCGAACCCAAACGTCGGCCGTCCTTATCCCATTATCAACTCCCATCAAACGTCAGTAGGGTACCTTCTAGCAGGCTACGACCGCTTCCGTCCACATCCTTGCCCAGTTTCACTCATCTTCATTCATTTCAGCAGCAAGCAAGGAAGGAAGCTTGTCTTTTATGTTACCGTTATTATAAGTGTAACATGTACTCTAAATCCACAATGACCTTCAGTCATAAATGTAGGCCTGATTCACATTTTGAAAAGTAAAATAGCCTAATGTTTGGCACTTATTAATGTTTTGTGTTTTTTAACAGGAATGCCAATTGTTATATCGATGAAACATATACAAATCATAAAGGTAAAACATACAGTCAAAAATTCAAGCGTAAAATGGTGCACTTTCATTTGTTAATGAAAATGAGACTGCAAAAACATAATTAAATAAAGTCTTTATCTTAAGATACAAATTAATTTCACACGTTAACTCAGCTCGCATGTTTGTCGCAATGTTAAATGATGTAATTAACACATAATTATATCAATCGTGTCGAGCAGCCGTCCATGGTTCTTTGCTCGGTTTGCTCCTCTGGTGGCCAAGCGAAGAGCATGCCGCCACTTGGCGTCATTAGGCCAGTCGCACCGTAGTGCCGCGGCCGTTGGCTCGGAGACAAACCACTTCCACCTTGAGGCCCATCTGTGAGGACATCGCCAAACTCAGGACTATTCCGGTCTCCCGTATTTGACCGAACCTCCAAACACGACTTTATAAGTAATTATTTACAGTCGGCAATTATGTGAGTGGAAGAATAGCAAGGATGAATAGCGATTTTAAATACTGGCTCGTACAATTATGCTCTTCAATGTATGGGCACCTACAGGCACGGATCTAGAGCTTGGCTTTTTTTGGGGGGGGGGGGGGGTTCAGAGAACCGAAATTGTTAAGAAAATTGGTATCACTAAAAACGCAATCACAAAATAACCAACGTACAAAACCAGACCATTTTTTTGCAAGCTACATGGATAGAAATTTGATGCGTTTAGCGCACCAAAATATTCGTACAAATTGCAACGGCGTGTTTTGCGACGTTTACATCGAGCTTCGAGAAAAGTATCAAGGCATGTTACAGTTTCGGCAAGTCGAGTTGGTACCAACGAAGGGAAAAAGTCACATCTTAAATTGCCAACCAAGCTTGCAGTTTGGACGTCGGCAATTTTTTTTGGTGCAAAAAAAGCCCCAAATTCCTATCCGTGCATTGCTACACATTCATCGTGACATTTCTATAAACATCGATTCGGTAATCACAAGGTTTGTTAAACAAAATAGACGAGTTGATTTTGTTATATAAATAATCGTTTTTATATTACAGGTATGAATTTGTAAATATGTACACTTGTAACAGAACATAATAATTGCAATAAAGATATTTTCAGTATTGAATAAAATGAAAAAAACTGTTTTTCAGTTAAAATTCGTTAAGTTTTATTTGTCTGGTTATTGCGTTTTCGTTTTTTTGAGTTTGCAAAAAAAAAATTGGTCTCCGTTTGACCCCCGTGACCCCTCCTCCCCCCTTAAATCCGCGCCTGGGCACCTACACGTGGATGTATGCTGAGTGACTTTGAAATAGTGTCCATTAATGTGCAAATAATTCTGAAAGAAACACGGCGCTTTACAGAATTTTTGTAGTTGCTATTCTTTTTAATTTAGTTAGACTGTTCGCTACCGCATGCCATACTTCTTATGATGTTCCAGTAGCAGAAAGCAGTTACAAATTAAATAATTTAATCGGTCGGAGATGAAAAGCATTAAGTCAAAAATGGTCATTTTTGTTAAATAATTAGTATTCTGAAGTATTGACCCAAGGTCCTTGGAACGACATAGAAAAGAATTAAGTCGGCTGCACACAAAACATGTTCATCTTACCAGTAGGAGAATAAGCACGGAAGCTCACTGGCAAGGCAAAATCCATCACAAAGAAATTTGTTTTGTGGGCTTAAGCCAGAAACCACTGCTTAGTATGATCAGAAGAGAAAAGCATTACGTCAATGACTTGCTGTCTTTCAGCGCCGTATTCCGTACTTAATGTTGGATGCACTGCAAGATTCCCGCATGTTACAGTGCTATTGTAAATTACATTTGTACTGGGTTTAGGTGGTTTTTACGTTACAAATCCATTTTAATAGTACATTATGCAACGAGCCTATAATGGCTATAATTAAGACACGAGTATTTTTTATAAAACGAGCGTATGCGAGTTTTATAATTTCCATACGATTGTCTTAATTACCATTATAGGCGAGTTGCATACGACTGTTTATGTTCGACGATAATTATAACTTTATTGTATGTTTTAACATAAATATTCATAAATATCTGTTGAGAGTCAGCTACTGGAATTTTGTGATCGCAGAGCGAGCGTTGGGTGTTATATCTCTGCCTTTCAAGAGCTTTGAACGACCGACGCATGCGCTCTGTGTATTTGCAATGCCATATGCAAACCATATGTTTACATCTGCCGTCCCTCAGTAATATTGTCACCGGTGTCAGTTGAAGACAATGCGCTGTGTAGAAATTAGTGTTGGTGATTTTAAGGTACAGTGCTATTTCTTGTCTCATATTCGCCAGTTTATTTACGCGAACATATGGACGGTGGGTATTCCATGTCGGTAATTTATTATAGTTCGATGTTGTGTTTATGTCCGACATGTTGGATTTTGAGCGCATGCGCGAAGTTATCGTTACCTAATTGGTCAATGAACGAGCTCTGATTGGCTGGAGAAACTGTTTCATAATGGAAAACAGTGTTATAATGACCATCATTATGATACAGTTATCTGACACATAATAGTGAGGGTCGAACATAAAATAAAATATCATGTGAAATATTCAATATGGATGGCTTTATGTCGCACATATCTGACCACGGAGCTGAAAGGCATTAAGTCACGTTTGCAAAATTGATTACAAAAGTATGATAATTAAGTTAAAATTAATGTAACGCTAACACAAATATAACCTGAATAGTTGCTTCACAACATAGATGGCTAATATAGTGTGTTTGATAAGTTCTGTTCTGTCAATGACGATTTATCTGTCTCCTGAATAGTAGTGAAAACTGATTTAATGCTTTTTAGCTACTACCGATTTAATTTAACTATAACTTAGACCTATTTAGTAACCAAAATACTGAACCAGACCCAGGATTTCACTTACCGACAAATAGATATGAACATGGAATTACGAATCCAGTTTAATATATTTTATATCTTAACCTCTCTTTGTTGGAGTCACTCTGTTGATGTCACCTGCGATGTCCGCCCCCTCCATCCTAACTAGTGTGGTAGCTTTTTAATCTTCAATGGGACAATTTATTTCTATTCGTGGCGACACAATAATAATTTGGAGGCTATGTACTTCTGTATGACAACCCCTTGGTGTAATTACTAGCATATTGGCTGTCTTCACGAAGGTCCGGGTTTGATTTCGACTCTGCCAAGAAACTTAATTCCTGTCTGAGGACTGGGAACGGGCTTCACTCAACCTTGAAATGAGACGAGTTGGTTCGATTCCTACCTCAGCCATCCTAAAAGTGATTTTCCGTGGTTTGCCCACTTCTACTCAAGGCGAATGCTGGGACAGTGCCTCAATTAAGGCCACGGCCACCTCCTACCCAAATCCTAGATCCAGTTGCAAATAGAAACACTAGTACATACATCACAAGGACACAGAATACCACATAGATTTCACAGACACACCCAAGTATACGGAGTTACATAAAACAATATCGCAACAATATTCTACATGCAATAATATTTTCAGTTCATAATTCTGTGCATCTGTGAAGTAATTAATAAGTAATAGAACATAAGGGAGTGGTACATGATCGGAGAGTGTCCTGTCATGTAATAATAATAATAATGTTATTGGTTTTACGTCCCTTTTAACTACACTGGCTTTTAGAGACGCCGGGGTGCCGGAATTTTGCCCCGAAGGGGATTTTTAACGTGCCAGTAAATGTACTGACACGGCTCCCTCGCATTTGCGCACCCTCAAATGCCAGCTGACTGCGCCAGGTTTCGAACCTGCAACCTTGGGCTCAGCAAGCGAGAACGTTACCCCTGAGCCACGCAGCCAGACAAGTCCTGTCATGTGGTCGCACGCCTTCTTGCACGCCGCGTGATTTTGACGGGTATGCCTCTCCCTCGCTCAAGTTGTGCATCTACCTCGAGCGATGCTCTAAGTCTTATCCACTGTCCCATGTGCGTTCTGGTGACACGGTAGCTTAACATCACTGATCTAACGGGCAAAGATACTTTAAGCTCACCTTCATTCTTGCTCTAAATTACTTCCCATTCCTCGACATTGAAGGCTTGCGAGTAATCTATTTGCCCATTCACATCCATACTGGTATAGAAATAAATAGGGCCTTCATAATTTTCCTAGACATTAAACATTTGACCAGTTGCGGTACGGTATGTGATTCTCGTGAATCTGACGGCCATTTCTGGCATTAGACGTGGAGCAGGCATCTGAATTGTAGAGAACGTCTTGTAGAAACAGCAAGATTTTTTTTGGCACCACTAAATAAAATAAAAAAAGCCTTATTCGTTCTTTCACTGTCATCCTAAAATTCGTAACCAAGGTAGCAGGACCGACTCCTGCTGCAGTCAGATGGCATTTGAGGGTGCACATATGCGAGGGAGCCGTGCCAGTAGATATACTGGCACGTTAATGATCCCCTTCGGAGCAAAATTTTGTCTCCCTGACGTTCCTAAAAGCCATAGTAATTAAAAGAGACGTGTAACAAATAATGTTATATTATTATTATTACGGTACTATTATTATTATAAAACACGCAATCCCTTTCAGTAGAAGGAGTAACGTTCCTGATTTAAGCAACACAATACCCCTTGTTGCCACAATCGGTGTTTAAAAAAGCAGCCACCGAAGTCTTAAGGAGTAACAATGCTGATATACCAGGTGAATCAGCTGCCCCTAATAATATTGTTTTATGCAGCCAAACTAACGCCTGTTGTCAGGAAGTTCGACATTGCTCTGCTTGCATCCCGTATGGTACTAATGCACTGCAGGCATATCGCGCAAACAATACTGAACACTATTATCTTTCCCTCGTATTAGTTTGTAGTCACATCGAAGGGGAAAAAATATAGTGTTCAGGATATGCTTGCAGTGCATTAGTATTATACGGGATGCAAGGTACCTTCCTGGTAACAAGGCTGCATAAAACAATATTATTAGAAGCAGCTGACACCCGGTATATCCACTCTTGTGTGGGCAATTGAGTAGCTACCTGATACGAAATAATCAGCAACTCATATATTAACGTTGGTGATGGTGGTTATCATGTTGATTCCGTAATAATAATAATAATAATAATAATAATAATAATAATAATAATAATAATAATAATGTTTTTGGTTTTACGTCCCTTTAAACTACTGTGGCTTTTAGAGACGCCGGGGTGCCGGAAGTTTGCCCCGAAGGGGATCTATAACGTGCCAGTAAATCTACTGACACGGCTCCCTCGCATTTGCGCACACTCAAATGCCAGCTGACTGCGCTAGGATACGAAACTGCAACCTAGGGCCCAGCCAGCGAGAACGTTACCGCTGAGCCACGCAGCCAGTCCCGTTGATTCCGTGAACCTCGATGCAGTTCAACAGGAGGCAGTCTTGCTTGGTAGGCCATATCCCCAATTTAGACGTTGCACCTTAATGTATGTTTTTTTGGTTAGTAAATAGGAAAGCTTTGCTATTATTAATTAGTATACAGCGTTAATTATTCAAACATCTACGCAACCCAGTCGATTTCGTTGTGTGGCCGAATGTGCTATAGTGAAGCGATTTGCCAGATAAATAAATACATAAGTAGTAATACTGTAGTAAATAAATGGGCTGAAGTTCCTCTTGGCTGGGGAATGACGCTCTTTGCCACCCATTTGGTTATGATCCTGGGAAATGTTTCATGAGACGACGGAATTAAGATAAGAATGAAAGAGAAGAACATACACTGTAAATTCACGTCCAAAATGGAGCTCAATAACATTTTATTTGACAACAGTACAGAAGAATTGTAAGGAAACAAGTTTTAACTTATTTAGTAAAGGTAACTGAACCCATAATTGTTTGGTAACTGATCAGACAGAGAAGTATTACTGCATCTCATTACTAATGAACTGATGAAAGACAGGAGTAACACGTTATTTTTTATCTATGGACGGACTGGTTGCATGGTGCAGCAGTAGCGTTCTCACCTGCTGTCCCCAACGTCGTAGGATCGAATCCTGGCGCAGTCAGTTGACATATGAGGGTGCACAAATGTGAGTGAGTCGTGTACATCGATTTACTAGTATGTTAGAGATCCCATTCGGGGCACGATTCTGGCACTCCAGCGTCCCTTAAATCCTCAGTAGTTAAAAGGGACGTAAAACCAATACAATTATTTACCACATCTATAGACTGCACTGGGTTTTGTAATGACTTTAAGATTAGTATATTCAAATAAATAACGTTATGGGTTTATAATTATATCCTGGAAATGATAATTAACGTGAAAGGAAATATCTACTTAAACGGCTCTCTCGCAATAAAACACCCACAAACGACACCCGACTGCTCCAGGATTGTATCCGGCAACTTTAGACACAGAGATTGAGCGACTTTGCCGTCATTCCACACAGCTCGCTGGTACGTTAACATTTGCATTCCTTCAGTGGCCACGCTGGCTACTCATGTATCGTTAAGCAACGTGATGCAATGTTATAATTGTTATCTTGGTCATAGAAAACATTTTTTAAAAGAATTAAGCATTAATCAAAGCAGCAATCTTCTTCATGAAGTAAGCAAGGCACACTCGAAAGGCACAGGATATTAGAAAAAGAACATGGTAACCTTGAGGGTACAGCCCATTCCTTGCACTTGCTGCAGCAAACTCGTCTCGCGCAACTCTTGGACGACAACTATTATTCGTAATTTGTCTTCCAACTTTCTATATTTGTAGGGTATTACTTAAACACGCAGAATTGTGATAGGATGACGGCACTTGAAAGAGTGCAGCCCATTACTGTAGTTTGCCAGAAGTTTGGTTGACATTAAGAAAGTTTGTGATAATCCATCAGTTTATCGCGTTGGTTTTAAGATCATTTTCCTTAGCGATGGTAAACTTGGTGCATTAGGAGATTTTTATTTAACTCAAAATTTGATATTTTACAGATTTTTCCTCAGTTCTATATTATTTTCATGCAACCTTCAAATGCAAAGCCATAGAAGACCTTTTTAAGGACGGTTTGAACCCCAAGATCGGAGAGGGTTGGGCACCATAACCTTGCGTTGTGCCTTAGCGAGCATAGCTCTCACGTCACTATTAATAATTATAATTTTTGACCATGGAGGCTTCCAACTATTAGGTCGTGTGTTACAGTATACAAAGAGTAGACCCCAACAGATGGACGGCACAAAATTAAAATATCTAATGAATGCGAGAGGCGAGTCCGCGATCCTGGGCTTTGCCCGCTGTTTCGACTGTCACATTTGTGAGATATTTAAATTTCCTACTGCCCATCTGTATTGTTTTTATCTTCGCATAATACACGATCTAATAGCTGAAAGTCTGCTAGGCCATTAAAATAAAAATCCAGTTCTCAGCATTATCATTTATAATTTTTATTACTTGGAAAGGACTTGAAACTAAATTCCCAGGCGACTTCTAAGACCATTCGCAACAATTAGATAATGTTTTTATAAATTAATTTTAGAAGCTTGAGACATCGTGGTCATCAGTCTCGTGTATTTGGTGTGTATTGAACTACTGTAGTCTGATTGCCTGTGTTTATGTTGTGACTATGGTAGTGTGTGTAATGGGGCTATTAAGGTTGGGAATGGGGTAGGTGCCCGGAACGTGAAATAAGGTACTATAGTGTCATTTGTCTGGAGGGAGTGCGTAAATACCCAGGGAAATTCATACTCAGGATAGCCGCTGTCAGCGCCGGGATTCGAACCTCATACTGCAGACCGTATTGCAATCGTGGTGCGCATTTCAAAGCGCACGGCTCCGCTGCGGAGCACTACAATTTGATGCTATATTGGAAAGCATACCATTTGTGTAAATTCCAGTCGTTAACAATTTCACATTGAGATTTGAAATGGTTATTGTTGTCACATAAGTCTATATACGTTATTTTCCCCAACATATTAGTATTTCCAGTTCGGTTATATGTTCTCTGACATGATTTAACTAGACTATGCATCAGAGCAGCGAACACTGAGAAAACAGTAAATTAGAACAAATTAATGAGGATGATGAGTTTTGGATTGCGTCTTGAAACACGATATTTTTAAGTTTCGCAAATCCAATGGCTAGATTGAGGATGGCGGCAGACATGCGTAGGGCTGCTTCTATATGTATTGTGGATTGCACACTAGAAAGGAAAATTATTAATTAGAATAATCCCACTTAGACGCCGGTGATTACTATGTGCTATTGTGGTTATTTTGTTGCTGTAGCTACAACTGTAAGTCTGTATACATAATTCTTTCCAGTAACGCGAGGAAATCGATCAATAATAATAATAATAGCATTACTAGGGACCTGTGCGAGAAATCTCGCATGTTCCTTAACCACCCGCCCGGCTTTACTGTTATGCGGGCTTCTATAAATATATTTATTTGTTTAAACGCACATTTTAGACAAATTGTCGATATTTATGAAATATCGTCACTGTTGCGGGTAATAATTCTGTTTGGATATTCTTTTAAATGCACAATGGGTTGTGTGCGCCCCATGTGTACAGACTACCCATCCGGCTCTGGTGTTATGCGGGCTGGACGCGACACAGTTCTGCCAGGGGCTAAAGTCTTTTTTGTTTGATCAACACACTTTTTAAACAAATAAATATATTTCCGTTGACTTTTCAAGAAATGCAAGTTTTTTCCTGTGCTATTAAGACGATTTGGAAGATTTTGGCACAAAACGCACCTTCGAAATCCTTCTAGTTCAGAAGCTTGAGTTTTTTTTGTCGGATGAACTTAGCGTATTATATAAAGTAATAGATAATATTCTGGAAGCCTCCGTGGCTTTAGGCGGCAGCACGCCGGCCTCTCACCGCTGGGTCCGTGGTTCAAATCGTGGTCACTCCATGTGAGATCTGTGCTAGACAGAACGGAGGCAGACAGGTTTATCTCCGGGTACTCCGGTTTTCCCTGTCAAAATTTCATTCCAGCAACACTCTCCACTATCATTTCATTTCATCTGTCGTTCATTTAATCATTGCTCCAGAGGAGTGCGTCAGGCCTCGGCAGCCGGCACAGTTCATATCCTCGCCGCTAGATGGGGGCTTCATTCATTCCATTCCTGACCCGGTCGGAGACTGGAAGCAGGTTGTGGATTTTCATTTTTTTCAATAGATAATATTCTAATAATAATAATAGTAGTAGTAATAAACTTAGCTCATTCTACAAACGGAGAAGACTCGTGATGGGCGCGGTCACGAAATAGATGTGCAGTAGTGTAATGTGAGGTTTATGTAATCTGTACTGTACAGTGTAATCTACAAACATTATACCTCAGTACAGATGGTTCCTTGCTATGACCGAACCTGGCAGTAACTTGAAATGTAACCGGACTATGCCGTGATAATGATAAGAAAAAATAAACAATAACAATAGTTATAAAAATAATAAAAATTCAGTCTGTTTTAATTATTGTTATTCATAGAAATGATTAATATTATTATTGTTAATTAGAGAAATGATTAAAAGTTTCGGAAATATGGATCCAGAAGACGTAAATGGCCTCTGTCAAGAGCACAAAAGGAGGAACTGATCGATGGAGTCAAGAAACAGAGGGAGGATGTCAAAGTCGGTAGACCTCGTGGCGTAACTGTGCTAGTTAAATTGTACACCAGAGCTGAGAGGGCAGCTGCAGTAAGTCCGGAGATCGTGGATTCGAATCCCGGCGCTGGCAGTGGCTATCCTTAGTGTGAGTTTCCCCCTGGCTTTTCAAAACTCTCTCCAGATATATTTCGGAATAGTAACTTACCCATTCCTGTCCCTGATGCAATTACACACACTACTACACTCATCGCAACAATAGAGGTTATCAGACAAGTTTTACAAACACCCAACTACACGGGACTGATGACCAAGGTTTTCCAAGCCCCTAAAATGACTTAACAACAACTAAATCGGTAGAAGAACAAGATCAAGACACTGAAAACCGATATGGTTGTTAACACGCAGTCCAAAGAGGCTGAATTCGAATGCAAATAATAATAAAAAAGAAGAAGATATTGCTTAAGACCTTCCGAGAAGCCCTCTACAGGTCAGTCAAGTTGACGCCCGCGTGGGACCCGCACGTCGTATTACGGATAAACTTATGGTGGGAATGTCACCAACATCCAATTTTAGAGCCAGTAAAATAAACAAGTTAAAATCTCAAGAACCGTCCAGAAATCGATCCTGGTGAAGACTGAACCAAAGCGACCTATTCACGTAACCTAGAAACCGGATATTATTATTCAAATATCTACAATATACTCACGTTTTATTAAGTCATATAACTGATGGACAACAAATCATTGCTCTACCTGAGAGCATAATTGGTGAATAGACGAAGTCATAAACATAGCTTAAGTTATATCGTGCTTTTTTCCTGAATTTATATAAAGAGCTATGATTGGTTAAAAAGAAGGAAGTATTGGAATGTTGGAAACATACGCGCGTTGTGGTGGATGGCCATTTTGAACTACATTACCGTACCAAATTACGGGCAAAGAAATATTTATTACGTAGATTGAACATCGTGATCACTAGCCCAATGTACTTGGGTGCGTATAATATGTATGTAACCTACGTTACTGAGGTGTTAGTAGTACTGAGTGCAGGCTATTTTTAACCCAGGCTAGGATTGGAAAGGAGTTGGCCGTGGCCAACCATGCCAACCTTTGCTTGGAGAAGAAACGCGAAAACACGGAAAACCACTCCTGGATGGCTATGGTAGAAATCAAAGGCACCCCTTCTCATTTTAGTCCTGCGAGGCTGCGTGTATCCAGCTCCGATCCTCAGACTGGAATTAAACTTCTTGACAGGACCAGGAATCGAACTCGGACCTCACGGGCGACAACCAAAATGCTAACTTCCACACGAAGAGCTGGCACATGAAGACGCGGTGAGTGATACTCCTATGAAACGACGTCAGCATCGTGGGTAGGTAATTAGTACTGCTATGAAACGACGCCAGTACCGAGGGGTGGTGGTTGGTACTGTTATGCGACGATGCCTTATCAAGAGGATTTGAGTGATACTGCTATGAACCGACGCCAATATCGAGCGGTGGTGAGTAGTACTGCTATCAAATGACGCCTGGTAAATATGAGACGAACGACGCCAGTTTCGGGACATGGGGCATGGGACATGAGACGACGCGAAACGGAAACGAGTTGCGTTTAGGCAACCCGCACTATGGGTGCGAGAAGCCTAGCGGCCTATGTTTACGGCGATTTGCATACAGGAGCGTGCCGACCAGAAAGGAATCATGACAGAGAAACGAGCTCGATTATTGCACCAGAGCAGAGTATTCACCGAGGCTTGCAATGAACGGGGTCTGAGTTATATCTACATGTTTGCCATTAAAGTAAGCACATATTAAGGATCCAATAAACGTGTAACTATTGTTCAACAGTAGAGGTTACCCGTACAGTAAGCTCGTCTGATGCAACTGACACCATTTGGGTAACTGGCATGTCAACCATACAGTTTTAGTTACTCAAACCATAACTACATTTCTTAGCACACCTGGGAATCAAACCGGAGCCTCTGAGCTGATAGCTAATAATAATAACCACTACACCACCTACAGAAACACTTCTCATATCTCATATTCAACCTTAGAGAAACGGGAATACTAGCATTCATTATCGTTCACATTCTTTGACATAAAATAGCAAATCCAGGAAATAATTCATGAAGAAAATCAAGAAATATAAAAGAAAAATAATTAATGGAAATGCAGCTAAAATAAATCAGAAACCCCCAATTACGTCAAATTGGCCGGTTAAAAGTCCACTGCATTATTTGTTAGCATATGAATTAAAGGGTTCAAATTTAAATTCAAAAGAAAGACACCGGAGGCCGGAGCAATATAGTCTATCCTCTGATCTGGATAACTTGTTGCTTAAATAAAATATACTGAAATTTATTTATGTAGACTATGTATCGCGTCTATTTCTCTAGCGTACTAGATTGACTCTCTTCTCTCCCAAATTTGCCCCTTGCCTATCAAATCTGGCACGTTTCATCTCTGTGTGTGTATTGAAATCGAGCCAGTAAGGTTTCATATACCGTGCCTCTCATCAAACTATCCATCTACTACAGTAGTTAAACATTTAGTTCTTCCCCACTCTCTTCAAATAAATAAATAAATACATAAATACATACATAATAAAATAAATACACAAATAATTTCATTACCATATTTAATTAATTAATTGTTTGATTTCAAAATATACAAATAAATAAATTAATTAAATTTAAAATGTATGAATGAATACATAAAACATACATAAAATATGTAAATAAACATAGTAAACAATCGATCGATCGACCGATCAATAAATCAATCAATCAATTATTTCTTCATTACATCTATGGATCATATTATCAATAATTATTTGCCATTAATTCATACATTTATTTTAGTATTTACCCACTTGAGCGATTACTTAATTAATGATTCTTTCAGAAAATAAGCGGAACGAATATCGAATGGGAATTCATTAATTGTTTTTGTGTAAATCCGTGCGCAACATGTCAATGGATATGTTTTCTGTGTTTGTGTTCAGCCACTCCGAGATATCAAATAAGATGGTAGCATGAGACTGGCTAGTACATAATGGATACTATCTTTCGCAGGCTGGTAGTAAATGGTTTATTGTCAGTGTCCCATAACTGTATTGTTCCCGAACATCGGAAGAACTCTCCTAATAGACACAACATTAATATGATATTATAGTGCGGTATTGGACTCTAATTTACAACCCATCCTCCAATCAGAATGTAGATGAACATAGAGGCCACATCGACAGTCCTGCAATAGCATTATGGCTAACATGAAACTAACGATACATTAAGAGCACCAATTACTGAATACAGAGTGATTTAAAATATCTTGGGGTGAGGCACAATTACTTTATAGATGTATAAAACGTTCGTTTATGTTCTCCTGAAAGAATGAATGTGGATGAGCCAAAGTTATATAACTCACATATTTATTGTACATAAGTATTGCCCGATGGCGAATAGAATAGCATTGTAAATAAATCAGAAGCCTTATCACCTCTTGGATGTTTTTGTTGCTTCATTTAAGTGCCTGAGACGTCTTTGGGGGTTAACTCTGTGAATTGGGTGGATAAGGTATTAGTCTGATAACCTTTATGGCTGGAGTATGATGCCTGGAGCGTGCTACTGAAATTGTTGGAGTTTATGATTTTGGTAGGAGCCCTGGGACTTGAAATAAGGTACTATTTTTCTGGAGTGTTCGTCAGAAAACACACACTCACAATGGCCACAATCAACTTACAATTCAAAACTTTTTCACTGATTTTGCAGCTAACTCCTCCTTGTAGTCATTGTGTGCGCAGTTTTAACTATGCAATTTGAAACAAAATTCAAAGCCAGAGTTTTACGGCCTCTGCTTTCATCGTTAATTCAGCATCATTTATTAACCCTTATAGCGCCAGGTGGCAGATATATCGATGTCTTTAAGTTCCATGAATAACTGGATTCTTGTTCAGAGCCAATTATGATAAATATGGCCTTCCCCTTGAGCGAAGATGAATCAAGATTTGTAGGCTGTCAAAAATATATTAAAATTTACAATTTAAATTTTAAAATAAAAACATTTATATTGTTTTAAATGAAACAAATGAAACAACGTTTTAATTATTTAGTATCTAATACGTTTAGTAGGATAGAGTAAAGTTACTCCGTGATATCAAGTAACACCGTGATAAAGTGTATTTCCTCTATCACGACAAAAGTTCAAATCGGAAAGTTCTAAGTTTTTACCAACAGATGGAAGCAGAAACCAGGAATCCAGGGAGCCCTTGCGCTCTATTTTTGGCCAACTCAAAGAAGTTGAAAAAAAAATATTCTCAGAGAGTTGACATTTCAACAAATGATGCACATCCAGTGAAATCTGTGGTGAAGATTTTAATTTCTTATAAACAGCTCTTTCATTGCATAAGTTTCATTTTGACACAAGTCAGAGTTAAGATACAGCCAATACGTATTTAAAATTGCATGCATGTAGTGTTACGCATACAAGGTGTGTGAGTTTAGCAATAAGTTCGTTTTTCTTAGGTTTGACGCTGAGATGGCGCCAAAACGGAATAAAGAGGCTCACTCATACACAGCTGAAACACTTACAGAAGCATTGCGGTTGGTGAAGGAAGGAGGATGAACAGTATTCAAGGCCAGTAGACGTTTTAGTAACCAGTGGAGTACACTAGAGGATTATTGCACAAAATATTTAGTCGATCCAGGAAGTGCAACCCTTGCAAAAAATGGAAAGTCATTCGTTATTACACCTGAACTTGAAGTGAAGATGGCCTATGTCAAGATAGACACAATAGGATTGGTCTAGGCCTGATTCCAGACCCCCAGACGATGATGGCTGTGGTGCGTGCAGTGGCTTCCCTTGCGGATGACGCCAAGAGGAAGAATGGGGCTGAATGGATGGAGTGCCAGTTTTGTAATGTCTGGTACCTACAATGTCTATTTTATGTATGAGAGATGCGAGGAATAAGATATTAACTAAGAAGAGCCAAGTAGACTTAAAATATGTTTTATGTTTTTTTTTTTTTTTTTAATTTTTTTTTTCAATATGGGCAATATGGGGAAATAGAAACTTATGCATACGGTTTGAACACTTTCATTGCATTAAACATTAGTTATCACGCTTAAGAAGTACACTGAAGTACACCACGCTGTCACGGAGTAACTTGAACACCATCACGGAGTAACTTTAATATCACGGCGTTACCAACTTCTACTACCGGAATTTGTTAGTTAATACCTTCAAATAACTTATGGATATTTGTACAAGCCAGAAATGTTCCGTAGGGTATCCCTCTTTAACATGAAACGAATCGAAATAACTGAAATCTATAATATCCGAAATAGTAACAAAAAAGCTTAGTATCACGGAGTTACTTAACTTTACCCTATATATTTACCTGTTACAGAGAAAATATCAATATTCTATCATAAAAGTAGGTGCCAATGACCTCGCTGTTACACCCCTTAAAACAACAATAACTAACTCACAATTTTAAAAATATAGATAGGGGATAAAATTCGTCGAGAGCGGGCCATCCTTGAGACTGGAGTAAGCTAAAGAATAGCCTACTACAATTTGGCTGCGGTCCAGTAAAGTGTCCGTGAGTTAGCTCTCTTTTACTCGCGATATTGTGGCCATGGTTGTGAAAAGCCTCACCCCCGCTCGTGAGATGTACTTCGTCAAAAGGACACAATTCACACTATTTTTTACTAAACTTTCCGTATTGGAGAACGCTGCTATCTGTATTCCGTTAACATCCGGACAAAATAACACGCCTTGCTATGCATCTGAAACTAACGTCAATAAGATACGTTAATATATTTTTTACTTGAATGTTTATTGATTTTTCGTACACAACCCTCGTGGCGAAAAAAAAAACGATAAATGGAGGGATGTGAAGCCGAAGTCATTCAGTGTGGTATAACGCTCCGATGTTATGTTCATTTCAGTGCTAAATATAGGCCTACTATACTCATAGCTTGTAACCGAGTCTTAGGTATAGCATGGAAACACATTTTTTCACATCAATTTGGTACATCTTGTGATACATTGCTCATGTTCATAGCTACACATATCATTTTACAATTATAAGCTAACTTTGCAATTAGAACGTATTCATTATTATAAAGTTGACTTTCCCATAAATTGTACATCAATGTACTTTCACGGTGTATGAGATATCAACGGACTACTTCCCCAAAATTTGTAACTTAATGTGAAATTAAACACACAGGATCATGTAGGCTATGTAAAGCAACTGACATACTGTTCTCAACATTTATTACATTTGAGAATATTCCGAAGTAGGATACATTTAAGATGCAAGCAGGCCCATCCATTGAAGGCGATGAACTTTATGTAAAGTGGGATAGTGAGTTCATATGCCAGTAGCATTAAAGATGCTGTTTGTGACAGGTATGGCAGTAATAAGATATTGCTCCTTGCCTCTCCGTACCCACTTTGTTATAGCTTCTCAGAGTGCTAAATCGACCGCAGTTTGTGTGTCCCACTGTGAGACTTCTTTATGAAGGGCTGTATCCTGTATTGTATCTCTGACAATTATTACCAACATCGTCGATTGCTAAATAACATAGTCCGTTTGGGAAGTGTGCAGCAGTAGCATAGAAATAGTGAGTCAATTATTTAGTTGCAATGTGTTCTTAGTGGTCAATATCACACGTATAGTAGAATGATTTGATACGATCCCGTGTGTCCTGATCCCTAGCTAAACACCATGATGTTTATGTTACTCTCTGATCCAGGCTTCTTGCTGATGAACTGCGATAATGGTGCTCCACGAATAATTCATCTAACAAGAAAGATTCATATAAGCTACAAGTACAGATCCTCTGGAACCAACTGCAGTGATGTTCAGTAGGTCACTATTTTGAAAGACTTGAAATGGACTTGTTTTCGGGCGTAGACCGTTGTTGCGGGGCAGAATGCGTGCATGGATGGAATATAGATTTGATTTTAGTTCGCGACTATAATCTCATTTTTAAGTCCTACTTCGCCGATGTGACCGTTACAATTGGAGTTATTCTCCAAAGTAATTTCGGTAAATCAAAAGGATCCAATTGTAAGGTACCAACAATAGAACAGTGGTCACACCTCGTCATATCACGTGGATTGCTCTTCAGTGTCTTCGAGGATGGACTATTGTGGCGTACGCGGAAAGCGTGCCTGTCCAGAAAGCATAGATTTAAGGCTTACTCTACAGATAATTATTATATCGTAGGGCTATGTTTAGCGTCGCCTTTAACTACTGTGGCTTTTGAAGTACCGTGGTGCTGGATTTTGTTTTGGAGGGGATATTTTACCTGTCTATCGACTCGACTCACACCATTTAAGCAACCTTCAATAGCCTACTAACGAACTGTGCCAGAATATTCATTTCCGCAATATCAGACAAAGTACTTAAGCACCTTACGGATTCACAAAGCCAGCCAAACCCCGATGAGGTTGGTGATGTACTTCATCAACGTACAGTAACATGAAACTCCATAACAGTTCCGACTAGTGAAATTATATCTATTAGACGCATTAAGCCAAGGAATGAGGAGCACACTTTAACACACACTACTTTAGTGTGATAAACACAGATATAACATTACATGTATTTCGAATGTATCCAGAGGAAACTTGTGGTGGTACACCAGTAATCATTTTGTGATTTTGTAAACAAGTGAAAAGTTTTATACGAAATTTCTGGTGAAACATACATATCTCACTCTTTGACTTCCTGTTATTAGTATTATTATCATATTTATTATTATTATTATTATTATTATTATTATTATTCATATTATTGTAACCTACATACATTTTTGATTTGAGACATGATACCCTATTAACAGTAAGTGCCACAGCCTCTTCGGCTTCTGCACCTCTCACTTTGAAATCATTCAACACTGAATCTAACCATCGCCTCCTAGGCCTTCCTCTAAGTCTCCTACCGATTACAGCCGAACTCAATAACCTCTTACGTAATTTCTCCTCCCCCCACCATCTGTGTCGGATAATACAATCAGCTTCAGCTATCGTGTTCATTTCTAAGTTAGCTTTTTATCTCTTTATTACGAGTACCCTTCCTCCATTGCTCCCATCTAGTTGTCCCAGCAATAATTGGTGATACCCTCATATCAGTTATCTATATCTTATGTATCAGATATCCTGAATCTACCCAGCTCTCACTTCCATACAGCAAGATTGGTCTAAATACTGAGCGATGTAGGCAGAATTTCGTCGTTACACTAACTTCTTTCTCGCCGAATACAGTAGATAGCAACTGAGAACTCACTACATTGGCTTTTCTGCACCTCGACCCTATTTCATTCACATAGGCCTACTAGCATCCTGATAGAATACACAGGCTAAGTACTTACAAAGGTCCACCTGCTCCAATTTAGTTCCTCCTACCTGGCATTCTATTTTCTTGAGTTTCTTCCCTATCGACATAAACTTCGTTTTTGAAATGCTAATTTTCATACCATATTCCCTACAGTTCTGTTCAAGTTCTAATATGTTGTCTTGTAAGCTTTAAATGGAGTATGTCATTACAACCGGGGCATCAGCATAATCCAGACTGCTGATCTGTTTTCCACCTAATAGAATCCCACCTAGCAAGTTAATGCCCTTCAGCAAATGGTCCATATACGAGTATATAATAAACAGTAATGGTGAAAGGTTACAGGCTTGCCTCACTCCTGTAACAACTTTGAACCAATAATTCATCCTACCATCATTTCTCACTGCAGCCTGATTACCATCATAAGTACGTCTGATTGCCTTCCCTCGTTATTATAATCTCTCAGGATGCTCAGCATCTTCTCCCTGCGTACTCTATGGTACACCTTCTCTACTAGATCTACAAAACACAAACACAACTGCCTATTCCACTCGTAGCATTTCTCAATAACTAAAAATTTGATCCTGACATTCTCGTTTGTGGTCTAAAGCCACACTGGTTTTCATCCATCTTTCTCTCGGCTAATGATAGAACGTTCTTTTCCTTTTGCCTAGATATGTATATATAAACGGGAAATATTGCATATGTTAGTATTTTAGATCAAAATCAATACCCATTAAAATTTGAAGTGCAGGCTAATTAGGAAAAAGACATCTAAGAAACAGCGGCAATGTAGCCTACTTCACATTCGAATATTGTGAGACTGGGTTATCATTTCTGTAAGAGATGACCATTGAAAATCATCCCACAAACCAAGGTAGCATTGGCTATTTTGTTGCCAACGATTTCAGATGTTAGGTGAACTCTCATGGAGTAACGACTCTCGAAGTCCGTTCCAGAAACAAATACATGTGGCACATTTCATAGCGTCAAAGGGTATGAAGCACAGCATTATTTCTATTAAATCTGGGCGGAGTTTGGATGAAGATATACATCCAGTTGCTCTTAATTGAAAAACTGGGTACCATTTTAATAGGAGTGTTCCTAATATACAGTGAACCGACAGACTTTCGGAAGGCGATAAAGTTTTAAAAAAGTTCGAATAAAATTCGTCTGGGGAGATTTCTTTTACGCGAGAAGAAGAGAAGACTGCAAAACTAATGATGCAATTATGCGTGTTGTAATCAATGAGGCAACAATTCTGTGCAACGTGAGGAACATGAAGAAGAGCGTGGTTTTAGGCCTAGAACTAGTTGGAGCAGTGTCAAGGTTCTGCCCAAGTTCAAGCTCTCCATTTCATTTGCACTCCATTAAGGCCGTAGACATCTCCCACGGTTTACTCTACATGGTCAGCAGGAATCCTGCACTGGTTACCGGCTTCATGCAGGCTGATTGCTATCTGCTCAGGCAATGGACAAGCTAGTCAATCATCGGCAATAAGACGTAAGTACAAAGTTAATGGTTCTTACATAAAATCTGAAAATTATCTCATTATCTCATTAGTGTACTGGTGAGTAACTATAGTGGAATATTTATTTCTGGAAGTAGGAGACTACACCTTGTATCACATCCAAAGATACCTTTTCATGATAAATGATCTTCTGTTCACAGATGAAATATGAGATGGATATTTGCCATAGGCTTTGAGTACCTTTGAGTACTTAATTGTATTCCTGACGGAAAACCTATTTTGGAATTCATGAAGGTTTTCAAAAAAATATTACGTTATATAAAAGAAGTGTCATAGTGATAGATTTCTTTCGCATTTTGTTGCATAGCCTACTAGCAGATGTACACGGCTTCGCCTGGAGGGACATACAAGCAATCGTTCACTAGTGAGGCGCTTGTACATGCAGACGGGAGTTGAACGAATGCAACCTTCTACACTCTATTTGCATGAAACCCATAGAAAACATTACATTTCTTGATTCTAAACCATGCAGGTCAATAAACAAAACATAAATGATATTAATATAGATATTTAGCAATGAAACGTACATTCACCAGTTACATCAACACTAATATTAATGCTACTGCTAATACTACTAATATTAATAATAGTGATATAGGATTTACGTTCATTTTAACTACTGCTTAAATATTGCTCTGAAGAAGAACTTACGGGCCGTTAAATCTACAGATGGTTTGTAGTACATGCCGTGAGGAGTGAATCATGCGATTTTAGCATCGGGTCACTTTAAAGCAAAGAAAAGCACCTAGCGCTATTTTATATACATTTACTAGATAGCATGGAAGATATAGCAAACCACATAGGCCTAAGTAAGCAGCCGATACTTCCATACAAGCTATGAAATACTAAATTCTTACCCCTGCTTGTTTGTGTGTTAATAAAGGGATATTTAATTAATGTAACATTTCTTTCAAGTTAGGGTGTTTACATCTTTTTACTCCTCGCCTAATCTAAATAGGCGCAATCGTGTTGACCGACTGAAAGTCATTCTAATATAACATATACTAAATTTCACCTTAATGGTAATTTAATGACTTTGTTTACAACAGTGATTGATTAAATACTAGAGCTTCGTCTTACACAACGTTCTTCCAACAATCTGGGGCGCACAATATTTCCCCGTGAGCTGAGGACGCTTTCGGGCCTTTGAGCGTGAACGTTGCTTTAGAACTGAACAGCTGTCTGAGCTATATTTTGAACTTAATTTACACACGCAGAGGTGAGCGTGGTGTCGTACTGCTAGCGCTAAATTTCAGCTGTGGTGTAATCCTCAAATTGATATTTCACTGGTTTATCAGTTGCATGCAGATCACGTGCCTTACGCCGCTAACACATGAGAACGCTGCAGCTCAATGTTGGCCAGTGACTGAAGTATGGATGGTATGATCCAGGTAGCACTATTTTTTAGCCTACTTTCGATTTTTGCACAAAATGAAAGAAGACTTATGAGATCTACACAGGGCCAAAAAATGTGTGTGTCTGTCTGTGTGTGAGTGTGTGTGTGTGTGTGTGTGTGAGATTTGGTATGTGTGTCCCCCCTATCAATTCAAACATGGTGAAACCGAATTGAACGAAATTTGGTACAGAAGTAGCACTAGTAAAGGGCACCTCAGTGCCATGATTTATAGCGCCGCCATTTTGACGGAAACGTAATGGTGGCCACCCAAATGTTCAAAGCTTAAATCAAATTACGACTAACCTAAACATCTGATCTCTACCAACTTTTGCAACAACACACCTTCATCTTTCGACGAAGCTACAAGGTAATCAGCCCAATAGTTTGAAGATGGCGGTTGTATGAATCATGCAATTATTAGGCTATAGCCTAGCCGTAACTTACGATTCAACAAGACCTGAACATCTTGTTTAGTCCGTCACCGCCAATGAGAATACAAATTATTCCATACTATAATAACGAGTAGTTCCGTGAGAACTAAATAGACATATTTTCATATATCCAACTGGTCTTTTCCATTAAAACTCTCCCGCCTATTAAAACGATATGCCATGTGATCTATACTAACATGGGAAGTATCTGGTAAAACAGGTCGAAACCTATCTCGAAACTTTGTTGACGCAATCGTTGTACTAACTTATAAGGGCATAACCTGCGGATAATCAGCCGCCATATTGAACTGCAAGGCTCCGAAATCCTACCTGACATCCTGGTACGCAGGCATGAAGGCTGGTGGAGCTGGACATCTCTGAGGCATTCGGAGTAGTGTGGCGGGTCGTATATGCTGACTGGAGCGTGCGGCTGCTTCCCACCAGCCTTGAGTGCTTGGAGCGTCAGGGCTGTCCCAACCAACATGTACGGTACTCGCTACTTCCCATTGATTATATGAGAGATTCGCCACATGATTTTGGAGCCTTTCAGTTCAATCTGGCGGCTGATTTTCCGCACGTTGTCCTCTTATAGTACAACGATTGCGTCCACAAAGTTTCAAGATAGGTTTCGACCTGTCTCACCTGATACTTCCCTTGTAATTAGCCTTTGGTTCACAACCTATGTCTTTACAAACACCATAACTATGAGAAGTTAAATGCTAGAAAATATAGTTTCAATATCAGTTATTAAGACTCGTCCCGCGAGGTGACATCCTTTTGTGACGAACCAATAAACCTAGTGTTAATTTTTAGAAAAAGAAAACAGAACAAAACAAAGCACGGCTTCCATGAGTAACGAAAAGTAAGCTACATAATTTAGTGCCCTTTGATAATGAGTATTATCAAAGCTCATCATACGAATTCTCTTTTCAATCGCCTGAATAAGATACGAGAAATAAAAAAATAGGCTTTTAAATTTCAAACAGATGCCATCTTGAATTTTTGAAAACAATTGAAAATCATTATACGTCTCTACATTAAGCTCTGAATGGAGATTCGTTGTGCCAAGTTTCATTATCTGGGTGATAAGATCACTAGAAATGTTATCTTGAATATTTGAAAATCACTTGGTGGCCATGATGTTTCTGTGTTTCTCAGGATTTAGAAGGTCACAAACTTGTTCTAACTTAACAGTCCTCTAAAACCACACAAAATGTCAGTTTGATTGCTTAAACAGTTTCGGAGATATTGCGAGCCAGTGAAATGTGCCGTATGGACGCCATGTTGGATTGTTTTATATGTATAAAATAAAATTGTGTGCCAGTGGATGAATATTATAATCACGACTCGTTATACCAACCTGAAATTCCATCACTTGTTTAGGACACGAGAAATACAAACATAATTTAAAAAATTTAGTACAGCCTCCATTTTGAAGTTCTTATAGAAATTGAACCAAATTTGACGCCGGTTTATTAAGCCTTGTCTCAGGATTTTCCATGGTAAGTTTTACTGCGCTCCGATAATTAAGTCGCGAGAAGATTCCATATAATTATAGTATTTAAAATTCGCGTCGCCGCCATGCAAAATTTGTGTTCATCAGGTTATTGATAGGCCCATACTGAACTTAATAACCTCTATAAACATACACAATTTCAGCTTGATTGCTGTAGTGGATTCGCAGATATTCAGAACCATCTCAATATTTCAGTTGATCGCCATGTTGGATTGTTCTATATTGAGATATGTATCATTATATGAAGCTTATTGCTTAGGGTCGTTATTCAATTGTTCACTTCGATCGCTTGGTTAGGACACAGAAAATAAAAATATAATATTAAAATTTTGCACGGCCGGCATCTAGTACTTTTCTTTTTCGTCGCGTGGCCTCCTGAGAGACCTCACGACAAAAACATAATGGTTATTAAAGCAATTGAATAAAATTAGATGTCAGTAGCTATAATTTCAATAATTTAAATATATAAAATATCTTAAATATTACTTCCACAGTTTAAAATGAACAATATTAGAAAATGAAACTATCCTAATATTTTCTTTATCATACCTGTCCCTTGGGGCAGATGACCTCGTAGTTCCGTCCCTTAATACAATAATGTCTAACTAACTAACTACCTGTCCCTTGATATTCATATTATAGAAGTGAACTGTAAGCTTATTTTTGTGAATTACACTCTAGAGCCCGTACGAAAAGAAAATGTTGTCCTGTTTGGAGATCCGTACGGGCAACCTATATTGTGAATGAAAACGTTTTATATGGTATTTCATCCAAATGCTAACCAAGCTAAATCATATTCAGAACGATGCAATATATGAAAATTCATCTTTCAGTTAGTTTATTTCCCCCAGGAAATAAGAGGGTATGGACACAGTCTAAGAGCGTAAGATTTTCATCCATGTTATATTTTGAGAATGGAATACATTTACATTTTTCCAGATAAAAAAAGTAGGGGTGACTTTATAGATAGAAGAAGTTCTTCCATACCATTTGATCCCTTAGATATTAAAATCGTAAAGGTTGGTTGTGCCACCAGTACGAAATTCACGAATTAAAGCAATTCGCAGATTTCGACGAAGCGCACTTTGTGTCCTTACTTCCAAATAAATTGCGCAGTATATCCCGTAAATGTTGTTACTGTCAATATGTAAAGAATGCTTTCATAACTGATTGACGAACCCTAATATTTTGATTTGCATCGAGCAGGGACGACATACGATGAGAAAATATTTACTCGATTCAGAATTGATCAAGTGTGGTTTCTGTGGATAAAACGCAAAGTTTGTTTGGGCTGAGATTCACCTCACACGAGGAATACTAGTTGGTAGATGAATAGTAACTGTAGCATAAGACTAAAGAGCCAATGGAACTAAGAGTCGCTAACTTTCCCAGGCTTTAACCAGATGTTCAGGCGTAAATTCTGTTTTGTGAATAAACCTTAGCCACTCTATTCCGTCAAGTCAGCCAAAATAAATAATAATAATAATAATAATAATAATTCCATTAAAGAAAGCTTTCCAGTCGGTCAACACAAATTGTGCCCAATCACATTAGGCGGGGATCAAATATTTACATTCCCGAACCTGAAAAATAAATACAGTTATTATTACAAACTAACACGCTTTTATGTACAAAATCGGGTACCTACTTAATTGGATGACATGTTTCGAACGTCAAGCGTTCATCTTCTGGTCCTGTTCACTTGGGCTTAATTAGTATACGATGTTTATGAATTACACATAAACACAATATTATATATGTATACAATGTTTAGATTACATAAGTCTGTAAAAACTATAAATAATAATACAACCATAGAAGTGAACCATTCTGTAAATTAGTTTGATGCGTTGCACAAGTTTTTACAAACTCTGCTAACAAAGAGTGTTCAACTTCCGTCCTTGTGACGGTAGAGGAATGATCCCTCGCAGAGTGCCTGGGTGAAGCCGAGCTGGGAGGATAAGCAATTAAACAAAATAAAATTAGGCCTGATCTTTTCTTTAGTGAGGAATTTCTCCATTGTTATGGCCTGCATTACGATTTGTAACCATAATGATTTTAATCTATAACGTTTAGACAATAAAATGCAGTATTTCACTTTGTGAATCAAAGACATCTTAAAACAAAATAGACCAAAATGGTTCTGAAATTCTAGAGATCCCTGTCGGTAGATTTACTTGCACTTTAAAGATCACCATAAAGACAAAAATTAGGCACCTCGACGTCTCAAAATCTGGAGTAAAAATAAACGAAAAGCCCTTAACATTGTTAATTATTTATTTACAAGTCATTTCCTTATAAACAACGTCTTGGTCTTACTAGGCACCAAGTCGTGGCCAGCTAAACCTGTTAAATACCTCCTTGAGTACTTGAGAAATTACAGGAGTGTGGCCTAGCATACGCAGCTGTTAACAGACTGGTTTAGAGCAAATGCTCCCCTCGATACATATGCCCACATAAGTAAGTGGACTATACGGATGATGAGTGAGGGTTGTTTTATATAATTTTTAAAGGGTTGGTTTATTGTGCTCATAATAATAATAATAATAATAATAATAATGATAATAATAATTTCGGTGATAATAGATTTATGGCCTGGTAACGGCTTTTGAGACACCAGAGTGTTGGATCTTTAACGTGCCAATATTTTAACTGACACGGTGTAAATGCATTTAAACACCCTTAAATGCCATCTGACTGTGCTGGGATAGAACCCATTATTTTAGGTTTTGAATGCCAACACATAACTGACTGCGCCACTCAGCCAGACTAATCTTAGTAATTAAGACGAGTAACTGCCATTTGACTGTTAAAACAATTTCAAGGTCAATAATATTGAAAACGTCCATCGCACTGTATTACCTGAACCACAGCTGAATAAGTGCTATTACAAAACATACATCAGTTTATCGATAACCAGATTAAAATGGAGAGGGCCAAGTTTTATGAAATCCAACCTGAATGAAATTTTGAGAGATGAAGAACGGTGAGAAATACGACGAATGGTACACATTTTCCGTGCCAAGGCGTTTTACGCTTAAAAGCATAGATTCATGAATAATTCAATAACACTTCGCGATAACTAAGCTAAATTAAAATAAAATAAAATAAAATATAACATAAAATCTATTTTATTATAGTTCAAGAAAATCCACAGCCTGCTTCCAGTCTCCGACCGGGTCAGGAATGGAATGAATGAAGCCCCCATCTAGCGGCGAGGATATGAACTGTGCCGGCTGCCGAGGCCTGACGCACTCCTCTGGGGCAATGATTAAATGAATGACAGATGAAATGAAATGATAGTGGAGAGTGTTGCTGGAATGAAATTTTGACAGGGAAAACCGGAGTACCCGGAGAAAAACCTGTCTGCCTCCGTTCTGTCCAGCACAGATCTCACATGGAGTGACCGGGATTTGAACCACGGACCCAGCGGTGAGAGGCCGGCGTGCTGCCGCCTAAGCCACGGAGGCTCTGATTTTATTATAGTTCAAGGAATAAACAAAATTCAGATTGGATTATAACTTAATAATGAGCAAACAATATGAGTGATTTATCAGTATGAAACTGAAATAAAAATAAAAAATAAAAATAATAATACATAGAATTGTTTGGCCAACGACGCAAACCTCGTTTACTGAGGGTACTTGGCACACGTGTTCACGCCCTATGTTAGGGGAATAACAGTAAGGTGAGGAGCGTATTCATGAACTTCACCACCAAGCAGCGTTCACGTAGTAGTGTACATGGCTCTATCATTACAATTTGAAGCCCATTCGCATGAAAAAGGAATGGCAATTGTCGTATTGCTGAACGCGGTTTCATCTCCATGAGTTTCATTCAATTCAGTGTTTTATGAAGTTGGCTTTTCTGTTCGCAAGTGTTCGAGCCGAACATTTATTTATCCCTGTCATTTTAATGTAATTGTACCTGGATATAATCAGGGTTTGCCAAATTGTTTTCCAACAATTCCGCTACAAAGCATGAGGAAACCCGCTAGTTGACACAGAAGTGAAGTAAATTCACTTTATTTTGCAAAAAGCCGTTAATAGTTCACACAGAATTTCGAATTAGTAGGCTACCATATTTAAACAATCGTAGTTACCTTTTTGTCTGTGACACAAAGAAGCTTAGATGTTATGTGCAGCAGTAAGGTTCTCATGTGCTGTGCCCAAGGTTACGGAATTTAATCTTGGCGCAGTCAGTTGGTATTTGATGACTAAATGCGAGAGGCCAGTGTTAGTAGATACTCTGGCACGTTAAAGACCCCTGTCATGGCGTCCCCAAAGCTGCATCCACTAAAAGGTACGTTGAATCCAAAACCTTCTTATGACTATTATCATTATGATAATTATTATTTTTATTTTATCGCTTATCCGTCCAGCTTTACTCCACCCACGGACTGTGTGAGGGATCATTCCTCTACCTTCCAAAGGACGGCGACTGCAACCTCAAAACATTTTGTCAGCAGATACATCTGGGGATGGTGACAGGCCAATCACTCAGGGCACCACTAACTTGGGTCCAATTATGGGAGCATCAGGGAAGGAATTTTGGAAGGAGGTCGGCCATGGATCAGTTAAAGGACATTTGCCTGGTGGTGGAAATGGGAAACTAGAAAATCAATTTTCAGGATGGGCGAGAGGGATTTGAATATACGCTCTCCCGATAACTGCGAGGAACGAACTAGCGCGTTGGCGCTCTCGGCTACCTTGGCCGGCATTATTATTATTAATATTATTATGATTAGTATTAATAATCACTAAGAGCTGAGTTTGTTAATGTGTTACGGTGCCGCAGGCTTTAATTAGATTATTAAGTGGCTTTGTGTCATCTACTTATTAGATTACTTATTTAACAAGTAGTTCCGGGAATAACTAACGCCTATTTTCATATATCCCACTTTTGTTAATAGCCTCTATCAACACACAAAATTTCAGTTTGATTTCTGTAATACATTCGTAGATATTGAGAACCGTCCAAATATTTCGGTTGGTCGCCATGTTAGATTTTTATATATGTAGGCCATAGCGTTATGTACTGTTAGATGTCAATTTTGCGTAGGTTCATTATTCAAACGTTCATTTCGATCGTATGAATAATACACAAGAAATAGTAACTTAATTTTAAAATTGCGCACAGCCACCATCTTGAAGTTATGTAAACAATTGAACTAAATTAGATGCCAGTGCATTACAATGTGTTTAAACATTTGCTGTACCATGTTTCATTGCGTTTGGATGGTTAAATCGCGAGAAAAGTCTATTTAAATGTTTCAAATTCGCTTGGCCGCCATGTTCGTATTGTAGTTGACAAGTTTTGGAATAACTCATAGGTAAACTTCTAGTAGTGATCTTGATCACCGTACACAATTTCAGGGTGATATCAGCAATAGTTTCGGAGATATAGAATGCCGGTGAAATATTTCGCACAGCCGTCATGTTGGATTCGTGAGACGTAATTAAATTTGAAGGGCATGGTCAGGGTCGGTCGTATTATTACTATGACCTTACCGAGATTCATTGAAATCGCTCCAGACGTTTAGAAGTTATTAGAGGGACACACACACACACACACACACACACACACACACACACACACACACACACACACACACACACACACGCGCGTGCGGACAAAAGGTGATCAAATAAGCCTATTTATTTTTTATTTTTTCATAAAATGAAAATAGGCAATACATGTCTTCTTTTCATTAGCTTTATTCCTGTGCTGCGGCAGGGCGACTTCTTGGCTTATTGATCTTCATTTGGGACAATCCAAGGCATCTTCAGGGATGACGTTAATGCATTTCGTGGTCCACTTCATGGAGTATTGGATGTCACCGTGGAGATCCAGTTTCGATTCCAGGCTATCCCAAGTACACAGGGCTACACGACCCTGTAGTCAAAAGTCCCTAAATTAATCAACAAGGGCAACCAACACATTCCATGTCCTCTCTGATGCGATCCTCGGTTCCACCACTGGGTTGGTGAGTTAGCCGTGGTCGTTACGGCATGACTGCTGGCAGTCGCTCACATCCGGGAGGCGAGGTGGTTCGAATCCCCCCGCCGGCAACCTTGAAGATGGTCTTCTGTGGTTTCCCATCTTCCTTCCAGGCAAATGCCGGGGTTGGTCCCTAACTATAGGCCACAGCCGCTACCTTCCAACTCCTCGTCCTTACATTCCAACTTTCCTCCCCAACGGTACTTGTAGCTCACCCATTGGGTGTCCGTCTCGAAGCAGCTACAAAACTGGCGAGCCGAACATGTCCTCGGACACTCCCAGGAACTAAAAGCCATACGCTAAAAAAAAAAAAAAAAAAAAAACTGGGTTACCGGCCATGGCTTGAATTACCACCGAGTCTTCTTCTTAAATGCGTGTGGAGTCTCGATACGACTTAAGATTTTCTTCCCGCAGTTTTGCTGGAATTGATACAACATCCACTCGGTATTGGACGTCGTCGTTCATGGCGTGGTTAAATCGCGTTAGTCCAAGGAGATTTCGTAAACACTATGAATTATGTTTACTAAATAATTAATATTATCTAAATTATTGAGTGCAAATAATTAGTTAATTTCTTATGGAAATGTAAGTGATTTCCAAGTTTAAAAAAATTGAAAATGGAAATGCTGCGTAGATGCTTCAACACTTCATACATACTCAGAAAACGAAATGATTTGTCATTCTATCCAAGAAGAAATTGCGCTGGCCGATAATACAAGTTTCTTTGTTTTGCAGGGTAAAATAAGATCTGCGTATTTTGACGCAAATGTACATTTATATAAGCTATTCGTACCCACTATTTTAGCTCTAACACAGCAACACCGAACCTTTTGATACTGGAGAGTTGTCACAATAGCATGCGCTAAACCACATCTTGTCTACTTTTCACAGAGGTGGTAAAGAACAAATTTTAAACAAAGAATGTTATACAGTATATTACCCATAGCATATCAAAATAGTAGATGTAATTCTCTAAAATTTGGCTACCACTAGAAGAAAGGGAATAACCTCATACTCCTGCTAAGCGGTGAAAAGAAACCTCATCGCTGCATAGGACATGATAAAACCAGATTTAGCGAGGGAATAGCTTTGTTGGTAGAACTGTTTGCAATATTCAAAAGGGAAGTATCAGGTAAGACAGGTCGAAACTTATCTTGAAACTTTGTGGACGCAATCGTTGTACTATAAGAGAATAACGTGCGGAAAATCAGCTGCCAGATTGAAATGCAAGGCTCCGTGGCGAATCTCTCATATAAATCAATGGGAAGTAGCGAGTACGGTAGATGTTGGAAGGGACAGCCCTGAGGGCCCAGGCACTCAAGACCATTGGGAAGCAGCCGCACGCTTCAGTCAGCATATACGCCACTCCACACGACTACTCCGAATGCTGCAGGGATGTCCAGCTCTGCCAGCCACCATATCTGCGTACCAGGATGCCAGGTACGATTTCGGAGCTTTGCAGTTCAATCTGGCGGCTGATTTTCCACACGTTGTCCTCTTGTAGTACAACGATTGCATCCATCAAGTTTCAGGATAGGTTTCGATATGTCTTACCTGATACATTACTTCCCTTGTGAGTATGATGCGAGGACACTGCGAGGAAAATTGGAAATATTCAGAACTACTCGTCCCTAGTCAATTTTTATTTTTGACAGTTGGTAAACATTGTGCGTGAGCAGAGATGTCGTGGTTCATGAGAAGATGAAATGAAAATCCACAGCCTGCTTCCAGTCTCCGACCGGGTCAGGAATGGAATGAATGAGGCCCCCATCTAGCGGCGAGGATATGAACTGTGCCGGCTGCCGAAGCAGAAGATGAAATGATAGATCAATATTGTGATGGTAATTACACCAAGTAATAACACAAGTCTTCAATATAGAGTTCATTTTACGATAAATTAAATGAGGAATTATTTTACTGAATTTGGGAGCAATGGCAGGAAGGTACTCGTAATGAAAAGACTAATGCTAAGTTAGAAATGAACACGCAAGATGAAGCTGTTCGTATGAGCCAGCTCAGATGGTTGGGTCATGTGAAGAGAATGGGGGAGGAGAGATTACCTAGGAGGTTAAAGAGTTTGGTTGTAGAGGGTAAGAGAAGCAAAGGTAGACCTAGGAGGCAATGGTTGGTTTCGGTGCTGAACTATATCAACGTGTGAGATGTAGAAGCGAAGGAGGCTGCAGTACTAACTGCTAATAGGGCATCATGGAGGCGACTTGATCGCAAACGGAGGTTTGCAGACTAGACTGGACGCTGAAAGGCACAACAGTCTCAAATGAAAATGTTTGTATGTTGAAATGATAACGTATCTGCCACTGTTAATTTAGGATTGAAATAGTCCTTGATGAAGTAAATATTTATAGATCCTTGAGGGAAATTAAGGAGCATAGAATGGTATAGAAAATACTTTCAAATTTGTTTACTGATCTTGCTACTCCGTTAAAATTCAGGGGAGCTTAAGTTATAACTATTTTTACGATAAAGATGTTATTGCTCCGTTCATAATAACTTGAGGAATGATCAATATAAACTTGAAAACGAGTCCTTACTTCAGCTTCTCTCAGTCTTGATGAGATATCGTGACTTGTTACTGTTTTGTGACAGCTCTGGATCTAGAAAATAGATCGCAGTGCAGAAACTGGCATCAACAGCTGACGTTTACATTTTTTAGCTGCTACTATGAAAGGAACTAGGAGTGAGACGGCTGGTAGTAGGAAGCCTCTCATCAAATATTCTCCAAAAATAGAACTGGAGAGAGATGAGGAGGAACTGTACAATGTACATCAAAACTACTGTATATAGGCCCTGTTAATACTCGACTTACCCACCGAATAGAATATTGTGAATTAAAATTTTAGAGTATTTATCTTAATGTAATTCAAAGCGGAGTTTCTATAAGCCTCGGGACGAAATGATAACTCGAACGTTTACTATATTTTTCATATTGTGTCACAGAATGATCTTTCTCACTTTACACTAAGTCATGCTATGATTTACGGCTTTATGTGGGCTACATCCTCTCAAGAACATGGGTAAGTCAAGCTCCCATATGCTAAGGAATTTCTGAAATCTTACCGAGTAAAATATTAGACTCGCCGGGATTTTTTTTATATACCCGTCCTAGCAGGAAATTTTCTTACTACTAAAGTATCACACGACACTCGCTGGCAAGGAAGCAGTTGTGATGGCTGGTACAAAACCCTGCATGATTCTGTTCATCCTCGACAGTATACTTGCTCTTATGACCAAAGTAGCCTATATCACACGTTGGTGTCTTCCTGATTGCGACCATTCCGGAATGCGTTCACCTCATTAGCCGTCCAGATTGCGGTCACTTTCATTTTAGGGAAGAACTATAAACATTCCAGCGTCCAGATTGCGGTCACTTTTCTTGGGAGACCGGTCCGGTTGTAACTCCCCTGGGGATTTCCTCACCTTTCACTTCCACCCCTCTTGCCAATGTTGAGGTACATGTCATAATTATGTCAGTTCTCTTCGGGATATAGAATCAAACGCAGAACAAATTACTTTTACGTGACGAATTTTTCGAGGTAATAAAAGGAAGGTTTTGCACTATATACAGTAGGCTACCTATTATAAAAATAGATATCTCGCGTCTCAAATAGAAAGGGAGGGGCAGAAATTTAAAATTATACCCTTTAAGTATAAAATTTCCCGTTAAAACAATTTTGTTTAAAGTGAAGGTCGTTGATTCCGATCCTGAAACGTTTCTATTCTTAAGACTGAAAATGTTATAATCATTGCTTTACGAGGTGCTGTCAGATTGAGATGGGACTTGATTTTTAAGCGAAGTTTTATGGGGTGTGCTGAGCTGAACACTGAACTGTATTCTTTGGATAGGTAGTGAAATATCAGTGTCCCCTTGTTATCCACAAAACTTACGGAAGGTATGGGTCAGTCGGGAAGAATCAAGAACCAAGGAAGGACCGGTCTCTCAAGAGAAGTGACCGCAATCTGCACGCTGGAATGTTTATAGTTCTTCCCTAAAATGAAAGTGATCGCAATCTGGACTGCTAATGAGGTGAACGCAATCCGGAATGGTCGCAATCATGACACAACCCACACGTTTGCATATAGTGCGCTAAGTTGTAAGAGATAAAACATGGAGGACGGTTGTTGATTTAGTGTAATATTGCAGTTGATTCCCATTATTAACGCAAAGCGGTCATGAGACTTGCATTGAGTAAATTTGAAAACATGCCAGTTACTGATTGGATGCATTCCAATCAGTATTTAAGATCTGACTGTAATAATTTTATAGGCCTATGTAACCATACGCGTTAATATGTTGTCCCACAATATGCCACACAGTCCGTTGCAAAATTATGCGCGTGGTATTGCGCCTAATCACAGATCTGAAGATCACGGGTTCAAAGCTATCCAACGACAGAAAGTTAATCTTTTAGTAGTTATTTTATTATATGCTCCTTACCTTGTACTGCAAATTTTCAATCTAGTTTTATTCGCATGATAACGGGGACGATTGAAACGATAAACATTGGTAGGGACTTTGAATTTGTATTTTCCCTACTTCTTGTTCAAAACCATGAACGGATAGCCTACTACTCATTACAACCATTAGAATATTAATAGCACAGGATTTTACCCAATAATAATTATAATAATAAAACAATAATTAAAGCCACCTTCTGTATTTATTGCTTAGGCCTATATAGCAAGGGCTTGTCTTACCGACGCCGCACAGTGGTCCGGATTTGAAAAAAAGCGGACAAAAATATTTCCCGCTAATTGAAATGAAATACTTTTGTATAAAACTTTAAATTACATGTTACTATTAGGTAAATTTGTCTTATTGCATAAAATTACTTATTCATCCTCTGATCCGGATGAGTCGACTTCTTCTTCCCCTTCCTGCCCCGTCTCGTCCTCGGGTATTGACAATAAATTACACTCTTCCTGAGGCAACTGTCTTCATTTCTTCTTCGGTAGACTTCCCGTGCTTGATATTACTGGATCAGAGCTTAGCAATAGTCTATGGAACAAGTCAAAATTATTCCCTATATTTTCTTACTTCTTGGTTTCTAGACTCTAAGACCTCTTCTGAAAGTTCTCCAATCGGAAAAATAGCTGCTTCTATAATGAAAGATCCATGGATAAGTATTTTATGGAGTGTTAGAGGCATGTAACACCACGGATATAGCCGTACATATAAGCTTGCTGTTTCGCTGCAGTAGGAATTGAACTCTGAAATATTAATTTCATGAGCAGAGGAAATTGCTTTTAAAATTATTCCAAAACGAGTTATTAACTCACAGTCTACCCCTGTTATTTTGGATGCTACTTGAGGTTGATCAAAAAACCTTCGGGCAGTGTTGCCATCATTGGTTGTTCCATATCCAGGCTTCGGAATATCAACTAGAAGACCTAATCTCGTTCTGAATGAGTCTTGCACAATTTTTTCTTTCTTTCGAATAAGTCTCTATTACCATCTTTCACGCTCACTTTCCACTTTTTAAAACCCAGGCGGTACGAAATATGCAGGAGACTTTCAAAAAATCGAAAGTGGGCGTGCGGAACTGAAATTCCAAACTCAAGTTGTAAATTGTCGACGAGCTTTTGTGCCACATACGTAGATTTTTCATTTCTGAAAATTTCGCACCATTCGTTTGTCCCTTGTTGGTGTAGTCGTGGTAGCTTCTTTTTAGCTTGGCTGATGATTCGTCTCCCTCTGCCCTTAAATTCATAACGGTCGCATAGGCAAGCTCTGGTGAAGTGGCACTCTCCCTTAGGTCTTCAATTTTCCTTATTTTGCTTCTCTGCGTTAGCTCTTGAAATTCTTTTGGAGGACGACCTCGATCTACTGATTTTGCAGAGCCAGGAATGCTCGGAACTGATATCACAATTTCTGTTTTCCACCAGTCAGAATATTTCTTCAAAAAAGCATGTTCTAAGAAGTTACACTTTCTCCACCGGTCAACATACGGCAAAAAGAAAAGATTCTTATATTATTATACACTGTTTTCTCTACACTGTCGTCAACATTTCATTGGAATTTGTTAAGGAGATATTTTACCACAAACTTTCCTTGACGCGCGCGAGACTGATTTTTGTTCTCTCGAATCTTGTTAATAAGATCACTGCGACTAACAACTAAAATTCATTTTTCACTCTTCACAACACACACAACTACTACTAATCAATTACTTCTCGCGATTGAAGATTATTTTGGTTTCACGGCTTCGAGATATCCCTTGCGTAGCATAAACAAATGTCTCAACAGGCCCTTATCTCGCGCGAGTGTTTATCCTCAGAGCGCGCAGTAATGTTCTCTCCCTTCTAAATCACGCATCTGGCGGGTTCTGGCGATAAAACCTTTAAGGATATATTCTCCAGTCTTCATTTTAAAACTTGCATAAGTTTCATGGTATACATATGTATACATTTTTTGTAGGTCAAGCAAAATGTAATTTTCTTGAAGAAAATAATGCACTATAAAAATAAGTATAGCAGTCCTTATAAGTGATCTGAAATCGAAAATCATGCTATAATCAAATATATCAGATCACAAACTACATACAGATACAGTATTATAGACCCCGAGTTTCGTTTTGAAGTAAGAATGATATTTCAAAGTTTACTTAACGGAGTGCGGAATTCAGAAACGAAGAGTTGAATAACTTTTGTAGTATTATATCTGAGAAACACAGAAGCAATTTCCAAAGAAAAAATGAAATTAATGTACGCTGATTAACATACTTCACTTTGGGAGGTGGTTTGGCCTTTCTAATATAAAGTTGAAAAATCTATTTTTGTCCGCTATTTTACGGATCCGGACCACTGTGCGCCGTTTAGAGAAAATATAGTTTTGTAATTCCGTATTTATCTGGTGGTTCTACGTAGTTAAAGAATATTTGTTTTCTGTTGACGCTAGGATTTCGACTAGAACGAGAAAAGAAATCCGATTGTCTCTTGTGCTCAATCTTCCAAGCAAACTGCCAGGAAAAATGGCACTTGTTCAATTTTATGAGTTGTATCGATAAGTTATCATGGAAGGCAGAACCTAGCATGGAAGGTGCAAATCACACGGTAATAAAAGCGTCTAAGCAAGCTATCATGCCCGTACTGGTAGAAGCGTCCATGCTAACGAGTGTCGTGTGATACGGACATAAGATTGGCAAAAGTGGATCTTTTTCTGATTACATAGCTGTGAAAAATGGTAGACCCCTCCGTGTTGGGCCATGCGTGATTTAATATATCAGTTGCAAGGTATTTGGCAGTGAGTCGTTCCAACACAAGCTGATCAGTGTGTACACCACAAAATATGTACGGTACCGTATTTTCAGTCACATTACACGAACATCAATGAAATTCCAAGACTTTCATTTTTTATTCATTTATTAAAAGAAAGCTTGATATATTTTGATCAATAAACGAACTTAAGAGTATTAGTTCCATAAAAAGCACTTTTATTACGAATACGAGTTCTATTCCCGGCTCTGCGAAGAAATTTAATTTAGGTCTGGGGGTTGGGACGTGTTCATTCAGCCTCGTGAGGCAAAACTAAGGAGACGAGGGTTCGATTTTCTTCTCGGCCATCCTAGAAGTACTCTTCCATTTTTTCCCACTTTTACCTAACTTCAGCCCACGGTCGCTTCCTACCCAAATTCTACCTCTTACAAATACACACACTAGTACAGACACCACGGTGACACAGGTCATCAAACAATTCCACCCACGCACATGTACACGGGGTTACGAGACCACGATGTTGAAAAGCCCCTAAAGAATCAACAACATCAACTCTCTTGGCTGGCTGCGTTGCTCAGTGGTAACGTTGTTTCTTGCTGCGCCCAAGATGGCAGGATCGAATCTCGACGCAGTCAGCTGGCATTTGAGTGTGCGCAAATGCGAGGGAGCCGTGTCAGTAGATTTACTGTCACTTTGGAGATCTCTTTCGGGCAAAATTCCAGCAGCCCGGTGACTCTAAAAGCCGCAGTATTTAAATGGGACGTAAAACAAACAACATTATTATTTTCCCTCCAACCAAAGACAGTTCATTGATAACTCAAGATTCTTATAAAATTGCAAGACTCACTCAGTTAGGCACGTTTTACACTCCTGTAACTTCAGTTGTAATAAATCAATTTTACGGTTATGAGGCATCTTGGCCATCGGCTTCGTTTATATGGGAGTATGTTGAATGTGTATGATGGCCAGTGTTTTCGTGGCGTCGCTAATAGTGAGCAATTCTGCAGGCTAATTATACGGATCTAGGATTGGGGTAGGCAGAATGATGTATCATGCCGGCATTTTTCTGGGGCGGTGTGAAAAATAACCAGTTAAATCGCATTCAGGATGGCTGCTGGAAGCACCAGGACTCGATATTCCCCGGACTTCCAGCTCTCTCGTGCAGCGGTGGTATGCGATATGACGCGTACCGCTAAACTGCGGAGTCCCTGTACCTGCTCTTCCCTCCGGTACCGGTACATGAAAGAGACCGCATGTAAGCGTCACCCTGGTACTTTCAATAGGTTATGAAGATTTAAATGTTCATAGGCGACCGCGTCACCGACTAATCAGTCGTTGCGGATGAGTGGCGTAGTCGGGAGGTTTTGCCCGTTGTGCCCATGGCGGAATTCAAATCGTCACTTACCGTAGAATTTCAGTACCTTTACGGGGAACTGTGTCAGTAGGTTTACTGGCACGACATAGTTCCCCTTTAGGGCAAAATTTTGGCATCCCAGTATCTCTAAAACCGCAACCATTATGAAGGACGTTAAACACATAACACTATTATTATAATTATTTTTCTTATAGACATGCCGTTTTGCTCTCCTCTTGGAATGAATGCCTTATTATTTCTAACTCATTTAATACGAATCAAACGGAAACGATGCTGTGATCGTCGAGCAGAACGCAGATGTTACTATAAAATTGCCCAATTCCGTTGCAAAATTTTTCAGGTTACAATCTTCCTCAATGTACCTGCCAAGACATGTTAGGCTTTAAATTTTGAATAATTTCAAGTCACTAACTATAAGGAAAGATTCAAAAAGGGAATTCTACTTTTCTTAGCTAAACATATATATAAATATTGGTTTGTGTTGAACTACTTGAATTAGTTGGTTTGCAAACTTTCATGAAACGCTGAGCATGAATAAACAAGCACAATGCAGCATTTTAAATGCACTAATAATACATTTCCTCTGTGTTAAAAATTAAGGGTGTGGATATTCAATTGAACGCGAATCATCTATGCGATAAGCATTAGGTTTCTCGGAAGAAAAAACACATTTATGGATCTGTTAAACAGTGTGGAGTCAAAAGATTGACTATGCATTAGGAGATCATAAGCAGTAACTTAACATGTCAGTAAATCTACCGATACGGATCCCTCATGTTTAAGAACCTAAAATGACATCATACCGTGCCGGTATTCAATCCCACAACCTTGGGCACAGCAGCCGAAATCCAAACCGCTGAACCACGTAGCCAGCCCCTGTTGTGGAGCGTGGTTTGGTTCGCTTTGTTACTGAGGTAGAGCAAAAGAAATTCGTAAAGGTTACCATTGAATAATCTATAATGTAAAATAAACGCCTATATGTCAACAAACAGAAGCCTCCGTGGCTTAGGCGGCAGCACGCCGGCCTCTCACCGCTGGGGCCGTGGTTCAAATCCCGGTCACTCCATGTGAGATCTGTGCTGGACAAAATGGAGGCAGACAGGTTTTTCTCCGGGTACTCCGGTTTTCCCTGTCAAAATTTCATTCCAGCAACACTCTCCACTATCATTTTATTTCATCTGTCATTCATTTGATCATTGCCCCAGAGGAGTGCGTCAGGCCTCGGCAGCCGGCACAGTCCATATCCTCGCCGCTAGATGGGGGCTTCATTCATTCCATTCCTGACCCGGTCGGAGACTGGAAGCAGGCTGTGGATTTTCATTTCATGTCAACAAACACGTTTAACTGACACTCACAAGAGTTACAAGTCGCATTCCAGTCGTAAGGACCAGTTGGTAGATTCCATACTGACGGGAGCATGAGCATAACCGTATTTATAATAGCCTCCTTTGGTACATAAACAAATACTATTAAAAACATAATGATTTGATGCGCGGTATATGCATTTTAACTGCAAAACAAAGTCATCAATGTATCCTTTAAGTAAACCAATGTTTCTAAAAATTAGAGAAATTAGTCGTTATTTAAAGTAGGCCTAGGACTATGACGCCTCATTTTTCCACAGTGGAAATTAAAATCCACAGCCTGCTTCCAGTCTCCAACCGGGCCAGGAATGGAATGAATGAAGCCCCCATCTAGCGGCGAGGATATGGACTGTGCCGGCTGCCGAGGCCTGACGCACTCCTCTGGGGCAATGATTAAATGAATGACAGATGAAATGAAATGATAGTGGAGAGTGTTGCTGGAATGAAATTTTGACAGGGAAAACCGGAGTACCCGGAGAAAAACCGGTCTGCCTCCGTCTTGTCCAGCACAGATCTCACATGGAGTGACCGGGATTTGAACCACGGACCCAGCGGTGAGAGGCCGGGGTGCTGCCGCCTAAGCCACGGAGGCTTGCTTGCCACAGTGGATTAGGAATAATTTGGCCCCTACGCTCTCTCGCCCGCACCTGGTGTTTGAGTAGTATCCTTAAAGAATACTTCAAGGTAGAATACAAACACCCCGGCATCTCTAAAAGCTATAATATTATAAACAACTACAGTATATGATACATCCTACACATTATTAATTTTCGGCTAAAACTTTGTTTTAACTCGGATAAGCTGGATAATGATAAGATATACCCTCATTTCAATTATTGTCTTTTTGTCGTTTGTTATGGGACGGCTTCAAAATTACTGGAGTGAATGAGATGAATTTTCATATCTAAGTAAAAAACACCCTGGCACTATACAGCCCATGACTGGCTAAGGCCGACCAAGCGACCGCGGCCCAGCCATTCGGCCTGCAGATATTGGGGTGAGGCGTGATCAGCGCGTCGGGTCCCCTCGGCCGTTAATCTTGGTTTTTGTGATCGGGGCGCTGTCTCACTGTCAGACAGCAACTCAATTGTCCTCACGAGGCTGAGTGCACCCCGTTCCAACCCTCACGTCAGTTTTAAAATCCCAGACGGAGCCGGGGATTGAACCTGGGGCCTCCGGATGAGAGGCAGGCGCGCTACCCCAACACCACGGGGCCGGCCATATTTAAGTAAGTAACCGAAACTATTCAGTTACATAGCTCACTCTCAGATTATTATGCGATTATTTAGGGGTATTTAGTCATATTTTATTATTTTGGGATAAAATCCGTGTGTTTGTGTTGTGTGATTATTATAAATATAGTGGCGTGATCACATTTTGGATGATTCACACAGTAGACGCAATGTCATTATTAATTATCGGTTTTGGATATTTGATATTACAGTTAAGTTGGATATTTCTAGTATTATTATTATTATATTGAGGACAGGAATAATTATTGTATAATTATTACCTGATAAAGTCACTATTTTATTTTGGATATGGGTATCAACTTTATTTATTTAGTAATTCTGTATGTGTTATCGCCGTGGTGTGTGAAGTAGGAACATTAGATTACAAAATGGCCGCATTATTGCCTGGGCTAAACATTTTATATAGTGGCCTAGGTTGACAAACTTCCTTGTCAACTAACCAACAATACAGCTGGTGGAAGATTTTAGTAAGATCAGAGCAGATTATCAAATATTGTAGAATATTTTAGCATGATCTGGGCAGATTAACAAATATTCAAGAAGTTTTTAGCAAGATGTGGGCAGATTATTAAATATTGAAGAAGATTTTAGCAATATCTGAGTATCGGTAGATCATCGATTATTGAAGAACGGAGTTTCCCAAACCAGAGCAATTTTCCCAAGGATTGATTGACTGCTGTTATAAATTGAATGTCGGTCCGGGTTCGATTCCCGGTCAATGCATGTGAGATTTTCGAAGTGAAATGCCATGTCCTGTGGTTCGGATTCCACGTAAAAAGGAGGTCCCGTGGCTCATAATCACAAGATTCACGGTCACGTAAAACTACAATCTTCCTTCCTTCCTTTTTATTAATTGAATGTATTACCAGTAGGATCTCATTCATGTCAGAGGTACAGTTAGATCTTCTCTTATGGATCACAATATCAACACGGCTGTAGGTTATTAACAAATCAACTATATTTTAGTCAGTTACTTTCCTTTTGTGTGATTCATTTAGCGAGTACATCGCCCTGCTACTCTGAGATGGCAAGCAAAGATCTAGGAAATAAATAATACAAGTAGAGGACATCCATTCAATAACAGTAGGTTAGAAATTATTAATAGTCTATGAATGAACAGGATAAAATGGTTTGATCGTTCTCTCTTTGCTCCTTTCTTCAAAATGAGAGGTATAATTCTGTCAATGTAAAGAACAAAACTCATGGTTAATTAAATTATCAAAATATTAAGCCAGGTTCGCCTGAGATGAAATAATGCGAAATACAAGGGAGGGAGAGCTCTACTGTAGGCTCAAACATGATTTGGTCGCACGCACACGAAGACGGTACAAAATCTCTCAATACTTTAGCGCTAAGGCGGGAAGCACATCTTTCTGACATGCATTTATCGTAATCAAGCATACTTACTTCTTCAGTATTACAGCGCTAACTGATTGTATATCCTAGCTGAACTTGCAATACCGCGTATCTGACAATGATCGTCTTTTCCATTATTTCCCTTATGATTGATTGGTCCGGCCTCCCACCGTATATGGATGTGCCGTAAACAGAACAATATTCACGCTAGGTTCATTTCCCTGTGTATACAATTGTATTTCTACCCCTTATTGTTCCCGTTTTCAACGGGGTCGGGCATGAGATGCGATGAAAGTCTATGTGGCGGATATTTTTTACGATCGGATGCCCTTCCTGACACCAACCTTATTAGATGAATTAATGAGAGATGAAATTAATGAAACTTGGCATGGATGTGGAAGGAAGCGGCTGTGGTCTGTCAGAAGCGAGCTTAGCTACCACTGTCGGGTTTCCTGTGTATACAAGAATTATTAAAGGACCTTAAATATGCTGTACTGTAGAAGTGCATAACTACACGGAAGTATACTTTTCTACATTACAATGAATTTAAAGCTAATATTTCTTTATGCCCTTACACAAGGAAATGAACCTAACTTGAATTCTTCTGTTGGACGGCTCTTGCACATATGGCTGGGAAGCGTGACCAATCAAAAGGAAAAGAAGAGCTCTGTCAGATACGCGGTATTGCAAGTTCAGCAACAATATTTATCTTGGATGGAAAGAGGGTTGGTGGGTTATTCGTCCAGATGGACAAATTTACAGCCGTATCACAGAAGTATTGCAGATTTGGTACTTTGTAATAAGCCTGCGGGGTTTGACACTCAGCTTCTTGTATAAAGACTGGGCCCACTGCTGGGTTAGCGGCCAAGTGGATAGAGTGCGATCCTTGATCATAATAACTGTTTTGTGTTTATTGATGCCACCCCAACCACACCTCTGAATCAGCATTTATTTGTAACAAATCATAACTGTGTGAATCTAATGTTAAATCACACGAGTGCTGGTCAAACGAGGTCTGCGGAATCCTAGAAATTTCCTTCCTCCTGCTGGTATCGGGAGTGTTGAGGTCAGATGAATACACAGTTTTCTTTGTTATTGTATCGTATGAGTCGTCAATGATGGGCACAATGGGTTTATTATTATTATTGTTATTAGTATTATTATTATTACTAGCGGACCCGTGAAAGAATTCTGGCATAATGGGTTGTGGGCGCCCCATGTGTACGGACTACCCGCCTGACACTAGTGCTAAGCGGGCTGGACGCGACACTGCTCTGGCAGGGGCTATTGTCTTGTTTATTTGTTCAAACTCACTTTATAATCAAATAAATGCATCCCCGTTAACTTTCCAAGAAATGCAAGATTTTTCCTGTACTATTGAGACAATTTGGAAGATTTTGGTACAAACCGCACCTTCTAACTCCCTCTGGTTTAGGAGCTTGAGTTTTGTGAGACATACACCTTAGAGTGTTATACGAGGCACGTCCAGAAAGTAAATTCCGTTTGGTAATAAAATTAAATTGTGTACAGATACAGAAAAAATATTTATTGCACAACATTCTACACGTCTTAAACTACTTTTCCACCTAACTGCCGAACTTTTGCAGGCATTTGTCATAGCGTGGCACAAGTTTTTGGATACCTTCTTCATAGAAGTTTGCCGCGGACCGTAAACGAGAGTGAAGACTCCCCTATAAGATATCCTACCGTTTGGCCACCACTGTTAGGCAAATTGCGTGCTTACCAGGAGAACTGCGTATGTTTAGGAGTTCTCCTGACCATATACGCAATTTGCCTAACAGTGGTGGCCAAACGGTAGGATATCTTACAGGGGAGTCTTCACTCTCGTTTACGGTCCGCGGCAAACTTCTATGAAGAAGGTATCCAAAAACTTGTGCCACGCTATGACAAATGCCTGCAAAAGTTCGGCAGTTAGGTGGAAAAGTATTTTAAGAGGTGTAGAATGTTGTGCAATGAATAATTTTTCTGTATCTGTACACAATTTAATTTTATTACCAAACGGAACTTACTTTTTGGACGTGCCTCGTATATAAGATAAGATAAGATAAAATAAGATAAGATTATTATTATTATTATGGGTTTTACGACATTTTAGTTACTGCAGCTTTAGAGATGCCAAGGCTTGCCTGGCATGCTGTACCATATTTAGTCAGGCATGGTATAGTGCGTTAGGAAACTCTCTCCGCAGTCGAGAGGGCTTGCCACGGAAGGCAGCAAGCGGTTTTTAGTTGGCAGTGTCTCTCGTTTCGAAGCGTAATTTTGAATGACAGTAATGTTGTCTATCAATAATTACTGTACACCATGAATCAAACAACATTTAAAATGCAGTGTTTCTGTCGTCGTAATCATGGTCAGCCATGTGACGCCAATCACACTTACTCAATCCGTCAACAACACTGCTAACTCAAAGCCCCTTGGCGTAGCGAGTGATGGGATCGTTTTACTGTGAAGAGGATATCCTCACTCACTGTATGAAATACCGCGACTCGTTTTTTTCAACGACTTTATACAACATGAAACAAGTAGTTCCCTGCATAACTCAATAGCCTATCTCCATATATCCTACTTATATTAATTGCCTCTATCAACATACGAAACTTCAGTTTGATTGCTGTAATATATTCGTAGATATTGAGAACCGTCTAAATATTCCGGATGGTCGCCATGTTGGAATTTTTATATATGTAGGCCATGTAGACGACTGTTAGATGAAGACTAATGCTAAGTTTATTATTCAAACTCCAACCACATGATTAGGACACAAGCAATAAAAACGAGGTTTTAAAATTTCGCACAGCCGCCATCTTGGGGTTATGAGAACAATTGAAATAAATCAGATATCAGTGGATTACAATTTGTACAAACATTCACCGCACCAAGTTTCACTGCACTCGAATGGTTAAATCGCGAGAAACGTGCATTAAAATATTTAAATTTCGCGTCGCCGCCGGGTTGGACTTGTGCCCACCAGGTTATTGAAAAATTCATAGGTGAACTTATGTTTATAGCCTTTATAAACATACAAAATTTCAGGTTGATTGCTGTCATAGATTAGTAGATATTGAGATCCGTCTAAATATTTCGGTTGGTCGCCATGTTGGATTCTTAGATACGTAGGCCATAGAGTTATGTAGAATTGGATGACGACTTTTGTGTAGGTTCATTATTCAAGCGTTGACTTCAATCAAATGATTAGGACACAAGAAAAATACAACTTAATTTTGAAATTTCGCACAGCCGCCATCTTGAGGTTATGTAAACAATTGAATTAAATTAGATGTCAGTGCATTATATTGTGTATAAACATTTGCTGTACCATGTTTCACTGGGCTCGGATGCCACAAAAGTGTATTTAAATGATTCAAATTCACTTGGCCGCCATCTTCGTTTTGTACTTAACAGGTTTTCTTAAGTCACATAGGTGAACTTCTAGTAAAGCCCTTAATCGCCGTACAAAATTTCAGGGTGTTATCTTTAATAGTTTCGGAGATATAGAATGCCGGTGGAATATTTCACACAGCCGCCATGTTCGATTGGTGAGACGCAATAAACCGAGTTTCATTGAAATCGCTTCAGCCGTTTAGATTTTATTAGTGGGGGAGGGGGGACACACGCACGCACACACATACGCACAAATACACACACATATACACTCACACGGACAAAAGGTGATCTCATAAGCGATTTTTTTTCATAAATGAAGGAAGGAAGGAAATCTCACATGCATTGACCGGGAATCTTTTCATAAATGGAAATAGGCTAAAAATCAGTATACGTGACTAATATCCATAACATAAATTAGTGCCTAAGTGTCATAGACGGCCGGCCCCATGGCGAATTGGTTAGCGCGCTAGGCTTTGGTTCAAAGGATCCGGGTAAAATATCCGGCCGGATTATCGGGGTTTTTATTCTCATGGGGTTAATACCTCTGGCCCGGGGAGTGGGATCTTCACCGCTTCACTATCATTAAGATGCGCAGGTTGCTCACGGGCGTCAACTAAAAAGACCTGCACTCGGCCTCAGAGGGGGCCACACGACATTAATATTATTATTATTATTATTGTAGATTACTCTTGCGTAGTGGCTAGCATTTTTGCCCATCACTCCTGAATTCGGGGATCGATTCCCAGCTTTACCAATAAATTTAATACTGGTCTGAGCCTCATGAGGCAAAACTGAGGAGAGGTGGTTTTGATTCCCACCACAGCCACTCTAGAAGGTGATTTGCATGATTTTCCACTTGTAGGCTACTCCTATCAAATTCTGAGATGGTTCCTAAATTAAAGCCATGATCAAATCCTAGCCCAATTTAAAAATATAGGCTACAGACAACTATCGACAACAGAATGACACAGGCCACCAGACAATTTCATTACACATCCAAGTTATCGGGCCTGATGAGTACGATGTCCAAGTCCCTAAATAAAACAACATCAACTACATCAGAAATGTAGAAATTGAAAACCACGGAAAACCACTTCTAGGATAGTTCAGGTAAGGAATTGAACCCAGCTCTCCTCTGATCTACTGTACTTCACGAGACTGAATAACCGCTGTTCCAACCCTCAGACCAGAATTATCTTAAAGAAGGTATATTGGGTTGCACGGCCCGTGAATTAAAACTCAGCAATTTTTCTAGGTTTATGCCGTATCTTGTGTGGGGTTTCGCCCAGGAACACTAAGCTGGCTCATCAGCGGGCTCTTTGGTGTTCCGCGCCCGGACCCCCACACAAGACACGGCATAAACATAGAAAAATTGCTGAGTTTTAATTCAAGGGCCGTGAAAGCCAATATGCCATATTTTTCGGAAGCCTTTATAGGGAGGTGAAAGGCTGCTTCAGCTTTTAGCTCTCGCAGTTAAAGAGGCGCACGCGCGCTTCATAAGAAGGGCGGTAGTGCACAGTTCGCTACTCCTGTGGGGGTCCGGGCGTGGAACACCAAGAGCCCGCTGATGAGCCAGCTTGGTGTTCCTGGGCGAAACCCCACACAAGACACGGCATAAACCTAGAATAATTGCTGAGTTTCAGAATGATCTATTTTGGCAAATCCATGATTCAAACCTGGACCTCCGTGGAGACAGCCAATAATGCTAGCCTCTACACCACGAGGTGGAGAGATAGCGGGTGAAGGAACTCAGTTGCTTGTGAGCATTTTGAGGAGATACGTGATAGTTCAAGGTGTATGAGCCAACATCATCATCATCCTCAATGACAACAACAATGACAACAAGAAATAATTAATTTTCCTTCAAAAAGCGCTCATAAAAGTGCACTTTGTCCTATACGGTACGTCTACCACATATTATTTCCACCCCTTCACTGTTGGTGTTCAAGTGAGGAGAGATACTATGTGACGAATATAATTTACGCTAATCTCATCAGAGAAGTTAATTAGAGTTTAAATGAACGAAGGGCATGTATCTGGAAGGTAAGCCATTTCAATGATGGCAGACATTAGGGTTCAAACACATTCGCCTCGGCCCTTGACCATGAGGGCCAACTCTCCTAGTTACACCTAAACCCTATTTTATATTTTTACGATACAGTACAATACCAATTTTCTTGTATTTTATCCAGTAAATTAATAGTAGTTCGGTCACGATGACCAAGAGCACTAATGTGCTAGCTCGTAACTCACTGGCACTGGGAGAGAGTGGGTTCGAATCCCACCTTGGCCGTACTGAAAATGGTTTAGTCGTTTCCCATTTTTCATCATCAGGCAAATGTCGGGACGGCTCCGTTCAACAGGTCCACGGCCGACTTTCTTCCAAAATTCCTTCCCTGACCCTTCAAAAATTGGACCCAAATTAGCGGTCACCTGGGCGATTGGTCGATCACCATCCCCTGTTGGATCTGCTGACAATGTATGTTCAGCTCCCAGACACCAACCTTGCAACGATAAAGGAATGATCCCTCACAGAGTCCGTGGAAATTTAAGTAGGTACACCGTAGGTAACAGACCCTTGATATCCCTTCTCTTCTTCAAGAAGGTATACTATTGCACAGAAATTCAACACATTTTGGAAGAAAGTCGGCCGTGGACCTGTTGAACGGAGCAGGGAGGTTAGGTGATTAAATTTCGTACATGTAAGAAACAAAACATCATTAAAAATTAGTAGACTATTGTTCTTTGGAATACTCTTAGTCAAAATATATTTGTTTTGATATAGTTTTCACATTCAATGAAAAGAATCAACACTAACATGACGTGATTCAAAGAACATTTTGATAAGTTGTGTGTTTTACCTGCGTTCACTAAGTGTTCAATTATTTGGATCGATAATTTTTCGGTACTAAAAAACATCCGCTATCATAAACTGTCTACATTTCCAATATTGCATTTTTATTTCGCATGGAGGACAATTGGTTTTTATGGGTCAAAGTCTGTTAATATAAACAAGCTTTGTTTCAAATTAGGAAGGTTGGAAATAGTGCTACAACCTACTCCCGAATCACTTAAAAATCCTAGGCTTTCAAATAAACATTCGATTATTGAAGAGTATTAACATCATAAATTGAAATCTGGATGATTCATAGTCTAATATTGCATAAAATAACATAGGATGAAGTTTTGAATCTCCTCATTGTGAGTACCTGGCAATTTGGTAGACATTTGTTGAATTTCTGTGCAATAGTATATCTTCTTGAAGAAGATGATGATGATGATAATTGTTGTTTTAAGGGATATCAAGGGTATGTTTCCTACGGAGTACCTACTTAATTTTCCACTCACAACTTCAAAATTTCAGCAAGGCTTCCACTTACATATCTCAGTCACTTCAATTACAAATCTCGAGTCTTTCTGGATAATCGATATCACAGCACGTTAAATAAAACAAATATTTCTGAATTCTGAGATAATCTTCAAATTAAGACTAACCTAATATTTTTTGATCCAAATCAGTGAAGTGTAGTTTGACTTTTCGTATACTTGTAAAACCAAATGTCCATTAATTCCCTGCGCATTATGAAGAATTTTATAAAGTTCGTATTTATTTTCTAATAAAAAAAGCTGAACAGTAACCACGGAAATATTGCCTCAGAGTTAAATGTATTATTAATAATACAAATTATAGGCTAATACTAAATTCGATGGAAATTTCCCCTTATTGATCTCTTGCTTGGCAAAATGGAACTCCAGTACTTACTTGTCACAGTCTGCTAAATATCTACCACATTCTTTTCGAATTACTATTTATGATTATATTTTGTAAATTGTATGGAATTGAATTGGAAAACCGTGGACGGACACTTCTATGGTGGCTGAAACACAAATTCAACCCACTTCTCAGCTGTCCTTAAGATTTGAGTACACCGTTCTAGTCCTGAAACCGGGATTGAATGGCAGAGGCAGGAATCCAACTTGGGTCGTCCATACAGAAATCCACTACGTACTGTATACTTAAGTAACTCTAATATCATTACGGCACCAAACTGGTTTGTGCGTTTGGTTATCGGTCAGCACCAGTTACACAGTAGGAATCGGACATTCCCAGAAAATTATGTTTAGAATAATGTCTTCTTGTAGATTCTCCTGTAAGAGATATAAAACGTATACTGGTACAGAAACGTACAATATTGGAAATACTGCCGAACAGTTATAGCTGATATTTCGATGGAGTATGCTAATAATTATACACAAAATGGCAATGAAACTGACTGAAGTATCTGAAAACCCCGGAGTTGAGTCAAGCCAATGGATTAGTGAGTGTTAAAGTACAGGGCGCCAGGGAATGTTCTCCGCAGCGACTACGTACTGCTGCCAAGGGTAGCATCAGCAGTTAAGTTGGCAGCATGGTGTCCTTGACAGGACAGGACAGCGGTAAGCGAATGTTCAGACAGATAATTGGAAGAGTGCATCAGTAAACAGGAGGTAATGTTTACTACTGAAGAGAGAGCTTTTTCTGTGAAATACTTTTTTTGCGAGGGTGATCGGTTTACAGAAAATGTAGAACTAAAATTTCAGGTGCTGTTTCCTAATTCAAAGTGTCCAAACCGGGATACCGTTCAGGCATTGATAAGTAAATTTCGCGTGACCGGCTCAGTTCACGATGTACCGAGAAAAGGCCAGCCTACACTTTTAACATACGAAAAACTTGATGAAATGTCCGATATAATGCTGCCTAGTCCAAGAAAATCAAAACGCAAATTAGCTCAAGAAAGTCTTTGACAATATGTGTAGACGTGTTGAAGTCTGTCTTCGAACACGTACAGCATCTGTTATGAATGTCTGTAGTGAGTACAACGTCTACTGTTTGTTTGTTTGTTTGTTTTGATACAAGCGGCAGCCGTGCTGCCAACGTAACTGCTGATACTAGCTCTCGCAGCAGCAAGTAAGCACTGCGGAGAACATTCCCTGGCGCTCTGTACAATACATACAGTATAATCAGGAACAAATCTCCGAATCAAAAGACCGATAAAGAGTATTAATTAATGTAACTAGCATTGAATAGCAGCAAAACTACCCCCCTTCAATGGGCCGTGTGTCTATCAATGTCGTTGTGTTCATGCCACTCAAACAAGAAAAAGTTACGGACTTTATATCATTAGACATATATCGACAGGGAAACAGAAACACATTAGGCCTACTGTCTCCTCGTCCGCTCCAAGGAATGGAGTTCTCAAAACCCTGGAGCATGTTTATGCATTAACTACCTTAGTAGAGACATAGAGACATCCCCTTGAGCGAACGATTCCTGGAATATCCTACTGCTAGTTGTGCAGTATGAAAGTCGTGGAAATATTAGTAACATTATTGTAAAGTGTGGAGCCTCCGTGGCTTAGGCGGCAGCACGCCAGCCTCTCACCGCTGAGTCCGTGGTTCAAATCCCGGTCACTCCATGTGAGATCTGTGCTGGACAACACGGAGGCAGACAGGTTTTTCTCCGGGTACTCCGGTTTTCCCTGTCAAAATTTCATTCCAGCAACACTCTCCACTATCATTTCATTTCATCTGTCATTCATTAAATCATTGCCCCAGAGGAGTGCGTCAAGCCTCGGCAGCCGGCACAATTCATATCCTCGCCGCTAGATGGGGGCTTCATTCATTCCATTCCTGACCCGGTCGGAGACTGGAAGCAGGCTGTGGATTTTCATTGTAAAGTGTGATGAAGAGGCATAAAACATACGTTTTGTTTCCACTATAAACAAGGCGAAACGAAGGGACATGTTTTTGCGTAGTAGGTAGTTCAATTATATGTCATCACCGGCTTCCTCACGACTCACCCCATTCCAGCCAGGTTTTCAGAGCTGGCGCTCAAGCAGTGTTTAATTTTGTAAAGAAAACAAAGTTTTAGACAGTTTCATTTCAGTAACAGTAAATATTGAAGTAATGTGCAGTTTACAATTCTTATTCAAACTTGTTCCTCTTTAACATATTCTAATTGTGCCATTCTCTTGTGTAGCCCTGTGCCTTAAATCGCTCACGACGACCACAATTGGGAGCTGCAGCAATCCTGGATATCGGAGGTTTGAATTCCGGCACTGTTAGTGGCTATCCTGAGTGCGGCTTTTCTCCGGGTTTTCCCACACTCCCTACACTCAGAAGCCGGTATAATGTCATATTTAAAGTCCCGAGACACCTACCTCATTCCCGACCCTCATAATTATAACACAGTGCCACAGACACCACAAAAACACAGGTTATCAGCTAAATTAAACACGCGCCCAAATATACGAGGATATTGTCCAAGTTGTTTCAACCCCTAAAACGAAACAACAACAAGTATCAACTGCGTCAGTCTGCGGAATAAAGACGTATTTTCTTTAACGGATTTGCTGTAAGAGCTATATCCGTATGTTAGCTTCCAGCGTCCTAAGGCATGCTCCTCATCTGAGCTGAGTAACTGCTCATTCATAGATCCCGGCGATCCTGCGTGTATGTTTTTTCTCATTGCTATACACACTCATTCAAGGCAAATGTCGGGAAAGTCAAGTGGCATCTCCCCAGTGCAAGACCAAAATATTTACTGTTACACTAACAACTACACTTGATGCAAAAACAAAGATTATTAAACAAATTGAATACAGTACATATCTAAGTACACGGGGATGATGAAGTTATTCAATTGAAGCAACAAAAAGGAGAACTAAATACATCTATAACACTTGGTATCATGACTAGGGGATGAATGTTGTTGTTGTTTGCATTTCGCGTTAAACGATGCTCGTTAGCGTATAATGTATTCTACTTTATGCTGAAGAAGCATTTATGCATTTGCATCTTGCATGATTTTGCGTATTTGGGCCTATACGTCATTATATCACTTTTTCATTTTTAACAATTTTGGGTTTTATTTGCCAAATATATTTTTAGATAATTTTAATGCAATAAGTAAGAGATGTTCGTTATCCTTCGTAGCCAAGTAAACAGACCAGCAGTATTTATTGGCAAAAGCATCCGACGAACAACGTTTGATGAGTAAATGGGCAGTATAAAGTGAAATGAAGGAGAGCCTCCGTGGCTTAGGCGGCAGCACGCTGGCCTCTCACCGCTGGTTCCGTGGTTCAAATCCCGGTCACTCCATGTGAGATCTGTGCTGGACAGAACGGAGGCAGACAGGTTTTTCTCCGGGTACTCCGGTTTTCCCTGTCACAATTTCATTCCAGCAACACTCTCCACTATCATTTCATTCCATCTGTCATTCATTTAATCATTGCCCCAGAGGAGTGCGACAGGCTTCGGCAGCCGGCACACTTCATATCCTCGCCGCTAGATGGGGGCTTCATTCATTCCATTCCTGACCCGGTCGGAGACTGGAAGCAGGCTGTGGATTTTCATTTTCAAAGTGAAATGAAGCATATCAATATTGCATTATGATTGGGCCTACCTTTACTATCAGCAACGCTGGTTTTACATTAGTTTGATTAAAAATAGTTCTTAATATTTTCTTCGAAGATAGTTGAGGTTATTTCCCATACAAATAAAATAAATCTTTTAATAAAGTCGATGTAATACATTCACCCGAATTTAATTGAATCATATTCTTCAAGTAATTCTTTGTTCTTTTTGAGGCATTTTTCCACTTATAAATGGGAATTTTATTGATCATTTTAACTGATTTTAAGATCACCAGCATCCATCCCCTTCTCATGACCCTGCACCGTGCTGTCAATCAAATGAGCTAGCAATGAGACCTCTGTTACTGGCAACTGCTAAGTTTTCTCGGGCCTTGAGAGGAGTAAATAAGAAATGAGTACGGTATTAATCTAAAACATCTGAAACTGCGGGATGACGTACTTTCTGTTTATTACCGTTTAGGATATACCGTAAAATACTTGCTCCTTAGCACTATTCCATTTGCTATACTGGATAGATGTGGTAACTGTAACCTGTGGCGTACGAAGAATTTCCTTCTGGGGGGGGGGAGGGTCATTCATACAGTAGGGTAGTTATGTGCATTATTAAAATATTTCGATTATTATTATTCATAAAAAGCAATAATTGAATAAACTTTCTCTTCGCATGAAAACTATATTAATTATTGTTTCCAGCACAATAAAACATGCAAAAATCTATTAAAAGTGTAGAAAACAGTAATTAGTTACTGAAATGATGTAGTAGTAGTAGTAGTAGTTCGGGAGTTGGCGACCCCAAGGGATTCCGTAGCTGGGTCTGGTTTTCTCCATTTTATCCATTACCTCTGGGGCGGACCCTCTCCTATTTCACTTTACTATCTGCCTTTCATGGCTCTCCTTCCTTCCCAGTCCCTCAATCCGCATTCTTCGAGGGTTGGGGGCATTTCTTTTCCTCCTGTCCTATATTTTCCTTATGCTCCTTTTGTTTTCCATTTCTGCTTCTAGTGTTTAAGTTAGTAGTTAGTTTTAGTTATAGTTTACATTTCATTATCACCTTCACGATCACCCAAACCATTAGGGGCCGATAACCTAGATGTTAGGCCCCTTAAAACAACAATTATCATCATCATGTCCATACGTGACTGTTTATAATATTGATATTATATGAGAGAAAAATAATATTTTGCTCTCCAAGTTTTTACTGCCATTAGGCTACTATTGAATCTCAAAATCTGCCTATCTTCATGGATTTATCTCCATCATTCGTAGGAATAAATTGCAGAGACTCCTCATGTACCAAATTATCTTTAACTATACGTACACACAGTGACACAGATATGCACAATTAAAGCAGCCCAAAGTGACGTGAAAAGAGGTACCGATCGCACACTTTAACAGGAAATCTACCGGGTGAGTTAGCCGTGGTCGTTACGGCGTGGATGCAGGCAGTCGCTCACATCCGGGAGGCGAGGAGGTTGGAATCCCCTCGCCGACAACCTTGAAGATGATTTTCTGTGGTTTCCCATCTACCTTCCAGGCAAATGCAGGGGTTGGTCCCTAACTGCAGTATAGGCCACAGCCGCTGCCTTCCAATTCCCTAGTCCTTACAATCACATATTCCTCCCCAGACAACACTCCACACGCGACGGTACTTGTAGCTCACCCCATGGGTTTCCGCATAGAAGCAGCTACTAACTCTGGCGAGCCGAATATGTCCTCGGAACTCCCGGCACTAAAAGCCATAGGCTAGAAAAAAAAAAAAAAAAAAAAAAAAAAAAACAGGAAATCTGATCCATAGCTAGCTCCAAATCTCAAGGAGGAATTTCGTTGCGAGATTGTGTATGATATTTACGAAGTGAAGAACGTCATCACTTTTAAAATATGTACGGGATTAAAGAATCCTCTCTAGCGGTAGTGTAAAACAGGTGATAGATGGGACAATATAAGAATTCAAGTAAGCAAATGTCTCTAGGTGGGGTTAAAGCCCTAACCCCCCCGTCGGTGTGCCACTGACTGTACCATTTCAGCTTAGTCAACCAGAATAAAAACTCTCTCCGGAACATGGTTGTACGAAAGATTGGTATATAAGTAGAAAGACAAATGAATTAGTTTTCGTGGCCACACGTTCGCTGTACTGCCATTTCTATTCTCCCGTTCCATAGAAATAAGTCCATTGGCATTAGTTTTGTGCACCAATTTACGAAAGAACAGAATACGAAACATGACGTGCGTAATTAGTAAAATATATCATCAAATCACAATTTTTGCCAATGCCCTTCACAATAGATTAACTCGAATTTAGCGATACGAAATTTTATCAAATAAATGCAAAATTTGTCGTCCATTATCCAAAAGATTTAAGTGGAAACACGCCTGGACTAGTAGACATTTTATACGCAATGCACCAAATTTTAATCCGAAACACGAACGTTAATTCCATCATTTAAGCGATGAAGTTAGCGTAGCACAAATTCAGCGGGAGGGCCAGGAAAGGAAAAGCATGCATTAAATACTAACAAGCCTATATCAATTTGAACACATTGAATACTAACAATTCAATTCACAAACGGTGCTGTGTCCTACATGTGATCTCCCTGATTCATCCTACGACTTCGGTGCATTCATGATAACGCAACTCGCACTAACAACATAACCACACTACCACTTGAAACCAATTCATAAAACGATACATGCAATGTTTATTTTACCACAAACGTGTCGCGTGAATACCACTTACCAATTTTACTAGATAAGATAAAATTACGTAACCGGTGTTTTAGGAAAATGTTTGCTAGAGCCCTGAAATACAATCCATATAATAACGTAATATCTACTGTCTACCTATGGAACAGAGATTGAAACAGGGGATCTGTCTTTAATTCGGAGGCTTGTCATTTAATAACACCGAAAATCCTTCAGTAGACCGTAGTCATGGAATTGAATGAATGCTTCGTGATCTAACGAATAGGAACTATATTTTATACGGGTGGGGGATTACAAGATTTTTATTCTGACTAGCAGATTAAGTTATAACAGTGTAGTGGACGTTGTAACATTGTAGTGGATTCATCGCAGGCTTCGGACGAAAATGGCAAAAGTTTTATCCCAGGTTACCTGAGATAGTCTCTCCATGAAAGAACACTTTCTAGTAATCCAATTCCCTAGAATGCGCCCATTAGTCAAATCAACATTTAATATGTATCCGAAAAGGAACGTCATACGGAATGTTAATTATGCGCACAATAAGAAATAAGTGTTAGGCATTAACTGATACGCTACTTCTAAATATTAACAATATACTACTTCTCCATCTCTTCTTACTGAATTTAGGGTGTAAAATATATTTGAGTAAATCGTGAAGGTCATGCTTATACTGCGAAAAATTTCCTAATCAGACAAGAAATTCAGTGCTGGCAGCAGAATTATTTTATGGATACAAAACTCAAAAGCTCTTTACACAACTCTAAGGAGACTGGGACCAGAGACAATCATGGCCTGGATTTAGGCGCATAAATTGTCAGTTGTTCAAACCAAATGTGACAAGATTCGCTTCGTCCTGGAGCCAATGTCCTTGGACGGTCAGAGTACCTTCTCTGAGGTAAAATATGAACCACTACACCACATTAGAAAGCTCTCCTATCATAGTCATTCTTCCTACGGCTGTATTCATTAATTTATTATTTCATCAATTGCTTCAAAAACTACTTATCTCTTCAGAGTTCACAATAGATTAATTCTGACATATGCTAAACCAATGTGAAGCAACGTATCGCAATAATGTAATGGTATCCCTTGATTGATTATTGTAATTCATTTATAAATAGTGTGATCTAAATAATTACTCAGTTTAAGATTATTTAAAAGCGCTGAATTCTTGGAAATTATTATTGCTTCGATGATGATTCAACATGGTAGAGATGGAAACATCACCAAGCAAGATCAATGTAGGCAATTAATATCATATAATCCCGGTTGAAAGTTCTAGAGTTGCAAGATGTTGCGTTTTCCGGCCTGTGGATAATATTAAACCTCAAACCGTACAGTCACTATTGGATATTACTTTCATTGTGTAGGCACATCCAATGCTCTTTACCATACAGAATTCAACTTTAATTCAGCCACACAATTTGCTTACTTTCAAGACACCGTATGTGAAAATCTGCTAATTTGATATTGAGAAATACTTGTTAACTACCATGAACTACTAAGTTGGAAGTTCTAGAGTTGCAAGATGTTGCGTTTTCCGGCCTGTGGATAATATTAAACCTCAAACCGTACAGTCACTATTGGATATTACTTTCATTGTGTAGGCACATTCAATGCTCTTTACCATACAGAACTCAACTTTAATTCAGCCACATAATTTGCTTCCTTTCAAGACACCGTATGTGAAAATCTGCTAATTTGATATTGAGAAATACTTGTTAACTACAATGAAATACTAAGTTATGAATATCAACATCTAGGCTACATACTGTTTTTGTAATAGACGGCAATGGTAAGGAATTCTGTGAAGGCAATATGATTCTTGCTCTCATTGACTTAGAAGGTTATGGAATCAAGTCTTCAATATATAGGTAGACTACACGCAATAAAGGCAAACATTGATACAGTAGCTCGTACCTCATAGTAATTGGTTAGTCTAAGAGTGTTTGCGTGGACTAACCTGTCTGGAAGGTTTCACATCACGTACGACGGGAAGATTTCGATATAGTCTACAGTAATTAAAGGAGAGATGTAGTTTCACTGTCCTTGACACCGACCGTCGTATATGGAGCTCCACTTATTTAACTTTAAGTGCACGCGAGCAAGAAGACTATCTTGATCCGTTGCGGAATGCAGGCGACCCTTACAGTAAATTCGCGTCAAGCAGCCTGCTTGAGAATTCTGCCACAGTGTTGGCTTCACTTCACACTTCCATTGGCTTGTGCATGAACTTGAGAAAATGAAAATGAGACTTGCAAATAGTGACAAAATATATTCTAGAGAAGGGGAAATTAATACGTCGAATATTACGGAACCCCTGCAGGGTTTTGCCATTTCAAATATGATTTGGTAGCCTATGTCACAAGATTCGAATCACTGACTTATATCAAATTATGAAATGGAATATATCTATAGGCTACTTATGCAATACAACTAAAAGGAAAAGGAAGCTTGTAGTTTAACGTTGCGATCATGAGCCACGGGGCAATACAACCAGGGAAAATAAGTCGTGAAATATGTAATATTTTTTTTCGTGTGGCCTCCTCAGAGGCCGAGTGCAGGTCTTTCTATTCGACGCCCGTGGGCGACCTGCGCGTCGGGATGAGAGATGGAATGGATGAAGATGAATGAAACTGGGCAAGGATGTGGAAGGAATCGGCCGTGGCCTATCAGAAGGTACCGTCCCAGCATTTTCCTGGTGTTGAAAATGGGAAACAACGGAAAACCATTTCAAGGACGGCCGACGGTGGGGCTCGAACCCACGCGTCTACCGAGTCTGCAGAGAGCTTGGTCCCATGACCTAACGCTGCGCTTTAGCCAACTGAGCCACTGCTGTCGGTATATGTAATATAGCAAACTAATAAGTTAAGATTGGAGGACATTGAATTAATTAAACTGAATAAATGTAATATGAAATCAAGTGAAGCAATCAGAAAATGTAGAGTGAATTGAAACGCTGATTTTATCACATATATTGCCATTGAGTTCTATCAAAATAATTCTACTCAACCAATGACAAAATCCGGAGAAGAATTGGATATCCAGTGGAATATACAGAAGTGAAATTTTCCTTAAGTGATGCCCAGTGAGATGCTCTTGTATAGGCCTTCTGCTGATTACGCTGGAGGCAGAATTCTACAGGTTAATTTCCACAACTCTCTGATATTTGCATAGTAATTCGTGATTGACATATTCACCTTCTTGCATAAAGTCTCGCAATGATTCTGGATAATATCCTACGTTACTTACTACGGAAGCTTGACTCAAAATTTCGTATGTAATTTATCCCTTCAATACGTTCAGCAAGCCTGCGTAAAATGTTAATATACTTCTTTCACATTATTACATAAGGTCATTTACTGTATTATTCACCACCAAGCCAATTTGTTATTGGAAGTCACGTCGAGAAGTGCATCTTTGCTTCAGTAATATTACCGTGGTGAAGCACACTACCGTATTTGTTTACGGTGGTAGAAATATATGTTAATATTACAATATAAAAATTCATTCACACCTTCAAGTATAATAAAAGTAGTAGAAGAAAAACAGTATACCGTATACAATAAAACCCGTAAGACCTCGACTCAGAGTATCATTTTGTGTATTGGCGGGGCCGACAACCTAGATGTTAGGCCCCTTAAAACAATAATTATCATCATCATCATCATCATCATCATGTGTATTGGCTGTTAATAATTTTCCAGTTGTCAAAGGAGTCTCCAAATGTATAACATTTACCGTTGTTTTCAATAAGGAACCTACATCAGAATAATCAAACAGAAGCCTTCGCGTTCCAATGAAATCAATACAAACTCGTGTTACAGCTCATAATTCTGCTATAAAATTCAGAGAATCATATCCTAGAGGATAGACAGTCTCTTTACATGATATTATATTCTACCTTTCCTGGAATTGAAAATCTTCAAATTCCGCGGGCGTCATATATAAGAAAAAGGTATTGTTTCTAATCACCGTAGACTATAAATATACTTACCAAAATGAAACGACGAAGAAGAACATCGAAGGGTCAGTGAGCATTCATAGAACTCTCTGATAAGCCACATCATCATCTACTAAGCAGTCACTTAGAAAATAGAACGGGTATCTAGTAATTAGCACACCTCCGTTGCCGATTGCCCTTATGCGCGCTTCAAGACTACTGTAGACAACGTAGAAAATGCAAAGCTGAAATTCCAGCATTGAAAATCCTGAGTGTGTTCCTTCAGGGATTATCTATACTCACTCCAGGAAAATGCCAGGATAGGAACTTATTTGAAGCATTTGGGTACTTATCACAATTCTAAATACCAATAATTTGGTACACACGCTATAATTGTCACAAGAATTACACAAGCTATCAGACAAATTCAACACGCAACCAAGTACATGGGGCTGATGACCATTAAATCCCAGGGATCTATTTGAAACAACAACAAATCTGTCAGATGAATGATATGTACCTTAGGTGAAATGGCTACCGCGATATCACACTCCAATCATATGAAATAAAATTTCGGCAGAACAATGACGAAGTATCACTTGAAATGACTGATTCAACGTACAGCTTGTACGATCAACTCGAAACTCTCAAAGAGAGCTTTAAAGAATGAGTTGAGTTCTTTTGGGACTACGTTCGCTCTTGGGTATGGTCATTGTCTGGACCTCTGCCACCCCTGTGTCTTGTTAAGTTATGAAGACAAAGCACCAAAAATAGACTAATGGAGATTTCTTCCACGGAGAGAATAACTAAGAAATTCGAAATAAATCTTTATTTTATGGCCTAGAACTCCATACTGAGAAGATATTATTTGGATGCTTCTTCTGTTCGAGGATAGAATTAGGCTTAACATTTTTATGCGCAGCCGAGAAAAAGTCACTTTAACGTTATAATATGAACTGGGCTATTATCTTTCACCTAGGAAAATCAGAACATTCGTTATTGAATCATTCACGAAGACAGACCTCCGTACGCTCTAGAAGTCTGGCAGATCATGTAGGACTGACAATACCAATGCTAGCTTTTACTTACTTTTCAACTGACCCATACTTATCACAAAATAAACTTTTGAACTGTTATCATAAGGTTATGTGAAGATCAATGAATTCAGTCTGCACAAACATGTTTGTCCTTTCAGAAGGATAGGGATAGGTAGGCCTTCATCCTTTCTGGAATTAGGTGCATGGTCACACAACTTTACCCACATTTGAAGATGGTTATATTTATAAGTTATAATTATAATTAGTTATACTTAGTTATAATCGTTAGCTTTGAGTATGCACCTAAAGTGGGGGGTGGGGGACGAACTGCATTGCATGATTGATAAGTATACCAATGAGTGAAATTATGGTACGACCTTTCTTCCATATTTAATCCCATCATTGCTAAGAAGTCATTCATTTTTCATTAATTATTTCATTAGGTGTTTCAGAAGCCGGTATCTTTCAGAAATGACTCTGCAGATGGGATATCTATGCCCACGACACTTCCAGTCTTAAATCAAAGTCTACTTAGACGCTCAATGATAATAATATTTATAATATTAACATATATTATTAATAACAATGATAATGTCAATGTATAACTTCTTCAAATGTAACGTATAGATTTTATTTTTATCGAGTGAGTCAGGTGGTTGTTCGTTAATATTCTGCAGATTTTATAGCCGAGTGGTTAAATTACCCGCTGTATTTAACAGTGAAACAGAGATATAATCCAATGTAGGTATATTGCAGCGGTAATATACAATGGTCCATAGCCCAATTGCAATCAGTTGACGACATCGTAGCCTACATGGCCAAACGTAGAAATAGGCCTACATATTTGCCAAACATTTGATCTTATCAAATTGTGTCGCTGTTTCAGAGTGTTCGAACAACACGTTCCTGTCATTTCTGCCTTTCATCCTTCAAGCGTAAAGTGAAAAATAACCACAATGTGTCTATTGTATATGAAATGCTGTTTACTTTTTAAAAATCAAATCCTAGAGATTTACAATAATTTAGTTTTACAGTTTTTAACTTGTCATTTCTGATTCAGGAAACATTCCCGCCTTGGAAACTTCGAATTCAATGAATAGATTTCCGTCTCGAAAATACATTTAAGTAAGGAAAGAAAACCTATGAATCCTAGCAATTCGAGTGGCGAAACGTAAGGACTAATATTTCGCGCTGATCATGGATTTCGATGAACACTGTATAGCTCGAAACTATAAAGACCGAACAATTACAGTACGCTCAAGCCCTGGAGTAAGTACTGGAAGATTATTTGTTACACTGGAGATATAATATCTCTTTCTTAATGTGGAACAGTGAGTCTCCATTATGTCGAAGGGATTGTTATTCACTTTTATAAATCCCCTCAACCTCAAAAACCAACCCAGATATTTCCGAACTTTCTCGGTTCCTGTGAGTAGCTCTCTGCCACCTCAAGGGTGTTCTCGCCTGCATTGTCCAATGTATTGTGGTCGAATCCTGGTGCACTTGGTTGGCATTTGATGGTACTTAAATGCGAGAGAGCTTTCAGTGATGTTTTAGCACATATTACAAGATTTCCTGCTGGGAGAAAGTCCTGCACCGTGGTGACACAGGTTAAAATATACGACATAATAATAATAATAATAATAATAATAATAATAATAATAATCTTGTGATTTTCTTTTAGTATCAACGTGTTCGAACTTAAAATTGTTCTACCACTTGAAAAAATTAATTCTGCAATATTGATTTATAATTTAATTAATTTAAAATATACCGTATGATATTTTATATCATTCACTCCATGCTATAATGAAATCTAGAATTCCAGCACACAAACGTGGAAGTTGTTGTATTACCAGTGTTGAAAATGCACAATATAGAAGTTTCCGTTTTTACTCTGACTCTTCCCCAATTTATACAAAATAATATTTAAATTCCGAATTTGAATGGTATACTATATCAAGAAATTGCTTATCATGGAGTATATGATGTACACAAATTATTTACAAATTGCCTGATTTTAAGCTTCAATAGACATTGCGGCAAGCGACGTGAATCAGAAAAAGCAATTTCTAGCAAACGTTTACAAAAGTTTACTCTTGAGTAGCTCTTCTCCTCATTGTATGCAATATTTAAATCTTACAACGATCGTTAACTTAAAATATTCGATTAATAATAGCTGAAATATTCACTTGCGTTCTATATCGTTAGTTCAGTGATTGTTTAAATCAGATCCCTTTCAGGAAAGTAGAAGAGAAGAGATAATCACTTAATTTACCTGAATTTCACTTCAAAGAATAAGGAACTTCAGTGACTACACGCATTGTCTTGCTGAGTTTAAAATCACTCCTGCCATTACAGCGCGTCATTTCATTTTACAGCCTGTTGTATTGTGGAGATACACGTAGTCACTGGTGGTCGTAAATAACGAGCAGAAGATAAGTCAAAACGCATACATGTGACCAATACATAGTTAATGGGCTTGAAATTATTCCTACCTTGCTTTGCAGAGCCAGCTTCTGTGGTCTTGAGGTAAATAGTCAATTAATACTACAGATCCAGAGGAACTGGGGTAGATTCACGGCTCTGCCAAGAAATTTTATTCTGGTCTGAGGTTTGGAATATGATTACTTAGCCTCGTGAAGCAAAACTGAGAATAGTTTGGTTCGATTCCCGCCCTATCTGTCATATAAGTGCTTTTCCATGATTTTTCACTTCTACTCCATGCAAATGACGGAATGGAGTCTAACTCGAGACCACGGCCCCTCCTTTCTAATACATACATCAATTGAGGGCCTGAGAAGCTAAGGGGGATATGTGATATCTGATAAACGTGCTAAATGATCCTTAAAAGACATGTAAATGAGGGTGATTTCCCCACGCTTATCAGATATCACTTGTCTCCCTTGGCTTCTAAGCCCTTAAATTAGAAATACATACACTACCACAACAATCGCAATGACACAGGTTGTCAGACAGGTTCTACACATACCCAAGTACACGAGGCTACACCACCTCGGTGTCGCAAAACCCCTACATGAATAGACATTATGCTTTGTGGACGGGTTTGTAAGTATTTTAAACAATACTAGTTGGAACCCGTCAATACATGACGGCCAATAAGAAAATATTTACTGAAGAATTTTATTATATACTTTCTTTGTACAATTATTTTTTGGCACTATTGAAACTTTAAGGGCGTCAAAAGATTGCACTCTAGACATTGCAACATACTGCTGGCCAAGATTGAAAACTTGATGAGGCAAAATGAGACCTATACGTTCCAGAGTTCCCCCTTGAGCTTTATTGAATGTGATAATCAATTGTGATAGTTTTATCCGGTGGTGTTAAATCAAGTCGAAGGATTAGACCTCTCTGCTAATTTTAACTGCACTTATTTCCAAATCCAAGCATTTTCTGGCATATTTCATATAATTAATATGGAATCAAGTCGAAGGGTTAGATCTCTCCGCCTAATTTTAACTGCACTTATTACTTCCAAATTCAAGCAATTATCGTACATATTTCTTATAATTAATATGGTAGCATTTAGATGCCCTTAGGAAACTTCAGATTTCTAAGGAGCATATCTATGGGTCAATCGTTTGGAGTATGTGGAAGCAAATCACTTAATTCCAAGAAATTCAAGAATTCTGAGGAGTCTAATATATACAACTGGCCGCAGGAACCGTCGCTTATAATTTTGGAATATACATTAACGAAGAAATGCGATGATGTGCAATTCCATACATTTTAAAACAATATGGACCGTATGCATGTGGCACAGTGACATTGGCACAAAATGAAACCAAGGACATAGGATTTGTTCTACTGCCGATTATTCTCTCTTAAATTCCTTGAGATATCATTTCCAGTGAAAAATTGTTGCAGTCTGTCAAATATTTTATATTTTGTAAAATTAATTTTGCCATTACAACACCAAAGGTCAAAGTAACCAAGCGTAGATTTCTCGCTACAGAAATACAGTACAGAAAAATGTTTACATTTGTTCGTCAAGGACCATACACTGTACGGCATAATATCTGGAATTGTTTCTGAAATGGCATTTTTATATTAGATTTTAAAAGTGGCTTCGTATTTTTCTACGATTTCCCACTTTTTTGTGGCTAATATTCCTTTTCGTCAAATGGGTATATTTATTGCAGCATTTCTCTCCAAATTAACGTCATATTCAATAACATTATAGTGGCCTGCCTCAACGCAGCCGCCAAATTTTAAATGGCAAATAATACTTCCATTGCCAAAATCAACAGCGTGGTTAGATTCATTGTTATGTACTCTAAACAAATAATCAATAAACAATAATATTCACGTATACAATGAAGTTCAGATACTTTCATTCTCAAGTTTGTTGCTGATGAGAATGCGATGATACTGATCGTCAATAATAAAATCCTTACAATTATTCATGCCAGCAAAAATTTTTGCAATTTGCTTGCAAACGCAGCTCAGGATAACGTCCTGCATTTTGGAATAAACACTACGAAACTGCTCTAAATAAGCAATTTCCATCACCTGATGTAGGTACAATCCTTTGCATTTCCATGACAGTAAATTAAGCAAGGGAGCATACTTCGCCAACTACTGGAATGAGCATAGATCACTTCGACAGCCACCGTAATGGAGGGAGTTTAAGAGTTAGAATGTATGTTCAGTGCTTGTCAAAAATCGTACTAACACAGGAAAGCCCAATCTGAAGGCTACAGTACATTCTGAGCTATCGCCCCGGATTCCAGGTTCGATCCCTGGTTTGCCAAGAAATTTACTTCTGGTCTGAGGGCTGGAACGGGGCGCACTCTTGAGCCAAAACTGAGGAGAGCAAGGTTAGATTCCTATCTCAACAATCTGGGATGTGGTTTTCCGTGGTTTGCCACGTCCACTGCAGGTAAATACCGGGATAGTTCGTAACTTAAAGCCTAGGTCGTCAATTCCCTATTCCCCACTTGAATTACAAATGCACACATCAGTACAGCCATCACAATAACACAGGTTGTCAGAGAAAATTTTACACACACACACACACACCAAAGTAGACGGGGCTGAGTGACCACGATGTCTGAGTCCATCAAATGAATTATATTCGTCAATTGTCTCCCATGGCGAAAGCGATTGTGGCCATCTTTTTTTTTTTAGTCGTTCATCCTCCAGGTTGGTGGAACCCACGGACCCAGCGAGGGAACTCACCACTACCGCCTCTACGGGCAGTGTCCTAGAGCTGGGAACATCGAATCGGAAGGGATACAACTGGTGAGGTGGGATTGGCACCTCGCCCAGGCGTTCTCGCCTGCAAAGCGAACAGGGGCCTCATGAGGGAAGGTAAGGGATGGTTAGGATGGATAGGCAAGGAAGAGGGAAGGAGGCGGCCGTGGCCTTGAAGAAGGTACCATCCCGGCATTTGCCCGAAGACGAAGTGGGAAACCACGAAAAACCACGTCGAGGATGGCTGAGGGGGAATCGAACCCCCTCTACTCATTTGGGCCACCCGAGGCTGAGTAGACCCCGTTCCAGTCCTCGTACCACTTTTCAAATTTCGTGGCAGAGCCGGGAATCGAACCCAGGACCTCCGGGGCGGCAGCTAACCATGCTGGCCGCTACGCTACGTAGGCGACTCTTCTTTTATTTAATAATTTAAAATTATATGGCAATGTAAATCGTGGAAAATTCCTTACTGTACGGGAATAATAAAAGTAAAATATGTTAAGACAATGAATTACCAATAGCCAGAAAGAATAATTAGGAAATAAAAATACATGTCTGAGGTGAGACTCCTTCGACTATGCAAAATTCATTCCTGGTTAATCAATGTTACCCCTGAGCCACCCAGTCAACAGACTTCTAAACCAATATTAAGTTACTTAAACAACAAACGAACTCAAACGCCTGTTGGAAGTTCTTCAATCCCCTCTTTTTAATTCTCAAAAACAAAGATCACACTACGATACGGTGAATCCTTTATCCGCCATTTCTCTAGAAATGTAATTCTGGTCTGAGGGCTGGAACGGGGCGCACTCTTGAGGCAAAACTAAGAAGGGCAAGGTTCGATTCCCATCTCAACAATCTGGGATTTGGTTTTCCGTGGTTTGCCACTTCCACTGCAGGTGTAATTCTGGTCTGAGGGCTGGAACGGGGCGCACTCTTGAGGCAAAACTAAGTAGGGCAAGGTTCGATTCCCATCTCAACAATCTGGGATGTGGTTTTCCGTGGTTTGCCACTTCCACTGCAGGTAAATACCGGGATAGTTCCTAACTTAAAGCCTCGGTCGCCAATTTCCCATTCCCCACTTTAATTACAAATGCACACATCAGTACAGCCATCACAATAACAGAGGTTGTCAGAGAAAATTTGACACACACACCAAAGTAGACGGGGCTGAGTGACCACGATGTCTGAGTCCAACAAATGAATTATGTTCGTCAATTGTCTCTCATGGCGAAAGCGATTGTGGCCATCTTTTATTTAATAATTTAAAAGTATATGGGAACGTAAATCGTGGCAAATTCATTACTTTATGGGAATAATAAAAGTAAAATATGTTAAGACAATGTATTACCAATAGGCAGAAAGAATAATTGAGAAATAAAAATATATATCGGAGGTGGGATTCGAACTGCTTCCATTGCGCGATGCATAAATTAAGAGTTTTGAACGCTGCCGTCTGAGCTACCGAAACATTGGTAGAAGTGTGCAATATTAAGGTACTTAAATAACATTCACTCTCAACAGTCCGTATAAGTTCTTCTACATTTCCCGTTTTTTATAATATTCTATTCCTGTTTAGATCGTGGAAACTTCATAATCAATATTCCCCTCCTTTATTATAATTCTTATACATAACTATTACATTAAAACGCGGTGGACATCCGCCATGTCTGTCATTAACCAAGGTGATTCTGCGCATGCGCTTGAGCCAACAATTTTGCAGTTTTGTTTATACATTTAAAAATATGTGGTAACATATTTGTTTATTTTTAAGACACTCTGCAAATCTACAGGCCTACAGCTTTCGACAGATTGCTCTACGAAGTGAATCGGTTCTACCGTTCCCTCAATCTCGCGGTAACAAAAATCAGCTTAGTGTTTTAAATATATAGATTGTTTTCCGTATGAAAGAATCCACGAAGAGAAGGGTAATAATTAGCGGTATATAACAAAGAAAATTGTTCAAGCTATTAAAAATTCTAAAAGCTATCCCCAAACCATGCAATTTACAGCGTCCTGAATGTAGGTCTACACACCTTGAAGAATATGACCCCCTATGATGGTGTGAAGACCACATTATTCTACCAGAGTACTTATTACATTTGAACAGAGTTTTCTCAGAATGTGTTAAGGTTCTGTGAGATTTGATAATAATGATGTAAGCAATATGAGTAAAAGAAAAAGTATTAACACATTCATATGACTTCCATTGCCCTTCTCCTGATGACGGTTCGACTCATTTAATCGCTAGGGGATACTTCCAAGTTATCTTAATAATAGTATGTTTATAAACAAAATAAATAACAATAACTTACAGTAAGCTTCAACTGATGAATTCTCGTGCAAAGGTCGTTCTAGAGATATGGCGTCGCACCCGTCAAAAGAACTGAAGATTTAACATTGAGTATCTAGGGTATCCTTAATATTTTCACCGTATTCATATATAGAGATTTCATTTAGAACAGTGAAGATTAATAATAATACGTTTCTGGACGCTCTCTTTTAAATCTGTAGACAGTTCCTGTGATTGCATATGCCAAAGTAGCTACTTTGATTTGAATACATTTAAGTGAACCAAAGGTAAAGTGTGTACCTCATGATCCCTCTTGATCTTTTTCTTGCCGAGAAATTTGGAGCTTTGAAGGGCGAAAAAAATCACGCGTATGATGACGGTTCACTAAGAACCACTCGTGTCATATATCTGGTGACTAACCACAGGACACCCACATACATGGCAGTGGGAAACGGTAAGTCGACAGTTTTTCAAAGATTATCTAGGGTACATCATCTCAAAAGTTCTGCATCAGGTAGGTGAGGTCATGGGACATTATTATTATTATTATTATTATTGAAATGATTCAATGATCACCTCAGTTGAAAAATATGAGGCGTGGAGGATCTCCAGTATAGATGACAAGGGCAGTTGTAATTACAATACTGCTAAATAATTCTAGAAATATAACTAAAGTGTTGGTGAATAATTCGGATGTTGTGTGACAAGAAACCAAACATATTATTATGTTGTTATTTTATACGGCGAGGCAGTAGATTCCACGACAATCTTAATGTTTAATTTCTATGTTTAACTATATAAACATGAAACCTCTATTGAAATTTTCGCAGCCTAGATTTCTATGAGAGGAGTTCGAATTATATCAAAATGAAAACATCAGTTGTCAACTTGCGTCATTATTCAAACAATTTCCCATAATTTCCAAGTTTAAGTATTAAGAGAATATTCTGACTAGAATTACGTTGGTAATTCGCTATGAAATCATTTGAAGCTTATTCCACAATTAGCAGAGATATGAGCGATTGCAGGAAGTAGCTCAAGGAGTTCCTTCCCCTCGTCACTTATTTCCCTCTTAACGTGTTGAAAAGTGTCGTTTGAGTTCACTCGAGCAGCTTCTCGATATGCGTCTCAGGCTAGAATTACGTTGGTAATTCGCTATGAAATCATTTGAAGCTTATTCCACAATTAGCAGAGATATGAGCGATTGCAGGAAGTAGCTCAAGGAGTTCTTTCCCCTCGTCACTTATTTCCCTCTTAACGTGTTGAAAAGTGTCGTTTGAGTTCACTCGAGCAGCTTCTCGATATGCGTCTCAGGCTAGATTACGAAGCGCACTTTTTCCCCTTCACTTTCTATGTGGTATGTGAAACTAGACTTGCTGATGAATGACCGTTGCTCATCCATCAATACACTAAGAGATTTAGCTAACTTACTTAAATATAAACTTTATTGTGGAAGAGTGTGCTAGTAGTAAATAAGACGGTGTGCTTGGGTTATTGTAATGCTTAGTTTACCGGTATGGTCATTAAAGTGATGCATCTACAAGGATGATAGATTGATTAAGCAATAGGTTTGATCATTTACATACCGTACATGTGTTTTCGCTGTAAATATTTCGTCATATTTCAGTAGCCTTTCGGCGTAGGGATGTGGTGTACCTATCGCCCAGTGGGAAAACACTGCAATCAGTCACCTGAGTATTGGCGGGAAAACCTTACCTCAGTGGGTAAGGAGGAAATGCCTGCCCAAACCCTGACCATCTGGGGCACCCTGTATCCAGGGGATAAATATGGAGGATGGAAAGGTAACCCAACAAACCACTCTACGTTGGGCTAATCACCCATGTGGAGGTCAAGTGATTCAGAGAACTACAAGTAGCCTCGGATTGGACGGAAATAGCTCAAACGAGGCTACCCCAACGCTTGAAGGCATAAAGGAATTGAAGAAGAAAAATAAGGAGAAGAAGAAGAAGAAGATTTCAGTAGCTTACTGAGAAATAACGAACAGTAACTAATACGAGAACCACGTACACAATGGAGCCATCAGTTTCTGCATGATTAGGCTAAAAGGACTTAAATATTTCACAAAGTGACCGTAAACACGAGGAGGATCTTTGATTACTTACAGTAAAATGCTGTATCGGAAGGTCACCAATAATTTATTATTATATTTATTATTATTATTATTATTATTATTATTAAATTCCTCCCTCACACTTAAGATTATCATTGTTTGAATTTAAAACAAACGCCTACACATTACAATTCAATATTATTTCCTAATGTACATTTTTCTGAGAATGAGGTATGCAGAAGACATACGAGCATTCAATAAAATTATGCAATATATTGCAGCAGTACATGAAAATTCCATTAGTAATCTACTCGTCTATTTTAATGTACCGGTAATGTTTTTACTAGAGTAGCGAATATTTTAGGGAGCGTGTACGGAATTTTAATTAACTTATAGTAAGTAATAATAATAATAATAATGTTATTGGTATTAAGCCCCTTTTAACTACTGCGGCTTTTAGAGACGCCGGGGTGTAGGAATTTTGCCCCGAAGGAGACCTTTAACGTGACAGTAAATCTACTGACACGGCTCCCTCTCATTTGCGCACCCTCAAATACCAACCGACTGCGCCAAAATTTGATACCGCTATCTACTGTAGTATAAGTGTAGGTAAGTATAGTAAGAGGAATATTGCAACGTTAAAAGCTTTTTCTTTCTCAGTTTAGCCTATATGGGACCTCTGTAATAAATATATAAAAATAATGGAATAATGGAAACGTTCTAGAATAAGGACGCATACACTTTTGTAAGGGTAGAAATGTGGAGAAACGTTGAGCAAGCAATGAATGGAATATTGACTTGCACATGGCACGGGGCAGCAAGGATGTCAGACGATGAAGAATTAGGAATAAATGAAATATAGCATAAACAGTAGCTCCTTTGGTGGATCAATGATACAGTATTCGCCACCTGATCTCAGGATCACAGGTACGGTACCGCATTTGGTGATCACAAAACTCAGTTACATGTCACCTACGATATTTCAGTTTTCTCTGCTAGATGGCCGTGCAAAATGGAACGTCAAAATTGGAGAGTACATTGTGTAATAGACTCCAACTCAGAAGATGTACACCACGGTGGTCGAAGGTATACAACATGAACAGTCAAATATTCTGTCACACGCAAATATATTTCAGTTCTTAAACCAGAATTTAAACAAAAACATATTCTTATTCACGTCTATCTGAGTTTTGAATTATTGAAATGATGTGTTTATTTCCATTTCACTCCTAAAATACAATGAACATACGACTTATTCTTAGTTCCATAAATTGACGGCCATTGGACGACTAAAACTATTCCAGGGGTACAAGGAATGTTCAATTTATCGGGAATAGCATTTCGAACATAGGAACGCATACTGCACATGAGAAATAATCCGCTGTAAACAATAAAAACTCAATGTTTGACATCTACAAACATTGAAACATTCCGTTTTTTTTGGTAAAATAATTGTAAGTAGCGACATTGTAACAAATAGATTGTGATAAAACTAACTCTTTAGGCTATTCCACAGTCGGAACTTTACTAGTTTTCTCAGCAACATTTTAAACAACATTATGGTTTGATATAAATTGTCATGAAATTAATAATCTCGCCGTAGCTTTCACAACAACATATAGTTTAAAGAGTACACTGCCCAAAAGAAAAATAGAAGGAAAATTTGACTGAGTATAGAAAAATAACACAAACCACACATGATCAATATCTGAACATGAATTGAAACCTCCGCACGAATGCATGATGACATTTCCAGCCTACACCGTTCCGGACAAACAAAGGGAGGTGTAGGGTTTCCGTCGATGACGTATAAATGGTAATAACAGGTAAATTAATTTGTAGTCCTGCGCATCCTAAACACACCCTCACTCTAGGAATACTTCAACGAAGTATTCAATGAAATATCTCAGTTTAATTATGAGCAACTTCCAGACATTTCGTGGTGTTTGATAAGGAACAAATGTCTTCCAAAATGCTCGATAGCTGCTGTAAGGAGTTTCCATTGGAATTAATATCCTGCTCAACCATGCCTTTCAATTTACGCCATTAATGAATGTAGCTTACCCCGTGATGAAATGTGGAACTTTCAAAGACCAATCCTCCTGAAAGAACGAGTGTATTCTTTATATTTAAACTCAGTCCGCGAAAAATATTCTTATAAGTTTCATCAAAATTATCCATTAAAATAATGACACACGGACTATGAAAGTGGTTTATTCGCTGACATCTATGTGACTTGAATAAAAGTGACATTCGTCAAATATATTCCATTTCAATTACAACAACGACATTCTGTTTATGCAAGCTTGTTCTGTTTACTGAATTACTGAACCAGAATGTATGTATAAACCTGGGAAACGGTCTTGGGTAATTGTTTCAGTATGATTGTTTGGAGAGCGTTCGATCTTCCAAGAAATAAAACCAAATACAAATTACAACAAGTAGTTCTGTGAAGAACTAAATATCCTATTTTCATATATCCTACTTTTATTAATTGCCTCTATCAACATACAAATCATGCGATTGAAGTTGGAATAAAACACCTACACACTAATCTTCATGTAATAGTACAATACTCGCGAAGTCCTGCATATACAAATCCAACATGGTGACCATCCGAAATATTTAGACGGTTCTCAATATCTACGAATCTATTACAGCAATCAAACTGAACATTTGTATGTGGATAGAGGCAATTAATATAAGTAGGATATATGAAAATAGGTTATTTAGTTCACCACGGAACTACTTGTTTAAAACGGGATTGGTAATTTAAAAGAAATAGATTACGTAACAATGAGCCTATCAAAGTCTTGATTCTTTCTAACGTTATCAAACTATTTTTACGTGGAATTACCGCAGGTCATTGAAGCTCACCATAGATTCTCTCAACTCATTAGGTAGGCCTATATTTTCTGGAAATAAATCTATTAGGCCTATACTGTGGTTCAAGGAATTACATTACGCCCGTAAGGATTTCATGGAAGTTCTCTTGGACATAATCTTATCGTTTCAACTAATTTAGAAATATCTTCTTTACGTGGTATATATTTTTTGTCGTGTGGCCTCCTGAGAGGCCGAGTGCAGGTCTTTCTAGTCCACGCCCGTGAGCGACCTGCGAGCCGGGATGATACAGTAGATGGAATGGATGAAGATGAATGAAACTGGGCAAGGATGTGGAAAGAAGCGGCCGTGGCCTGTCAGAAGGTACCGTCCCAACATTTTCCTGGTGTTGAACATGTTAAACCACGGATAACCATTTCAAGGACGGCCGACGATGGGGCTCGAACCCACGCGTCTACCAAGTCAGCAGAGAGCTTGGCCCCATAGCCTAGCGCTGCGCTTTTGCGAGCGTAGCCACCCCCTGTCAGTTTTTAAGTCTTATAAAATAAGAATTACTCCCCTCCGTCTGTTTTGAAAGTAACTGGTTTGTCATTCTATGGATACGTAGTTATTTTTCTACCTTCATATTGTAAGCGATTCATTTTTTCAAAATCACGAATAAGCAAAATTGCTTTCTTTAAACTATTGAAACTGTATTTTCGGAAAAAAGATATAGCTGAAATACCAAAAACACACGTATGTAGCATAGATCAACACATACGACAGAAATTATTCCAATATGATTTATGCCAAATAATAATAATCGACTGATGATAATAAACGTACAGTTAACACGCGTGCCATAATAAGAAACTGAGACCACTTGGCTGACTTGCATCCCAACGATAATGTTCGAATAGGCTACCTCAAGTCAGAAGTAAGTTTGTTGACAGAGCTGTGTATCGAAGTTGGACCTACTGGGTGGCAACTAATTACGCTAACTATTAGCCTATACCACGAGGCGAGTTATAACTATAATAATATTAATAATATCAGTGATTTTATATTTTATTATTATTATCATCATTATTATAACATAGACGGGGTCGATGTGTCAACATAACTCCAGAGGAATACGTTTCTCCAGGCTTATTCTATAGTAAGCAATTATTTACTGCTTCAGAATTGAAATTTTCAGTACTTCTCTTTACTACTTGGAGGCTCGTGTTAACCTGGGGGAGTGCAGAGGGAAGCAATTAAGATTTATTTGTGGTGAGCTAAGTGTCCTTATCACATATTCAAAACCAAAAAGTGGTAACATGCCTGCGAGTACAGTAGGCTATTGTCGGATTTGTAAGCTTGGATAATGGCTGATAAAAAATGAAGTGAAACAGAAAGTATATTGTTTTTAGAACGATCCAATCGTAAAGTTAGTTTCTTAGTTCTAAACCAAGAAGGTTTGAATGTGTTCCAAATTCTGAGTAAAGTTGGAGAGTAAACGTCGGCATGAGATATAAAGTGACTAAAGCCTTCCTTTCAAAGACGTGGTAGCACAGTATCGTAAACTTTGTATTCTGAACGATAATGATACAGGTTTTCTATACCTGAAGATCCTGCACTCAGTACATGATTACCGGTGGCTGAGTAACAATTCCGGTTATTTATTTACAAAAGAAATAAGGAAAATGAGAGTGTTAACCAAGAGTCAAGTTCAGAATACTCCCAGCCAAACACGCACCACGACTGTGGGATACAACTGAATGCTTATCAGACAGAATTCCCTGTTTAATTAAAAGGTATACAAGATGGGCTTGTGAAAGAATGATGTCCGCCAAATGTGATATCCCTCAAGTTAATTGTATGAAGTAAGTTAGAAAATTATGCATTCTTGAAAAGAGATAGAAAAGGAGAACGGCAACATATATTTAGAGTTATTAAAAGAGATCAGATTAATTACATAATGGTTCCGGGCGTGCGTGCTCTCGTGCACCCAGGGAAGCTCAACACCGCGGGCAACGCATCCGCTGTTCTGTCGGCATTGCCTCTGGCAGCCGGGAACATAACCTGTTGACTGACTGGCGTGTTCGTTCACGTGTAGGCCAGCGCGGGCTCCGACTTCGGCTCCGGCTCTCTCAACTACGTACTTGTCGTAATTCGGCCGCCGCGCCGAGCCGCACAGAGGACAGAACAATGGTAAACCAGCGCGTATTGCCCTACAAGGTGGCTGAATTCTAATAATAATAACTAATATTTATATTTAGCCAAGGGCAAATGCATACTACGATACAGCATTTAGTTTGTAGGGAATTATCAAATCGGGAGGGAAAATTGGACAGACGCGAAGATTTCCAATCTTTATAAATAAATATTATATCAGTGGCGACTTTTAGCGACTTTTCACTTTCCTAATGGTTGCTCACAATATCAGCACAAAAAATAGAATTTAAGATATTTTAGCAACAATATTTCAGGGTCTGATATTTTATAACAGGTGCAAAACAACAGCCTGCAGGTATTCCAATCTTATATCAAAAGAACTTTCACAACTACAGTCTAAGACACATATTAATATCTAAGTGGCTGATATCCTAAAGCGCTGGTCTGTGGTCTTACTTCGGTTCAAGTTTAAGTCAATGGTATTTAGGGGTGATTGGTGTTTACACTAGAATTACGGTAGATTTGTAGTCTCGTATCTTGCGACACTCACCAATAACAATTTAAATAATAATAATAATAATAATAATAATAATAATAATAATAATAGTAATAAAAATAATAATTATAATAATCTCATTGCCAGGCTCCATAAACAACTATAATACTGTATAATATTGTTAAAATTTAGTTCTCTTCAACACAAGAATGAAAGACGGCAATGTCATTATCAAATTTGCCGATTTGCCAAGAACGACGAAAGTGAACCTTATCAGCAGTACTATACGACTACATCCAATAACATTTATGGTCTAGCTGTAAAAGTGAAGGTATCATTATTATACGCTACTAGCATATAACTTATAAATGAATTGTGTAAGTAATGAAATCTGAGACAGAAGAAACGTTATTTCACCATGTCTTTGAGGTATAATATACAGAAAATAATGATAAATATGCTTTTCATTAAGAATTTTAGCTATGCCATTGTAATTAATTCGATGCACTATCACTGAGCTTAATATGTCACCGTCCGATTATTTTTTTACCACACGTGAAAAGAGGACCTGTCATGAGTTGTAAATAATCGATATTTCTATAATCAATGCTACTATAACAAACATTCCAGCCGCCTTCCTCTTGGTCAATTAGCTCCAAATTGAAATGCAATCACAATAAGTTATTATTTTATTCTACAATTTAGTTATTTTCTTGATAAACTGCGTTGGTTCACAAGAAATCGATTACTTAAAAATTCCGCAGTGAAATGATTAAACCCATTTAATAATGTTTCCATTCTCTTCCATATCCAAAAGAGTCTGTATCTATTAATGTCATCATGATTCTTCTCGGTTTGTGACATGGAATTTTCACTATAAATACAATAGCGAAGCTACTAAAATTCTCATCCACCAAAATCTGTCACACAAATAACCTTCACGTTTCATTAATAATGATAATGAGCTCGTGGCTTCCTGAGAGGCCGAGTGCAGGTCTTTCTAGTTGACGCCCGTGGCGATCTGCGAGTCCCGAACCACGGGAAATCACCCCAGGAGATTGAAATCCCTGATGGCCCAGCCGGGAATTGAACCCGGGGCACTTCGGCCAAAGCCTAGCGCGTTAACCATTTAGCCAAGGAGCCGGACCACGTTTCAGTGACACACAGCGACAACTCTCAGATCAAGCGTCAGCGCTATCACCAGCACTGAAACTACGAATCAAAGGGAGAATTGTTGTCCTCAGGTGTATCGTGACAGTCCTCTGTTGAACCCAAGTAGCTCTATATGGTAACTGTAGATTAGCTACCGGTACGTGAAATGACGCGTTCATTTCATTATGTGAAAAAGGGAAGAAGCTCTAAACTTGGCAAGTTCACTTTAGTTCACTACTTGTGAGCACCATTGCCATAAGACGTAAAGCATAGTGGGTTAAGGTGAAAAGCAGCGCTTTCTCGGGCATTTGCGTTTAGAAAGAAAGGGGGAGGGTTGCTATCGATGGTTAGACGTTCTCTTTTAGATAATAATATATGTTTATCTCTCATTCACTGCATCCACAAATAATCTTGATTAGACAAAGCAAAGAAGGAAGAAAAAGGTCGAGTGTTCGTTAGTAAAAACTATTTCAACTCTCAGTCTGTTAGATATCACCTCACTTAATACACCCAGGACGCAAAAAGGTCGAGCATTTGTTGGTAAGAAATCCTTCAATTCTCAGTCCGTTGGGTATAGCCTGTTCGACAATGTCACCATTCTTTGAAAGCCGCAATAAAATGATTCAGACCATGGCGAAAGAGCATCAGTCTTCTATTATCAGAGAGCATTAAATACGGTTACTATCTAATTTCACTATATGATAGCCATAAACCCTAAGCTCAACAATTTTGAGGAATTACCACACGTATTTGCATAGAGTATATCATAATAAAATAGAACATTCCTATGACACATTCCCCCAAAACCAGTTCTTCTGAGCTGAAGTTCTTTCTTAGCAGAGGGATTCAAATGTGATTGAAATTGAGGTAACATCAGGTCAGTCGTCAGAAACCATATTCGTTCAAGTTCTAACACTTGTTGCGTAACTATTGCTAAGAAAGTGCGTAGATCCTTCTCACTAACTCAAATTAACCGTTCTTATCATAAGAGAAAAAAAACCAACAATAAGCATCATTGTTCGATCAATGAATAAAACTACGTGTAGACTACTCAAAATATTCGTACGCACGTGAAGTCACCATATAGCCTAGAGTGTCCAGTGATCTACTTCCAGAGAACTATTCTAATAATTAAGACCTTTAGAAATTCAGTTGAAATAATGACCGGAAGGTAATACCTCTAATGATACAGAAATCTTCAAGAAAATTACCGCAACATGTTGCAAAAAAGATTTAAGATACCGTATTACTTTGCGATGAGCATATCTAGTACCAGTACGAGGAAAGACAAAAATCTTGCAGATATTACTGTGGAAGCATGCACGGCTAGGGCCGGCAGACGAAGACGAAATCTGAGTTAAACTGAACCGGAGTACTTTCAATTCGTTGCGCTGTGCACAACAAGGCATGAAATAGTCATGGTATGAAGTTTATTACTTGAGACTCCAATCGTTTTGAAATACTTATATTTCACATAACATTAATGTATATTGTTAATAGATGCGAGTATAAGGCGTATGGAGCGAGAGATAGAGACTGCCACCCACTAAGATGGTTCATTAAGTTTGTAAATCAAGTTGAACGCGAACTAGCACGTCAAGTGGTCCAGGTTGGCCTAACCTGAAGACGTGCAGCGGTACCGGGCGTTGGCACATAAGCCGCGAGGCACGGCGTCAAACCTGATTATGACAAAGAACGGTATGGAGTTTTAATATTAATAACGGGCAAAGAGGAGCACTCGGCACGCGACTCGCCTCAGCTCACTTTCGATGGAACACTTTTGAATACTCGTTGCGCGACTTTGAGCATGTAATTCATTATCGGTTCTGCATGTAGTGCCGTGTTAACTAAACGATACAAGATTTCAGTTTCTGCAACCTGTCGGGAACTTGAGTAGTAGGCAATAAGGATGATAGGTAGCTTCTTTATACGCTCCTTTCTGAACACAATGAACCCCATCAACGGGACAATAAACCTCTAGTATTAATTCTCGTTATGTCTCCACACAAATATAATAAAAACTAACAACTGAATACGCAAAAGTTGTAAAAGATCAATAGTACCATCTAACCATATAAATTGAATTTTTTGTAAATTTCAGTAATAAAGTATTTGAAATACATTGTTGCTTATTTGAACGATCTGACACCATCCATAACTATCAAGACAACAACTTTGCATTGGTCTAGAATACTATAAAATACCATTTCATATGGCATGGAGGTTCGGATACGTTATACTGTATTACACAATCATATCGGTAGTCTATATGTCCACATCCGGAAAGGAGAACTTGAGTTGCCGACTAGGTGGATCACAATTCTCCGGTTTAGGTAAATCTACCCCTGGAGCGAGGAATTGTGGATGTCAGTGGATGCACGGATTCATGTGACGCAAGTATCGAAATGCGAAAGATTTACTAAACATCAAATCATAAATACGTACATATATGATGCTAGTAGTCTTCATGGCATGCGTACTGAATTATTTTTACCCCACAAAACTATTTCATAAATGCTGTACGAGTGGCGGAGAAAATTGTATCCCAGTGCGCTCCACCCTAGTGTAGGGGTGCCGGAACTTAAATAGCATGGACCACTCGCCTGCTTCATGACATTCTGCCTCTCGCTTCTGATAGCATCTAGCTCGGGGAAGAGCAACTCACCTTCCGGAATTAGGCATTGAAGAGGGATCACTGACAAAATTATGATGAGCAAAGTGCACCGCAATATAATTGCGTATTTAAATAATGCTCTTCTACCGATTGGAATATCCTACCGGTAACATTCAGTTGTAACTCTGCAGTCGGCCAATACAAATTTGCCCAAAATGGCTGGGGCGGGGATACAATGAATATACATATATATATATATATATATATATATATATATATATATATATATATATAATAAATAAACACTCCTGAAAAAATACTTGTATTTATTATAATCACTTAAAAAATGGGCAATTCAGGATAATTTGCCCAAATTGTCCATTATTTAATAGTGATTATAACTAATACTTACAGTATATTTTTTCAGCAGTGCTTAGTCTTATTTAGTTTTTATACATTTCTATACATTGTACCCCCGCCCAGCCTTATTTTGCAAATTTATGTTGATCGACTGCAGAATTACGACTGATAGTTTTTACATGCAACTCTGAAATAATGGCTTCAAAACGTTACCTACCGGTAATGCTAAATTCAATTTAGGAGAGTTTTTAAAGTTATTATTTGCGAGCCGGAGCGAGTGCTATGAAGAATGAGAGTGCATAATTGTGAGTGTTCAGATATTTAGTATTTGACCCAGATTATGATCGTCACTGAACCGTTGCATTTTTGGGAGGCATTCTGCGTTATAATTTCATTATTATTTTTGTGTAACTGCTCTGGTGTTAGAAGTGAACACCTTGCGGAATTTCTCATGAAATCCTGAGACACTGCAAATAATAGTCTCATAATAATAATAATAATAATAATAATAATAATAATAATAATAATAATAATAATAATATGTGCGAGACCAGACAACTGCCCGTGGATTAGCCAAGGTAAGAGATTTTTAACGCGCGTTTCACATGTAGTGAAGTGAACGGATTTAACTTCAATTCTCCTAATCCTTTGACGATTACACGCAAGTTGTCTGCAAAAATTGATTTATAATCCGTATACTTCACACAAAATTTTTATGTTAATACCTTTCTTTCTTAGAGCTTTCCTCCACATGCCTTGTATTGAAAATTGCACTGGGCATATAAATCAGAGGGATAGATACTTTTCTATCACTCAAGGCGTAACGGTAAGAATTTCACATAATCATTCTTTTGACAATAAACTACGCGCGGTAATAAAGCAGTTTTCAGAGAAACTCATTCGGGTGAAACAAATATTCCATGTTGCCTAATTTAATAATGTTCCTTCACTGAACTACGATGATAGGTGTTTGATAGTTTCCAGCCTAATAGCATGGGAAATGAGCACTGCTAATTCTTATGGCTGCTCATGCGTTGTATTTATTCACGTCATAGTTATACCTCGAAATCTGTCAATTCCCCTTCCTGCTTCCCAAATTTCTTTCTTCCTGGTTTACACGGGACAAGAGTGTAATATTTGTGTTTCTCCGAGGATTATTAAAATAAAGCTTCTTAGAAAGATGTACAGATTTTAACAAAATTTAAGGAAATTTTCAAGTGCCAGAAAAGTGGAATACCAAAATAAAATACGTGTATTCCTAGCTTTAGTTATTCCTTGAACGTCTTTGACCTGATGGAAGACAGAGGTATAAATCTGTAATTAATTTATTTTTCACCGTTCCAATGTTAGTTAAATTTTGAATGTACTTTAGTATGTAATTTTACCTCCTTGCTTTAAATATTATGAATTTTGAAATGTGAGGATGTAAAAAATGTAAACCTGACGATATTTTATTTGCTTGCATATTACATATTATGTAAAACCCTTACAGCCACTTGGTAACGATGATTTATATTGCTTAACGGTTACAAAAATGTGTGTCCACGTTAAAAAAATGTGTTCTTTTAACCACATATTTTAAAAAGAAGCAATGAAGTTAAGTCGAAAAAAGAACGTATTTCAAGCTAGTGGTGGCTGGTGGGGGAGGAAGTCTTTTTATTTCAGTTAAATGACATTTAATAGATAGACCTAACTAAAGGGAATAATGCGTGTGTATTTATGTATTTCTCTGCGATACTTGTCCCACCGCTAAGAGACCATGTGGCGCGCTTTTCTAATCTTGGGAATTCCTGTCAGAATAGTCATGGTGCAACGCGCCGGGTTGGACAGAGACGACAAAGGAAATGCAATTAATGAAATGTGTACTGTAGTATTATATAGGCTATGTGATAATTTTAGTCCTTATTAGCAGTTCATATAATTTCATTCCGAAATTTCAATAAGTGTTGATTGGCTTCCTTTCCTCCATAAAATATGTGGCTATGGTATGCATTTCTTGTGAAACAGTAGAAAACATAATTGTACATTTTCCATCGCAGTCACAATTTAAACGTTGTCTTTTTTTTTAAATAAGTTTATCATACGCACTTCAGTCATAATATAATTTGGTTTCGAAGTGATTAAATAATAGTTGTTCCAAGGTCCAATTCCGTGAGTCAATTATAACTGTAATAGAGTTGGAACAGGTGTGTCTGTTCGTGTAAATAATTGTTTTATACTTCTCGATAAAATGTGGCGAATTATAAACGGTCAAAACTACAGTTCATACAGCTATAAGTTACGATTTCTTATATAAAATTGATTGATTTTCCCGCCAATTTAAAATGCATAAAGGTAGGCGCTTGATTCACGGTCACCAAGTCAAGTCATTGTTGAGTTGTATGAATCACGAACCATTATTTCAAACAGGTTGTATCAAATGCCAAACAGAGTATATACGATACAACCATACAGAAATTCATCACAACTATTTACTCTATAGACTTGTAGGCTACGAGATTTAATTTGGAGAAGATTCTTCTAACGAAATACAATAAATCCTAATGGTAATATACTCGCAAAGTTATTGCTATAGGAGTCTGCATACCGGTACCACGGATATCATTTTCAACTACCGGTGAGCGTTACATTGTTTACACTAATTTGTCTGTTGAGAGCAATATATTTAGCACTTACCTTGGTTTGTGCAGCGTAATCGAGTGCCAGCATGCAGTCATTGTAGCCGTTCTCTGTTTTGATGGTGGTGGGCATGGGGTTCCCAGGCGCGCAGAACTGGCCCAGTTGGCTGACGGAGTCACGGTACCATGGATACATTCTGAGTGACAGGTCTTCAATTGGGGCTCAGATAACTTATCTTGCTTCTTGATATCTTCCTTTCTTCCTTGAAGTATTGCTGTTTGATGTTTTGTACTTAACCGGTTTCACGCAGCATACACATTTTCATGACGATTTTTGTGTAAATAAATTTTCAGAGATATATTTTAGGTTAATATTTATGGATACCTTAATATTTCACTGATAAAACTCACGAATCATTCAAAGTAGGCCTAGTTAATGAGTTTCATTCAAAGAGACGCGGTGACAATACGTTCACATTGTTGTTTTTGAATGACATTTCGAATTAAGTAAATGAGCTATCTGAAGTGGTCAGAACTGTTACCTTCGCAGTAATACTCGGAAGTAAATATATGAATAATTACACTCCCTTACAATTAATTCGACTGAAAGTACACAATTTGAATTTGATATATATATATATATATATGCTCTAAACAAACACTTTCGCTCTGCAACGTTTAAAACTATTAAAAGTCACTATAATTTCGATGTACTTTAGGAAAGTTTCACATGACTTCAGAATAGAGTGTTTTTGGCTGTTGTCCTCATCAATAAAAAGTCACAATTGAAGGTTCATTCTTAGCTACTGTGGAAGATCCGCTGAGAATGCGCGGGCTTTGTCTGACAGCAGCTTGACACACTTGGAAGTTCGTCTTTGAAGTTTTTGATCATGCGCACACACTTGTAGAGGTTACACACAATGACAGCTCGTACAACAAGATTCACTCTTCAATATTGTCCAGAGGATGAGTTTGAGATGACTACTGAGTAGGTTCTCTTAATGATAAATGTCTTCTTGTCAATTGTTAATGAGTTACTCACAGTCCACGTGATCTGCTTGCCACACGAGCCAGCGAGCAGTTCTCTCACTGAGAACTAAATATGAACGATGTGGTTGGAAGTGAGGTTAGTCTGGCGTGTTAGGGGAGCCGCTACAAGCAGTAGCCAGCAGGAGATTCTGGCCAGCCGTTTCGATTCCAACACCACACGAAATACAAACAAGATCCAGGCTACACGCGACACCCCGTTCTCCCGTGCTAGCGAGCCCGCTGTTCGCGAGTGCTCCACGCCACTTCGGCTGTACTCGGCTACTGTCGTGCGCGAGGACGGAAAGGGTGCCTCCTTCTTTTCGCTGCATCTCTCTCACTCACGCTCTCGCTCCCACTCTGAAACAACAGACAGGCATTGGATGTTAATTATGTAAGACGTACATATTTCAATATGTTAGCAGTTTATGTAAATCGCTGCATTAATATGAAAAAGAGGAAACTGTATATCCACATTTAGAAGAGACCTAGGGTGTATCGTTCCCAGTAGCCTATCCACTGGGCAATACATTAACTCACGTTGACAGTTAATTCAGTTGCTTCCATCAAATCCTTACATAGAACAAGTGCACTGATACTCATAGTAATATTTTGAGCTGTCGCTTCTTCTAATGTTACGTTTCACATTTGAACACACTGCTTAAAATCACGTGGTAGACGTCTTCCAAGCACAGTACACGTAGGCTAACTGGTATGTTTGATTATTTCATTCTCGGGCTTGGGGCATTGTGGTCAGCAGTCACACGTACTTGGGGGTGGAGGCACATTTCTGATACTTTGTGTTATTCTTGTATTACATTGTAGCACTCAGGGCAAAGTTTCAATCCCTGGCAGAACCAGGAATCGAATCCAGGACCTTAGGGACGAAAGATCCTATTCGAACCCTGGACCATGAAGGTGGCTTTGCTAGCGTTGTTGTTGATTTAATTAGGGGCTTGGCGACATCGTAGTCATGTTGCCCCGTGAACTTGGGTGTGTGTGTAATTTGCATGACAACCCTTCTTATTGTGAAGAGCAGGGGCGTGGTGTCGCAGCGGTCAAGCTGTTGGCCTCTCACCAAGGGGGAACGGGTTCGATTCCCGGTCAATACATGTGAGATTTTCGAATTGAAATGTCATGTCCTGTGGTTCGGATTCCATGCAAAAAGCAAGTTCCGTGGCTCATGATCGCATGATTAACGGTCACGTAAAACTTACAAGCTTTTTATTGTAATGGCTGTGTTATTGTATTGTACTGCAATTCAGATGAGAATTGGGAAGGAGACAGCCATGGCCTTAACTTAGGAACAATCCCGGAATTTGCCTGGAGTAGAAGTGGGAAACTACACGGGAAATGACTTCCTAGATGACTGAGATAGGAATCATACACACCTCTTTTCATTTTTTCCTCACGAGGCTCAGTGTATCCCATTCCAGCCCTCACACCACAAATAAATTTCTTGGCAGAGCCAGGATCGAACCCGGACCTTTAGTGCGACAGCCGAACATGCTGGCCGTTACACCATGATGTGGTACTTTGCTAACATTTAAGAACTAATGCTGTACAATTTAAGAATTGTGCTGTCAGTATTAAATTCCATTTCGTAACGCTGAGCAGTTCCAGAATATTCCAAAGTTTAGCCCTTTTTAAGTCAGTGGTCTGTTTATTTACCACCTACTGTACGGACAATTTATGGGGAGTGTGATGGCGCAGTGGCTTAGCTGCTCGGCTTTCACCCGGATGGCCGGGATTCGAATCCTGGTGATAGCGGGGTGGAATTTTCACCTGAAAAGTCACGTGGCGTCGGGAAGGGCATCCGGCCTTAAATCCTCGGCCAAAACCAAAATTAGCCTGGTTGGCTCCAGCGATCCCAATTAATTGGGAAAAGCCGAAGTAAGTTTGTAAGGACACTTTATACTGTAGTGTCAGAGGTAGGCAGGCTACTGATGGTTGAATCATTCAGCCATATATCAAACATTTTTTTTAAAATTTCTAAGTATTACTATTTCTGGAAACAAAATATTATATGTAAGGTGCTTGCAAAAATATTTCTTTTAAATAATAACAATTAAAATTAAAGAATGAAAAAATATGATTAAAACAAAATAATAAAATATAAATATGCTTGTAAAAATTAACAATAAATAAACTCATAAAATTAATTTTGACATTAAAATAATATAAAAATTACATAATATAATAATTATAACACCTGGCACTGCAGCCCATGAAGGGCCTAGGCCTACCAAGCGACCGCTGCTCAGCCATTTGGCCTGCAGATATTGGGTAGACTCGTGGACAGCGCATCGGGTCCCCTCGGCCGTTAATCTTGGTTTTCGTGACCGGGGCGCTGCCTCACTGTCAGACAGCTACTCAATTGTCCTCACGAGAATGAGTGCACCCCGTTCCAGCCCTCGCGTCAGTTTCTAACATTCCTGACGGAGCCGGGAATCAAACCCGGGGCCAGCGGGCGAGAGGCAGGAGCGCTACCCAACACCGCGGGGCCGGCTTCTTTTAAATAACAACAATTAAAAGTAAACAGTGAACAATTATGATAAAAAAAAAGAATTAAATATAAATACGCGTGTAAAAATTAACAATAAATAAGCTCATAAAATTAATGTTATGATAATTTTACTATGTTAATTTTGACATTAAAAAATAATATAAAAATATATAATATAATAAGAATAACACCTGGCACTACAGCCCATCAAGGGCCTAGGCCTACCAAGCGACCACTGCCAAGCCATTTGGCCTGCAGATATTGGGATGACGCGTGGACAGCGCATCGGGTCCCCTCGGCCGTTAATCTTGGTTTTTGTGACCGGGGCGCTGCCTCACTGTCAGACAGCTACTCAATTGTCCTCACAAGGCTGAGTGCACCCCGTTCCAGCCCTCACGTCAGTTTCTAACATTCCTTACGGAGCCGGGAATCGAACCCGGGAACTCCGGGTGAGAGGCGGGCACGCTACCCCAAAACCAAGGGGCCAGCACAATGCAAAATTTAAATTATCAAAATAAATATGCACATTAAAACATCAAATAAAATTAAAATTAATAATAATTACAATTAAGCTAAAATAATAAAATGAAATAAAAATAGCCTTTAGGCCCTATACAAATAAAATATCTTTTTTAATATTCTGTCATATAAAGGGTTAACAACTCCATGTTTGCCTACAGTTACTGTATCTTATGGGTTCGATTCCCATCTTAGCTGTCTTAGAAGTGATCTTATGTGGTTTTTCATGTCTACTCCAGGTAAATATCACAATGGCTCCTAACTTAAAGCCACGACCGCCTCCTTTCAAATCTTAGCCTCAATTACAAATGCACACACTACTAAAGCCATCACAGTTGCAGAGGTGATCTGAAAGATTCTATGACACCCAAATGCACGGTGCTACGCGATCAGGATTTCGCAAAGCCGCAAAATGAACCAACAACAACGTTGCTGCTCGTTGAAAATTATTGTTTGATTAAAGGTCGTGAACAAGGTGGCCATTAGCCCTGTGAACTTGGATGTGTGTAGAGTTTAGTTAGTGATTGAGGTTTTAAGGGGCAGAACAGCGAGGTCATCTGACCCTCTTAACACAGATTAGTATAGCCTACAAATTTTGAATGGAATTAAAAAAATAGAGGTGGGCACCTAAATTTGAAAAGACCGAAAAATAATCAAAAAATAAATAAATAAAATTAATAAGTATAATTATAAACAAAAGATTACGGATTAAAACGAATTAGGAATGAAAAAAGAACAAAGTCTTTGAGTCAATTACCACTTGAAAATTTAGATTGTGTATATATATATATATATAGATAGTGAGAGAGACAGGTGGAGAGAGTGAGAGTGATTTGTCTGATAATCTGTGTTATTGTGGTGTCTGTAGTTGACTGTGTAGCCTTTTCGTAGTTAGTTAGTTAGTTAGTTAGTTAGTTAGTTATTGTTGTTTGAAGGGGCGGAACTACGAGGTCATCTGCCCCAGCCTTTTCGTAATTACGGCTATGAGTTGGAAGGATGTGGCCGATGCTTTAAGTTGGAAAACCAACCCAGCATTTTCTTGAGGTAGAAATGGGAAAACTACGGAAAAACACTTCTAGGATGGCTGAGAGGAAAATCCTACCCTTGCCATACTCAGGCCAGAACTACATTTCGAGACACAGGTGGGAATGGAAACTGGGACCTCAAGGATGATTACCAACAACGCAGGGGTGTATATAAGGGGGGAGCTGTGGGGCCCCCAGACCCCCCCCCCATCCTACCGAAGAAAAACAATAAAAATTAAGAAAGTGTTTTTTTTGGTAAAAGCATAAAATAATCATTAATTTGGTTGTACCCAAATCTTAACTTATTGGCTAAGTTATAAACAATATTAAGATTGAAATTAGACTACTTCGTGGTATAGTGGCTAGCATTCTTGGCTGCCACCCCGGAGGTCCGAATTCGATTCCCGGCCATGCCAATACATTTTAATTCTGATCTGAGGGCTGGAACGGGGTACACCCAGCCTTGTGAGGCAAAACTGAGAATTCATCAGTACGGTAACGGTACTTTTGAGAAATATCAATTTGTAAAAAAAAACAAAAAAAAACTGATTACCTTTCTGCTTACTAAATTGACAAATATTTAGATATTTGCCATTCATATACTCCATAGGCCAAAATAGAAAATTAATTAATTATAACATTTTATTTTGTGTTGTGTTGTATTTTACAACTTTCTTTGTATTGCCACTAACTTAATTGCGGGCTATATAAACTTAGAATTTTACAATTAACTCTTATCTAAAATAACTACACAAAGTTATATGCTCTAAGTTATTGGTTGATATTTCTGGGAATTTTGCGGTGACAATCCCCTGAGAATACTATACTTGAATACTTGAATATTATGATTATTACTAATAGAACCACCTCATGGTGTAGTGCAACCAGCTCGTCGTGATGTGCCTGGCATTCTTGACTGCCACTCATTGAGGACCGGGTCCAAATCCCGGCACTGCCTAGACATTTTATTCTGGTCTCAGTGAGTGATAGAAACCAGCCTCGTGAGGCGAAATTGGAAAGAGGAGAGTTCGATTCACTCCTCAGCCATCCTAGAAGTGGCTTGCCGAGGTTTTCTATTTCTACTCTAAGTAAATGGCAGGATGGTCCCTGGCTTAGCGCCACGGCTGCCTCCTTCCCTATCCAAACTCAATTGCAAGTAGACCAACTACTACAGACTTTGAAATAACACAGGTTATCAAACCAAGGTGATGATCAACACGACGTCAAAGCGCCTGAATGAAACAGGAACATTATGGTGAAGTGCTTAGCATTAATGTATAGCACCCTAGACCTCCCAGATTCGATTCCCGGCAATGCTAGGAAAATTAGAGTATTGGTATTGTCTGGCATGTGAAAACCCTGACAAATGGAGAACCTGACTTTTAATGAGGATAGATGGGTAGTGGAAGGGAGCAAGCCTCCTCACCGAACGTATTGAACTCTTGATATAGCCTAGGGCTCTGATCCGATCACCCTACAATGCTAGCCCCTACATCACGAGACAGATAGTAATAATAATACAATAATATGTAGTGTTTTCAATTGTTAGCCTATTCCGGTTTCAACTGCGTTGTGAATGTGATAAGATGAGTATTTATTATTGTCTTATGCCTTTCCTAACTCCAATCTTATGAGAGGAGTTTAGAAGAAATGAAATGGATTGAGGTTAATGAAACTGAGCAAGGATTTGGGAGAAAGTGCCCATGGCTTATTAAGAGGTACCGTCTGAGCATTTGCCTATAGTTGAAAATGGAAAACATCTTAATACCATGTCAAGGTTGGCCGTCGGTGAGGATTTGACACACTCATCCAGAGATAAGCAGGGCCCATGACCTTGCTCCTTTGCATGCCTAGCTACTATAATTATGAGACTATTTTAATAATAATAATAATAATAATAATAATAATAATAATAATAATAATAATAATAATAATAGTATTAATAATATCATAAGATTGACATCTTCTTTGTAACTGAGAATGCGGGGGTGACAATTTTGGCGTAAATGTTGAGAAATAATAGGAAAAAGGTGCAGAAAGTTATTTAAGAATATATTTTAGCCATGCCAGTAGGTGACGAAATAACATAGCTCTTCCATTCTTCCATAGCCAAGTTAAGTGTTACCTCAGGCATTCATTGCAGACCTATGTAAGGCAAACTGGAAGATGTGTGTATTTCTGCATTTTAGTACATGTAAACGCATTACGATTTGGAGAAGAAATAGACGTGACTGAACTAATTTTAATTTACCACGATTATTTTCAAATTACGCGCAAATTGTTCGCTGTTCGTCATATCATGTGATTAATATCTACCGGGCGTGAATGTTTGCGGTAAGGCTTGAATGGCACAAGATTTCTTCTTCTTCTTCTCCTTATTAGGCTTGTTATTATTATAATTATTATTATTGTTATTATTATTATTAATATTATAAATCGTTATGCCCGTCAAGAGTTTGTTGTTACTTGTTAGGTTGGCTCGTTAACGTGATTTCTTGATGGCTTTCACCGCCTTGCTCTTCCAAAATCCGGTCATTAAGTTGCTTTGTTTTTTCTTGCGCTCTTCTGACCATCTATTACCAGTTATCGTCTTGGGTTTGTTCTAAAGCATGGTTCCGAACCGAGGCACCCGGGAGAGCCGAAAGTGTTTCTGTGCAGTCAGTGACATATCTGCTTCGTCCGATTTTATCCAAATGATTCTCACCAGTGAGAGACGTAGGCGAAATATGTGAACAGGCTATCCGAATATTCGTTCAGGAAAGAATTGAGGTGAGTAAATTGCAATCATCATTTTCCAGTAAAGTGAAGAGTCATTATTGGAATAATGATCGTATTTCATTCGTCAAATATATTTGCCAAGGTATTTACAAATTCCGTTTTAAGGGAACAAATCGCTTGCTTAGAAAGCTGACAACGTATTCTCCCCCCAACAAGTTAACATTTTTAGCCATCATTTACTAAAGATAGACAGGTGTCTATCCGACAACTTATACACAAGAACAGCCAGCCAAATACACTAAACACTTTATGGTTGAACCAGTTTTTCTGCGTTAAACCCACTCAATGCACATTGCTTGTATTTCTTAGCTTAGGCCATTGCATTTCAAACAAGTAGTTCAGTGAAGAAATAAATAGCCTATTTTTCATATATCCTACCTCTGTTAATATTGCCTCTATTAACACACAAAATTTCAGTTTGATTGCTGTAATATAGCCTATTCGTACATATTGAAAACTGTCTAAATATTTCGGATGGTCGCCATGTTGGATTTTTATATATGTGGGCAATATAATTGTTTACCGTACTATTACATGAAGATTATTGCGTAGGTTTATTATTCAAACTTTAATCGCATGATTAGGACACAAGAAATAAAAATGAGATTATAAAATTTCCCACTGCCGCCATCCTGAGATTATGAACACTATTGTACAAAATTAGATATCAGTGGATTAAAATTTGTATAAGCATTTACCGTACCAAGTTTTACTGCGCTAGGATGGTTAAATCGAGAGAAACGTCCATCTAAATATTTAAATTTCGCTTCACCGACATGTTGGATTTGTGCTCACCAGGTTATTGAGAGTCCCACAGGTGAACTTATGTTTATAGCCTTTATCAGTTTGATTTCTATCATAGATTAGAAGATATTGAGAACCATCTAAATATTTCGGATGGCCACCATGTTGGCACTTGTATATATGTGTCATAGAGATATGTATAATTAGATGGCAATTATTGCGTAGGATGATTATAGAAACGTTGACTTCGATCGAATGATTAGGGCACAAGAACGATTTTTTTTAAAATTTGCACAGCCGCCGTTTTGAGGTTATGTAAACAATTGAACTAAATGAATTGTCAGTGCATTACAATGTGTGTATAAATTTGCAGTACCTTATTTCACTGCGCTCGTATGGTTAAATTTCGGGAAATGTTAATTTAAATGTATTAACTTCGCATGGCCGCCTTATTCGTTTTGTAGTCAACAGGTTTTTGAAAACTACATCGGTTAACCTCTAGTAGTGCCCTTTATTACCGTACGAAATTTTGGTGTGATATCCGTAATTGTTTCGGAGATATAGAATGCCAGTGAAGTATTTTGCACAACCGCCATGTTGGATTGGAGAGACGTAAAAATATTTGGAGGGCACGGTCGGGGTAGGACCAAATAGTTCTATGTCCAAACCGAGTTTCATTGAAATCGATCCTGCTGTTTAGATTTAATTAGAGGACACACACACACACACACACACACACACACACACACACACAGACACACATACTTACGGACAAAAGGTGATCCCATAAGACTTTTTTTTCATAAATGAAAATAGGCTAAAAATCGCGCTGTTAGCTGCAACAACTGAAGATGTCTTACCTTCCCGATCATTAGCGAATAAACACGCCCAGCCTTGGCCACTCCGACTACCTCCGGTAGCGGTTCCTGGGAGCGTCGCCTGACGGACTGAGCCACGAGCAGCGAGAGAACAGCATCTCTGTTCCAAGGGCTTCACTCTTCCTTATGATCTCTTCTTTGAAGTTAATTTGCTGTAAAATTTCCTTTATTTCTATTTACTATTATTATTATCATTATTATTATTGGGGGGCGTGATGGCGCAGTGGCTTAGCTGCTCGTCTTTCACCTGGACGGCCGGTGTTCGATTTCCGGTGACAGCGGGGTGGAATTTTTACCTACCCTTTGGCTTTCAAGGTAACGATCTATCGGTACCCACGGGTCCTGCGAAACCTGACAGGGTAACGATCCGTCGTTACCCGTCTTTTTTTAATTATTAGTTCATTATTTTCGCGCCAGATAGCAGCATTTTTGCACGGAATAAGAAGAGTATAGTTGTATCTTACGTTATACTCCACGGGAACTTCCGGCTATCCGTATTTATCGATAATCTTAGAGTCTGAAACATGTGCTCTCTGGAGTTCCGAATCTTGTTTACATCATGGTCGCCGGCAAACTTCTGTTCATTTCTCTTGTTTTCGTACGTGATTATATAGTAAAATTAAGTTATATCGTAGGCAATATATTTATTTAACGTGTTAGTTCATTATTTAAATAGTTTTCTTAGGTAGTTAGGTGCATAGTGATAGTGAAGTGTTAGATATAGTTTAGTTAGATTAGGCCTAGTTATTTGCCGTGTGTGACATTGCGGAAAAAATTCATTTAGCTGAAGATGATATCACTGAATATCTTGATAATTATTCAAGTGATGATGATGTTACTCTGTCCGAATCGGAAAGTGTAGAGGATAATGATGATCAAGTAATATCTTCATAGGTGAGTGCTACATATTATTTATACGAAATCTGTGTTTTATGCAAAAATGGCTGACATTTTTCAGTGTTACATCATTTTAACATTTTAATTTATCCTTGGATCTAATGAACATAGAATCTTGATATTTACTATGCTAGTAAACAATATTATAGCCTTCCTACTGACATGAATAACAAACTTTGCCTGTAAATACCATTTTCTGAATTACTTCCAAACTTTCAAAATCTGAAACTTGTAATTTTGATTTCACATTTCTTATTTTTTTAACATTACACCCTTTTGGTTTAGAGACATGACTTACTTACAGTAATAATAAGTGATATATACTCTATACGTTTACCATCTTTCATGTTGATATCTTCATTGGTGTGCCTTCCATGTAATTTTAAAAGAAGTGTGTGCATAGTGTGGTAAATATGGCTGTCAGTTTTGGCACATCCATCAGTTGAGAGCTTGAAAGCAAAATGGATTGGGGGGCGTCATGGCGCAGTGGCTTAGCTGCTCTTCTTTCACCTGGACGGCCGGTGTTCGATTTCCGGTGACAGCTGGGTGGAATATTTACCTGAAAATTCACGTGGTGTCAGGAAGGGCATCCGGTCTTATATCCTAGGCCAAATCTAAGATGAGCCTGGGTGGCTCCGGTGACCCCAATTAATTGGGAGAAGCCGAAGAAAGTTATTATTATTATTATTATTATTGCATAACTGGCAACGTAGGTAGTTGGAATCGCACCTTACTTGAAGTACCCGAGGATCTGCTGCAAACTAAGCCCACACATATTAGAATATCTCATACCATAACCGGCACAACAATGGCTCTACAACATTAGGCAACATGCACGCCTTTTTTTCCCAACCGAGGTAAGTGGATCCCCCAGAAAAAATGTGTTTTATTTAATTCTAATTTAACCAAATAGCTTTTGTTCGTTGTAGCCGGCTAAAATGTAATAACAACGCATACTTAAATAAACAAGAGAAATATTCGAGTACTTTATGTAACTTTATGTTCGACCCTCACTATTATGTGTCAGAAAACTGTATCATAATGATGGTCATTATAACACTCTTTTCCATTATGATACAGTTTCTCCAGCCAATCAGAGCTCGTTCATTGACCAATTAGGTAACGATACCTTCACGCGTGCGCTCAAAATCCAACATGTCGGACATAAACACAACATCGAACTATAATAAATTACCGACATGGAATACGCACCGTCCATATGTTCGTGTAAATAAACTGGCGAATATGAGACAACAAATAGCACTGTACCTTTATATAATTTCTACACAGCGCATTCATTGTCTTCAAACAACTCCAGTGACAATATTACTGAGGGGCGGCAGATGTAAACATATGGCCTGCATATGGCATTGCAAGCACACAGAGCGCATGCGTCGGTCGTCCAGAGATCTTGAAAGACAGAGATATAACACCCAACGCTCGCTCTGCGATCACAACATTCAAGTAGCAGACTCTCAACAGATATTCATGAATATTTATGTTAAAACATATAATAAAGTTATAATTATCGTCGAACATAAACAGTCGTATGCAACTCGCCTATAATGGTAATTAAGACACTCGTATGGAAATTATAAAACTCGCATACGCTCGTTTTATAAAAATACTCGTGTCTTAATTATAGCCATTATAGGCTCGTTGCATAATGTACTATTATGTTCGACCCTGACTATTATGTGTCAGAAAACTGTATCATAATGAGGCTCATTATAACACTATTTTTCATTATGAAACAGTTTCTCCCACCAATCAGAGCTCAAGAAACAGTTGTGTGACCAATTAGATAAGGATACCTTCGCGAATGCGCTCAAAATCTAACATGTCTATATAAATTACCGAAAGTGCACCGTCCACATGTTCGCGTAAATAAACTGGTGAATATGAGACAAGAAATAGCACTGTATCTTAATATCCCCAAATCTAATTTCTACACAGCGCGTTGTTCTGAAACGACTTCGGTGACAGTTTTACTGAATACTGGTGCACAATCTGAACATACGCCATTGAAGCACACAGAGCGCATGCGTCGGTTGGCCAGAGAGCTTGGAAAACAGAGCTATACTACCCAGCGCAGCACCCGATCACAACATTCTAGTAACTAAACAGATATTTACGAATATTTATGTTAAAACATATAATAAAGTAATAATTATCGTCGAACATAAACAGTCGTATGCAACTCGCCTATAATGGTAATTAAAACACTCGTATGCAAATTATAAAACTCGCATACGCTCGTTTTATAAACATACTCGTGTCTTAATTATAGCCATTATAGGCTCGTTGCATAATGTACTATTTCACAAGTCCTCCACTATGTGGTATGTTCAGTGATTGATGCACTTATTGGAGGCGAGAAGGTCGATTATTAACGTCTTTCAGTCCTGTATGACCACAGAGTATTTCAGAAGGAGGCTCTTGAATAAAAGCGACGTGTAGGTGTATCCACAGAGGCGACAGTTAGCCCACACAAAGAAAGCTTTCCAGTCGGTCAACACAAATTGTGCCCAATTACATTAGGCGTGAAAACAAGTATTTATATGCCCTACAATGAGAAATATTCCATTTATCACAAAATAACACGCTTTTATGCACACAGATTGGGGGTACTTATTTGGATGACATGTTTCGATAGTCAAGCGATCATCATCAGATCCATTACACTTAGGCTATTAAATCCATGTCTGAGGATATGGGTGAAAATATTTACAATACCGTATATACACTTATTTATTTTCAGTATTAGTTCAGATAATGCAACTCGTCATTATTTGTCAGTTGTGGTCTATGTGACCAAGTTACCTGCTCTCAACAGGACCACGCAAGACTCAACCAGATAAGTAACCTCTAAAATAAAATCTGAATTGACCATTTACAACAACCACATGTTCATTCCAAACAAGCAAATTCCTGAGGTCAATCACCGCTTCCACTATCTTAACAAAACATCACATAGACTACAACTAACAAATATTGTCGAGTAGCATTATCTCAACTAATACTGCATAGACATAGACATAGACATAGCCTAAGTGTAATGGATCTGATGATGATCACTTGACGATCGAAACTGGCCATCCAAGTGTATTTATTAATCTCATGTAATTGTTTTCAGAATTGGGGAATAACCCATCTCATTTGGGTACAATCGTGTCGACCGATTGAAAAGCATCAAACTTTTGTTTACTAAGGCAACACTGAAAAATGGTTTCAAGCACCATAATAGGCTATATAGTCCTATGCAATGTTTAGATTACATAAGTTCGTAAAAAATTGTGTAACGCGTCAATCTTATTTACAGATGTTATTGTTCACTTCTATAGTTGTTGCGTTATTGTTGTTGTTTTTGAGTCTTCAGTCTTTCGACTGGTTTGATGCAACCCTCCATGCTTCCCTGTCGTGAGCTAATTGCTTCATCTCTACATAGGCGTTATTGTTAATGTATAAGTATTCCTGAGGTCAATCACCACGTCCACTATCTTAACAAAACATCACATAGACTGGAGCGACTTCAATGAAACTCGGTAAGGTCATAGAACTATTTCGGCCGACCCCGACCGTGCCCTTCACATTATTATGTCTCACAATCCTGTGTTAGTCTGGCTGCGTGGCTCAGGGGTAACGTTCTCGCTTGCTGAGCCCAAGGTTGCAGGTTCGAAACCTGGCGCAGTCAGCTGGCATTTGCGGGTGCGCAAATGCGAGGGAGCCGTGTCAGTACATTTACTGGCACGTTAAAGATCCCCTTCGGGGCAAAATTCCGGCACCCCGGCGTCTCTAAAGCCAGTGTAGTTAAAAGGGACGTAAAACCAATAACATTTATTAATCCTGTGTTATACTGAATTATTTTTGTGACCAAATACAGGAATGATGGTCTCTACACCATTTTATTAATGATGTTCTAAATCAACAGTTCCTAATTAAACTGGTGGCCTATTATGTACGTTAATGATGTCACCTCAGAGGTGAACAGTGAACAAGAGCGGACGACGTATATGACTCAAGTTTCAAATAACAGCTAAGTTTATATAGGCTATCCCTATTCCATTCCAGCGCTGTGTATCATTTGTGTACTCGCCACATTGACATCATAACCACACACAATAGGCCACCAGTTTGAATAGGAACAGTTGATTTAGAATATAATTAACAAAATAGTGTTGACAACATCATTCCAGCATTTAGTCATAATAATAATATCTCAATAGAACACAGGTTCACATCCTTAAAATGCATTAATAATAACGCAACAACTATAGAAGTGAACAATAACATCTGTAAATAAGATTGATGCATTACACACGATTTTACGAATTTTTCGTAATCTAAACAATGTAGGCTACTGTATATAGATATATATATATATATGTATATTTCTGTATAAGTATAATTCTTAAAAATCGCACATTTATTAAGCCTAAGTCAGCAGGATCTGACGATGATCACTTGACGATCGAGACATGTCATCCAAATAAGTACCCCCATTTTTAGCATATTTTCATTTATGAAATAAAGAGCCTTATGAGATCTTCATTTGTCCATGTGTCTGTGTATGTGTGCCCCCCCCCCCCTAATAAATCTAAACGCCTGGAGCGACTTCAATGAAACTCGGTAAGGTCATAGAACTATTTCGGCCGACCCCGACCGTGCCCTTCACATTATTATGTCTCACCAATCCAACATGCCATTTTATATCTCCAAAACTATTACCGATATCACCCTGACATTTTTCAGGGTGACAAAGGGCACTAATAAAAGTTTACCTATGTAACTTTCATAAGCAGGTTAAGTACAAAACGAACATGGCAGGCAAGCAAAGTTGAAACATTAAAATAGTCTTTTCACGAGATTTAACCAGCCGAGCGCAGTAAACATGGTACAGCAAATTTTCATACACATTGTAATGCACTCACATTTAATATACTTCAATGTTTTACATAACCTCAAGACGGCGACTGTGCGAAATTTGAAACTTAAATTTTAATTTCTTGCGGCCTAATCATTTGACCGAAGTCAACGGTTAAATAATGAACCTACGCAATAATCGTCTTCTAATACTGTAGGACATAACTCTATGGCCTACATATATCAAAATCCAACATGGCGACCATCCGAAATATTTAGATGGTTCTAAATATCTACGTATCTGTTACAGCAATCAAAAAAAAAAAATTGTATGTTGATAGAGGCAGTTAATATAAGTAGGATATATGAAAATAGGCTATTTAGTTTTTCACGGAACTACTTGTTGTATATAAGAGCGTGTTATTTTGTGATAAAAATCTTATGTAATATTCGTCATGTTAAGACGTATAAATACTGGTTTTCTCGCCTAATGCAATTGGGTACAATTTGGGTTGGCTTTCGTTATTAGAACTAAGCAACACTGTAAAATGGCTTCTATCACATTTGAAGTTCAATATTGGAGAGATATTTGGATACTCTAATGATCGATCCTGAGAATGAGGTCAACATGATGGTGGAAAGAGGAACGTTGAATTTAAGGAGGGTTTTATTATGTCCTGATTTTTATCATTTGAGCCTTGTTCACGCCAGAATTAGTGGTTGAGAACTGCTTTTATGCCAGGAACAGCCGGACATGTGAGAAGCTTATTTCCAAAAGGTACCAAATCCAAAAAGTAATATTTTACTGGAGAGAGGAAAAACGCTCAGAGTGTAAAATTTCATCTGAAAATCCATTTGAGCACATTTATTATGTTCAGATAGAATAAATGCATAGTTATACCAAGTATTTCTGTTTAGGCTTTTGTAGTTTAGGAAATATTCAAAGAAAATGATGGATTTGGTACTTTTTTGGCACTGAAACTCTAAATACTATCAACGGAAAGACATACATTTCATTGCAGTCATCAGAATCTTGGAGAAAACTGAATGTATTTAGTTATGCAATAATTATATTTAAGGTATTTACAGTGAAGGCATAGATTATTTAAATAAAATTAAATAAAATTGAACAAAACAATTAAAATTATGCAAAGTAACTCACCAGTGCTGAACTTTTCGAATTATGATAGTAGTTTGTGTCTAAAGAACATGAATATGGTAAATAACTTGTGAACTGGACAATGGATAATATTATCCAGTACTGAAAGAAATGGCCTCTCATTGGCTGCAAGGATACGGTACGTATTGGCATATCCAGGCCACAGGATTTGGTACTTATTGGCATCAAACGAGATTTGTAATGCCCTGTTTGTTATGGATTTAGGTCGTTTAGGCAATTTCTTTTTCTTTCATATGCTGGAGGTTCCTACCAACGTACGTTTTCCATCATAATCTCAATTTCGATTTTTTTGGATTTGGTATCTCTTGGAAATAAGCTTCTCATGTGTGGTGAAACAACAACATCGATTCTGTACAAGTTAACGAGGAACTCACATACCCATGTCACAAACTAATGATGGTGGTAATATGCCGCCTTGTGAAATTGATACAATTGAACCTCTGTTTCTGCGGGAAGGAGGGCTGCACTGAGCCATAGTCTAATGTTTACCTTTTGTGAGTTGTGACACTGTTCATGCATTTGCTCATATTTTTGTTGCTTGTAGGCTGTCTGCGTGGCTCGCTTGCTGTGCTCGAGCTGTCAGGATCGAGTCCTGGCGCAGCCAGTTGGGGTTTGAGGGTGCGCAAATGTGAAGGGGCCGTGCCAGTAGATATAACCGGCAAGTTAAAGATCCTCTTCGGGGAAAATTTCCGGCACACTGGCGTCTCTAAAAGCCTTTGTATTAAAAGGGACGTATAACCAATAACATTATTATTATGTTGCTTGTTGTTCCTGGTTATTGTAGGGGCTGTGCGACATCGTGTTGTTGTAGCCCCATGTACATGGGTGCGTGTAATTTATATGATGACCAGTGTTATTTTGGTGGTATTTGTAAATTCGCGATAAAATTGGAAAAGAGGGGGTTGTGGCCATAAGTTAGGAATCGACTAAGCAATTGCCTGGAGTAGAAGTGGCAAACCACGGAAAAACACTTCAAGGACGGTTGACGTGGGAATGGAACCCTCCTCTTCTCAGTTTTGCCTCACAGGGCTGAGTGTACCCTGTTCCAGCCCTCATACCAGAATTACAATTTCAGGCAGATCTGGGAATCAAACCCGGACCTCTGTGGTGACCACCAAGAATGGTAGCCGCTACACCATGAGGCAGTCGGTATTTCTCCATGGTGTTGGTGAAATCAATATATGGGAGTTTACTGCTTGCAAATGGTCCTGTGTAGCGTTACTTTTGTGAGACGATAGCCAATTTCGATATTTACAAGTAGTTCCGTGAAGAACTAAATAGCCTATTTTCATATTGTATCCAGCTAATCTTTTCCATTAAAACAAACCGGGCTAAAGGATTTTCCATGTGATGTATACTAAAATAGCTTTTGATACACGAACTACAGTATGTGTCCACCAACACCATTGCATTGAGAATGTAAGTGCTAGAATATACAGGGTCTTTATTTTTGCTTGGCAAGGACATTCTCGCTCACGCGCTCCGCCAGTGACAGCTCAGTTCCCGGCTGCCGCGCGCGCGTATGGACGGCAGAATACGGTGCTGAAAATCATTATCATGCATTTTTACTCACCATGCTTACAGTAGATGCTGAAGATGTTCCCCATCCGCTGCCAAACATTACCGGCATCTCCTTTTGCAGTTTCCAGTTACTCTGGTTAATTTAGCTTCAGTAAGGAAATAACGACATTTACGTCTATTTTTATTGTTTACTGAACCTGTATATTTGAATCTCTTAGCCAGTTGATTTATTGTCCGATTTATAGGAATGGATCTCACTGGAAATGTCATTCGAAACGTTTGTCTTGTTTAGGCGCACGTTATGAGCGGCACGTAGGCTATTGTGCAAACCTTCGCTCGACCTTGGCCGCCGGTCCCGGGCCAGGTTGGTGCGTGGTCACCAGCCGTATTCACTCGCTCTTTTGTACAGTCCGAGCACTGAGCTAATTGGGTGTTTCAGTCTTTCAGTGTTTTATAAAGCTACAGTGTACCGATACTGTATATCGTATTGTGTAGTGTTTTATTGTGATTGTGTGTAGTGCTGTATTGCCTTATGTAAAATATTCGTTACGTGAACGTGTATATCTGCACAATACGTACATAAAGTGCAGGAAATCGTGCGCTAAAACAAGACAAAAGTTTCGAGAGAGATTTCTAGGGGGACCCATTCCTATAAATCGGACAATAAGACAACTGGCTAAGAGATTCAAATGTACAGGTTCAGTAAACAATAAAAATAGACGTAAATATCGTTATTTCCTTACTGAAGCTAAATTAACCAGAGTAACCGGAAACTTCATAAGGAGTTGCCGGTAATGTTTGGCAGCGGATGGGGAACATTTTCAGCATCTACTGTAAGCATGGTGAGTAAAAATGCATGAGATTTTCAGCAGCGTATTCTGCCGTCTATACGTACGCGCGGCAGCCGGGAACTGAGCTGTCACTGGCGGAGCGCGTGAGCAAGAATGCCCTTGCCAAGCAAAAATAAAGACCCTGTATAACTTTCAGTATCGGTGAATAAGACGCGAGATGGCGTCTTTCTGTAACGCATCACGGGAGTTTAATTTAAGAAAAGTCAAATGCACGGCTTCTTTGATTTACGAAACGTAAGCTACAGAATTTAATGTCATTAATTTATGATTATTATAATAACGTAACATACGAATCCTCTCTTCAATCGCTTGAAAAGTGTACGTGAAATTAAAAAAAAAAACTATAAGTTCAGTGAAAAACTAAATAGCCTATTTTCATATATCCTATTGGTCTTTTCCATTAAATCTCTCCAGCCTATTAAAACGTTTTTCCATGTGAAAGGTCTATACCAGGGGCGGCCAGCCTTTGCACGCTCGGTGAGCTAGCGGCGCTGCGCCACACTCCGGCAGGCTGGTTTCTGCCTCTCTTGGCTGGACTGCCTGCCCTGACTGCCGGTGCATTTTACCGAGTCAAGCTGGGATCGCCTTCGCACTGGACGTATTGTAAACAAACAAACAAACAAACAAACAAACAAACAAACAAACAAACAAACAAACAAACTGTTCTTCCAATGTGTTGGTTGTCCGAAACATCTACATTTTGTTTGCGTGTTTCTCCGCGTAACGGTACTTGAAGATTAAGTGCTTAGCATTAAAACATTTTCTTGTTGTTGGTTGATGTAGTGGCTTTGCGTCATCGTAGTCATGTAGCCCCGTGTACTTCGGTGTGTGTATAGAATTTGCCTGATAATCTGTGTAATTGTGGTGGCTGTATTAGTGTGTGTATTTGTAATCCAGGTGAGGACTGGGAAGGATGTGGCCGTGGCCTTAATTTAGGAGCCATCCCGGCATTTGCCTGGAACAGAAGTGGGAATCCACGGAAAACTACTTCCAAGATGGCTGAGATGGGAATCGAACACACCTCTTCTCAGTTTTGCCTCATGAGGCTGAGTGTACCCAGTTCCAGCCCTCTGACCAGAATTACATTTTCTTCGCAGTGCCTGGATTCAAACCCGGACCTTCAGGGCAACATCCATGAATGCTTTCCGCTACACCACGACGTAGCCAGAATTTAAACAATCAGAAATATTGATAAGGTATCATGGGACTCATATTTTATGACAATGCAATTTTGGTCACATTTTTATTTTCCTTTTTTCAAGTTATTTTAATATTTACAATATGCTCAATGTTCAGTACGATTGCTTGTGAGACAACCAACCGGAGGCTGTTTCGCAGGTTACCGTCAGACATCAGAGCGCGATGCCGAGATTTTGTAAGTTTCAATGCAGAGAAAAACGTTTCACAGACATACGTTGCTCCAAACATTGATAACACCTGTGCAATTTTGGATATTCTTGCTGCGGTAATTTTGAGTAGAAATCGGGCAAACTTTTCACAGAGTTAAAAATATCCTTAAGTCTAGTGCTACATTGCAAATTTATAAGCTCCATTTGATACTCATGCGGGTCCTCAGTTACAGAGATTGAAAATGGCTTGACAAACAAATCAAAAACAGGTTGAAGTTTTGCAAGTTCTAGAAATCTGGTAGAATTTTTTTTCAATATAAGGGACGCCACACCGCGACCGTTTGACCTTCGACACAGCAAAGGCAGTACGGGAGAGAGTAGGACGAGAAAGCGAGAGAGAGACAGACAGACATAGGCCTATAGTCTTCCCCCACCATCACTGCAAGGCCGTCCGTGCCAGAAGGACGCTGCAGAGAAGCCAGAGTGGCAGCACGCCCGGAGTGCTGTTTGGCCACCTCTGGTCTATACTAAATAGCTTTTGGTTCACAACCTATGTCTTCACCAAACCATTACACTGAGAAATTATGTGCTAGAATATATACAGTAGTTTCAATATCGGTGATTAAGACTCTTCCCGTGTGGTGGACAAAAAGTAAGCTACAGAATTTAGTGCCCTTATCTATATATTTAAAACACTAAAGGGATTTTTGTTACAGCGAAATTGAGAAAATGCCTAAACCGATTGACTTTGTGAAGCACACTGACGAAAGCTCTTGGCCTGTAGATTTTCAGAGTGTCTTTAAAAGAAAAATATATGTTACGGTATATTTTTAAATTATTAAGGAAAAATGTAATATTTTTGGCTCTTGGGTGTGCGACAATGGCTTTCCTGCACGATAGACATAGCGGATAGAAGATCCACCGCGTCTTACTGTGACCTTTGTTTATAAGAATTAAAACAAGGAGGGGGAAGGGAAAGGGAGGGGGAAATATTGTTTATGATATTTCAACGATATATACTGGAATAGAATTGTAATGGAAGGGAAATATTAAAGAACTTAAACTGGCAGTTAAGAGTGTATGCTGTTTATCTAACTCAACATAGCGCTGCCGTTCCATTGTCTGGCTGACTAAGGGCTAACGTGTGTGACTAAAAAATAAATTATCCATCGTCGAAGGAGTTCGAATCCCAACTCGGACATTTTTTTAAAATTCCGTGTTATTCTTTCTTGCTATTGGTATTGTCTAAACATATTTTACTTTTATCATTCCCGTAAAGTAATGAATTCTCCATGATTTACGTTATGAAAAATGAAAATCCACAGCCTGCTTCCAGTCTCCGAAAGGGTCAGGAATGTAATGAATGAAGCCCCCATCTAGCGACGAGGATATGAACTGTGCCGGCTGCCGAAGCCTGTCGCACTCTTCTGGGGCAATGATTAGATGAATGACAGATGAAATGAAATGATAGTGGAGAGTGTTGCTGGAATGAAATTTTGACAGGGAAAACCGGAGATCCCGGAGGAAAACCTGTCTGCCTCCGCTTTGTCCAGCACAGATCTCACATGGAGTGACCGGGATTTGAACCACGGACCCAGCGGTGAGAGGCCGGCGTGCTGCTGCCTAAGCCATGGAGGCTCTATATTTTGAAATAATTAAAGAAATATGTAGTATTTCAGGTAATCAAGCGTGCCCACAATTGCCTTCGCCATGAGAGACAATTGGCGAACATAATTCATTTGAAGGGTTCGACATCGTGGTCACTCAGCTCCGTGAACTTTGGTGCGTGTGTTAAATTTTGTCTGATAATCTGTGTTATTGCTATATTGTGTTAATGTATTAATGTGTGTATTTGTAATTAAGGTGTGGAATGTGAAGAAGAGGGCCGAGGCCTTAAGTTAAGAACCTGGAGTGGAAGTGGGAAACCAAGGAGAACCACATCCAAGAGTGTTGAGGTAAGAATCGAACCTTCCTTTTCTTAAATTTGCCTCAAGAAGCTGAGTGCGCCCCGTTCCATCTCTCACGCTAGAATTATAATAAATTCCAGTTGTAGAATCCGCGAGGTCCTGACAAGTCTAAAGTTCCCCCAAAAAGAGTACATGGTGCACAAAATAATGTTCCCTGGCTTTCAGAATATACTAATTAATCTCTATCAATGATTTCCTTGTTCGCCAGCCTTCAATGAAAAAATGCACTAATGCAGCGTCTTGTGGCTCCATCTTTAAAGTGATGTTTTCATTTAGAAAAGCCACTATTTATATTTTGTTTTACTCCATTCATTGCAATATAGTCCCGTGTTTTATCACTTTTTTCCAAAGAAAAGGATCAGCACTGATTGTGAAGGGTTGGTCAGCAACGATCGATGTTCCACCTTCACTTTCGTTGGATGAAAGTTTTCGTTCATCTTCTTTAGATTTATTTGGGGGGATTGTTTCACCTGTGGTCTTCAAAATCTTCGCTTGTGGAGGGCATTCCTTCTTGAAATGAACTCTTTGAGGTCGATTTTAATAACTTTTTTCAATTTTTCTTCTTCTTCTTCTCTTTTTCTTTTTCGATACTGAGCCCCACTAAGTCTCTTTCTTCCAGTCATTTTTCAACTATTATCGATACTGAAACTGACAAAACGAAAGAATATATGATAAACAGTTAAACATGTCAACGCTTCAAACATAGCCTTGAAGAATAAAACGCATAACCATAACCTTGACCTTGAAAACGTATCAGCATAGCCAAAGTGCGTCCGTGTTACGTCCTGAGACGTGATAGGCAAGGTTTATTTGGATAAATATATGTTTTCACGAAAAATTATGTATTTTATAAAAGGTGATAAACAGGTGTACAGAAAATAGTTTATAAGTTTATCTTACTTTTAAAATAATTTTTCTATGGAGAAAAATGTTGAGTTCACTGGAAATGGTACCGCGAGATATTGCTGCTAGAGTATGGATCCAAGTTGGTGAAGTCCGAAGGAAAGTTAAAGTCCTAGTTGTAGATGTCCGGTAAGAAAATGTTGTCCCTAGAAGAAGATCCGGAAAGGAGACTGACGAAAATATAGCGATGTGCTGCTTATAAGGAAAAACGAAAGAGAATTGGCTTTAGACTGGACGAATTGCACTCTGATTTCATAAGTATCGGTAATATTTTAGAAAAATTATGATTAAATAATGTGTACGAAGTGGGCGAATTGTACATTTCACAATTCAAATTAACCGATCGTGACAAATGAGAATCTACTGAATCTCTTACAACATTGTCATGTATGACAATGATTCACTTCAGCTAGAAATCCGAAGCCTGTCACAACTGTAAGACGTCTTTCACTAGTCAAATACACAGCTCGTGACAGTAAATATTCCCCTACGGGTGCAGATTTAATTTCCAGGAATTTGACGTTTAATGTCCATCCTTTTTCTTATAGCTTTCAAGAAATATTGCCGCTCCTGTAATGTGCCGTCCTGGGCAGTTGCCCGGTTCGCCCGGTTTGCCCGGTTTGCCCAGTTTGCCCTTCCCGCCCTAAATACATTCTTGTTGTAACCCACCCAGTAATTTGGACAAATTCATGTTGACCGATGGAAGAGTTACAACAGCTTGTATAGGCTACGCTGAAGAAAATGGCTTCAAAACTTTACACCGTTTTTTTGTTGTCTCAGGACTATGCTCTTTTTTCTCTGACGACGGGGAGTTGACAGAAATTGTCAACTTAGAACTTGTTCCCTACTCTTTGACCCCGTTAACAAAAGGCAATGATGACATTATTTGTGATAGCTACGGTGTATAGAGACACAGCTGGACGTTCAATTATTTGATTAACAAGTCTGTAAAATGAAGTTTATTGCACAGAAACAACGTATTTTAGTCCCTCGTCGTATCCGTGCCCAATAAATTGTGCACGAGAGCCGCGAGGGAAGCTTCAGCAAGTCCTGAGATCAGAGGTTTGAATTCCGGCACTGACAGTGGATATCATGAGTGTGGTTTATCCCCCCGGGATTTTCCACACTCCCTCCAGTCAAATGTTATGTATGTTTTCTTCTATTATTACTACATTTACGTCATTGACATTGTGATATGATTCACATAACTATGACACTTATTTCGGCTTACTGAAGCGTAATATCTAACGCATTTCTCACATTGTAGTAATGAATGAATGAGTCATATTATTTAACGTTGCATAGCTAGATCCTTAATCTTAAAGTACAGGTTAATTTTGAATCAGTCGAAACGTTACGGGAGTCTACATATTTTCATCATCAGCGGCTTCTAAAGGCTAAAAGCCTTGTCGTTGCTGCCATTTCTTACGGTCTTCAGCAGTTCTCTTTACGTGGGCATACGAGTCAAATTCCATTTCCTTGGCAATGTTCTTGAGATACGATTATCTTGGTCGTCGTTCCCCCCCCCCCCCCTCTTTATTTTTAACGAAAAAAATAAATTTTTTCAACAATTACCTGGAGGAGTGTGTCATGTCTGAAGTGTCCCATGAGTTTTGCTTTCCTCTTCTTGATGGTGTTCAACAGTTTTAGCCGGTGTATATTCATATTGAATAAACATGAAAGGTTAATGGTAGTGTCACGTCCTAGTTCGCAAACTATGGGCTACGGCTGGGTGGCCTAGTAAGTGGTCCTGACAGTCCGAACACCAGTTACAGATAGCGGCGTTTAGCTGTACACTTGAGCTTTAGAGCTCAACGGTAGGAGCGGGATTTAGAGCGGTGCGAGGAGGGTGATGAATATTTCTCTATCTGAAAACATTGAGGCGCGTGACAGTAGGTTCTCACAATCCGCCACAGACACTCTCAGCGTGGCAAATGTTTTACGCTGCAGTAGTAGCCTATATCGGGGGAGAGCGATGGGGAAATGCAGAGCTAACTCTGGGTAAGTCTACTACGGAGTAGGAGTGGGCAACTTGCACATATTCTGAGTCATGGCCCTCCATGTGCTCAGACGGCTAAGACTACCCAACTCAATTGTTTGTTCCCTGAGATGACACTCATGGGGCCCTGTCTAAGTAAAGCTTGCAACCTGCTTCATTTGTACTTTCTAATCTTGCTAACAATGTCTTGAGCAATCTTCGGACCTATGGGGTTGACGGAGTCCCACAGCCAGCGCACAGATCAGGTGCTCCTTGGAAACGAATAGGCAATTGAACTGGTACTCGATGTGGTGCTATACATATCGAGGGGGGCTATGGAAGGGAGATAGTAGAGCTAGCTGACTCAGCAAGTAGAATGGAATTTGGTGTTCTCGAGATTAGTGAAGTTCAAATAAATGGAGATAGAGAGGAGGAATTAGGAGATTTCAAGATGTACCTCTCAGGTGTCAAACGAGGCAGAGCCAAGTGTCTTTATGGTGTTTGAAGCCATTTTTCAGTGTTGCCTTAGTCATCGAAATTTGATGTTTACCAGTCGTCAACACGATTATACCCAATTGTGATTGGGTTATTCCCCAATCCTGAAAATCAATTACATGAAAAATGTAGAAATGTAAATTTTTTAATGATTAGGAAATTACCCAATCACAATATTGGGTACAATCGGAGTAGTGGTTTTGTGACAGTTCTATATCCACCTCCACCTCCCCACCTCACAAGATGGCGGCGGCGCGATATCTCTCGAACGCATGGTCGGATTTTGACGAATGAGGTGTCATTGAACTCGGGCTGATACCCTCTTTCCAATGGACAACATATTTCCACCCCAAAATAAACCCTACCCCTACTAGGGGGTGAAATTGTAATTTTTTAGAAAATCTCGCTTTCCAAGTGCAACATGTGAGAGTTTGAATGCCAATATGGAATTAAACGTTGTTCTACATAAAGTGCATGTGTACGGTGGAAAGCCACTATGAATTAACATGCTTGTTTTTTGTTATTTACGCATGCCCACTCATGGCTTTTGTAAGAGGGTGGGGGAGCGGATCCCTGTGGACGGGTTATTGTTGACGGGTCATTGTTGGCGGGTCATTGTTGACAGGTCATTGATGATAGGTCCTTGTGGATGAGTCCTTGTGGACGAGTCCTTGTGGACAAGTCCTTGTTGACAGGTCCTTGTGGACAGGTCCTTGTTGACAGGTCCTTGTGGACGAGTCCTTGTGGACGAGTCCTTGTTGATGAGTCCCTTTGGACTGATCCCTTTGGACGGGTCCCATTGGCCTGGTTCCTACGGACTAGCCCATGCATTTATTTAAATTATGTCAAAGGGCCTAAGTACATTTTGTGTGTAAAGCAGTGTGTTGAACTGACGTTGTTCACCAGTCCCCCACTACTATAATGTGATAACGAAATGAAAGGAAAGTGATGAAATACATGTGAACATATAAGGGATCTAACTTGGTGGATGGATGTGTTCTAACGAGTCATTTGTAGTTGAAAGAGAATAATACATGTTCTTAAGATGTTAAAAACTGTGGAGATGGTAAGTTCAGTAAACTAACTTGTTATTTACTGTGTCATGTTACAGACATGGCAGAGAGCGCGTAGATCTGTTGCTATGACTAACGCTGCAGTAATTTGAAACCGCAAGTGTTCATGAAGACAATGGTTGATGATCATGCAAAGTTAGCAGTTATTGGATATTACACAGGTGTTCCTTCCGGTGTCATGTTGCTGACATGACAGAGAGCGCGCAGATCTGTTGCTATGACTAACGCTGCAGTAATTTGAAACCGCAAGTGTTCATGAAGACAATGGGTGATGATCATGCAAAGTTAGAAGTTATTGGATATTACACAGGTGTTCCTTCCGGTGTCATGTTGCTGACATGACAGAGAGCGCACACTGCTGTTGCTATGACTGACGCTGCAGTAATTTGAAACCCCAGGTGTTGATCAAGACAATGGGTGATGATCATGCAAAGTCAGCAGTAATTGGATACCACACAGGTGTTCCTAGTGTACTTTGAACTCTCAGCTGTATTGGGAAAGGAATTGCAATGATCTGCCAAAAACTGCTGACACGAGCGATGAGAGTTTATATAAGAGAGGTGTCATATATTTCCCTACTGTCAGTCTTTATTACTCGCTTTGAGTGAACAGTGCTCTATTACTGCTCATGAGTTGCAAAAAAAGCCTTTTTGGTAGAAAATCATTAAAATATTTTGCAAGGTAAGTACTTATTATTAATGGATTGTAGTCTTTTATTACTAAATGATGTTGAAGTTATTGATTGGAATGTATTTATTGATTGATTGATTGATTTGTTTACAGATAATTGGGTACCTGTAGGTTACCAGATTCCTACAATCTGTTCATTCAGTGACAGCAGTTTATAAATTATAAAAAGGTAAGTGTCCCTCTAATAACTTTTAAACAGTTAGAGTGATATTTTCCAATGTTCACCACTATATGTCAGTGAAAATGGTATATTTAGCAGTCAAAAGTTGGAACTACTTGACCATGGTGTGTAAAGCTAATTTTGTAGGTTAGATTTTGATTACCGCTCTATTAAGTCTGAATGTTCATTGCTAGGTGTCAGTGATATAGGGAATATTTAAAGACTTAACCTCAGTTCACCTAACATAACCTAACTTTACCTAACTTAACCTTGTCACGTGACATGTTTTACAAGTTTAGACTTGCTTTATGACTGACTATGACATCACACTTAGCTCACTTAACTGGTGGCTGCTAGTTTCTATCACGTGACATGTTCTACAAGTTTAGACTTGCTTTAAGACTGGCTATGACGTCACAACTAGCTCACTTAACTGGCGACCGCTGGTTTCTATCACGTGACATGTTCTACAAGTTTAGACTTGTTTTAAGACTGGCTATGACGTCACACTTAGCTCACTTAACTGTCGACCGCTGGTTTCTATCACGTGACATGTTCTACAAGTTAAGACTTGTTTTAAGACTGGCTATGACGTCACACTTAGCTCACTTAACTGGCGATCGCTGGTTTCTATCACGTGACATGTTCTACAAGTTTAGACTTGCTTTAAGACTGGCTATGACGTCACACCTAGCTCACTTAACTGGCGACCGCTGGTTTCTACCACTCTATCAAGTTCCAATGTTCACCGCTAAGTGTCAGTGACAGTGGTATATAGTAACCCTCAGTTAGAACTACATGAAGTTAGACTTGCTAGGAGTTCACAGATGATCGATTTAAATACCCTGCTATAACCATTGACTGGAATGTAATTAAACTATTTATATTGTACTTTGTTTTATCATTTATTAACATTTATGATTTCTTTCTTTTATAGATAACTTGGAAAGTAATCATTATGTTCAAGTGTGATGACTGTAAGAAACAGTTCTCAAGACCTGACAGCCTTCAACGACACGCAAATGTTAAACATGACATTAAAATGTTTGTGTGCAGTCATTGTGCTACCACATTTAACAGACTAGATAATCTTGCACGTCATGTAAATTTAATGCATGTTAGTTCAGCACCATTTTCGTGTTCAGTTTGCGAAATTGTTTTTTTTTCTGCTGTAAAGCGATATCAATCCCACATGGTTGAAGTGCATGGTGAACAACAAGAATTAAAAACTGTAAAACCAACAACTAGCACGGAACCTTTAAACGAATGTGATGCTCAAAAGCGTAAACGTTCTCAAGATTGTGAAAATAGTTGTGCAACAAAAAGAAAGAAGAATGGTGAACCTTCGATAACACATTGTGATATATGTAATATTGATATACCTTCTTCAATCATTCATGGACATTTACGCAGTATTCATCATAAAAATAACGCTTGCCATGAAAGAAATTCTGGAAATGTTCAACAAATTGGTAGTGCATTTAAAAGTCGAATTGCTAGTTATAGACTTTATAGTAAAGAAAAAACTCAAAGTATTGAATCATTTTTAAAAAACGTTCAACCTACTGTGTTTGGCTTGGTAGGTAATGTTTTATTAGAACATAAAACAATTAAAATGAATTTTGAACTTTTTGGACTCTATGTAAAAACTGGGAGTGAAGGTGAAATTACGGATATCAAATCTTTTAATACAAAAAACATAATTGTTAGAGAATCAACTAATATTAGTGATATATACCAAAATATTTCAAGTGCTATCATCGTAAAGAGTGAAGAGTTCCAGGAAAGGGAGTCGGGCTGGGCATTGGTTGAAGTACTTTATTTAGAAACCAACCTGAATAAATATAACCCACTTCGAGCATCATCATACATTGATTTACCAGGATGGATCAAACGAAAGAAAGCTGTTGTTAACGTTTTGAATAATGATGACGCATGTTTTGCGTGGGCTGTAACTTCAGCTCTCCATCCAGCAGTGGAGAACATGGATAGAACATCATCCTATCCTCACTATTCTTCAGTGTTAGATTTAAAAGATATAGAATTTCCTATGGCGATGAAAGACATTCAACGTTTTGAAGAGCTGAACAATGTAAGTATTAATGTTTATGGAATTGAAAATAAGAGTATAGTGGGTCCTCTACATTATACTCAGGAAAAAAGAATGCTCATCTAAATTTACTGTACGTAACTGAAGGTGAAAATGCCCACTATTGTTGGATAAAACATTTCAGTAGACTTGTTGGTAGTCAGGTTTCAAAACACGATGGTAAAAAGTGGTTGTGTGATGGCTGTTTGCTACATTTCCAGAAAGAGGACCAACTAACTCAACATCAAAAATGGGGGTGTAATCATGTGTGTACGGTATTACCGACTCCTAAAAATAACATTTTAAAATTCAAGGATTATGAGAAACAGCTTCGAGTACCATTTGTTATACATGCTGACTTCGATGCTTTGCTAAAACCATTTAATACATGTTCATCGAATCCAGCCCAACCTTTCACCAACACTACTCACATTCATGAACCTTTTAGTTTTGTATATTATATTAAATGTAGTTACTATGACTCTTTAAATAAGTTTGAGCTCTATAGAGGACCTGATGCACCTAGAGTTTTTATGGAAAGGCTTGAGAAAGATGCCATCCGTATATCCTCTATTTTAAATACGATCATTCCAATGGAGCCACTAACTTCATCAGAGCAAATGAATTTTGAAACTGAAACTAATTGTTTTATATGTGGTGAATGTTTATATACAGACAGGGTTCGCGATCATGACCATTTAACAGGAAAATATCGTGGTGCTGCTCACCAAGAATGTAATTTAAATTATAGAGTAAGTAAATTCATTCCGGTCATTCTACATAACGGTGGCAAATACGATAACCACTTTATTGTTAAAGAATTTGGAGCTTCAGATGTGAAAATTGATGTGATTGCAAATAATAAGGAACAATACATATCGTTCACAAAATACATCAAAACTTGCAATAAAAAACCATTAAACTGCGATTTTTAGATTCATTCCGCTTTATGCCGAGTAGTCTTGATAAGCTGGCTAGTAATTTAAAATCAGATCAGTTTTATGAAATTCAACGTGTCTTTCCTAAAGGAGATGATTTTAATTTGATTCCTCAAAAGGGTATATTCCCTTATGAATATATTAACTGTGTGGAACGTCTTGAGGAGTGTTCTTTACCACCGAAAGATGCATTTTACAGTTCCTTAAACACAAGTCATATCACTGATCAGGAATATTTACATGCACAACGTGTATGGACACAGCTCCACATTCAAACTTTAGGAGAATTTTCAGACATATATTTGAAGACAGATGTGTTATTATTAGCAGATGTTTTTGAAAATTTTCGGAATGTTTGTATGAAAACTTATGACCTTGATCCTTGTCAGTATTTCACTGCTCCTGGGTTACGTTTCAGTTCAATGTTGAAAAAAAACGAAAGTAAATTTAGAATTAATGACAGATATAGACATGATCAATTTTATAAAATCATCAATTCGAGGTGGATTAAGCCAATGTAGTGGACGGTACTCTAAAGCGAATAATAAATACATGCCTAGCTACAACCCTTGTGAAAAGTCAAAGTATATTGTCTACCTCGATGCAAATAACCAATATGGTTGGGCTATGAGTCAATATCTACCACTGAGAGATTTTCGCTGGCTGACACAACCTGAAATTGATGTCTTACATGTTGACACTCTTAATGATAACGATGATCAAGGATATATTTTAGAGGCAAATCTTGAGTACCCTAAAGAGTTACATGATGATCATAATGATTTACCATTTTGTCCTGAGAATATGAAATCTCCATACATCACATCACGAACAAAAATATTAATTGCTAATGTAAATGATAAATGTAAATATGTAATACATTATCAAAACTTGAAACAGTGTCTACAGCATGGATTGAAATTAACTAAAATTCATCGCGTATTGAAATTTCATCAATCAGCATGGCTCAAACCGTATATTGATCTAAACAATAATTTAAGAACACTATCAACACATGCTTTTGAAAAATATTTTTATAAACTCATGAATAATAGTGTTTTTGGAAAGACTATGGAGAATGTTGATAAACGAGTTGATGTAAAGCTAATAACAAAGTGGGAGAATGATGGTAAAAGGTATGGTGCGAGCAACTTAATAAGCAAGCCTAACTTTCATAGCTGTTCAATTATTCATGAGGATTTAGTTGTAATACAAATGAATCGTCTTAAAGTAACTTACAACAAACCCATATATGTGGGTTACACCATTCTGGAATTGTCAATAACACTTATGTATGAATTTCACTATGATTATGTAAAGAAAAACTATCTTGATAATGCTAAATTACTCTACACAGACCCAGATTCTTTTATTTATGAGTTTAAAACTGATGATTTTTATGAGGATATCAAAACTGAGCTAAATAGGTTTGATACAAGTGACTATACCGAGGATAATATTTACCATTTACCTCTAGTAAACAAAAAGGTTCTTGGGGTTGTTAGTAAAGAGTTATATATAAGCGATTATAAAAACTGTATAGTTAGTAACCCACCTGTATTTTATAAGAAAATGTGTGTATGTAGAAGTAAAAATCATCAGCTACATACCAATTTGCTGAACAAAGTTGCTTTAAGTAATGAAGACAACAAACGATTCATTATACCCAACACATTTGATACTCTTGCTTGGGGAAACAGTCGCATTGACGACTATTACTTTACGTAAGTCTAATGATCACTATATTGTAATATTTGTAGTGTGTTTTATATTGTAATATTTTTTGTAAAAAAACTGTAAGTAGAATGTATAATGTTAGGCTACTGTAGTTTAGTAAAAATTTGATAAGTAATACATTTTAGTGTAAAATGTTTGCTTTTTTATATTACGAAAGAGATTTAAAAAAATATACAGAATGTGTGAACTAAAACAAGGGAGATGTAAAAAATGTAAAGTGGAAATTGTAAATATCCATGTGTGAAAAGTGAAATAGTTATCACCATTTAAAAATTAAAAGACATTGTGATCTGGTAAACCTTGTTTTTATTTCACAACAACAAAAATGTATAGAATGTGTAAACTAAACAAGGAGAATGTAAAAAACATGAAAAGTGGAAATTGTAAATATTCAGTGTGAAAAAATGAAAATGAAGAACTGGCTATCACCATTTTAAAATTAAAAGACATTGTGATCTGGTAAACCTTGTTTTTATTTCACAACAACAAAAATGTACAGAATGTGTAAAACTAAACAAGGAGAATGTAAAAAAATGAAAAATGGAAATTGTAAATATTCATGTGTGAAAAAATGAAAATGAAGAAATGGCTATCACCATTTTAAAATTAAAAGACATTGTGATCTTGTAAACCTTGTTTTTATTTCACAACATATACAAAATAGAATACAAAGAAATACCAATTCCTCAATCCTTTTCAATGTTCATGTCCACTCATCATTAACTTTCCTTTTATAGCACTAATCACAATGAGGGCTGCCAACCTCTCCCCCACTGAGACATCACAGGATGTCAAACGTTGTTTAGCTTTTCAACGATACTTGACCCACTACACGTCTTAATGCAGAATGCCTATGGCGATAAGAAAGGTGCATGCTCGATCCAAAAGGGTTAATAGGTATATCACCACGCTGCAAAGGTTCTTCAAGACAAGTTCCAGGACCACACAAATAATAACCAGGTAGGTAGATTTCGAAAGTCAAGTATTGAATGACTTTGTCAATGACGCCATTGCCAGTACAGGTCAGGCATATCCTTTTCCATAAGTGGAGAAAAGGTTTGATCTTCCTCCTCCTCTGTGGATAATGTTTGTTGTTACTGCTTTTTATCTCCATTACACCCGTGGAATGAAGAAACATAGTCTTTACATGGACTTTTATGACCATGATACAGTTTGACCAGCTGGCAAGTGGCGCACTGTCGCATAGATGGTATTTTTTACCATAGCCACTTGCTTATGGTGATCATAATCCGTACATGGTTGCAATTCACTTAACACAGGGTCTTGAGTCCATGATTTTGGTACATGTTGATAGATTTCTTTCACTGCATTTGCTGCCACATAATAAATGAACGATTTTGGGAGAGCTAATAATTCTTCTTTAGTAAAACTGTCTAGTTTCTTTTTGCACACAAAGAACTTTTCAATCGCTTTATCGGTAGCATCCCCTTTCTCCATGGTATCACGTTGATGTTTACTCGTCGCTTGTAGAAATCTCCCTGGTGGCATTCACAGGTAAACCTTCTGTTTTCATTTTATTTAACAACTCCCAGCAGGCATTGGTGGTTAGCCAATGAAACAATTGCCACACCTGTGCCATGGCTTTATGGGTAATGTTGTCACAGGGGCAGCGGTCATTGAGTGTTTGCAGCGAGGGACAGCCCATGTCCATTAAATCGATACATTGACAATAAGACGCCAAAAATGGTTGTAGCCATTGACGTTTTTCACTACCTTTCACAAATACTACATGGGCAGAAGACAAGTGGGCTTTCATGACCATGTCCAGGTGCTTATATGAAATGGTTCCTTGATTCCAATCTACTTGCATATGAGTTTCAATCCACTGGGTTTGTTTACGGTCTTTATCACACAACAAATCAAACATATAAGGTGGTTTAAACACTAAATGTGTAGCTCGCGATATCCAAAAAGTGGAACAATCGATAATGGCCACTTCTTTAAATATAAATTTGTTATCTCCAATTTTAAACCCTTGACAGTCGACGATTAGTGTACGCAACATGTTCACTCTTGTCTGGATCAAGTCCAACTGACCACAGACTGGCAATTGTTCAGTAAGGTGTACCCATCTCATTTACTTACATTCCATTCTAGTAAAATAAAATAAAAACATCGAGTAGTCACTATAGCGGTTAGGATATTACAGGGGGGCATAAGAAATAATAATATAACAACAACAACTAATTTTTTATTACATTATTTTATTAACATAACACGTTTTACATTCTTTTTTCATTCTAGGATAGAGGCGGTACCAACTCATACAACAAAAAAGTATTTTGTGTTTATAGTGTCCATAACACCGATGATATCCCAATGTCTCTAAACTGGATGTTTTTGACTGTGAGCTGCTCACTGAAGCACTCTTGACACCATAAAGTCCACACGTATCATAACTTTTTTCATCACTCAGAGGCATGAGTGAGGGGTAACTTGAATGACAGGGTATATTACCCACCTCCATTGTGCACAGGTAGGGGCAGGCAGGTGACCAGCGCTGATGTTCCTGCATGGGTTCATCGCTCTCTTGCCATTGGTCTAAGATGATGGGACAAAACACACTTTTCACTTCATCTCTTGTTTTTAAATAGTAGAATCCAGCGGCCGCTAAGGCTTGAGGGTTTACAAAAGGCACATGCCACGTCGCAAAGGTTTTGAAACGTTGTTCCTCAGATTTTAAATTCATGGATGTAACTTCTCTTGAGGCTTGAAAGCAAGACATGACTGAGCGGTTTGATGTGGGTTGACCTGCTATTTATACACTTGTCACTTGGTTGGACAGTGGATAATAGTTGACTTGTATGTGATGAATAATCAAACAGTAGGCCGTCGTATTGGCTGGAACATTGTCATGCGTTTCAATATCTAGTCGAATGTCAATATTGGATGGTTTGACAGACTCTTTCAAGTAGGATCAGTCAAAGACAATCAGTGGCGCCCTTGTCTTAAAAGCTTGGGGTGACAACATTGGACAATTCTCTTTTTGATAATACGACCATCTAAATTTAGAAAACAAGTCGTACAGGGGGCCAAACTTATTTTTTGAAAAATCTAAATCCAGCCCTTCATAGGGAAACACAGCACCGTTGAAGAAAAGACGTGCATTTCTCAATTGCAGGTGATCAAATTGCGTGACATTTTTGGTTTGTTGATAATTGCGATTCGTTTGAAAACCCACAATCATGTAGAGAGGTCTCTCTGTATAGCGGGCTGTTTTTATAGACCAACTGTGTGTATTGGTGGTGGGCAATAATGGGTACTCATGGAGTGCCCAGCTTCTAAATTCCATGGGTAGAGGTATATCTCTCTTTACCATCATGAGTATGTCCTGTTTTTTGCTATCGTTAAGGGTCACATGAGGCACTTTCCATAGCAAGCGTTGTAGTTGAATTTTTGAATCAATGGAGGCATTGTCGGCTCTCTTGAGTGCATTATTATCACTCCTGTCTCTCACCAGATAAAGCACTTGCCTTGCGTTGACCACAATGCTCTGGTGATCTTCAGCAAAGCCTAAAATCAGTTTAAGATGTAAATATCCAGTAAAGGTGCCATCGGTGTGTACCATCCAGTCATTGATCGAGTCAGGGCACCAACCCCCCATGCAAAGTGTTTTAGCTTCTTCCTCACTATAAGAGGGATATAGTTTCATGACACTGGAAATACCCACATTTCGAGTGCTATCCACCACGATATCGTTAATCACATAACGCCCTTCAGAAAACAGAAAGGCGAAAGCATGGTTGGCTAACTTGGATGTGGTGGGTGTAGAGCCATCGGCTTTGGTGAGCCGACCTTCAATCTGAATAACACTTTCATGCGGTAGAGTATAAATATCTTGGTTGTTGATAACAAATTGTATTTCATCATTGTTATTGAGTCCAGGTGTTTGAGCTTGATAAGAATGGAGATCAATTCTTACCACTCCCGGTTGCTCCTCGATGTGGTTCGCTACCTCTAGGATAGAATTCATCGCGGGTTTGACGTGGTAACCCAAATGCTGTAAAATCTGCTTGTTCTGAGATGTTAACGTGTATTCATGTGGTAAACAACTAACACCATTACTAGACGGTGCTGTTGCTTTATATACAAACTTCATAGTGGCTTTAGCACCAACTTGTAAGTCACTGGTGTGGTAGAATCTAGATCAATGAGTTGTTGCTCTCTATTGATCAGCCTTAATGTTATATTACTAATACCATCGACAGCCACAGAATGAAAAAGCACCACTGGAGGGTTTCACGAATAATATAGCCATTGGGCGATGTTACAATAAAGTCATAAAGCGAATGCGATGGTTCTTGATTGGTGTACACTTGACTAATAATATTACCCGTCACCGACACATGATGGTCCTCAATGAATTTCACTTCATGGTCAGATTCATGTTTTTTGTTAGGCTCCAACACGCGTGGTTTAAATCCTAGTAATGGACCAATAGAATCGGGGTGTGTTTTAAAGTCAATTTCGAATGTAGAAAAAATACTGCAGCGATGAGGGTTGGTATTTCCTACAAGTTCAAACTTGCGCGTTCCATTGAGAAGTGACTTTAAACCATATTCATTGATCAACACCACATAAATGTGTTCATAAATGTCATCTATCGTGTATCCACCCGAGTTCAGCGTGAGCACAGAATCATCATAGTAAAACTTGTTGTTCACATTTTCACGTATGTTGTATATTCGATTGTACGTTTCAAGAGAAACAAGTCCTAAACCATAGGGTTTTACACTCAATTCGATAGGTGGGTAAAAGTCTAGGCTCACTTCAGGTCCACGTCCATGCAGTGTAAACGTCTTACTTTCCACCGACATACTGTTGACGGTTTTGCTTATGCTGCGTCTTATACACACATCAAAAAAAGTTTTGCATCACCTCGGTTCCAAGAGTTCCGGAACCTTTAAATACAAAGGGAATAGAGATCAACACAAACAACATTTCAGCTCGTTTTATTGCTCATGAGACCCACACATTGCATGTTGTACCATCATACAGCTAGACTTTCAGCATTTGTGGTCCAGATTGCAGTACTCACCACTACCTCTAATACCCAGTAGCACGTCCTCTTGCATTGATGCATGCCTGTATTCGTCGTGGCATACTATCCACAAGTTCATCAAGACACTGTTGGTCCAAATTGTCCCACTCCTCAACGACAATTCGGCGTAAATCTCTCAGAGTGGTTGGTGGGTCAAGACGTCCATAAACAGCCCTTTTCAACATATCCCAGGCATGTTCGATAGGGTTCATGTCTAGCGAACATGCTGGCCACTGTAGTCGAGCGATGTCGTTATCTTGAAGGAACGCATTCACAAGATGTGCACGATGAGGTCGAGAATTGTCGTCCATGAAGACAAATGCCTCTCCAATATTCTGCCGATATGGGTGCACTATGGGTCGGAGGATGTCATTCAGGTATCGTAAAGCCGTTTCGGAGCCTTCCATGACCACCAGTGGCGTACGTCGGCCCCACATAATGCCACCCCAAAACATCAGGGAACCACCACCTTGCTGCACTCACTGGACAGTGTGTCTAAGACGTTCAGCCTGACCAGGGTGCCTCCAAACACGTCTCCGACGATTGTCTGGTTGAAGGCATATGCGACACTCATCGGTGAAGAGAACGTGATGCCAATTCTGTGGGGTCCATTCAGCATGTTGTTGGGCCCATCTGTACCGCGCTGCATGGTGTCGGGGTTGCAAAGCTGGACCTCGCCATGGACGTCGGGAGTGAAGTTGCGCATCATGCAGCCTATTGCGCACAGTTTGAGTTGAAACACGACGTCCTGTGGCTGAACGAAACGCATTATTCAACATGGTGGCATTGCTGTCAGGGTTCCTCCGAGCGGCAATCCGTAAGTAGCGGTCATCCACTACAGTAGTAGCCCTTGGGCGGCCTGAGCGAGGCCTGTCATCGACAGTTCCTGTATCTCTGTACCTCCTCCATGTCCGAACAACATCGCTTTGGTTCACTCTGAGACGCCTGGAAACTTCCCTTGTTGAGAGCCCTTCTTGACACAAAGTAACAATGCGGACGCGATCGAACTGCGGTATTGACCTTCTAGGCATGGTAGAACTACAGACAACATGAGCAGCGTACCTTCGTCCTGGTGGAATGACTGGAACTGATCGGCTGTCGTACCCCCTCCGTCTAATAGGCCCTGCTCATGCATGGTTGTTTACATCTTTGAGCAGTTTTAGTGACATCTATGAACAGTCAAAGGGACTGTATCTTTGATACAATATACACAGTCAACGTCTATATGCCGGAGATCTGGGAACCGAGGTGATGCAAAACTTTTTTTGATGTGTGTATAAAAAAATAAACACAAACGTCCACACGGTTGGCTGTTAAACGTTTGCTCACGTTTCACATTATAATATATCTTGATCCTGTTTCCAAAATAGGTCACTAATTCCATGGGCGGGGGCAAATTCCCAAAACTGTCAAAGTACCATACAGTGGATCCCTCTTTGACATAAGCTACATAATGTGTTCCAGGTCCTCGGTGATCATCCAAATTGACAACTGCACATTCATGTTTCCAGGGTTTTGAGGGTAATTGGTTTCGCATAAACACACCTCGAAAATGAGAAAGCTTCAGTTGTTTAGCATAGCTTTCCACTTGTTGATGCGTCAGGGCATGTCTTGCTATAGCTGAGGTTAAAGATGTTTTTATTTTATTTCAAAAAGGTGAAATTCCAAATCCTTGTTGATAAAAGGCTGGCTTCAAATTGACATTTCTAGCCCCCATAGCAATGGCTTCCATCGTTTCATTGTGTCGCTGACTTTCTTTGAGTTGTTGCTTGCCCTGTTGCGCGGCTTTAATAGTTTTTGCCACTGCACTGGCGCCACCTAAAAGTGAACCTAGAGCGGCCAGACCAGTGAATAATGCAGGTAAAAATCCCGCTCGTTTGGGAACGGGAATCACTCGCCCTTGTTTTGAACCCTGTCGCTGACGTTTTGGAATAACATGCCTCTGTGCTGCTCGAAGAGCTTTCCTTATGGTCAACACATTATTTTTTCTTTTTTTCTTTCGCAAGGGCTTGTCCACGAATGTCTTAAGCCCAGGCTTTGCCAAGGACATGATCATATTTTTAGTCTTTCTCACCACATATCTTTGTTTCACCATGATGATGATGACCAACAACCTTTCACAAGAAAGTTTAAGTCACAACTAACGTCAGATTGTTATTTCATGGCTGCATATTCCAATTCTACATAAAGTGGGAAATCGTTTATGGTTTTTCCAGCTTGCTTTTCATCCCATGTCAACATGAGGTGAAATGATAATTCGTTTCCTGCATTGACCATTTCATGGTTATGGACCAACATCCTATGACCATTTATCTTTATTTGTAAATGGTTCTCATCAGGTATGGCGTATTTGATGTGAATGGTTCCATTATAGTGTAATCGATAGTGGCTTAAACCCGAAGCAAGCACATAGGTCAAGTGCTCGTATAGCGGTATATGGTTTCTCTCATTCACAGGTTTTACATTTGTCAGATACACTAAAAATACAAATGGGATAAATTTATAAAGCCTTTTCATTTCATAGGTCACGTATCGCTTGGTACAGACATCATCATCTTCTTGTGGGTCTTCCACGTGAATAATGCGGTGATGATTAGCGGTGTAGCCATCCACTGTAAGCTGAGGCACTTTATCATAAAACTCATACACCTTGTTATCCACATACTTTTTCGTAGTTACGTCTGTAGACACTTGAGGATGTTTCACATGGGTTAACCGCTTTCCTTTAATGTCATAATCTCCCTGTTTTGTGCGTGGGACTACAGACCTATCCACATAGTGTTTATTAGCAGGATCTGTTTCTTGTTTAGGATCATGTATGGGAACATACCTAGCTTTGACCATCAACGCACGTCCAAAGACATCCATCGTCAACCTGTAGTACGAGTCTACTGTTTCTATGACAAGGCTCGGTGCAATGTTTATAGACAGCCTGCTAGCCTCTCTAAGCCTTAGTTGAAATGAAGATAATTAAGCAGCAAGAGTCATTCCCCGTGAGTGACATGGTTTCCCATCTCTGCCCCACATCACGTGAACAACGCCATGGTTCACTGTTTCCATCTTCCATTCGCTGCATCATTGTGGGACCTTCCGGCTGCGGAAAGACCAATCTTTTCCTGACACTCATTACAGCGCCCAATGGTCTGTGTTTTCAAAATATTTATATTTTCGCAAAATCTCTCTACCAACCCCTCTACGTGTTATTGGATCAAGTCATGTCTGGATTACAAAATGAGAATATGGGGTATTTTACATTTTCCACGCAAGAAAATGTTATTTCACCGGATGAGGTAAAGCCTGATTCACTCATGATTTTCGATGATATATCCACTGAACGACAAGGCATCATTCAAAGCTATTTCAGCATGGGTCGACACAAACATGTCGTTTGCTTCTATCTTGGACAAACGTATTCTAAAATGTCCTAACAGTTGATTCGTGACAATGCCAATGTCATTGTTTTATTTTGCCAGGACGAGAGGAACAGTCGTCACATTTATAATGAACATGTGAACTGGATTTGACCTTTCAAATGTTTACAGAATTGTGTGGCAAGTGCTGGAACACACAACGTCATGCCTGTTTAGTGATTGACAAACAAAGTGAACTCAACCAAGGGCGGTATCGCTTAGCGTTTGATGATTTTATTGCTATTTAAGGCACTGTATCATTCCCTCTCAAGTCATTTGTCACGACACCATGGCGTTAGCAGAGAGTCAATTGAAAAAGCATATTATTAGAGCAAAAAAATACTATTCGCCAAAAGTTCCGTCAATTGACACGATCACGTGAGGATCATGCTTTGTTTATTCAACAACATTTAGCCCCTCCGCTAAAAGCTATGTTGAAACCCTCTTTCAAGCCATCTGAAACGCTACCCACTGTTTCACAAGCCACTCAGACGCACCACGAGGACCCTGAGGATGAGGAAGAGGAAGAGGAACAGGAAGATTTAACTAGTGTTAGCGAAGTTGAGGATAATGATGAACAAGTGTTTACGCCTCAAAAAAAGGCATCACCCCTTGCAGAGTTTTTAAGAAAAAAGAAATCCTTGGTCATGGTCGAAACACCTTGCCCTTCCAGATCGTCTCCATTTTCACAACTCTTGGCCACCACTCAACATAAAGGTCAACTGAAAAACATTTTAATAAAATATTATGGATCAACACTGGAACCCTATTTCACCAATCTATTTATTGGAAACACAGATACCACGTATGGTGTTCGCTATGATTATGATAGTTTTAAAATTGGTGATTCATCGATTAAATTTAGTCGTACTAAAGCTGTCATTAAAAAGATCAACTATAAATTAACACCAGGACTGTTAAAGCTACTATTCTCTCGGAATCCCTCATCCCAAGATTATACGCTAGAGGACCTTGATAAATATAAATCCATTTTATTGGACACCCATTCCCACAAAAGACAACATGATCCCACTTAACAAGTGAATGCCAATATATCTCAAAAATATAAAACCATCATTGCAAAAATGTTCCCCACTTGTCAAAGTGGTCGTCGTAAATTGTCCGCTTCAGGGGTGACATTTAAGCCATTAAAACCCCTTGTAGATGTTACCTACTGGCACAATCCCAATATACTCGTCCAGCGACTACAGCTGTTGCATGCTTCACGTCAAGCCGGCCATACTGGTCACGTTTGGGAAATTCAAGAAATTGAGGAAGAACTTCGAAATGCCAAAATTATTGTTTAAGCCCTCACCCATTAAAATGGGTATTGCTCACGAGTTGCATCGTCCAGCTAGACGTCACTATCAGTGACTCAAGGTGATTTCACAGGGTGTGGATGAACTTTGGCAAGCAGACTTGGTTGAAATGATTCCCTATGCTAGCGTTAACGATGGTGTACGCTATATGTTGACGGTCATTGATGTTTATTCCAAAATGGCGTTTGTTGAACCTGTGCGACGCAAGTCTGGTCCACTAGTCACCAAGGCCTTTCAACATATTATTCGACAATCCAAACGTCAACCTCAGCTGCTATAAACCGATCAGGGAAAATAATTTTTCAACAAGGATTTCTCCAGTTTTCTCAAATCTAAGGATATTCACCATTACACCACGTACAACAATCTCAAAGCCAGCGTGGTCGAGCGGTTCAACCGAACATTGAAAACCCATATGTGGAAAGCGTTTACCGCTCAGGGCGCTTATCGCTGGTTGGACCTGTTACCTGAGCTAGTGTTACGTTACAATGACACCAAACACAGAACCATTGGGACCAAGCCACGACTTGTGACCAAAAATATTCCACAACTGGATAAACTGTTTAACCCCATAAAAACAGCAGACCCTAAACGTCATCGCCTTAACATCGGGGACCATGATCGTGTGAGCAAATTCAAGTCCGTCTTCGACAAGGCCTACACACCAAATTGGGGGACTGAACTATTTCGAATTCGTCAAGTCAACCTGAACAGTTCAGTCACCTATTTACTCGAGGACCTCAACTATCAACCCATAAAAGGCAGGTTTTATCTCCAAGTACTCCAAAAGACAGCTTTTCCTAAACATTACCTTGTGGAAAGAGTGTTGAAACAAAATGGAAATAAACTATATGTAAAATGGTTGGGATTTAGCTCAGCCATTAATTCTTGGATTAATAAATTACATGTTGTGTGAACCTGTGTGCCTTGTATTTATTTATTCACTCATGTTGTACTTAACCTACAGTCCTATGTACAGTCCTCAGCTCCGCATGTATTATGAGCAATACATATTTCTTTCTCTCTTCACCTGTGTTCTCTCTTACACCGACTCTCCCCCTCTCCCCCCCTTCATATCCCACCACTGTCAAAACAGGTTGTGACTTGTTAGCTCTTATCGTGCATGTGCACAGGCGAACACCTGTGTGTTAGGTTATATTACACATGAACTTGCATTTTCTCACATATGAACCAAAACAGAATGTGACTTGTTTCACATGGAGGACGGTAATAATGACATCTCACACGTGTTCACATGTATTGAACCCATGTACCATGGCCTCAAAGAGGGTCGAATCCATGTACTTTGAGAAAGGAATGAAAGAATCATACAGTTTCTAAGGGAACGGAGAGAGATTTCAAGCCAGGATTATAGCTTAACATTGTGCAAGCGCTAGGGCCAGGTGTTCCTTAGATGAGCTCATGCCTCTTGACATTTATAAGGAGCCAGTCATGGATATTATTAGAACGAGTGGAAAGTTTTGACTGTAAGACGAAGAAGCTGGACTCGGAAATTGCTCTTACGTTGCAGGAATATGGCAACCTCGCTGCTGAGTCAGAACAGGAATAATTAAATTTAACCCGTTTACGAGTATAAAAATAAGTAAACAGATACAGTACGGTGAATCAATTTGGATTAGAGATTTTTGTGTAAAGAAAACCCTTGTAAAAATTGCACAGGAGAAAACTGCAAACGCAAGTAGACGTCATTGGGGGTTCACCGAGACCCAAGGAGTGGGAGAATAAAAAAAGAACAGCACCACCCACACAGTTGAGGACGAGAAATTAATTAATATCTCGGAAATGCACGATCGATTTCCATGCACAGGAAGATTATTTTACGTTTGGAAGACGAGCTTTCTGGATATATAATTTTTATAATTGTGCGACAATTAGTTCAAAAGTTGGTCACGAAAAGGACTAGAGTTTTATCTTTTTGTGGCTGAATAGTATAAAGCTCCTGGCAGAGCCAGACCAAACATGCAGTTATTCTGACAGCCCGTGAGGGGGTGTTACTCTGCATCAGTGCATGCAGTTATTCTGAGAGCCCGTGAGGGGAACGTCACGCTGTATCAGTACATGCAGTTATTCTGACAGCCCGTGAGGGGATGTTACTCTGCATCAGTGCATGCAGTTACTCTGACAGCCCGTGAGGGGTGTTACCCTGTATCACGCCGGAAGAACAGTATTCAAGAGCCCGAGGGGGTCGTCACGACGCATCATGCAGTATTAGTCCGTCCAGGGGGGCTAGACGCTGGAGCATCATAATCATTCAGTCTACGAGCATTCCGTGAGCGGAAGTGCTGCACCACATCGTATACGCAGTATTCAAGAGCCCATGAGGGGGACGTTAAGCTGTATCAGACATCGATCCAGAGCCTGTGGGAGGCTATGCTACAAGTTCACCGAGTGTAGACCAGTTACGATATAAGTACGCTACGCTGAGGGTTAGCATTTCGAGACTTTGAAGAGTCCTAAATTATAAAGAACATTAAATATACGGACTTTAAAGCAATATCGCCAAAGTAAGACACAGCGATCAGTAGGGAACTTCGAGTTCCAGAAGAACACTAGTTCAATACAGTTACGAAGTTATAAGAACTCCAACAAATAAACGGCGTTACGTCTAGTAAAGACATTGTTAAAGACATTAAGTCCTGTAAAGGACACGAATAAACAGTAATTACGATCGCGAAAGATAGAAGTTCAAGCGAAAGGAACTTAGGAACTTAGGTTCGAAACCAGAGGGAAACGTACTCTAGTGAGAAAACGTCAAAAATATACGATAGACAGTATACGGTCCTCGAAGGGAGGCCAAGATATAGAAACTAAACGGTACGATAGACAGTATACGGTCCTCGAAGGGAGGCCAAGATATAGAAACTATAGGGGGCGATAGACCACCATATATAAATAGAGGTGACGGCAAAGTAAAGACATTTATTGCCTAGTTAAAGCAGATAAAGTAAAGCCGAGTAATAGACAATAGAAGCGGTTTTGAGAGACTGAAACCAGTAGTTTCCTTTGTAGGAGAGAGCAACTTTGAACGAGTAAAATCACACGTCCAATGCAGGTCGATAGGATTCACATCAGGGATCATCAACAGCCGACAGAAATTGTAAAAATCGTTGAGATATGCCCGTGTGATAGGAGTGAAGTGTAAATATTGTAAGAAAAGAAATAAGAGTATCATTTTAAGTGTTTTAGGTAAAGTGAAAGCGTTTTATGCACAGTGATATGTGTTATAATATGTACCAGAGTAATATTTTTTAGTGTTTTAATGTGTGTTCAAAACGGATACACCAGTGTATTAAAAAAATGTTGTCAGTGTTAAATATAGTGAATATGTGTCAAGAAATTTCTGTACATAAGATGAGATTGTACAATATGGAGTAGGTCAAGAAGGTGGGCCAAAATGTCACATCAAACGAGAATAAAGGTCAGAAAGCGACCTTAAACATGTAAGTAAAGATTTTCATTATGTTTTGGTGTCGGGAAAAATTTTGTGTACAATTCCACCGGAGTTTTGAGTAGAAGGGATGTTTTTAAATGAATAATAACTAAATAAGAACGCGATCTGAACGAAAATAAAGTTTTAAGAAATAATAAATAAGTATGTGAAATAATAAATCCTGTAGAGGAAATGCATGGAATAAAATGTCAGTATTTAATGAATGTTATAAAAGCAAGCGTGATAATAATAATTATAACAAAGATATTTACATAAAGGTAAATTTGAATTATATGAAAGAAATAGCTTTTGAGCTTTTGTAAGGAATGAAAACATGATGTGAATAACAAGGTAAAGAAATCTAAATAAAGATTAAATTGAATGATATAAAAATATAGAGCGTTGAAGCCTTAACAAATGTATAAGACATGATGTGAATGCATGTTCTTAAAAAGGGAGCGATTTATTGTCAACGGAAAAGATTAATATAAGAATTAAGATATGTATCAATTGTTACTATGAAATTTATCAGTTCTTTGGAAGACATTCGGCCGTAAAGTAATGTGTAGCGTAATGGAACGCAATTAAATAAAAAGTCACGCTAGGAACGCGTAAAAGTTAAAGTACTTGGTAAGTTACTTATGGAGGGTAGTTGATTGCAGTGAATTGAGATATGTTGTAAGTCCTCTAAATTGTGACGTGGATCACGAGGCCATGTGTGTATTATTTAAAAGGGAGCTAATGTACGGTATTATTGAGCGTAGGTCCTGTAAGCTACGGCTTGACCCTAAATCACGTTTTGTATAAGTCCTCTGATGTGGAAATGTTCCCGAGGCATGTTAAGAGATTCGAACCTAGAATCCTCTTGTTGTTAAAGCCCCTAATTATTCGTCGTAGAATGTGTATTAATCTTCCCAATCAATGAGGACCCTCTCATAATTAATAAATGCCAAGGTTACGAAAATGGTTTATGAGCCAAAGAATATTGTTGAATGGAAATAAGTGAAGTAAAAGCCAGGTCTCTCCACAGAACTGAGAATAATGTGAAGGTTTGTTTTAAAGCATTGAAGAGAGCTACCACCGTAGGTTAGGCAGAGAGTCGCTTTCCTTGTCATAAATCACGCCCGAGTATAATGGCCTGACCCTCATAGAGCGAGGGTGGGTAAAAACCGTCTTGTAAGATATGTTAAATACACCGTGAGTGTTTAAAGTTGTTAATGACCCGGGCGTTGAACCGAGGTCCTTGTAGATTGATATTATCGCTTGCCAATTCAGATCGTAGTTTTCTTATGTGATAATGGTCTTATAAGACAAATGAATTAAATAAAATCCCTATTGTAATATTGGATGGAAAATAGGAATCCACGAGTTTTGTGAAGATAACTAAGTTTCGGGAGTGATCATAGTTTTTGACTTTGTCAAGTAATCTTTATAACTCTGGAGTACACAAATAGTTTTCCCGATCACCGTAGTGAATTTGCAAAACTTGAGAGAGATAGTAAATACGGAGAACATGTGATATGCCCAAATATTGAAGTGAATAATTAACATGTAATTTTAAATGTAATTATATATTTGTTTTGATGATAAGAAAAGATAAAAATAATTCTTGAGGTGTACAAAAATATGACACCATTATTATGGGAAAGTATCGAGCCAAAGAAGCTCGTAGTTATTTGGAACTTTAAGATAAGTACTTTATGGAAGTGAAAATAATCATGAATTGTTGGTTTTAAAGAAAACCATGTGTTTTAATCTAATATTTGTTTTATTTTTATGCTATTCCTTGTTCACTTTGGACAAGTAGAATGATATTGGTCAGTAGTTTATGTGTTTATTTGTTTGTAGCGCCATAATTTTTGATTAATTAAATGTGTTAAAATAGGAGTTGATTTTGTTGTTAATTTTGCAAGTGTATCCTCTATTTAATCCAAAATATGTAGGTCACAGAGTGCGAGAACTTACCGCAGCCCCGAAAAATCCCGAATTGAGCAATGCTGGCATACTGTGATTTGCATATTTCTTGCTGCAAGGGCACAGGGGGGTGAATAGAAATACTGTGCTTGGATTAATAATTAGAGGAACACTAAAGACGGTCGATTCATGTAAAAGTAAAGTAATGATAGTAGTAGCTACAACGTATAATGTTAACTGACCGCATTGGGTCCCTAGAAACTCACACCGAGCAGCCCTGGATTTAAACAACCCCCCCCCCCCAGCAAATTATTTGTGTAGTGGCTTCATCGTGGGGCCTGTATGATTTTATCATACACCTAGGAAAACCATTATCTCTTTCATGGCGCCCAGTACGCAGGGCTGAGTTTTCCTAGGGAAAACCCGAGTTTTCTCGAAAAATCAAAATTTTCATTTTTTTGAAAAAAAAAATGGTTTTTCGAAATTTTGAATTTTAAATACTTCCATAAAGGTCTTTGAGTTTGAAGAAGAGTATCAAAAGGGTACGGTGTATTAAACACCCGTACCAAAGTAAATTTTTTTGAAAGAAATTGGGACACAATGGTTCAGATTACTATCTCTCAAGCATGTTCTAGCGATGTGGCATTAGTGGCCCACTATATTCTAATAAGATGTCATTAAGTGAAGAGAGGCGGATGCTCTCAGAGAATGTAAGGGCCGAGAGTCCAGATAAAGGTGAAATTACAGGTGATAAAGAGTACCCAAATAAGGAAATTGTAAAGGTTTCTGTAGAAAGCATTCGTGCACCTGGAGACATAGTTACACGAAGAGAAGGTAACATGTCTGCAGACAACAGGGTAACAAATGAGCCTTTAGAGCTCCAAACGGAAAAAGAAAAATGTAAACCGAGTCCAAGGGAGAATGAAATTAATACCGAGGATGATAATAGTAAAGGTAATTCAAAGTCTCACGTAGAAAGGCAGGTTCAAGTAGGCTCGGAAAGCAAAAGCGAAAAGAATGATAGTCTTAATATTCCACCTCAGGAGAATATAGAATTGGCGTCGTTAAGGAATATAGAGATGTACGCAGGAATGATTGAAGAGGTACGTCAGAAATATGATGAATCGATAGAGAAATTTGGGAAGATGCATTTAGGACTAGGGCCTAAAGAATTCGAAGAAATTGATGAGCAATTACAGAATATTCTACGAAAAAGGGATAGTGTAGTTAAAATCCTTAGAGAGTTAAGGGGAAAATTGGGCAAGGTATCTAAACAAGAAGTAGAGAAATTATATATTCATGTTGCAGTAGAGATGAACACACTAAGACGGAAATTCGTAGGAAGATTGGATCAGGAGGGATTGATTGAATTAAGTTCCTGGACAGAGCAGAAAAAGGATATAGAAGAAATACAGGAAACACATGGAAAACTGGAGGAAATATGGTATAAATGGAAGAATATTCAATCGTCGTTTAAATACGAAGAAGTAGATAAAAGGAAGGGCGTCCAAGAACAAATGGATCAAGTGAGAAATAAGTACCGGAAAATGATGAATCATGTATGCGAAGTATTGGATGACAAAGATATAATAACTATTCAGGAGTTAGATGAATTGAGAGAAATCAAGATTCGGGAATACAAAGAAATATTGGAGGCAGCTCAGAAGAGATATGAGGAATACATGTTGGAGCAGAACCGTCAGGCAAATGAAATAGTTGCCCAAGATGAAAAACAAGCCGAAATTGAAGAAGAAAAAGAAGTCACGGTGCCAGAGGAGCCCAAAATTGATATTAGAGAAGAAAAACAAGAAGAAGAAATCGTAATAATTCCAGTGGAGACTGAGAACAACCTTGAGATCCTTCCTGAAGAAGATATGGATACTCAAGAGGAAGTAGTAAGTCCAGACCAGGAGGATAGCCAAAGTGGAAACGAGCTGTGAAGTGAAGAGAATCATTTTGATAAAAAGGTTGAGCTGGAAGAGCCAGAAATAATCTCCGAACAGGAAATAATGAAAGAAGCGGAAGTTGAAGAGATGGAAATAATAATTCCTGAAGAAATGGAGAAAGGAAATGAAACCATAATAGAAACAATTGTCGAAGCACCGATAGAAACAGAGGTTCAAGAGTTCATGGAAATTGAAAAGGAAAACCCCGAAGAGATTCAGGAAGATCAGGAAGATAAGAGGGCATTAAAAGAAGAAGAAGAAGGACCAAAATTGAAAGCACAGATCCTGGAATTAATGATTAAATATCAGGACTGGCAACAAAAGAAAAGAGAAATGGAAAGAGGTCCAAACACGAGCCAAGAAAACCTCAAAGGAAAAGATGAGATTGCTGGAGATAATGAAAAGAAGGAAGGAGATGCCTTTGAAGAAAATCAGGAAAGAGGAAAACCGCAATTGGTAGTCGGTTTACAGGAAAACAGATACCCCATGGAAACTAGGAAAGGAGGAGAGACAATGTACAATGCCTTGGAGGAAGAGGACGCTCAGGCATATTTCAGTTGGAAACTTCGTAAAAAGAAAGGGAAGGATAAAAAGAAGAGAAAGACGGGAGATCTGAAGGATCTAAAGAATTGGAAAAGTCGAAAAAAGAAATACTCTTTCGAAATGCCATCTCGATGCGAGATGAAGAAAAGAATTATTCCATTGGAACCAACGGGTTAAGCCAGATGCAACCGTTGAAGAATAAAAGGAATAAAATTAATTTTGTCTGAAATACCATCTCAAAAAGAGATGAGGAAGGTGGTAGAAAACCGAAAAGAGTCAGGTGAGGTTAGACCGAGCTCTTAAGAATTAAAATGAAATTTTACAGACTTGAGGAGTCTGACAATAATAATGATGATGTTACGGGTAAAGCCAGTTGCACCCGTAATGCGTTAAAAGAAGGTCATTAAGTTGACAATATGTAATGAGGAAAGAGAAACAGACCGACAAGAAGTCCGTCTAATAAAAGAAGAAAAGAAACAAACTGTTTGACTCAAGCCTGGAGGGTGCACACCAGACTAGAGGAAGACTAACAAAACACCCGAACGTGACAAGAAATTTATGACCCTGAAGTGTAGACGTCCACTAGGGGAATGAATGAATGAATGGGACCTCTAAGAAAGACCCATACAGATATAAACCAGAGAGGAAGGGAACTTTAAAGAAATAATTGATTTTATTGAAGAAGAAAATTTCAATTTAAGGAAGGAGAATGATGAAATAAGGGAACGGGTAGGAATAGACCACACCCGTAAAGAAGAATGAGGTTCTGGAAACCTGATATCCAGACAAATAAAAAGGAGAAAGCAAGGGTAGGGACAGAGCGTACCCAACCGACACAATTAACGGATATGACTTAAAAAGATGAAAGAAATCAAATTATCGTGGATTTTTTTAGGAATAAAGAAACAAAAAGAACGGAGAACGTTATAATGGCTTCGACTATTAAAGGAAAAATAAGTTTTTTTTTGATAATTAAAATAAATTTCCTCAAAATTTTTCGAAAATTTATTTACCTAAGGAGGGGAGAGATGAACCCATGTACCATGGCCTCAAAGAGGGTCGAATCCATGTACTTTGAGAAAGGAATGAAAGAATCATACAGTTTCTAAGGGAACGGAGAGAGATTTCAAGCCAGGATTATAGCTTAACATTGTGCAAGCGCTAGGGCCAGGTGTTCCTTAGATGAGCTCATGCCTCTTGACATTTATAAGGAGCCAGTCATGGATATTATTAGAACGAGTGGAAAGTTTTGACTGTAAGACGAAGAAGCTGGACTCGGAAATTGCTCTTACGTTGCAGGAATATGGCAACCTCGCTGCTGAGTCAGAACAGGAATAATTAAATTTAACCCGTTTACGAGTATAAAAATAAGTAAACAGATACTGTACGGTGAATCAATTTGGATTAGAGATTTTTGTGTAAAGAAAAACCTTGTAAAAATTGCACAGGAGAAAACTGCAAACGCAAGTAGACGTCATTGGGGGTTCACCGAGACCCAAGGAGTGGGAGAATAAAAAAAGAACAGCACCACCCACACAGTTGAGGACGAGAAATTAATTAATATCTCGGAAATGCACGATCGATTTCCATGCACAGGAAGATTATTTTACGTTTGGAAGACGAGCTTTCTGGATATATAATTTTTATAATTGTGCGACAATTAGTTCAAAAGTTGGTCACGAAAAGGACTAGAGTTTTATCTTTTTGTGGCTGAATAGTATAAAGCTCCTGGCAGAGCCAGACCAAACATGCAGTTATTCTGACAGCCCGTGAGGGGGTGTTACTCGGCATCAGTGCATGCAGTTATTCTGAGAGCCCGTGAGGGGAACGTCACGCTGTATCAGTACATGCAGTTATTCTGACAGCCCGTGAGGGGGTGTTACTCTGCATCAGTGTATGCAGTTACTCTGACAGCCCGTGAGGGGTGTTACCCTGTATCACGCCGGAAGAACAGTATTCAAGAGCCCGAGGGGGTCGTCACGACGCATCATGCAGTATTAGTCCGTCCAGGGGGGCTAGACGCTGGAGCATCATAATCATTCAGTCTACGAGCATTCCGTGAGCGGAAGTGCTGCACCACATCGTATACGCAGTATTCAAGAGCCCGTGAGGGGGACGTTAAGCTGTATCAGACATCGATCCAGAGCCTGTGGGAGGCTATGCTACAAGTTCACCGAGTGTAGACCAGTTACGATATAAGTACGCTACGCTGAGGGTTAGCATTTCGAGACTTTGAAGAGTCCTAAATTATAAAGAACATTAAATATACGGACTTTAAAGCAATATCGCCAAAGTAAGACACAGCGATCAGTAGGGAACTTCGAGTTCCAGAAGAACACTAGTTCAATACAGTTACGAAGTTATAAGAACTCCAACAAATAAACGGCGTTACGTCTAGTAAAGACATTGTTAAAGACATTAAGTCCTGTAAAGGACAAGAATAAACAGTAATTACGATCGCGAAAGATAGAAGTTCAAGCGAAAGGAACTTAGGAACTTAGGTTCGAAACCAGAGGGAAACGTACTCTAGTGAGAAAACGTCAAAAATATACGATAGACAGTATACGGTCCTCGAAGGGAGGCCAAGATATAGAAACTAAACGGTACGATAGACAGTATACGGTCCTCGAAGGGAGGCCAAGGTATAGAAACTATAGGGGGCGATAGACCACCATATATAAATAGAGGTGACGGCAAAGTAAAGACATTTATTGCCTAGTTAAAGCAGATAAAAGTAAAGCCGAGTAATAGACAATAGAAGCGGTTTTGAGAGACTGAAACCAGTAGTTTCCTTTGTAGGAGAGAGCAACTTTGAACGAGTAAAATCACACGTCCAATGCAGGTCGATAGGTTTCACATCAGCGAACATCAACAGCCGACAGAAATTGTAAAAATCGTTGAGATACGCCCGTGTGATAGGAGTGAAGTGTAAATATTGCAAGAAAAGAAATAAGAGTATCATTTTAAGTGTTTTAGGTAAAGTGAAAGCGTTTTATGCACAGTGATATGTGTTATAATATGTACCAGAGTAATATTTTTTAGTGTTTTAATGTGTGTTCAAAACGGATACACCAGTGTATTAAAAAAAATGTTGTCAGTGTTAAATATAGTGAATATGTGTCAAGAAATTTCTGTACATAAGATGAGATTGTACAATATGGAGTAGGTCAAGAAGGTGGGCCAAAATGTCACATCAAACGAGAATAAAGGTCAGAAAGCGACCTTAAACATGTAAGTAAAGATTTTCATTATGTTTTGGTGTCGGGAAAAATTTTGTGTACAATTCCACCGGAGTTTTGAGTAGAAGGGATGTTTTTAAATGAATAATAACTAAATAAGAACGCGATCTGAACGAAAATAAAGTTTTAAGAAATAATAAATACGTATGTGAAATAATAAATCCTGTAGAGGAAATGCATGGAATAAAATGTCAGTATTTAATGAATGTTATAAAAGCAAGCGTGATAATAATAATTATAACAAAGATATTTACATAAAGGTAAATTTGAATTATATGAAAGAAATAGCTTTTGAGCTTTTGTAAGGAATGAAAACATGATGTGAATAACAAGGTAAAGAAATCTAAATAAAGATTAAATTGAATGATATAAAAATATAGAGCGTTGAAGCCTTAACAAATGTATAAGACATGATGTGAATGCATGTTCTTAAAAAGGGAGCGATTTATTGTCAACGGAAAAGATTAATATAAGAATTAAGATATGTATCAATTGTTACTATGAAATTTATCAGTTCTTTGGAAAACATTCGGCCGTAAAGTAATGTGTAGCGTAATGGAACGCAATTAAATAAAAAGTCACGCTAGGAACGCGTAAAAGTTAAAGTACTTGGTAAGTTACTTATGGAGGGTAGTTGATTGCAGTGAATTGAGATATGATGTAAGTCCTCTAAATTGTGACGTGGATCACGAGGCCATGTGTGTATTATTTAAAAGGGAACTAATGTACGGTATTATTGAGCGTAGGTCCTGTAAGCTACGGCTTGACCCTAAATCGCGTTTTGTATAAGTCCTCTGATGTGGAAATGTTCCCGAGGCATGTTAAGAGATTCGAACCTAGAATCCTCTTGTTGTTAAAGCCCCTAATTATTCGTCGTAGAATGTGTATTAATCTTCCCAATCAATGAGGACCCACTCATAATTAATAAATGCCAAGGTTACGAAAGGGGTTTATGAGCCAAAGAATATTGTTGAATGGAAATAAGTGAAGTAAAAGCCAGGTCTCTCCACAGAACTGAGAATAATGTGAAGGTTTGTTTTAAAGCATTGAAGAGAGCTGCCACCGTAGGTTAGGCAGAGAGTCGCTTTCCTTGTCATAAATCACGCCCGAGTATAATGGCCTGACCCTCATAGAGCGAGGGTGGGTAAAAACCGTCTTGTAAGATATGTTAAATACACCGTGAGTGTTTAAAGTTGTTAATGACCCGGGCGTTGAACCGAGGTCCTTGTAGATTGATATTATCGCTTGCCAATTCAGATCGTAGTTTTCTTATGTGATAATGGTCTTATAAGACAAATGAATTAAATAAAATCCCTATTGTAATATTGGATGGAAAATAGGAATCCACGAGTTTTGTGAAGATAACTAAGTTTCGGGAGTGATCATAGTTTTTGACTTTGTCAAGTAATCTTTATAACTCTGGAGTACACAAATAGTTTTCCCGATCACCGTAGTGAATTTGCAAAACTTGAGAGAGATAGTAAATACGGAGAACATGTGATATGCCCAAATATTGAAGTGAATAATTAACATGTAATTTTAAATGTAATTATATATTTGTTTTGATGATAAGAAAAGATAAAAATAATTCTTGAGGTGTACAAAAATATGACACCATTATTATGGGAAAGTATCGAGCCAAAGAAGCTCGTAGTTATTTGGAACTTTAAGGTAAGTACTTTATGGAAGTGAAAATAATCATGAATTGTTGGTTTTAAAGAACACCATGTGTTTTAATCTAATATTTGTTTTATTTTTATGCTATTCCTTGTTCACTTTGGACAAGTAGAATGATATTGGTCAGTAGTTTATGTGTTTATTTGTTTGTAGCACCATAATTTTTGATTAATTAAATGTGTTAAAATAGGAGTTGATTTTGTTGTTAATTTTGCAAGTGTATCCTCTATTTAATCCAAAATATGTAGGTCACAGAGTGGGAGAACTTACCGCAGCCCCGAAAAATCCCGAATTGAGCAATGCTGGCATACTGTGATTTGCATATTTCTTGCTGCAAGGGCACAGTATTTCGTCACTTTCCTTTCATATCGTTATCACATTATAGTAGTGGGGGACTGGTGAACAACGTCAGTTCAACACACTGCTTTACACGCAAAATGTACTTAGGCCCTTTGACATAATTTAAATAAATTCATGGGTTAGTCCGTAGGAACCAGGCCAATGGGACCCGTCCAAAGGGATCAGTCCAAAGGGACTCATCAACAAGGACTCGTCCACAAGGACTCGTCCACAAGGACCTGTCAACAAGGACCTGTCCACAAGGACCTGTCAACAAGGACTTGTCCACAAGGACTCGTCCACAAGCACCTGTCATCAATGACCTGTCAACAATGACCCGCCAACAATGACCCGTCAACAATAACCCGTCCACAGGGACCCGCTCCCCCACCCTCTTACAAAAGCCATGAGTGGACATGCGTAAATAACAAAAAACAAGCATGTTAATTCATAGTGGCTTTCCACCGTACACATGCACTTTATGTAGAACAACGTTTAATTCCATATTGGCATTCAAACTCTCACATGTTGCACTTGGAAAGCGAGATTTTCTAAAAATTACAATTTCACCCCCTAGTAGGGTTTATTTCGGGGTGGAAATATGTTGTCTATTGGAAAGGGGGTATCAGCCCGAGTTCAATGGCACCTCATTTGTCAAAATCCGACCATGCGTTCGAGAGATATCGCGCCGCCGCCATCTGGTGAGGTGGGGAGGTGGAGGTGGATATAGAACTGTCACAAAACCACTACTAATCGGGTTTACCGACTGTTGAACATCAAATTTCGCCTTCGTATCTTGCTAACAATGTCTTGAGCAAGCTTTGGACCTATGGCGGCGTTGGAGTCCCACAGCCAGCCTACAAAACAGGGGCTCCTTGGAAACCAACATAACATAACATAGTTTCTGTGAGGCACGTAAATGAAGAATTAATGTGGATAAATTTGGTAAAGTCAGAAAATCGGGTCATGATTGTTTCAGTGTACGCTCCATGTAGAGGGGTGGATCAGGACGAAGGGGGCAGATTTTCTGAGTAACTGAGTGATGTAGTAGCGAGAGTTAAAAATGGGAAATTATGGGAGATATCATTACAGGACAGAAGGGTATGACAATGTAAAGGGTAAGTGAGAAGAATATAGGGAAGCGAACACCAGTGAGAAATGTTTATTGGACTTCTGTTCTAGCAAGGGGCTACATGTTGTGAACTCATTCTCGAAGCATAATCAGACTCACAGATGCATATGAAAGTTGAAAATCACCGGGATAAGAAATTACGGAGAAAGGACAGAAATGATTGATGAGAAATTCCAAAGAATGGATGGTAATGAATTGCAGGCTATTGGTGGTCAGGATACAGAGATGCAGTATTGCAAGTAGTAATGGCATGTCTAGGGACAACAGTGAGTAAATACATTAAAAAGCGCACTTCCAGGTGGAATGACATAGTGAAGTCGGCTTGTAAAATAAAACTCACAGAAAATGGCTCCAAAGAAGGAATCCAGCAGACAGAGAGCTTTATGGTTTGGAATGGAGCAGAACCAAACATATAATAGTAGAGTCCAAAAGGAAATCGTTGGAAGAATTTTAAGATAAATTAGAAACGTTATGTCAAGCTCCAGGAAAGTATTTTTGGAGTGTTATAAAGAATTTTAAAAAAGGAGAAAAAATGACTAGTATTTTGGATAATTCAAGACAAAACATTCTGGATGCCAAATAAGCATTGGAAGGATGGCAAGGATACTTTGAAAACTTGCTAACTGTGCAATGTGGCTGTTTTTGTGAATCTTCAGGAGGAAAGTGAGAATGGGAACAGTATCACGGTTGAAAAGTAGAGAGAGAGTGGCAAATAAACTACAAGGTTACAAAGTGACAGGGATAGAAGCAATTCGGTCAGAAATTGTAAAGCATAGTGGGGAAGCAGGGATAAGAGTGTTGCATATGATAATCGAATGGGCATGGCATTTCGGAAAGTTACCCTCAGACTGACAAGAACAGTAGCCTAATGTTCCCATTTTACTTATATACAAGATAACAGGAAATATTGCAACAACTATACAGGCATTTCTTCGATAAGTGTCCAGGGTAAAGTGTACTCAACTATTGTAGGTAAAGGAAAGTTCGATCATTGGTTGAGAGTAAGATGAGGAGAGCCAGTGTGGTTCTAGACCACATTGAGGATGTCAGCATCAAACTTTGGTATGCACCATGTTAGTGAAAAATGCAACGTGAGGAATAGACATTTGTGTTTGTGTTTTGCATATCTAGAGAAAGAGCACGATAGATTATTAAAGGAAAAGTTTCTGAGCATCCTGATGGATTTTGGCAGAGGTTACCTGGCTTCACGTCATCGTTCTTCTGGCGCGGACGGCCTTTCAGTGATGGTGGGGGAAGACTATATGTCTGTCTCTCTCTCTCGCTCTCTTTCCCGTCTTACTCCCTCCCGTACTGCCTTCGCTGTGTTGAAGGTCAAACGGTCGCTGTGTGGTGTCCCTTATCTTGCTAGCTGTAATGTGAAAAAAATCCACAGCCTGCTTCCAGTCTCCGACCGGGTCAGGAATGGAATGAATGAAGCCCCCATCTAGCGGCGAGGATATGAACTGTGCTGGCTGCCGAGGCCTGACGCACTCCTCTGGGGCAATGATTAAATGAATGACAGATGAAATGAAATGATAGTGGAGAGTGTTGCTGGAATGAAATTGTGACAGGGAAAACAGGAGTACCCGGAGAGAAACCTGTCTGCCTCTATTTTGTCCAGCACAGATCTCACATGGAGTGACCGGGATTTGAACCACGGACCTAGCGGTGAGAGCCGGCGTGCTGCCCCTAAGCCACGGAGGCTTTTCTAGCTGTAGTGTCACTTGACATTATTTGATTACAGGGATAAGTAACATTTGCCTATGGCTAGTGCTGAAAAGAAAAGGAGGGATGGAAGTGTGAGTTCCTTTAAGAAAGAGTGCAAACAATTGTTTTTCCTCTGCAATGAAACTAACAAAATCACTGCATCGCGCTCTGATATCTGACGATAACCTGCGAAACAGCCTCCGGTTGATTGTCTCACAAACAATCGTACGGTACCGAACATTGAGCATATTGTAAATATGAAAAAAAATTGAAAACAAGGAAAATAAAAATTTGACCAAAATTGAATTGTCTTAAATGAGCCCCATGATACCTTATCAATATTTCTCACTGTTTTAATTCTGACCAACACGAGGTGTAGCGGCTAGCATTCTTGGTTGTAGCCCCGGAGATCCGGGTTCAAATCCCAGCTCTGCCAAGAAATTTAATTCTGGTCTGAGGGCTGGAACTGGGTACACTCAGCATCGTCAGGCAAAACTGAGAAGAGGTGGGTTCGATTCCCATCTTAGCCATTTTGGAAGTAGTTTTCCGTGGATTCCCACTTCTACTCCAGGCAAATGCCGAGATGGCTCCAAAATTAAGGCCATGGTCACCTCCTTCCCAGTCCTCATACGAATTACAAATACATACACTAATACAGGCACTACAATTACACAGATTATCAAACAAATTCTATACACACACCCAACACGGGGCTACATGATCACGATGTAGCAGAGCCCCTAAATCAATCATTGACAACAAAATGTTTTAATGGTAAGCACGTTATCTTCAAGTACCGTTACGCGGAAAAACTCGCGAAAAAAATGTAGATGTTTCGGGCAACCAACACATTGGAAGGACAGTTTGATTGTTTGTTTACGTTACCTTCGGTGCGCCAGCGATCCCAATTTGACTCGGTCGGACGCACCGAAATTCAGGGCACGCAGCGTAGCCAAGAGAGGCAGAAACCAGCCTGCCGGCGTGCGGCAAAGCATAGCTGGCACGCTGAGCGTGCAAAGACCGGCCGCCCCTGGAGTATGGTGTCGAGAGCAGAGAAGGCTGCTACAGGCAATCAAATTATTTATTTTGGTAATCAGGCTGCAGTGAGAGTTGATGGTAGGATGAGGTCTTGTTTCAAGGTTGTTTCAAGAGAGTGGCAAAGATGTAATCTTTCACCACTACTGTTTATTGTACATATGGGCCATTTGCTGAAGGCATAAAATGGCTTGGTGTAATTCAATTAGGTGGAAACCAGATAAGCAGTATGGCCAATGCTGATGACCTGTATGTAATGACAGATTCCATTGAAAACTTACAAGTCAACATGTTAGAACTGGAATACAAATGTAGGGTATCTGGTATGAAATTATTGAATTTCAAAAACGAAGGTTATGTCGGTAGGGAAAAAATGCAAGTAAATAGAATGTGAGGTACGGGGGACTAAAGTGGAGCAGGTGGACCATTATAATTACTTAGGCTGTGTATTCTCTCAGGATGGGAGTATGGGTCAAAAAAATAGAGTCAAGGAGTAGACAAGCCAATGCAATGAGTTCTCACTTGCGATCTACAATAATCTGCAACAAAAAAGTTAGCGTAAAGGCTTGCTGTATGGAAGTGAGAGTTGTGTAGATTCAGGATATCTGATACATAAGCTGGATGTAACTCATCTTAGTGTAGCACAAATGATTGCGAGGACATATAGATGGGTGCAATGGCAGGGAGGTTCTCGTAATGGCGAAATAGGCCTAGAGGCTATGTTATTTTTGTTTAGCGTATGGCTTTTGGTGCCGGGAGTGTCCGAGGACATGTTCGGCTCGCCAGTTTTGTAGCTGCTTCAAGACGGACACCCAATGGGTGAGCTACAAGTACCGTTGGGGAGGGAAGTTGGAATGTAAGGACGAGGAGTTGGAAGGTAGCGGCTGTGGCCTATAGTTAGGGACCAACCCCGGCATTTGCCTGGAATGAAGATGGGAAACCACAGAAGACCATCTTCAAGGTTGCCGGCGGAGGGATTCGAACCTCCTCGCCTCCCGGATGTGAGCGACTGCCAGCAGTCATGCCGTAACGACCACGGCTAACTCGCCCAGTATGTTAGAAATGCACACGGTAGATGAAGCTGTTCGAATGAACCGACTCAGCTAATGGCGTCATGTGAAGAGACTGGGAGAGTATAGATTACCTAAGGGGTTAATGAGTTCAGCTGTTGAGTAAGTGAAGGATGCGATGGCTAGATTCACAGTTGAACTATTAATTTCTAAGTGAGAGGTGTAGAAGGAGAGGAGGCCACAGTGCTAGCTGCTAATAGTGGATCAAACATCTAACATAAATAAAAATTGTAAATGGTTCTACTCATCACTTATGTTCCGCTTCGTTGCGTAGTGGCTAGCATTCTAGGCTGTCACCGCGGAGGCCCGGGTTCGATTCCCGGCTCTGCCAAGAATTGTAATTCTGATCTGAGGGCTGGAACGGGGTACACTCAGCCTCGCGAAGCTGAACTTAAATGAGGCGGGTTCGATTCATACCTCAGCCATCTTGGAAGTGATTTCCCGTGGGTTCCCACTTGTACACCAGCCAAATGCCAGGATGGTGCCTAACGTAGAGCCCCGGTCGATTCCTACCCAAATCAGATAACTCCTATACACACCCAAGTACACGGGGCTACATGAACATGATGTCGCAAAGCCCCTGAAGAGTCAACAACAACTCATCACTTAAAGCTCGTGTGTTTAGTCACCGCAACTCCGTGCGTCGCCCATCATGAAATATTTCCATCGCTGTATATTATTTCAACTGGGCATGAAATACACTTCTTGCTGCATGGTTTCCATCTCGTACGTCCTTCCTCCTTTGTTGATGGTAGAAGGGCTAGGTAAACACAATTCTTACCATAGATTATTTAGGGCAAAGAAACAAATATCTACAGGCACAACCTAGGCGAGTGCACCTGTCGCGAATGTTTCTAGATGACTTGCTATAAGCACAGCTCTAACGATCGCCATTTTGCACATTTAATTCACAGATACTACTGGGCAGATATGACTCTCTCTACCTTATTATACAACTGTCAATTTACGATAATTTTACGGCAATCAATCTCTTTGTCCGGAATTTTTGATAATTTGAAAAGGTCAGGCAATTATTTAAGTAATATGTTTGCAGCAGTGTGAGCTTAAGGGGAGTTGTGTTGCTGATTGTTATTCCGGCGGGATGGTTGAAGTGGTCCATTCGCAGACTAGGTGTACTAATAGGTGTGTCAGTAAGTATGTCTAAAATCGGCGTTGGTTCCATATGTCTACAATGGTCGTCGTCCCATATGTTATATGCCGTCAGGATGGTTGATTTTGTCACTTCTTAGACGATGTTGATTTGTGCATGATATTTAAGGTGGAAGAAATGGTTCCAGGTTTCTGCGATTTTAGGAAAACAATAAAAGATTGCAGTATAGCCATACCTATCTTGAAAAATAAATACGAGTACAGGTATGTGACCAGCTAAACAAATTCGGTGCTAAGGGTCATTATAATTATTAAGTATGTACGTTGATACGCCTTCGTGGCTTAGGCAGCAGCACGCCGGCCTCTACCCGCTGGGTCCGTGGTTCAAATCCCGGTCACTCCATGTGAGATTTGTGTTGGACAAAGCGGAGGCAGACAGGTTTTTCTCGGGGTACTCCGGTTTTCCCTGTTAATATTTAATTCCAGCAACACTCTCCACTTACATTTCATTTCCTCTGTCATTCATTTAATCAATGCCACAAAGGAGTGCGACAGGCTTCGGCAGCCGGCACAGTTCATCTCCTCGCCACTAGATGGGGGCTTCATTCATTCCACTCCTGACCCAGTCGGTCGACTGGAAACATGCTGTGGATTTTCATTTCATGTACGCTGATACGAGCGATCAGTTGGTTTTGAAGTTTTTACTTTTCGTTTTTGATTTTTGAAGTGGACAATCGTCAAACTATTTATTTTTTGATCGGAAAGGTTACATTTTGTCCCACACTTTATGATCGTGAGCTTTTTGTGTGTTTCTGTCTTGAGGATTACACGAGTTCGAGCCTCGGCTCATGTACAGTTACATTTCAGATTGTAAATTTTCACCGCAACAGTATCTTTTAGAGGTCACGACGTAATTGATTTCATGTTCACCAAGAAAACAACTTCCTTCATGTTAATTATCCACTGATCTTCCTGATGCTATTGATCTGGCTTTACTTTAGAGTTAGGTGATCTGGATTCCTTAATATCCCAGAGTGGGCGTGGTTAACAGCTGTTCTTCCTTTTAACTACGTATTGCTTGTTTTCAGACAACGGAATAGTACAGTACTTCCCCGCGGTTAAAGTGGTTTCCCGCCCTGACTATTCATGCACGTGTGCGCTATCTCCCTTCTCGACTCCTGGCAGACTACCTTCTAGTAAAAAAAAAAAAACCTAACTGCTGATGAATGTAATTATTACTATATGAAATGAGTCGCCTCCATAGAGTAGCGGTCAGCATGGTTACCTGCTGTCCCGGAGGTCCTGGGTTCGATTCCCGGCTCTGCCACGAAATTTGAAAAGTGTTATGAGGACTGGAACGAGGTCTACTCAGCCTTGGGTGGTCCAAATGAGTAGAGGGGGTTCAATTCCCACCTCAGCCATCCTCGAAGTGGTTTTCCGTGGTTTCCCACTTCGTCTTCGGGCAAATGCCGGGATGATATCTACTGTAAGGCCACGGCCGCCTCCTTCCCTCTTCCTTGCCTATCCATCCCAATCTTCCCTTCCCTTCCCATCGCTCATGAGGCCCCTGTTCGCTTTGCATGTGAGGCCGCCTGGGCGAATTGCTGATCACACCTCCCCAGTTGTATCCAATCCGACCAAATGTTCTCAGCTTTAGTACACTGCCTGGAAAGGTGGTAGTGGTGAGTTCCCTCGCTGAGTCCGTTTGAACCACAAACCTGGAGGGTAAAATTGACAAAAAAAAAAAACAACAACTAGCCTATATGAAAAATCATTATACTGAATGCGATGTTTAATCCCACCCGGCAGTCGCAATAGGCTACATATAACATTTGTTAATCTTCCGTTACAAATTATAGAAGTTACCAGCTGACGAACATTTGAATTATGTTGGCAACGCTGCCATGTATGGTTTTTCCAAATTTAATCTGGAATAATACGTTCTATAAGTTTGAGACATTTAGATCTGTTGGCCATCATGATTTTTGAGCTACTGAGAATAGGGTTCAAACTTGTAGAGCATTTATTAACAGTTGGCAGTCCTCGCGTCTCTGAATAAATATTTAGTTCCATCTCTTAAGGTATGTTAGCAATACCGCAATGTATACGTTGCTAAAATAATCTGAAATATTATCTAGAGTATATATGTGCCAATATTGTGAGACATCCATTTTTTAGTATGGAAGTTACATGCATTTAAACACTGAACCTACCAACACGCGTAAAATCATGTTGGCAGCACTGTCGTATATGGGTAACTTGAAATAAATCTGAAATTTCATTTACTATGCGTGTAGAAATTTAAGAACTTTTGGCCTGCATACTTTCTATATTGATAATAGGATAAAGTTATGGAAAGCATTCATTTACAGTTGGCAACCCTGGTGACTCTTACGGATATACATAGTCTTATCTGTTACAGCATACTATGTACATGCAGAATTTGGCTGAAATTCAATTGGTAATATGGTAATTAAAGCGTTTAAAAATTGGACCCATCATCATGAGTAACATCTTGTTGGCAACTCGGTCATATAATGGCTGCTGAAAATTGACATGAAATAGTATTACCTACTAGAAGACCCGTGCTCCTCCACTGCATTAATTTCAACAATCCTATAGCGCTTCTTTCAATACGAAATTTGCTGTTCGGATGACTTTATACTAATTACCTGAACAGGCAGTTACTATCGCCTTCCAGTGTGACGTTTGTAATTGAGATTTGCCTCCAACTCGTCACATAAATCTTTGTTTTGGGAGCACACACAAGCACAAAAAATATCAGTCAGCACTTGCATGTTGCAGTGTGGTGGGCCATCTGAGACCAGGGCGCCTGCGTGTTGGAGAACAAGTGACTTGGTCTTCTCCTCGCTACGACCAGCACACAGCTTGGTCGGGAGAATAACCTTCGCTATTATTTTAATACACGGATGACCGAATCAAGTAACTTAAGGCTCAATGGATAAAATGTGTAGCTGGATGCGTGGCTCAGCGGTAGTGTTCTCACCTGCTGCACCCAAGGTTGCAGGACCGAATCCTGGAGCAGTCAGCTGCCGTTTGAAGGTGAGCAAATGCGAGGGAGCCGTGTCAGTAGATTTACTGGCACGTTGAAGATCCCCTTCAGGGCGAAATTCTGGCACCCCGGCCGGCGCAGCGTCTCTAAAAGCCGCAGGACTTAAAGGGATACAGCGTTGTCGTAGCACAATTAGGCCTACTTGGGAAAGTACTGTATTTCACTTTTAGTAAACGATGAAATTTCTACCAAATTATTAGCCTTTTTTTAATTTATGAAAAAAGAAGACTTATGCGATCACCTTTTGACCGTGTGTATGTATGTGTATGTGTGTTTCCCACCTAATAATATCTAAACGTCTAAATCGATTTCTATGAAACTCGATAAGTATATACAACTACCTCGTCCGGCCTCGACCGTGCCTTCCAAATTAAGATTCCTTTTACCAATCCAACATGGCAGCCGCGCGAAATATTTCACCGGCATTCTCTAGCCTATCTCCGCAAGAGTAACAGATATCACCCTAAAATTGTGTACGCAGATAAAGAGTACTACATGAATTGGACCTATGGGTAATCCTCTGCGCGGATGAGGATATCTGCGGATATCCGCAAATTTTTTCGCCATGCGGATATAGTTTGCATGGCTGTGCGGATAGCGGATAAGCTGCGGATAATGTTTCAAGTAAATTTGCGGTTAGTTTTTAGAAAACAATGTTGAACTGGATTTTTTTAAAATAATTTTAGTTTTTGCTAAGATCCGCGTCTTTCATGTTATTTTTTGTTGTTATTTCCCTAGTTGCTTTCGCTTGGTTTGTATGAGAATAATAGAGAAGTGAGAGAAGTCAGTCATGGAAATAATATCAATTAGTAGGTCTATTAACTTTTGCCAGAAAAAAAAGTCCTTTATACCTACGCTTGTGTGGATAATTCCGACGACTAAGTAAGTGCTATAATTAGGCACCCCTTGTTTCACTTGCCGTTACTCAGAGGGACAAAACTCAGACAACATTGCCTTGCGATTCACACTTATACTAGGGGAAGGATTTTCTCCTTAAATGGCTAAATGTGTTGGTTTAATACTTTATGCTTTATGTAATAAACTAAAAATATTATTGTTATGTCAGCGGATTCGGATAATAGTCGTGCGGATGTGGGGCGGATGTGGATAACAGTTGTGCGGATGTGGGGCGGATGAGGATAACAGTTGTGCGGATGTGGGGCGGATTCGGATAATAGTCGTGCGGATGTGGGGCGATTGTGGATAACAGTTGTGCGGATGCGGGGCGTGTGCGGATAACAGTTGTGCGGATGTGGGGCGGATTCGGATAATAGTCGTGCGGATGTGGGGCGATTGTGGATAACAGTTGTGCGGATGCGGGGCGTGTGCGGATAACAGTTGTGCGGATGTGGGGCGGATTCGAATAATAGTCGTGCGGATGTGGGGCGATTGTGGATAACAGTTGTGCGGATGCGGGGCGTGTGCGGATAACAGTTGTGCGGATGTGGGGCGGATTCGGATAATAGTCGTGCGGATGTGGATAACAGTTGTGCGGATGCGGGGCGTGTGCGGATAACGTTTTGTTTATTCGTGCAGGGCTAAGGGACTTTAAATCACTGGCATCAAATTTAATTGAATTGTTTTCATAACCTAAAGATGGCGGCTGTGGGAAATGTTAAATTTGTTCTTATTTCTTGTGTCCTAATCAAAGGATTGAATTGAATGCCTGGATAATGAACCTACGCAGTAATCTTCATCTAATTGTACATTACTCTATGGCTTACAAAAATCCAACATGCTGGCCATCCGAAATATTTAGACGGATCTCAATATTTGCAAATATACCGACAGTAGTGGCTACGCTGGCTAACGCGCAGCATTAGGTCATGGGGCCAAGCTCTCTGCTGACTCGGTAGACGCGTGGGTTCGAGCCCCACCGTCGGCCGTCCTTGAAATGGTTTTCCGTGGTTTCCCATTTTCAACACCAGGAAAATGCTGGGACGGTACCTTCTGACAGGCCACGGCCGCTTCCTTACCCATCCTTGCCCAGTTTCATTCACCATCATTAATTTCATCTCTCATTAACTCCTCTCATGAGGTTGGCGTCAGGAAGGGCATCCGGCCGTAAAAACCATCGCCACAAAGACTTCCATCGCATCTCATCCCCGACCCCGTTGAAAAAAAACGGGAATAATAAGGGGTAGACATACATCAATATTTGCAAATCTATTATAGCAATCAAACTGAAAATGTGTAAATTGATAAATGCTATAAGGTCACCTATGAGACTTTCAATAGCCTGGTGAGGACACATTTTACATGGCGGTGACGCGAAATTTAAATATTTAGATGGATTCTTCTCACGATTTAACTTTACGAGAGCAGTGAAACTTGGTACGATAAATGGTAATACAAATTTCAATCAACTGGTATCACATTTATTTCTGTTGATTTCATAACATCAATATGGCGGCTGTGCAAAATGTTAAAATTAAGTTTTCATTTCTTGTGTCCTAATCAAGCGATCGAAGTCAACGCGTGAAAAATAAACCCACTCGATAATAATCTTCATCTAATGGTACATAACTCAATCGTTTACATATATAACAATCCAAGAAGGCGGCCTTCCGAAATATTTTGATGGTTTTCAATATTTAGGATTCTATTACAGCAATCAAACTGCAATTTTGTATATTGATAAAGGCTATTACCAAAAGTTCCCCTATGCGACTTTTAATACCTGATGAGCACATATTATGCAACATGGCGGTGACGCAAAATTTAAATATTAAATTGAATTTTCTCACGACTTTTCATCTGAGGTCAGTGAAACTTTATACAAGCATAAAGATATTGACGTCTAATTATTTGGATATTTATGAGAACTTAAAAATGGCAGCTGCGCTAATTCTTTAATATCTCGTTTTCATTTCTCGTGTCCTAATCAAGCAATAGAAATGTAGATTGGTATGACGAACTATCGCTAGAATATTCATTTCCTGGCATATAATTTTATAGCCTATAGCCTATATGATACAATCCAATACAATATAACCCATGTACATACAATATATTTTCCCGGTTCACAATATCTCCGAAACTATGTAAGCACTCAATCTGAATATTTTATGGTGATGGAGAAATATTAACTAAGTACATACCGTATATGTGATTTTCCAAATTCTGAAAAACAGAAACTCAACATGGCGGTCAAGTGAGTTGCAAAGATTTCAAATGATTTTTCTAGCGTTCTAATATCCCGAGAGCAGTGATGCTAAGAACAACGAATCTTTATTCGGAGCTTAGTATAGATACATCAATTATTTTCAAAAGTTCAGAATGGCATGAGTTCAACATTTTAGAACCGTCTTTCTTTACTTAACGTGCCCTATTCCAGCGATTGAAGAGAAGATTCTTATATGAGGTTAGGCTTATTATAGTAATCATAATCTAATGGCATTATATTCTGTAGCTTGGTCTACTTTTCGTAAATCATAGAAGTCATGCATTTGACTTTGCTTAAGGGGCAGATGACCTCGAAGTTCCGCCCCTTAAAACAACAATAACTAACTAATTTGACTTTACTTATTTAACTCCCATGACGCGTTACAGAAAATGCCCTTTCGCGGGAGAAGTCTTATTCACCGATAGCGAACGCTAGGCCTATATATTCTAGCACATACTTTCTTAATGCAATGGTGTCGGAGGTGACATACGTCGTGTTGTCTGAGTCCTCAGTCTTTTGACTGGTTTGATGCAGCGCTCCATGACTCCCTGTCCTGAGCTAATCGTTTCATCTCTACATAGCTACCACACCCTACGTCCGAGGCAATCTGTTGAACATATTCTATCCTTGGTCTACCCCTACAGTTCTTGTCCTCGACCCTTCCTTCTACACACATCAAAAAAAGTTTTACATCACCTCGGTTCCAAGAGTTCCGGAACCGTTAAATACAAAGGGAATAGAGATCAACACAAACAACATTTCAGCTCGTTTTATTGCTCATGAGACCCACACATTGCATGTTGTACCATCATACAGCTAGACTTTCAGCATTTGTGGTCCAGATTGCAGTACACACCACTACCTCTAATACCCAGTAGCACGTCCTCTTGCATTGATGCATGCCTGTATTCGCCGTGGCATACTATCCACAAGTTCATCAAGACACTGTTGGTCCAAATTGTCCCACTCCTCAACGACAATTCGGCGTAAATCTCTCAGAGTGGTTGGTGGGTCAAGACGTCCATAAACAGCCCTTTTCAACATATCCCAGGCATGTTCGATAGGGTTCATGTCTGGCGAACATGCTGGCCACTGTAGTCGAGCGATGTCGTTATCTTGAAGGAACGCATTCACAAGATGTGCACGATGAGGTCGAGAATTGTCGTCCATGAAGACAAATGCCTCTCCAATATTCTGCCGATATGGTTGCACTATGGATCGGAGGATGTCATTCAGGTATCGTAAAGCCGTTTCGGAGCCTTCCATGACCACCAGTGGCGTACGTCGGCCCCACATAATGCCACCCCAAAACATCAGGGAACCACCACCTTGCTGCACTCGCTGGACAGTGTGTCTAAGACGTTCAGCCTGACCAGGGTGCCTCCAAACACGTCTCCGACGATTGTCTGGTTGAAGGCATATGCGACACTCATCGGTGAAGAGAACGTGATGCCAATTCCGTGGGGTCCATTCAGCATGTTGTTGGGCCCATCTGTACCGCGCTGCATGGTGTCGGGGTTGCAAAGCTGGACCTCGCCATGGACGTCGGGAGTGAAGTTGCGCATCATGCAGCCTATTGCGCACAGTTTGAGTTGAAACACGACGTCCTGTGGCTGAACGAAACGCATTATTCAACATGGTGGCATTGCTGTCAGGGTTCCTCCGAGAGGCAATCCGTAAGTAGCGGTCATCCACTACAGTAGTAGCCCTTGGGCGGCCTGAGCAAGGCCTGTCATCGACAGTTCCTGTATCTCTGTACCTCCTCCATGTCCGAACAACATCGCTTTGGTTCACTCTGAGACGCCTGGAAACTTCCCTTGTTGAGAGCCCTTCTTGACACAAAGTAACAATGCGGACGCGATCGAACTGCGGTATTGACCTTCTAGGCATGGTAGAACTACATACAACATGAGCAGCGTACCTTCGTCCTGGTGGAATGACTGGAACTGATCGGCTGTCGTACCCCCTCCGTCTAATAGGCCCTGCTCATGCATGGTTGTTTACATCTTTGAGCAGTTTTAGTGACATCTATGAACAGTCAAAGGGACTGTATCTTGGATACAATATACACAGTCAACGTCTATATGCCGGAGATCTGGGAACCGAGGTGATGCAAAACTTTTTTGATGTGTGTATAACTGAGCTTGCTATTCCTGGTTGTCTTAGTATGTGTCCTGCCAACCAATCTCTTCTCTTCATTAGCAGTGGCCAGAAACATCTCTCCTCTCCCACTAGTCTTAATACCTCTTCGTTTGTAACCCAATCTACCCATCTGATCTTCATCATTCTCCTGTAACACCACATTTCAAACGTTTCAACTCTCCTCTTTTCTGCTGCACCAATAGTCCAAGTTTCACTTCCTTAGAGTGCCACGCTCCAGACAAAGGCCTTTTCTGTAGAAATGCTTTTCTTGCCTGAGCTAACCTACTTTTTATGTCCTCTTTGCTTCTTCCATCAATGGTTATTTTGCTTCCTAAGTAACAGTAGTCTCCTACTTCCTTTAGTTCTTCACCTGCCAATTTGATGTCCATAGAGGATTCTGATTTATTTCGGCTGCATTTCAATATTAGCCTACTTTCGATTTTTGCAAAAAATGAAAGTAGACTTATGAGATCACTACAGGGCCAAAAATTGTGTCTGTGTGTGAGTGTGTGTGTGACTGTGTGTACTCTGAATGTCTGCCCCCCCCCCTATCAATTCGAACAAGGTGAATCCGAATTGAATGAAATTTGGTACAGAGGTAGAACTAGCAAAGGGCACCTCAGTGTCATGTTTTATATCGCCGCCATCTTGACGGAAACGTAATGGTGGCCACCCAAATGTTCAAAGCTTAAATCAAATAACGACTAACCTAATCATCCAAACTCTACCAATTTATGCAACAACATATATTTATATGGTGAGCGTCTTTTGAATAAACTACAAGGTCATCAGCCCAATATTTTGCAGATGGCAGCCATGTATGTGTGCAAATCGATTCATCCTATCAATTCAAACACGGTGACACCGAATTGAATGAAATTTGGCACAGAAGTAGCACTAACAAAGGACATCTCAGTGTCATGTTTTATATCGCCACCATCTTGACAAAAACGTAATGGCGGCCCCCAAATGTTAGAAGTTTAAATCAAATTACGACCAACCTAATTATCTGATCTCTACCAAATTTTGCAACAACATACCTTTATGTGGGAGGCATATTTTGACCAAACTACAAGATCATCAGCACAATAGGTTGCAGGTGGCGGCCATGTATGTGTGCAAATCGATTCCCCCTATCTATTCAAACATGGTTGAACCGAATTGAACAAACTTTGGTACAGAGGTAGCACTAGCAAAGAGCACCTCAGTGTCATGTTTTATATTGCCGCCATCTAGACGGAAACGTTATGGCGGCCACCCAAATGTTCAAAGCTTAAATCACATTACGACTAACCTAATCATCTGATTTCTACCAAATTTCGCAACAACATTTATTCGTATGGCGAGCGTCTTTTGACTAAACTACAAGGTCATCAACCCAATAGTTTGCAGATGGCGGCCATGTATGTGTGAAAATCGATTCCCCCTATCAATTCAAACACGGTGAAACCTAATAGAACGAAATTTGGTACAGAGGTAGCACTAGCAAAGGGCACTCCTGTGTCATGTTGTATATTGCCGCCATCTTGACGAAAACGTAATGGCGGCCACCCAAATGTTAAAAGCTTGAATCAAATTACGACCAACCTAATCATATAATCTCTACTACATTTTGCAACATTATACCTTTATATATAAAGAATCTTTTGACCAAACTACAAGGTCATCAGCCCAATAATTTGCGGATGGCTGCCAAGAATGTGTGGAAATCGATTCCCTCTATCTTTTCAAACACGGTGAAATCGAATTGTACGAAATTTGGTACAGAAGTAGCACTAGCAAAGGGCACCTCAGTGTCATGTTTTATATCGCCACCATCTTGACGGAAACGGAATGGTGGCCACCCAAAAGTTAAAAGTTTAAATCAAATTACGACCAACCGAATCATTTGATGTCTACCAAATTTTGCAACAACATACCTTTTTGTGGGAAGCGTTATTTGACTGAACTACAATGTCATCAGCCCAATAGTTTGCAGATAGCTGCAAATCGATTCCCCACATCAATTCAAACACGGTGAAACCAAATTGAATGAAATTTTTACAGAGGTAGCACTAGCAAATGGCACCTCATATTTATGTTTAATTTCCGTATAGCTCGTTCTATTTCAACACGCTACTACAATCAATATTCAATTATACTCCTTGAAAAGGACAAAGAGTTATAACAATACCCATGCATTTAGGAGAAAGTAGGCTATATGTTCTTTACTGAACATCTTGTATTTGTTTTACATTTATTAATTTTCATCATGAATTCTTTCCTCAAGATGGAGTCAATACCATTCAAAAACTCATTCATCACATGTAATTATGCACAGAGAGGTGCATATCCTCGGGAAGAGCATTACGGCTGTAGTTTCCCGTTGCTTTCATAGGTCGTGTATCCAGAGTTATTAAGTATACATCACATGGAAAATCATTTTAATAGCCCGGGTAAATTTAATAGAAAAACCAGTGGGTACATGAAAATAGGCTATTTACTTATAGTTCTACACGGAACTACTTGTTTTAATATATAAGATAATTGGCCTAATTGATAGCCGGAGCGCGGTCTATGGTGTAACTTCTACGGTACGGTAGTGCCAATGTCCAAGTTCCTATAAGGTCATTTGATAGCCGGAACGCAGTGGGCGGACGATGGTGGAACTTCTACGGCGTTGAAATGCCAGTGCCCAAGTCTCTAACTCAAACATTTCCCTGCAGTGAACAAAACATTTGGTACACAATGCTGCTCAACAGTAGCGGCTGACGGATAATTGTTCTGGGTGTTGCACTATTTTCATTAAGGTGGTTCATGGGCACCCGCAGGATTTTTTCTAGGGGGAGGGAGGCATGTATTATTTTTAATTTTGTTGCCTACATGTCTACATGTCACTAGGTGATATTGAGATTTACACCCCCCCCCCCTCCCGCAATTTTCGTTTAATTTCTTACTTGCTTAGTGACATTCATTCATAAATTGGAGTTTTTTTTAAGTTCAGAGTTTTTGTCCATAGGAGTTCGCTTTTCTTTGTGAATCATCGTCATAATGTTCATTCATTAAAACAGGCAAAAAGTAGTTGTGTCACAATGTATTTTATATAACTGAAGATATTCTCAAATAATCCCGAGTTACTAAGTTGAATAAAACTGTGGAATAATCCCTACAGTACTTCTAAATCAGTTAACCATCAGTAACTTCACTTTATGAAATAAACTGGTGTGACAATGAACTATCGAAATGTTGTCGGGATTTCAGGGGGTGAGGAAATGGCCCCTCCTTGCCCACCCCACCCCCTCCTAACACCTCCTGCGGGCACCCATGAGGTGATGGGTAAAAGTGCTTGATATCGGAGAAAACTGTATTCAATTGCGCGGTAAAACGGATGTACCTCATTCATAACGAATGCCGCAGTTCAGAGACATTACAATTTCATCGGATTAAAATTGGAATGTAAGTTAGTCTACATGAAAACCTTCAAGAGAACAAAACAACGTAAGTTATATACGAGGGCGAGAACTGCGAGTGTCACAAGTTCACGCGCAACATTGACGAAGCATCTCGGATGTCTCCGGCCGCGTCCGCGCCTCAGCTCCTGGTTGCAGTCAGCGGGCAACGACCAGCCGTGTTAACTGTTGGGATAGGGCTTACCCGGTCTGGCATCTCTGCCATACCCTTCACTATTGAGATCTGGTCGGTGCTTGGGGCTGGCAACGACCAAACGGACGAGCGCTCCTAGACGGCTGGCGCGCCTCGCTTTCTCTGTCAGTTCACAGTAACTTACTATAAGATTTCCTCAATTATTAAAGAACAGAATTATGAATTCCTATACATATAGAAGGAAACATAGGCTACAACTTTTACACTAAAAATATTATTACGGAATCAACTGTTTTTCAGGAATTAATCTGGTCGTTGTGCAACGCTGCCACCTTATTACCGGCCGCCACTGCTGCTCAATAGATAATGCGGAACTTGCTCAGTGTCTGATGCCAACAAACGTCATCGTAGCACAATTACTTGCCGGGCTATTTCACTCTTAAAAGGAAGGAAGCTTCTAATTTTACGTGACCGATAATTTCGCGATCATTAGCCGCGGAACCTGAATTTTTGCGTTGAATCCGAGCCATAAAACGTGATATTTCACTTCGAATGTCTCACATGCATTACCGGGATTTGAACTCAGTCCGCCTTGGTGAAAGGCAAGCAGCTTGACCACTGGACCGTCAAGCTTCTCGCCTCCATATTTTTTTCTATAAGGTGAATGATACCTTGGTACAATGCTATTCGCAATCATTTTAATACACATACGTCTGAATCAAGTACGTTCGGGTTCAATTGATAATTCGTAGGTGCATAATGTCTCCAGACAACAAATGTCGTAGTAGCACAATTACTTTTCAAGGTATTTCAGTTTCAGTAAAAGATGAAACTTCTGCCCAATTATTTTATTATTCTGTATAAGATAAGGCCATTTGATAGCCGGAGCGCAGTAGGTGGATGATGGTGTAAGTTCTACGTGGCTTAGGTGCCAATATCCAAGTCCCTAACTCAAACAACACTTTCTTGTAGAGATACTGTGCCCGATTGACGAGGATTCCGGGGAGCCATCGACCTTAAATGACCCGTCCGAAACCCCCATCTCCCAGGAAGACATATAGGTCGGGAAGGAATGCATTCTTGGACTGGGAAAGCACTCAAGAAACTGTACTCGGGGGTGTCGGGTGTAATGAGAGGAAAAACTACCAGTCCAGAGGAATACAAACTCGACAAATACAATAAAGAGGCAAGGCTTACATTTAAATCACACTCAGTTTATTCAAAAAAAGTGGCAGACCCCTAACTACTTCCGAGAGGTAAAAACGGCGAGTCCGTGCTAACAATGTTCATAATAATGTAAGTCTTCTCCGTGCGATAATCCTAACAAATTAAGCCTCTCGAAGTCCTACGCAAAAATGAAAAAAAAAAACAAAGAATGCAATCTAAGGGAATGACACGTAGATTTTCCCTATCCAATTACTTCGGAGATTCAATAATAATAATAGTACAAGAATGATTCTACAGCAAGGTGAGTTATTTACTTGTTTACAATGCAAGATATTAGTTACATTTAAAGCAAAATAAGTTTAAGGCTACGCTATGATGGTGTCATCTCCAAAATTTAACGTTAAAATCATTTAATCTAATGCCTATCGTACGTTAATAATAATAGCAACGATGTAAACGAGAAGCGTTTCATTCAAAATTTATTTCCAAGCTAAAGCTATGCACATTCTGATCCTAACAGAAAGTATGAAAAATCTAGCCTACTTACAACACAAATGTATAACATGTAAACACTCTTAAATTATGTGCGCAATGGGCGCCACTGCAGTTACCTTCCTACCTCGCAAATCCACTATTTGTGAACTTGGGTCATGTTTGTGTTGGGAGAGAAAAATACGTCGGCGATAGCATGAATAAAACATGTCTAACATCGCATTATCAGTTAGTTACCGCGTTTAGACACGTAACTACTGACTGTCGTCGCTCAATAGGGGAAGCTATATTTGTATTTAAAAAGAATCGAAGAAGCAAATCTAAGTTGTGGTCATCAAGGTTCATTTAAGTTTATAGGTTTGGTAAAATTTTATTAGAGTTCCTAGCTTTTGGTTTATACCCAGTTTTAGTTGAAAATCCTGACATTTGATTATTACGTTTATATTTATCAGATTAGTTGAGTCCTATAAGTTCCATTGTATTTTTCTAATGACCATGTTAAACTCGTGTAGTGTAAACAATTGGTGTACCAAATATCCAATACAAACACATATTTGGAAGAAAAATCAATTCCACAACCTCAAATCACACATCTGTGTGCTGATTAATACCACTGATCCATTGATCATCCGCTGTAATGACGTGACAAAAGTCGTACACGTTACCAGCCCATAAAGTACTAAAACTTGTACTTGCATCTAAGGGTAATCATATCCTACCGCTGTAGTGCGTTTTAACATAACACAGTTCTGTTTAAATCTATACAATCCAAGCTTGAGGATAAGGTTTAATAGTGCTGTCACAACAGCTGCATACTCTGAATTTATATAAAGGTGTTTCATTTACTTATATATCAGACGCCTAATGTCTGTAAATCTAGTATTATAAACCAGGGTCTTTTGATTACAGTCCTATAAAATGACCCGTTCTTTCAAACCCAAGATAGCTTGCTCAGCTCATCTTATAATGTTACAATTCATAGCTGATTTGGCAGTCGTCTGCTTGTCATATTAATACAGTTATTTGCTTCACTTGTCCACACTGCATAAACGGGTTTTCAGGTATTAATGTTCGATATTTACTGGTTCCACTGCCTTCTAAGTAATTTAATCAAGAAAAGAGTGCGCTGTCATCGCGTTTACAAGGTCAAAAATAAACAAAATAAAGTGTGACATTGGTTTCTTTCACGGCCAACAGCTGGTCGTTGAGTTTCACTGCTCAAATAAAGTACAACTATTGAGACATGACTGTGTCACAATTCCTACACGCTGAAGTGTGTTGGTTCGATGCTCTGTCGAAGTTATATAAAAGCGTTATCTACAAAAACTGTTGGCAAATGCATTTATCCTCAGCAATTGCAAATGATACGATATTTTGTGGTTCCTCCACCATTAAGAGTACATGTTATCAATAAAGCCTACCTAGGAATGTGCGTCGTAAGGTCAAAACAAATATAATACCCAAAAAACAGGATCGCACATAAAAATAAGTTCGGCAATCCGCCAGATTCACGTGTGCTCTTCAAATTTTCTTGCAAGGTTTAAGTAGCAAGTTAGGCATGTAGATGGAATACCTGTAGTCCACGTGCTTGCTTTATAGTGCGATCCAGCCATCGCTAATCCATTTGTAGTGCTATACAACCGTCGCTAGACCATTGGTGATGCGATCCAACCATCGCTAAACCATTTGTAGTGCGATCCAACCATCGCTAAAACCCGCCATCCTTAGGGGGTTTGTTACTCCATCTCTACAGTTATAGTTGAATGAATAATTGGCATTTCTTCTGTACAATAAATGTGCGTTAATAATGCCATGATGCCGTGAGATTTGGTTGCACTGAATTTACTATTTCGCCTCAAATAGCAATTGCACTGCATTTGCACTGGTGTAGCGGTTAGCAAGTTATAAAGGCCATTGGTTTTCCGCTCACAGAATTTAAACCTTGTAGCTTGTGCTACAGTACACACTAAAAACTGGTTTACTTTTAAATTCTCACGTAAACTGTCCTTCACTGTTCTGCACTGTTCTATAAATTTCGCTGCACTTATGAAAACGTGGTTCGGCAGCGTGCTCAATGCCTGTATTAGATAGTACTTAAAATTTCACAAATATTCAGAATTTACTATTTCTGATGGTTTTAAATGCACTCAGCAGTTATACTGCACGCAAACGCGTATCCTTATGTGTCAGATTGAGTTAAATGATACTGATATTCCTCGATTATGTCGAGCACGTTTTGACGTTGTTCAGGACCATGCCTGCCAAAGGTTACACGTCAAGCTCTCATGCTTGCGATAGGAGAACGACTGTTTCATCAAGATGCCGGATGGACTCTCTAGTCAATGGTGAAGTGTGCGACTATGTGAATATCTATGGCATTCACTAGGGATCATTCATAATCATGTCTCTTATTTTTAATAAATCATATTCTTCTTCTGTGCATTGAAAATATTTACAACATCGGTTAAAAATCTGTGTTTTACCAAAACATAAAAAATATAATACACTCTCGGCGCGGCAACTCATGTAAGTCAAATGAGCGCTCAATCGGCCTCCTCCATGGATGGTGAACTCTACATGAGCCAAAGAGGTCACATGGCAAATGTGACATCGGGTTCAATACAAAAGTTAGGTAACCCTACAGAAATAATTTCTAATACAAAAACGCGTACAGAAAGTTGTAATATTTAAATCGGATGTAAAAATAAACCACCGAGCATTAAAGTGAAACACAAATTGACAGGCAATAATAATGTATTTTGGTGGAATTGAAACCACCTAACATTAGTAATTTAAACGAAGGTAAAGCATTTCTACCCGCTAGACCACCATTACACTGCATTAGGATAAGTTTATAACGTAACTTCATAACATGTATAAGCTTCAGATGTGGTATAAAATGTCGCCGAGCATATGTCATTGCTAATTTCGTACGAAATCTATCTGTAATAGCTGTGCAGCTATCAAGATTATACCCATAGGTTTATTTATGAGTAGTTGGCTGCAATCAGGATATAGCCAGCCATTCCATCACTGAGGCGCTTGGTAACGCCTCGAGGAAGTAAGTGGAACTTCGCTAACTTCCATTATTGCAGCTTGGTTAGAAGAATGAGCTTGATGAAATGAATATTCGCCATATGGATATATGGTCAGCTTGCTTATATAGGGTGTCAGGGAATGTTCTCCGCAGTGCCTAGGCACTGCTACGTTAGGTAAGAGCCGGAGTTAAGTTGGCCAGGCACATCACAGCACAGCTCACACGTGTGTTCTGATATCGTGTCGACCTTGGAGAAGACAGCCAGGGCGAGTGAGCGAAAGGTCTGACACCGCGCTGCCAACTTAACTCCGGCTCTCACCTAACGTAGCAGTGCCTGGGCACTGCGGAGAACATTCCCTGACGCACTGTATAACTACAGTGTGTTTTAAAATAGTGTCCCTTCATTCAGGGTATATCATGGGGAATCATACCCTTCTTAATCTGAAATCGCAATCTTGGGTGCCCGTTGTCACGGATTTAAAAGGCTAACTACATATTTTCCCGATAGAAGTGATTTATGAGCCTTTTAGCGGGAAAGCAACGCAGGTATTTGTTTCAGCCTGGCAGACCAGGTTTCGTGCAGCTTGTGGTCATGATACACAAAGCAACAGAACATCAGTCAGTGAGTTACCATTGAACGCCTACAGCTTGAGAAATATTACATACTATCTTCTATTTGCGATGTGCCATTGTACCTTGTTTGACAAGAATAAAGCATATTGGACTAGGATCTACAAAGAAATTAACATTTAAAGAAGTCACTATGTTACATCGCATATACTCTTCTCTGCTACTGCTAACACATATCTGTGGTGTCTGTAGTTATGTGTGTAGCTGTAATAAATAGAATATAGGATTGAAATAGGTACCCAGAGCTTGTAATTTGGTAGCAAACCGGGAATTACGTGGGAGGAATGTGGAAAATGTGAGGCAAACCACACTCAGGATGGCTGCCAGTGCCTGGATTCGAGACTTAGAACTCCGGACTTCCCCCTTTTAGTCATGGCATTCAGTTCATGTTTTCTTTTAGAATACTTTAAAATAATATAGGCCTAACACTATTACGTCTTTGTATTTTTGATATTCCTCATATTTTACAAAATTCGAATTACCTCGATTGGAATCGGAAGATGTGGAATAAGATGAGCAGCAAGATCTTGAACGGCCTGGCTGGCTCTCTCCCTCGCCTTCCGCACTAGGGGAGCCGACCGTCGGCCTGGAGGAAGAGAGTGGGGGGTGTCTCGTCTGCCAAAACTCCGGCTTAAACACGGAAAAGCAATGAACAGAAGAACGTTTTATTTAGGAGGAATGTTACACTCTCTGTTAACTCATCTCAGCCTGTGATACGAATATGTCCTTGTACCAAGCACTATCCATGTATGCTTATAGGCTACTACACAACTGTAATTTTCTGTTTAGTGCAGGTGTTCATAATATGCCAGCTGAGCACAGTGTAAACAATGAAGGAGAACCATTAATATAGATGTAGGCCTATATCCCTCTAAACCAGTAATTCCCAAACTTTTTTGTGTGTGTGTACCACTTTAAGAGATGATAATCTCTCGCGTACCACCTAATGGTTGGGAGATATAGTAACTATAACCTCCCCCCCCCCTCCCTCCCCCCCCCCCCACTACGTAGCAGACCAGAGTAAAATTTCAAATAATGAAAAGTGTGTCCAGTTGTTTTATTATTTATTACAATAAGTATTCAATTCAAACATTGAGAAATGACACTGTACAAATAATATTGATAAAAAACTCTTTAATAATTAAACATAAAAACCAAAGTTCAACTAACAACTTCAATGTGAAGGGTGAGCTTGAAAATTAGAAGCCAATTTAGGAATGTCTGGTTTAAGATTGCGGAGTCTCAAACGAAGATCGTTTTCCACTGTAAGGAGCCTATTCCGGTATTTATTCTTGAGATAAACAAGTGAAGAAAATGCAGTCTCACACAAGTACGAAGTAGTGAAAGGCAGTAAAAATCTAACTCCTTTGTCAGCTTGGTCTGCATAGTCTGCACGCCTCTCAACCCAAAAGTTCACAAGATACATTTTTGAAAACGTTTGCCTTAGTTCTGAATCACAATTCAATTCATAAAACTGCTCCTTATCTTTGGCCTTAAAGTCCTATCAATGATTTTATATTTTTATATTTTTCGTAACGTATCTAATATTTTTTATATATTTTTCGTAACATCACTGCGTACCAGTGCAGCAGTACGAGTGTACCACCAGTGGTACGCGTACCACAGTTTGGTAAACGCTGCTCTAAACCACTCATGATGTAACTAACGTATCTCGGATAGTAAAGACGTGACGGCCAAGAACTAAAGATCCGTGAATCTGATGTTACTATTCAGTAATTAACAATAATAATAATAATAATAATAATAATAATAATAATAGCCTAATAATTATAATAATAATAATATTAAGTAGTTCCGTAAAGAACTAAATAGCCTTTTTTCATATACCCTCCTGGTCTTACTTAGGACACAGGAACTGAAAACGAGATTTAAAAAAATTGCACAGCCGCCATTTTTAATTTCTCATAAACTCTCATAAAATTCCATTAAATTAGACGTCAGTATATTAAGGTTAGTATTAAGATATACCGTGCCAAGTTTCACAGCGCTCGGATGAAAAGTCGCGAGAAAATCCGTATAAATATTTAAATTTCGCGTCGACGCCCTGTTGGCTTTGAGTTCACCACGTTATTGAGTGATATATAAGTGAACTTATGTTAATAGCCTTTATCAGCATACAAAATGTCACTGTGATTAATGTAATTGATTCGTAAATATTGTGAACCGTTTAAATATTCCTGATGGTCGCCATGTTGGATTGTTATATGTGTAGGGCATAGCGCTATGTACCATTAGATGAAGATTATTGCGTAGGTTCATTATTAAAACTTTCACTTCGATCGCATGATTAGGACACAAGAAATAAAATCTTAATTTAAAATTTCGCACAGCCGCCATCTTAGGGTTATCAAAACAATTGAGCTCAATTGGATGTGAGTAGATTACATTTTATTTGAACATTATCCGTACTAAGTTTCACTGTGCTCGGATATTTAAATCGCGAGTAAATTCCATTTAAATGTTAAAAATACGCTTGGCCGCCATGTTGGTTTTGTGATCACCAGGTTATTTAAAGGCCCATAGATGAACATAAGGTAATAGTCTCTATCAACATACACAATTCCAGTTAGATTGCTGTAATAGATTCGTAGATATTGAGAGCCGTATATATATATTTCGGGTAGTCGCTATGTTGGATTGTTGTATATGTAGGCTATAGAGTTATGTGCCATTAGATGAAGATTATTGTGTTGGTTCATTATTCAACTTTCACTTCGATCGCAAGATTAGGACACAGGAAATAGAAACCTAATTTCGAAATTTTGCACAGCCGCCATCTTGAGGTAATGTAAACAGTTGAACTAAGTTAGATGTCAGTGCACTACAATGTGTATAAACATTTGCTGTACCAAGTTTCCCTGGGCTCGGATGGTTAAATCGCGAGAAAAAAGGATCTATTTAAATGTTTCAACTTCGCTTGGCCGCCATGCTCGTTTTGCAGGTTTATGAATGCTACATAGATGAACTTCTAGAAGTACCCTTTATCACCGTACATAATTTAGGGTGATATCTGTTACTGATGTGAAGATATAGAATGCAAGTTAAATATTTCGCGCAGCCACCATGTTGGTTTGGTGAATCATATCAAAGCTTAAAATACACGTCGAGGTTGGATAAGGTAATAGTATGCACTTAATGAGTTTCATTGAAATTCCTGTGTCCATTTAGAGTTTATTAGGGAAAAAAAACGGACACATACGCACACACACACACACACACACACACACGGACAGGAGGTGATCTCATAAGCCTATTCCTTTCATAGATGAAAATAGGCTAAAAAGGGTTCAACATCTCTTAATCTTCTTCAGACCAAATAGAAAATTTGTGGCTGAGATTTCCTTTATCGAGTAACCTATTTCGTACTAAGTAATGGCACAAATAATAATAGTAATATATATATATATATAAAGACTAAATACTAACATTACAGTACACTACTACCGTTCACAGCAGAGGTGTCCATACAGCATGCCGGGCGCTTTGGCACACCGGCGTGCTTCTGACGCGGACGACCTCGCAGGGATGGTAGGGGAAGACTTTAGGTATGTCTTTCCGGCTCACTCGTTTTCCCGTCTCACTCCCTCTCTTACTGCTTTCGCTTTCTAATGGTTGACATATATATTGTAAGTATGAAAACAAATTGAAACAAAACTAAACCTAGGAAAAACAAACAAAAAACAAAAACAAATTGTCCGACACTGCAATGCCTTAAATGCCCAGGCAACTTATATTCGAGTTGTATTTTCTTGATTTTTTTATGATTTGACCCTGTACACAAACTGGCGATAGGTTACGGAACACCAGGTAGCATTAGTTTTCATAGCATGCCTTTTCCTCACATAGGGGATATTTGTTTTATCCATATGGAGACGACGTGTGGAATTTAACATATTGTAAGTTAGCACAACATGGGGAAGCCTTTGAGACAAATAATAGGCTACAAGTCAAACCTCACTGCATTTTATTTACGGTTTCACTATCTTTGCAAGAGAAACATTGAGTAGCAGTGGGCATCACTTCGCATTGATCGCACTTACACCAGTCGGTTATTTCCTGTCTTTCTGATAAAAAAAAAAAAAAAAAAAAAAAACAGATGCCGGTGGTTCATTTTCTAGTTCGAGATGATGTACACTATGGTTCAAATCGATATGGCTTCACTGTTCTGGGCATAAATGCTCACTCCAAGCAATGGGCTGACACAGTAAAATACAGAGAGACAGACGGAAGTTGTTCGCAATCACCTGTCGTGAGGCAGCAGTGACGTCACGCTGGAAACTTACGATCTTTATATCTCGCAAGCCAACGTAGATTTTAAGTTCTGATTTCAGCATTCCACTTTTCTGTTCGAAATCTAACTGAATTCATACAAAACAAGATATCGATTTCATGACTTTACTGGACCTTCAAATGAGATCCATGTTACTTTAGCAATTATGGTGTTGGAAGCTTTGGGTACAATCGTGTTGACCGAATGAAAAAAGATATTACATTTTGATTACATTAGCAATATTTCTGTCTGTTTTAATGCTAAGCACGTAATCTTCAAGTACTGATACGCGGAGAAACGTGTGAAAACAGACAAAAAACGTATTGGACGAATGGTTTTTCTTACATTACATTTGGTGCGCTAGCGATCCCAACTTGTCTTGGTCAGATGCTGACAGCCAAGGCAGGCAGCCCAGCCAAGAGAGGCAGGAGCCAGGCAGCCAGCGTGCGATGCAGCGAAGCAAGCACGCCGAGCGTGCTGAGGCTGGACGCGACTAGAAAACGGTATGTCGCCAGCTTATATCCGGACTGGGAGGACGAGTGGGTTCAGACCTCACAGTCCGATGCTCTTGAAATGTTTTTTTAATGATCTATCATTTTCAACACCGGTGAATCCGTATAGGTACTTTCTATTAGGTCACGGTTGCATCCTTCTAACTATTTGCTGAGTTTCATTCGTCATCAATCATTTCACTTTTAATTGACACCTCCAAGGAGCTAGGCGTCCGGAAGGGCATACGTTCATAAAACCAACACGCCACATAGAAATCACTTTTGAACCCCCACCCCATAGAAATGGGAATGTTCAAGGTTAGAAATGTAGGTCAAAATTCACATAGGCCTAATACTAGCTGCTGCTGATATACAGTAGGCTATATACGGATTAAGTGAAGTATTAAGTGAAGGGCCACATACAGTATATGCACCGTGGGTTTGGAGGGGTTAAACTGCCATGGATTTAGAGACACTGGGGTGTAGGAATTTTGCCCAAGTGGGGATCATTAACGTGCCAGTAAGTCTACTGTCGACCAAAATATTATGTGCACTCGAGTTTGAAGGTTGTTTGTGAAGTAACCAATAGACCTACATAAAATCAAATAACATCATCCTTTTCATCGTTCTATTTTACGTTAGATCATGTAGGTTTGGAATTTTAAATTTATATTTTAATATTTTTTATCGCAGTTGAAACACAAAAAGTGCCCGTTTTTAAGCGTGTTTCGACCATGCGTCACATTTAAGAATTATTATCTCACAAACCCGTCATCAGATCGAATCCAAATTTTAACACAATATACATTGGAATGTTGTATAACTGGTTTATTAATTTGAAAATGTTGTGTGTTCAAGAACGAAAGTTGATATCATTTCTGTAAGGTAACTTTTTCTCGGCTCGGGGTCGCTGGAAAATGTAGTTCTTGGTTGCGTTGTAATCGTTATAGATCAAAAGGTTATGCTGTATGACTGTGAAATACGTAAATTAATTCACTTATTTTATATCGGTTTGTATTTGTACGAGGAATTAAGCCATGGTTCACCAGCTAGCCACTCCGGAAAATGCTGTACAGCGTTGCTGATATGGAGCCCATCACTACCGAGTGAGGCGTGCCATGAAGCGTGATGGAGCCCACCTTGGCAACGCTGTACAGCTTTCACCGGAGCGGCTAACTGGTGAACCATGTCTTAATTCCCCATACAAATACAAACCGATATAAAATAAGTGAATTAATTTACGTATTTCACAGTCATACATCATAACTTTTTGATCTATAAGGATTACAACGAAACCAAGAACTACATTTTCCAACGACCCCGAGCCGAGAAAAAGTTACCTTACAAAAATTATGACTACTTTCGTTCTTGAACACACAACATGTTGAAATTAATAAACCAGGTATACAACATTCCAATGTATATTGTGTTAAAATTTGGATTCCATCTGATGACGGGTTTGTGAGATAATAATTCTTAAATGTGACGCATGGTTGAAACACGCTTAAAAACGGGCACTTTTTGTGTTGCAACTGCGATAAAAATGTTAAAATATAAATTAAAAACTCCACCCTACATGAACTAACGTAAAATAGAACGACAAAAATGATGATGTTATTGGATTTTATGTAGGTCTACTGGTTACTTCACAAACAACCATCAAACTCGAGTACACATAATATTTTGGTCGACAGTAGTGACATGGCTCTAATTCTATCACCCTGAAATGCCAGCCAGCTGCATTAGGACTTGATCCCGCATAGTTAGGCACAGCAAGTGAGACTCATACCGCTGCGCCATCCTGTTTGTTGTTATTTCTCTGGTTCAGACATACCCTATCCAGAACAATGCTGCAGTCTTATGCCACCAGTTACGATCCCAGAACAAAATAATTGTACCTGCAAACTACCACCAAATATAAGAGAAACCATAAGGCATTTTGCACAACATAAATTATTCTACTCGAATAAACACAATGCTGCGAGTCATATAATAAGCAACAGCAACGACAAAGCAGAACAAACAATATCAAAATGTATTTCTGTTCATGTTATGTGAATTACGTATTCAAGGCTGAGCAAACTCGCCTGGACATGCATGTCTGTCAGAAACGTTCAGAGTGTTGACTCGTCGACCAATGGTGTCAAGTATCCTGGTATTCTCGCATTTTAACTTCCTCAAATGCAAACTATCTGTATCAAGATTTGATCCCACAACCTAGGGCACAGCTGACGAGAAGCTCACTGTTGCGCCACACCTCCAGCAATTTAAATTTTTCAGAACGCCGTGAGGGAGGTATCTACTAATCTTTCATACGACAGAACAATTTTTCTAAACATCTTAATTTTAATTTTCATTTTCATTTTCATTTTCATTTTCATTTTCATTTTCATTTTCATTTTCATTTTGATTTTAATTTTAATTTTAATTTATTAACTTATTAACGACAGGGCCAAAATGACCCACACAGAGTAAATGCCCAGGTTTACTGGTGATGACCACCTATCTTGAATGCTCGAGATATCAATTTGGAAATTCACTTCTTTGAAAGAGGTCTCCCTTGGTAAGTCTTTGCAATATCCCTTTCCATTTTATTCCAAATAAAGTCATGCTGAAGCTCGTATAGTACCTCATTAGCGCCAATCTGGCCTAATTCTCTATGACTGAATAATAAAAGCTCTTCCCTTCAGAACATGCGAACACAGATTGCCCACTTATCATTTTTACGCTTACGTGGCTAGAAATCTTGCACAACTTTATATTCTCCCTACTTTCACAGTTTCCACACCACCTGCTTCAAAAATGGCTAGTGGCTCACCTAATTCTTCATCTTCCCTCTGCCTCTCAGATAGGTTACTTAAATTTCTAACTACATATTTGTTTCTAGAATCCAGACAGGAGCAGATTAGAATGCCTTGATTAACCCTCAAGACAAAATCTTTTCCTCTCAATTTACCTTCACGAGACAACATATCTTCTGTAACATTCTCCTTCGCTATTATATGAAACATTTCAAACGTTTACTCCCGTGAATCCAGAATCCACGTACTAACTCTATCAGAACTCAATTTACAGGTGTCGATGAATGCTAAAGCGTGGTGATCGACACAGATCACAAATTTATCTCCCAACACATACATACGAAATTTACTCAGACTATAGACTATGGAGTGGAATTTTAATTCCGTGATTGTACACTTCCTCTCTGCTGATGTCAAACCAAGTGACGCTAAGGATACAATCCTAAATTGGAATTTTGTCTCTCTGTCACAGCACTCCAGAATTCCGAATGTGTTACGCATCGGTCATCATCACATACTCCTTAAGCCCATAAGGATACTTAATTACAACACCGTGCTTACAACTTAGTTTTAAAGCTTCGAATGGTCTATCATGAGAGTCATCCCATCTCCACTTAGGGTCAGATTATCCCGCTGTCACGCCCCTTAATGCAACAATAACTAACTAACTAGATAACATCTCCTTTTACACCCTGTCTTTAACAATTCTCTAAATGGATCTCCTAAATGTGCATACTTCAATAGAAATCTTCTAAAGAAATTACACATTCCTATGATTTCAACTTTTCAGCATTCCTGTGCGAACTGGTATTCAAAAAATCTACAATCCTACTGTACTCAGGAGACAACCCCTCTGTTGGGGCCGTTTGACTAAGATAAGGAATCTCTCGTCTACAAAACGCTCATTTGGACAATTTAAAAGTAAATCCAGTCTGATTTAAATTTCTTAAACACAATATCTAAATGCCCTATGTGTTCCTCAAATGATTTGGGACCGCTTACCAAACCGTGTATATATAAGGTAGTAAAAATGAATTACCATCATCTAATGCGAAGTTCAGTGCCCTAATTAATTCTTTAGTGCTACTCTTAGTACCAAAAAGGATAGTGCATATTTTCTGTAAAAATGATGAATGAAAGAAATTATGAGATCACCAGGGCAGATGTGTGTGTGTCTGTCGGTCCTTCCGTCTGTGTGTGTATTCCCCATATCAACTTCTAAACGGCTTCAACTATTGAAACCAAATTTAGTATAAGTAAAGATCTATAACTGTATATAAGTAGGGGAGTAATGCCGATTCTGCCCCCCCCCCCCCCCATCCCACCACTACTCCAAATGCGAGCCGATAACTCCCGAACCCTTGGTCTGAGATTCACGAATGAGGTGTCGTTGGACTCGGGATGACGGGGGCTTTGCTATGGACCACTCATTTCAACCCCTAAATAAAACCTACCCCTACTAGGGGGTGAAATTGTAATTTTTAGTGAAAGTCTCTTTTCAAATACGACATGTATAAGGTGCGCTGCTAAAATGAACTTAAATGTTGTTGCTCATATCGCGCATGCGTTTTCCTGGCTGCCGCTATGGATGAACATTTTTGTTTTTGTTTTTTACGCATGCGCACTTGGGATTTTTGTAAGAGGGCGAGCTCTTTGAAAAAAATGATTGATAAGAAGAGGTTTTGGTGGTGAGGAGAGAGCCAGATAGTCGCCTACTTTCCTACGAAGTTTGTCGATATCTCTCAAACGCAAGGTCGGATTTGGACGTGTGACGTGTCAAATCGATTGTCTCGAAGCCCTATACATGTTATTAATAGGTTAAAGTTTTGAGAATGAGGGAAACAGGCTTTTTGGGGGTAAAACCGTGATTTTAGACTTTTTCCGATATTTCACGAATGCATGGTCGGATTTGGTCCTATGACGTGTCAAATGGCTTGTCTCGAAACCCTGTGTATTTTGGTAATAGGTTAAAGTTTTTGAGAATGCTGGAAACACGGTCTTTTTGGGGTAAAAACGTGATTTTAGACTTTTTGCTATATCTCGCGAACCAAGTATGCTAGAGGCGTGTACGACGGGTCCAAGGACTCGGAGTGACGTTCTCTTTGCTATGGACCACTCGAGATATTTTTTAAAAAAATTTGGAAACTCGATTTTGGGGTAAACACGTTTTTTTTGTGATTTTTGCCGATATCTCACGAACCAATAACGCTAGAGACGTGTACGAGGTGTCCTAGCACTCGGGCTAACGCCCCCTTTCAAATGTGGTAGATTTTTTTTCAAAAAAAAAAATAAATCACAAAGGGCCTAACGCCATACAAGTTGAAAAAAAACTGTTTTTTTTTCTTTACCTGTTTATAATGTCCATGAAGCGTGGTGGTTGAGAGAGACGATACGGCTGGGTATGTGTGTGTTTCAACGAACCTGTCGCTAACCACAAGGACCATGCTTAATAGAACAATCGCTATTTCGGCGGATCGGTGTATGACAGAGCGAGCGTGCGTTTATCCTGATATTTTACCTTTAACGTGTAAACGGTGATGAGAACTTGGTTCTATGTTGGTCGAAGCGAGTACCGAAAACAAACGAGCAGGAGGTGAAGGTCATTTGAGCTTATTGGAAGGCTCCGATCTGACTTGACAACAGGTGCAATGGAAAAAATGACCAAGACGCTTGAAGGTGAAATAATCTGACCATCGTGGTGGCAGGGGAGTGTGAAATGCATGCACACACGTGTGAGATGGCATGTACGCTAAACCAGTGACATCCTGTCTTGCTTCGTACGTGACAAAATGCAAGTTCAGGTGAAATTTGATCTGGCACAGGTGTTCACCTGGGACGTTATCTGTCCACGTGCGCGATAACTGTTAACAAGTTACATCCTGTTTTGCTTCGTACGTGACAAAATGCAAGTTCATGTGAAATTTGATCCGGCACAGGTGTTCACCTTGGACGTTAGCTGTCCACGTGCACGATAAGAGATTGTTCAAAGCGTGGGAATCGCTGAATCAGTAAAAAGTATGATGCAACTTGTGGGAATGATGTCACAACCAATAGATAGGCAAGAGCTGCAAACAGCAGTGGTGGGAGGTGAAGGGAGGGAGAGGGGAGGGGTAATGTATGAGAGAACACAGGAGGAAAGGGAAAGACAAACATGTATGAACATGCACAAAGCGCGGAGCGCTGTACACATAGAGCTATAGGTGGTGTACAACATGTGTGAATAAATAAAAAGTACACAGGTTCACACAACATGTAATTTATTGATCCAGGAATTAAACGTAGAGTTAAACCCTAACCATTTGACGTAGAGTTTATTTCCTTTTTGTTTCAACACTTTTTCCACAAGATAATGCTTAGGAAATGATGTTTTCTGAAGTTCATGGAGATAAAATCTACCTTTTATGGGTTGATGGTTGAGGTCCTCGAGTAAATAGGTGACTGGAGTGTCCAAGTTGACTCGACGAATTCGAAATAGTTCAGTCCCCCACGGAGGCGTGTAGCCCTTATTGAAGGCAGACTTAAATTTGCTCACACGAACAAAATCCCCAATGTTCAGTCGGTGACGTTTAGGATCGGCTGTTTTTATGGGGTTAAACAGTTTATCCAATCGCTGAATATTTTTAGTCACGAGACGTGGCTTGGTCCCAATCGTTCTATGGTTGGTGTCATTGTAACGCGATACTAGCTCAGGTAACATGTCCAACCAGCGATAACTGCCCTGAGCGGTAAATGCTTTCCACATATGGGTTTTCAATGTTCGGTTGAACCGCTCGACCACACTGGCTTTGAGGTTGCTGTACGTAGTGTAATGGTGAATATCCTTAGATTTGAGAAAACTGGAGAAATCCTTGTTGAAAAATTCTTTCCCCTGGTCAGTTTGTAGCAATTGAGGTTGACGTTTAGTGTGTTGAATATTATGTTGAAAGGCCTTGGTAACTAGTGGACCAGACTTGCGACGCACAGGTTCAACAAAGGCCATTTTGGAATAGACTTCTATTTTACAATAGGTAGTGCACGAGTAGTTTCTACAAATGAGTTACGGCGTACGAGTCGATTCAACAAAGTTCCGTTTGCGTTCATATACCATTCATCCGATTGCGATTGAACTTTAATTGTTTGGTTTTCAAATGCAGTGGTAGATAGTCGTTATTTTGTAAAACATTCTTACTTGCAGTAGTAATAAGACTCTATGGTTCAGCTAACACATAGATAGACTGTATTATTGCCATGGTCAAGCACTCACATTAAGATCATTTACAAAATCATAAAATGAAAAATAAAAAATCTTGTTTTGGAAATATCGTTTTTCAACATACACAAAATAAATATATAAAAAATTTGTTAACAGCAAAATGGAAAATCCATGGTCAAGCACTTACATTAAGATCATTTACAAAACCATAAAATGAAAAATAAAAAATCTTGTTTTGGAAATATCGATTTTTTTCAACATACACAAAATAAATATATAAAAAAATTGTAAACAGCAAAATGGAAAATCCATGTTTCCATATAGACAAAATTTAAAAACCTTAAACGGACATTTAAGAAAATATATGCAAATGCGAAATTGACAAATGTGTAAATATGAAAATGGAAAAATCCATGTTTCCATATCATGAAATTGAAAAACATCAAACTGTCATTTAAAAAAATGCAAATGGAAAATTGACAAATTGCAATGTGTAAAATGTGAAATTGAACAAATGGCTATCATTATTTAAAAAAAAAGAACATGGTGCTCTGTGGTTAAAGTGTGAATCAAACCCTCTCTACTTATTTGGACCACCCGAGACTGAGTAGACTAGTTTTAGTTGTCATACCACTTTTAAAAGTTTGTGTTAAATCTAGGAATTGAACCCAAGAGCTTGTAGGGGAGATCCAAGGTTATAATATGTTAAACAGATAGCCTTGAATGTAGAGTGTGGTAGCTATATAGAGATGAGACGTTTCGCTCGGGACAGGGAGGCATGGCGATCTGCATCAAACCAGTCAAAAGACTGACGACTCAAACAACAACATGTAGAGCTCACCAAAATAATGTTGTGTAACGGTAAATGTTAGTCAACGAACAGTAATGCATTACTAAAACCCATGACACGATACCTAAGAGCTTTTCAAAATTATTTTAAAATGCATTTAACCCTATATTAAACACCCAGTTCACAAGACTCATAACTGCAATGTTATGGTCAAACAAAACAAAATTTATATTTCAAAACAAACAAGTGGTTTAGTCAATGTATACTGGAAAAAGTTTTATAAACACTCAAGTCCACAAAAATAATTAAATTAGTAACAGTCAGGTTGACCGAGTGGTTATGGTGTTTGACTTAAGTTCAAATTTTCTGTACAAGAAAGCAAGGGTTCGAATCCCTTACCTGATATAACTATTGCCTCAACATGGCTTGACCACACTGTATTATTGTGTACTCGGTACACAAACCATAACTAGAGTGTATTGTTTAAGGTCACTCTCTTTGCGAACATAGTCAGAGACTGTTGATGGTTAACAATTGCATTAATAGTGGGACATAGGGATAGCAATTAAGAAAAACAGACAATACCCATACACTATTTTTATTTATTTAATGTAAGTACTTGTACAATAGTTATATACAAACTACAACTCTCTTTTGTCTATTACTATCTAGTCCTTTTCGATCCACTTGCATATCAAGGGCAGATCACTTTGTAGTTCAGCCCCTTAAAACAACAACAACAACACTACTTCTTGCATAGTCTGTGATGTTGATGACTCTTGAGGCGTGAAAGATGGATACAACATAACTTTTAGAACAGGGGTTAAACATTGCTCAATAAACAATGCACTATTTTGAGTAGCAACATCTTTCTCTTGTACTAACTTTTTAGCATTCTGATGATTTTTTGTCAACACCATTAGTGTTTTGTCTGGAGCACTACATTGATGATCACTCACACTTAAAACCACACCATTTCTACTTTTCATATCGGCTTGACATTTTGTTGACCTATGTTTTGAGCATGCCAAAATATTATTCCTTTTACATTTTGTCGTCTATAGTTATAAGAGTAGTCTTTATAGAGTACACGTTGTTTACCTCGGTTAGTTGTAGTAAGTTCCATAGTGGCAACTAACCTGTTAGTATGATTTGCACACTACAAAGGTTATCTCTGTTGTGGTAATAGAATTATTTAGCGTTGGCTTTTATATTTAATATGTACAGTTTAAAGTGATAGAAAAGTGGTAGAAACGTGGTAGCAAAGTGGTAGACAATTGGTAACATAGTGGTAGAAAAGTGGTAGCAAAGTGGTAGAAAAGTGGCAGAAAAGTAGTAGAAAAGTGGTAGCAAAGTGGTAGAAAAGTGGTAGCAAACTAGAAAAGTGGTAGAAAAGTAGTAGAAAAGTAGTAGCAAAGTGGTAGAAAAGTGGTAGCAAACTAGAAAAGTGGTAGAAAAGTAGTAGAAAAGTAGTAGCAAAGTGGTAGAAAAGTGGTAGCAAACTAGAAAAGTGGTAGCAAAGTGGTAGCAAGGTGGTAGAAAATATTACATGTATTGTTAAGAAATAGTTTAAGTGGTTACATGGATTCATTACACTATAATTTTAGCATCACGAAGCTCATTTTCTATATCCAAAAGTTCGTCCTCATATTTAGTATGACCAGCCTGTTTACAGGTATGCAAGTACTGAAGCCGCTGGATTAGCTTACTGGGATTGTTCCAGTAAACAAATTTAACAAATGATTTTTTTGGGTGTAAACCATTATCATCATCATCATCATCATCATCATCATCATTATCATCATAATCATCATCATCATCATGGTTATCATCATCAATATAATTATCATCAATATAATCATCATCACTATTACTATGTAATCCTTTTTGTTCATTTTGCAATGCAACAACCTTTAGCATAGTTTGTGTTGTCTTTGATAGTGTTAGAGGTTTCTTAGACGTTAACGACTGTCCTAACATGTCTTTTTCAGGAGATAATAAATGCTCTTTAACAAACAAAGCACTATCTTGAGCCACACTATTTTTTTCTTGGTCTTGCTTTTTTACCTTGGTTAGAGTATTTTGTCCATTTAAATGAGTATTATTTTGAGATTTACAATGATGATCGCTTGAAATAAGTATGTTGGAGCCTTTTGTCTTAATCATTCCTCGACACTTTTTAGATCGTTGTTTCGAACAGCACCAAATAACAGTTCCATTTTTATTAGTTCTTTTTACAATATATGCATATCCTTTATAGTAAGCACATGGCTTACCATAGCTAGTCGTTGATACTTCCATGTCAACTGTTAAGCATAAACTAATCTCTAGTAAAGTTAACTCGATAATAAAAATGATTGTTTATAGTATGTGCAGTTTAAAGTAAGAGCAAAAGTGAGAGTCAAATGGTAGAAAAGTGTTAGCAAAGTGGTGGAAGAGTGGAAGCAGTTTATAGTAGTCATGATCTTTTTTACCAGAATGTGATTTGAGTAAATGTAATTTCTAATCCTTAGCAGTGAGTAGTCAGTTAGTCTTGGTTCAGACAAGCGTAAACAGTTCTCCAATGAATCAGAGATCAAGATTTTCATTATGAAACAGTTGTGTAACCAATTAGGTATCAGTACTTGATAGCTTCACACATGAACAAAAATTCCAACATATCTGACTTGAATTACATGATTTGAAAGTTGACAAAGAATATCCAATCAACCATTGTAGTTACAATGTCAAACACATAAAGACAAAATCAGCATGAACTTTTAAGTTACAGGAAAATTCTATGAAATAGACTATGCAGGAACTACATTGAAAAACACTCACACTTAAAACCTTTCCATTTTTACTTTTCAGATTGCCTCGACATTTTGTTGACCTCTCTTTTGAGCATCGCCAGAATATTATTCCATTCACATTCTGGCGATTATAGTTATAAGAGTAGCCTTGATAGAGTGCACGTTGCCTACCTTTGTTGGTTGTAGTAAGTTCCATAGTAGTAACTGACCTGTCAGTATCAGTACGATGTTCACACTACAAAGGTTACAACTGTTTTGCTTATGGAGTGACCTACCATAAGCTTATATATTGGCTTATGTGTTGGCTTTTTGTGTTGGCTTTTTGTGTTGGCTCTTTGTGTTGGCCTTTGTGTTGGCTTTTTGTGTTGGCTTTTCTTGTTGGCTTTTTGTGTTGGCTTTTGTGTTGGCTTTTTGTGTTGGCTTTTTGTGTTGGGTTTAGTATTGGCTTTTGTATTGGCTTATTTGACAAGTTATTTGTGTCAATGTATTTGGTGGATATTTTTCTTGGTGTTGGAAAGTAGTTGAAAGAGAGGGAATATTTAAAGACTTAACCTCAGCTTACTAACCTAACCTAACCTAACCTAACCTAACCTAACTTTACCTAACCTAACCTAACCTTTCAACTCTCAGATGTTAATTAAATTCTGTGCATAGTCGAGTTGGAACCCAAGACCTTAGGGGTAAAAACAATTATTTTTGATGGCTTATTTTGGTAACTTATTTTAATGGCTAACCTAACTTTACCTAACCTAACCTAACCTCAGCTCACTTTGGATATTACTAGTAAGTGTTCATATCCTCTGCTAGGTAGCATGCTAGTAGTACAGGTAGTGCTCATATTTACCGCTAGGTAGCGGAAACTTACTTTGCATGTTGCATGTGACACTTGTGAAGTTTAACCACATGCAAGACGTGCTTGTATAAGTTCTCTATTTAAACTCAATATACAATTAACCACTAAATGTTTAGAACTAACATGTATAGCCATGTTTAGGGTATATAGGAGACCCTTAGCAAGAAAGGCTGTCTAACCCACGAGTGTACAGCCTTGTCATACGCAGTAAGCACCTGTTGGCTTTCTCAAATTGTTGTTGTTGTTTTCTGCCAACAGGTGCTTACTGCGTATGACAAGGCTGTACACTCGTGGGTTAGACAGCCTTTCTTGCTAAGGGTCTCCTATATACCCTAAACATGGCTATACATGTTAGTTCTAAACATTTAGTGGTTAATTGTATATTGAGTTTAAATAGAGAACTTATACAAGCACGTCTTGCATGTGGTTAAACTTCACAAGTGTCATATGCAACATGCAAAGTAAGTTTCCGCTACCTAGCGGTAAATATGAGCACTACCTGTACTACTAGCATGCTACCTAGCAGAGGATATGAACACATACTAGTAATATCCAAAGTGAGCTGAGGTTAGGTTAGGTTAGGTAACGTTAGGTTAGCCATTAAAATAAGTTACCAAAATAAGCCATCAAAAATAATTGTTTTTACCCCTAAGGTCTTGGGTTCCAACTCGACTATGCACAGAATTTAATTAACATCTGAGAGTTGAAAGGTTAGGTTAGGTTAGGTAAAGTTAGGTTAGGTTAGGTTAGGTTAGGTTAGGTTAGTAAGCTGAGGTTAAGTCTTTAAATATTCCCTCTCTTTCAACTACTTTCCAACACCAAGAAAAATATTCACCAAATACATTGACACAAATAACTTGTCAAATAAGCCAATACAAAAGCCAATACTAAACCCAACACAAAAAGCCAACACAAAAAGCCAACACAAAAAGCCAACACGAAAAGCCAACACAAAAAGCCAACACAAAGGCCAACACAAAAAGCCAACACAAAAAGCCAACACAAAAAGCCAACACATAAGCCAATATATAAGCTTATGGTAGGTCACTCCATAAGCAAAACAGTTGTAACCTTTGTAGTGTGAACATCGTACTGATACTGACAGGTCAGTTACTACTATGGAACTTACTACAACCAACAAAGGTAGGCAACGTGCACTCTATCAAGGCTACTCTTATAACTATAATCGCCAGAATGTGAATGGAATAATATTCTGGCGATGCTCAAAAGAGAGGTCAACAAAATGTCGAGGCAATCTGAAAAGTAAAAATGGAAAGGTTTTAAGTGTGAGTGTTTTTCAATGTAGTTCCTGCATAGTCTATTTCATAGAATTTTCCTGTAACTTAAAAGTTCATGCTGATTTTGTCTTTATGTGTTTGACATTGTAACTACAATGGTTGATTGGATATTCTTTGTCAACTTTCAAATCATGTAATTCAAGTCAGATATGTTGGAATTTTTGTTCATGTGTGAAGCTATCAAGTACCGATACCTAATTGGTTACACAACTGTTTCATAATGAAAATCTTGATCTCTGATTCATTGGAGAACTGTTTACGCTTGTCTGAACCAAGACTAACTGACTACTCACTGCTAAGGATTAGAAATTACATTTACTCAAATCACATTCTGGTAAAAAAGATCATGACTACTATAAACTGCTTCCACTCTTCCACCACTTTGCTAACACTTTTCTACCATTTGACTCTCACTTTTGCTCTTACTTTAAACTGCACATACTATAAACAATCATTTTTATTATCGAGTTAACTTTACTAGAGATTAGTTTATGCTTAACAGTTGACATGGAAGTATCAACGACTAGCTATGGTAAGCCATGTGCTTACTATAAAGGATATGCATATATTGTAAAAAGAACTAATAAAAATGGAACTGTTATTTAGTGCTGTTCGAAACAACGATCTAAAAAGTGTCGAGGAATGATTAAGACAAAAGGCTCCAACATACTTATTTCAATCGATCATCATTGTAAATCTCAAAATAATACTCATTTAAATGGACAAAATACTCTAACCAAGGTAAAAAAGCAAGACCAAGAAAAAAATAGTGTGGCTCAAGATAGTGCTTTGTTTGTTAAAGAGCATTTATTATCTCCTGAAAAAGACATGTTAGGACAGTCGTTAACGTCTAAGAAACCTCTAACACTATCAAAGACAACACAAACTATGCTAAAGGTTGTTGCATTGCAAAATGAACAAAAAGGATTAGATAGTAATAGTGATGATGATTATATTGATGATAATTATATTGATGATGATAACCATGATGATGATGATGATTATGATGATAATGATGATGATGATGATGATGATGATGATAATGGTTTACACCCAAAAAAATCATTTGTTAAATTTGTTTACTGGAACAATCCCAGTAAGCTAATCCAGCGGCTTCAGTACTTGCATACCTGTAAACAGGCTGGTCATACTAAATATGAGGACGAACTTTTGGATATAGAAAATGAGCTTCGTGATGCTAAAATTATAGTGTAATGAATCCATGTAACCACTTAAACTATTTCTTAACAATACATGTAATATTTTCTACCACTTTGCTACCACTTTGCTACCACTTTTCTAGTTTGCTACCACTTTTCTACCACTTTGCTACTACTTTTCTACTACTTTTCTACCACTTTTCTAGTTTGCTACCACTTTTCTACCACTTTGCTACTACTTTTCTACTACTTTTCTACCACTTTTCTAGTTTGCTACCACTTTTCTACCACTTTGCTACCACTTTTCTACTACTTTTCTGCCACTTTTCTACCACTTTTCTACCACTTTGCTACCACTTTTCTACCACTATGTTACCAATTGTCTACCACTTTGCTACCACGTTTCTACCACTTTTCTATCACTTTAAACTGTACATATTAAATATAAAAGCCAACGCTAAATAATTCTATTACCACAACAGAGATAACCTTTGTAGTGTGCAAATCATACTAACAGGTTAGTTGCCACTATGGAACTTACTACAACTAACCGAGGTAAACAACGTGTACTCTATAAAGACTACTCTTATAACTATAGACGACAAAATGTAAAAGGAATAATATTTTGGCATGCTCAAAACATAGGTCAACAAAATGTCAAGCCGATATGAAAAGTAGAAATGGTGTGGTTTTAAGTGTGAGTGATCATCAATGTAGTGCTCCAGACAAAACACTAATGGTGTTGACAAAAAATCATCAGAATGCTAAAAAGTTAGTACAAGAGAAAGATGTTGCTACTCAAAATAGTGCATTGTTTATTGAGCAATGTTTAACCCCTGTTCTAAAAGTTATGTTGTATCCATCTTTCACGCCTCAAGAGTCATCAACATCACAGACTATGCAAGAAGTAGTGTTGTTGTTGTTGTTTTAAGGGGCTGAACTACAAAGTGATCTGCCCTTGATATGCAAGTGGATCGAAAAGGACTAGATAGTAATAGACAAAAGAGAGTTGTAGTTTGTATATAACTATTGTACAAGTACTTACATTAAATAAATAAAAATAGTGTATGGGTATTGTCTGTTTTTCTTAATTGCTATCCCTATATCCCACTATTAATGCAATTGTTAACCATCAACAGTCTCTGACTATGTTCGCAAAGAGAGTGACCTTAAACAATACACTCTAGTTATGGTTTGTGTACCGAGTACACAATAATACAGTGTGGTCAAGCCATGTTGAGGCAATAGTTATATCAGGTAAGGGATTCGAACCCTTGCTTTCTTGTACAGAAAATTTGAACTTAAGTCAAACACCATAACCACTCGGTCAACCTGACTGTTACTAATTTAATTATTTTTGTGGACTTGAGTGTTTATAAAACTTTTTCCAGTATACATTGACTAAACCACTTGTTTGTTTTGAAATATAAATTTTGTTTTGTTTGACCATAACATTGCAGTTATGAGTCTTGTGAACTGGGTGTTTAATATAGGGTTAAATGCATTTTAAAATAATTTTGAAAAGCTCTTAGGTATCGTGTCATGGGTTTTAGTAATGCATTACTGTTCGTTGACTAACATTTACCGTTACACAACATTATTTTGGTGAGCTCTACATGTTGTTGTTTGAGTCGTCAGTCTTTTGACTGGTTTGATGCAGATCGCCATGCCTCCCTGTCCCGAGCGAAACGTCTCATCTCTATATAGCTACCACACTCTACATTCAAGGCTATCTGTTTAACATATTATAACCTTGGATCTCCCCTACAAGCTCTTGGGTTCAATTCCTAGATTTAACACAAACTTTTAAAAGTGGTATGACAACTAAAACTAGTCTACTCAGTCTCGGGTGGTCCAAATAAGTAGAGAGGGTTTGATTCACACTTTAACCTCAGAGCACCATGTTCTTTTTTTTTAAATAATGATAGCCATTTGTTCAATTTCACATTTTACACATTGCAATTTGTCAATTTTCCATTTGCATTTTTTTAAATGACAGTTTGATGTTTTTCAATTTCATGATATGGAAACATGGATTTTTCCATTTTCATATTTACACATTTGTCAATTTCGCATTTGCATATATTTTCTTAAATGTCCGTTTAAGGTTTTTAAATTTTGTCTATATGGAAACATGGATTTTCCATTTTGCTGTTTACAATTTTTTTATATATTTATTTTGTGTATGTTGAAAAAAATCGACATTTCCAAAACAAGATTTTTTATTTTTCATTTTATGGTTTTGTAAATGATCTTAATGTAAGTGCTTGACCATGGATTTTCCATTTTGCTGTTAACAAATTTTTTATATATTTATTTTGTGTATGTTGAAAAACGATATTTCCAAAACAAGATTTTTTATTTTTCATTTTATGATTTTGTAAATGATCTTAATGTGAGTGCTTGACCATGGCAATAATACAGTCTATCTATGTGTTAGCTGAACCATAGAGTCTTATTACTACTGCAAGTAAGAATGTTTTACAAAATAACGACTATCTACCACTGCATTTGAAAACCAAACAATTAAAGTTCAATCGCAATCGGATGAATGGTATATGAACGCAAACGGAACTTTGTTGAATCGACTCGTACGCCGTAACTCATTTGTAGAAACTACTCGTGCACTACCTATTGTAAAATAGAAGTCTATTCCAAAATGGCCTTTGTTGAACCTGTGCGTCGCAAGTCTGGTCCACTAGTTACCAAGGCCTTTCAACATATTATTCAACACACTAAACGTCAACCTCAATTGCTACAAACTGACCAGGGGAAAGAATTTTTCAACAAGGATTTCTCCAGTTTTCTCAAATCTAAGGATATTCACCATTACACTACGTACAGCAACCTCAAAGCCAGTGTGGTCGAGCGGTTCAACCGAACATTGAAAACCCATATGTGGAAAGCATTTACCGCTCAGGGCAGTTATCGCTGGTTGGACATGTTACCTGAGCTAGTATCGCGTTACAATGACACCAACCATAGAACGATTGGGACCAAGCCACGTCTCGTGACTAAAAATATTCAGCGATTGGATAAACTGTTTAACCCCATAAAAACAGCCGATCCTAAACGTCACCGACTGAACATTGGGGATTTTGTTCGTGTGAGCAAATTTAAGTCTGCCTTCAATAAGGGCTACACGCCTCCGTGGGGGACTGAACTATTTCGAATTCGTCGAGTCAACTTGGACACTCCAGTCACCTATTTACTCGAGGACCTCAACCATCAACCCATAAAAGGTAGATTTTATCTCCATGAACTTCAGAAAACATCATTTCCTAAGCATTATCTTGTGGAAAAAGTGTTGAAACAAAAAGGAAATAAACTCTACGTCAAATGGTTAGGGTTTAACTCTACGTTTAATTCCTGGATCAATAAATTACATGTTGTGTGAACCTGTGTACTTTTTATTTATTCACACATGTTGTACACCACCTATAGCTCTATGTGTACAGCGCTCCGCGCTTCGTGCATGTTCATACATGTTTGTCTTTCCCTTTCCTCCTGTGTTCTCTCATACATTACCCCTCCCCTCTCCCTCCCTTCACCTCCCACCACTGCTGTTTTCAGCTCTTGCCTATCTATTGGTTGTGACATCATTCCCACAAGTTGCATCATACTTTTTACTGATTCAGCGATTCCCACGCTTTGAACAATCTCTTATCGTGCACGTGGACAGCTAACGTCCAAGGTGAACACCTGTGCCGGATCAAATTTCACATGAACTTGCATTTTGTCACGTACGAAGCAAAACAGGATGTAACTTGTTAACAGTTATCGCGCACGTGGACAGATAACGTCCCAGGTGAACACCTGTGCCAGATCAAATTTCACCTGAACTTGCATTTTGTCACGTACGAAGCAAGACAGGATGTCACTGGTTTAGCGTACATGCCATCTCACACGTGTGTGCATGCATTTCACACTCCCCTGCCACCACGATGGTCAGATTATTTCACCTTCAAGCGTCTTGGTCATTTTTTCCATTGCACCTGTTGTCAAGTCAGATCGGAGCCTTCCAATAAGCTCAAATGACCTTCACCTCCTGCTCGTTTGTTTTCGGTACTCGCTTCGACCAACATAGAACCAAGTTCTCATCACCGTTTACACGTTAAAGGTAAAATATCAGGAAAAACGCACGCTCGCTCTGTCATACACCGATCCGCCGAAATAGCGATTGTTCTATTAAGCATGGTCCTTGTGGTTAGCGACAGGTTCGTTGAAACACACACATACCCAGCCGTATCGTCTCTCTCAACCACCACGCTTCATGAACATTATAAACAGGTAAAGAAAAAGAAAACGTTTTTTCAACATGTATGGCGTTAGGCCCTTTGTGAATTATTTTTTGGAAAAAAATATCTACCACATTTGAAAGGGGGCGTTAGCCCGAGTCCTAGGACACCTCGTACACGTCTCTAGCGTTATTGGTTCGTGAGATATCGGCAAAAATCACAAAAAACACGTGTTTATCCCAAAATCGAGTTTCCCAAATTTTTTAAAATTACAACGAGTCGTCAATAGCAAAGAGGACGTCACCCCGAGTCCTTGGACCCCTCGTTCATGTCTCTAGCATGATTGGTTCGCGAGATATAGCAAAAAGTCTAAAATCACGTTTTTACCCCAAAATATTCTGTTTCCATCATTCTCAAAAACTTTAACCTATTACCAAAATACACAGGGTTTCGAGACAAGCCATTTGACACGTCATAGGACCAAATCCGACCATGCATTCGTGAAATATCGGAAAAAGTCTAAAATCACGGTTTTACCCCCAAAAAGCCTGTTTCCCTCATTCTCAAAACTTTAACCTATTACTAACATGTATAGGGCTTCGAGACAATCGATTTGACACGTCACACGTCCAAATCCGACCTTGCGTTTGAGAGATATCGACAAACTTCGTAGGAAAGTAGGCGACTATCTGGCTCTCTCCTCACCACCAAAACCTCTTCTTATCAATCATTTTTTTCAAAGAGCTCGCCCTCTCACAAAAATCCCAAGTGCGCATGCGTAAAAAACAAAAACAAAAATGTCCATCCTTAGCGGCAGCCAGAAAAACGCATGCGCGATATGAGCAACAACATTTAAGTTCATTTTAGCAGCGCACCTTATACATGTCGTATTTGAAAAGAGACTTTCACTAAAAATTACAATTTCACCCCCTAGTAGGGGTAGGTTTTATTTAGGGGTTGAAATGAGTGGTCCATAGCAAAGCCCCCGTCAGCCCGAGTCCAACGACACCTCATTCGTGAATCTCCGACCAAGGGTTCGGGAGTTATCGGCTCGCATTTGGAGTAGTGGTGGGATGGGGGGGGGGGGGCAGAATCGGCATTACTCCCCTACTTATATACCACGGCCATATTTGAAACTGACGTCAATGCTACCTATGACATCACAATCAAACTGCTGAGATGTATGTTGGATATCTCAATTGGTATTATTGGAAACTGTTTGAAATTTGTTATACAATGAGATACTGTAATACTATTTCAGGTTACATTCAGGAGCCCATATACTCCAGTGTTGCTTATATGATTCTACGCCTGCTGATAGGTTCAATTCTTAAATGCATTTAACATTTATACTTCTCATTGGATTGGAAGCTAATTTCATATACGCATTATGTAGTGAAACAGATATGAATATACGTATTCTATGGAACCACCGGGGCTGCCAACTCTTGATAAATGCTCTCATCAATGCAAGAACCTGTGCAGGTCAACAGTTTCAAACTTGGCACACTATAGTACATACAATTGTAGATACGTTTTGAGTAACCGATGTACCACAGAGCTGCCAGCATGGTTCTACGCGTGCTGATACCTTCGATGTTTAACTGCATGTACCTTCTATACTAACAAATAGATTTCTTCCAAAAGTGGTACATAATTATATAGACCTTAAAATTTCAGTATAATTTTAAGTATCAAATACATGGCATTGTAGCCAACATAATTTTACGTGTGCTGATAGATTTAATTTTAACAGCATGTAACGTTCATACTATCAATTGGATTTCATCCAACTTGTGTGTGTTGATTGTGTACCTTAGGAGAAGGAACAAAATATACACTGCCGGAAAGAAATAATAGGTCACCCTTTTAGAGGTTACCAATTCACTCAAGATTTATTGTGGTAACAGTGCATATGGAGTGCATGATCAAATATACAAATATACAAATAAATAGGTCCATGCTGAGACACCCATATTAGTACGAGGTGTAGCCTCCACGGGCGGCAATGCAGGCATTGACTCTTGCACCCAGTCGATCATACAGATGGCAAATACTGTCTTGGGATATGTTATTCCACGCCTGCTTGACCTGTTCACACAGTTCTGTAAGAGTTGAGGGTGGACGAGTCGATCGAATCACTTGTCGGCCCATCATGTCCCACACGTACTCGATTGGCGACAAGTCCGGCGATCGTGCTGGCCAGGTAAGTTGCTGCACGTCTTTCAGTGCACGTTGAGTTGCACGGGCAGTGTATGGGCGAGCATTATCCTGTTGGAACTACACATACCCTTCCTGTAGTAAGAATGGCAAAATAACGGGTCTAACAACATCCTGCACGTACCGAGCGCCGTTAGCGTTCCCTCCACAAACACCAAAGGTGAACGAGAGTTGTAGCTTATCGAACCCCAGACTATAAGGCCTGGGGTGGGGCCGGTGTGTCTTGTGCGAATGCACTCTACGAGACAGCGCTCACCAGGTCTACGTCGAACGCGCCAACAACCATCACTTGCGTGGAGGCAGAATCGGCTTTCATCACTGAAGACAACGGCGCGCCATTCCATCTTCCAAGTGATCCTTTGACGGCACCAGTCGAGCAGTGCACGTTGATGCTGTGGTGTGAGCGGAAGACGGGCTAGAGTTGTCCGTGCCCGTAGTCCCACTGCTAGTAACTGGTTCGCAACAGTTCGTGTTGACACTTCTGGGCTCACAAACCCTCGTATCTGTGCTGTGGTAGTTGTACGATCTGCCACTGCTGACCTTACAATACGAGGATCCTGGTGGACGTCTGTGCTGCATGGACGTCCATAACCTCGTCTACGGGTGTGAGAATGTTCACGTGACCACTGATACCAGCATCGTTGCACAACGGACACAGCACGTCCATCTTCTGTGGCAATTCTCCGAAAGGACCATCCTGCCACTCGGAAGGCCACAATTTGACGCCTTTCAAACTCGCTCATTTCGCTGCAGGAAACAAGAGTGCGTCTCCGTGGCATTGCACCTGCTTGCTTCACACGTTTGCACCACAATGAGCTGTATGGCTGAGAGCTTTCCCTATTAAATGGTAGACATAGATGGCGCTCTTGCAGCTATGCCACTACGCTATCTGTTGGTGGACGACGTTGAAACACTTATCAGTACATCTTCTATCCCCCAGGTGGCATCTGTCGTCATCGGATCAAAATCAACGTCGTCTTTTCAGGTGACCTATTTTTTCCGTCAGTGTATTTAGAGTAGCCAGGGCTGTCAACTGTTGACAAATACCCTCTATATGTACTTAGCAAACTGTATGTCCAAGATGTTTTAGACATATTTAGAGTAAATCGTCTATGTTAGTACAATCACATAATACTATACTTGCGCATAGGATCAACGTTCAACAGCATGTATCTTCCACACTAACAAATTAATTTTAACTGAATTTCGTATGTGTAATATGCGTCTTAAGAGACATAACACAGCTTATTTTTGGAATAACCAGGGCTGTCAACTGTTGATAAATTCTCTCCATAATTGTGAACCCTAGTCCAAATGCGATCAAGCAAACATTTCAAAATTTGCTACGTGTGTATATATAATTTCGAGGGCACATTTCGAGCATCCCATACGTGACAGTGTTTCCAACATAATTTTACACGTGCTTTTAGGTTCAATGTTTAACTGCATCTAACATCCATAACATTTTATCAAATTTAATGTATTGTGTGTATGCCGTAAGGGTTATATTTGTGTGCATTTTCAGGGACAACTGGCCTACCAACTACCAAATAACTATCTCTGAACATATGAGCCTCAGACTCTCCATAACTCAGAATCCATCGAAGGAAACTCTTTCGAACAAACTGTACTGCTGTAGTAGGCTACAGTATTCCAGGTGTATTTCGAACAAATAGTACATGACAGTAATACTAATTTAATTTCGTCAATATTCTAGATGGGTCTACATAGTGTAACCTTTATGCAACATTGAAGGGTACAATAGATCAATCATTGGTATGTATCAAAAATTTTAAGAAAAGAAGGCTCTTTTGTTTGTCATGGAACTACTTGTTTTTATAACTTATTGCAGTCAAAGGCCCGTCTTCTTTCATTAACGGAATCTGCCAGGGGTAGAGTTGATATACACACGTTGAACTACCTTCAAGAGATAAAGATTTTTATTGGTCCATAGATGTATGTTGACACATTTGTTTCCCATCCTGACATAGCCTCATTTACCCTCCGTCTTTAGCAACAGCAATTAATGAATTGACATAAGGACTTGATGGTTCTATAATGCCATCTGCTAAATTGTGTTCTATTTGTTCCTGTACAGCTGCTTTAAATTGTTGTTGATTTGAGTAGCGATGTCCTACGTTCAATGACAGTTGGTCCTGCTAATTCTGTTTTTCAAATACCTCCTTCTTACACTATAGAATTTCAAGTAACTGTTAAGTCTGACCTTTACTCAACTGACACAACTCGACAATCTTACGTAAGAAATCTACCAACAAAATACGACGAATTTAGTTCAAAAACAGTAGTTACATGTTCTCCACTTTCTTTCCCAAGACTCAAAGGCAACACTCCATTATTAACAACACAAATACGCTGGGATTCAGCTTATAACTCACACACCCCATTCAACTTAATTAAGATATTTCCTTGGATCTACGTAAATTTCACGCAAGCCCCACTGTAATATAACTGGGCAGAATGTCTTGACATCCAATCAGTTCCTAAAATCATATCATAAACTAAATGTAGAACTAATAAACAGACCTGTGTTCCATTTAAATTATAACTTCTTATTTGTACAGCAACCTGTTTTGTAATAATTTGAGACTTCTCACCAATAGCAGTAATAATAAATGTAGATTTAATTTAATTTAATTAATTTAATTGGAATCTCCTCTATCGTAATAATAAGTGTATTCATCCTCAAACAGAATTATAAACTAAGAAAGGATCTCTGACATCCACTATCCAGTAGAGTAGCGATGCGATCCCTCCACACATGTTAATTCACAACTCAATTTAATGTATCAATGACTGGCTCTACGTTGTTCATAATTAAATCAAATATCAAATCGGTGATAGGTTGAAGATTTGACCTGGCATCATAGTCTGGTTCTAGTTTAAATTCCTATTTTAAATACTACGTTCATTTTGTGTTTCCGTATTGTTCTCTCTGTTTTGATTGATATCTGCTCTCCTTTCATCTATAGTATTATTCGGATGATATTTTCTACTGGTGTCCCCATTATTATAACTGTTATTATTACTCTGATGGTCGTTATTATTTCTCTGATTTTGATAGTGGTTGGTTAACTGGTACGGGGTTTGGTTAAATCCCCCCCCCCCTCCTGGTTGGAGTAGTTATGATTGAATTGGTCATGTGATGGGTGACCTGCATACTTTCTTGACTGAATTTCATTCATACTGCTTAGTGAGTCGAAACGTTGTAAGGTTTCTAACTCAGTAATACACGTAATTGTTCGTTTGCATGTCGTTTCCTTTATGCGGTATGGGAAAAGTCTCAATAACATCCTGGAAGCATCACTGTCCTCTGCAATCCTATCTAAGTGTTTGCAGATTAACACGTGACATAGGCAATAATCTGTCATGCTAGTACCACTCTTGCTATCAAATTGACGAGACATGACTATTTATCGTTGCTGGCTTTGCATTTGTCAATTCCAAAATTTGTCGCAAAAATTGGTCTTTAAAGTTTCTAAGTTGTAAAGACCACTTTTGTATGCCAAGAACCAACTACTAGATTCTTCTACAAAAGCCTGATCTATTAAATCTAAAACCTGATTCCAATATACTGTACATACTATTTCCTCCTTGAGTTTGTCATGAGACCTGCTCTCAATTACCTCTAAGAACTTCAACGGGCATCCTTGTTTGTTGTTAAATATAGATAACTCCCGTTATCAGTAATACGTCCTCCTAGGTAGATTATTTTGCTCCGATTTCTCTGATGACTCCAAAAGTATCCCTAGTTACATCTCATTTGTTATTTTGGATATTACATGCTCTATACGTATGGAACGTATGAAACTGTTGGCCTGCATACTCTCTAATATATATTGAGATAAGAATAAAAATTAAAGGGATTATTAATTAACAGCTGGCAGCCCTGGTGACTCTACAGAATACGTATTGTCATATCTGTTACGGTACACAAAGCATGTACGAAATGTGGTTGAAACCCAATGGATAGTATGGACGTTATATGCTTTTTAAATTAAACCTATCACCAGGCGTAGAATCATGTTGGCAATACTGTCATGCATGGTATCCCGAAATGTAATCGTAAATAGGAGTATTATTGATGTGTAACATCTTTCCGCTCGGTTGCTGGATAGTTTTGTGGGAGTGATTTTGAAAATTGGGGACGGAAGTGGATCGGAACGATCGACCTGGCAGTGGTGGATCAAACGGAAGTATGCACTGCCCGCTCGATCGATCAAACGGAAGTGTACTAGCTGGCAGTGGTGGACAACGGAAGTATGCACTGCCCGCTCGATCGATCGAATGGAAGTGTGCCCTAGCTGGCAGTGGTGGATCGAATGGAAGTATAAGACGCACTGCCAACTCGATCGATCGATCCAGCTGGCACTGGTAAGAGACACAATCAGCGCGCGGTGTCGAAAGTTGATACCATGACGCACTCTCGGCCATGTGGAATGTATATGACATACTGAACGGAAAACGCTCATGCGAACTCTGGTGCCAAGTGATTTAAACAAATGACATGGTACATGTTCGAAGTCTTCGTATCAGTATTTAAATGGTAAAATGCCTTAATATCAAACATGGTAAGTAGTCGGCATTGCATTGGCATAAGGCATTTTAAACTCAATGTCACTCAGGAACATTATCGAAACAAGCAAAATATAAATGAAACTTAATTCCGTAATGCAGTGTTATTGAAACGTGGAAATAAGTCCCCATCTTGTGCACAATATTTGCGTAGTCGAAATAGCCGTGGGGTTATTGTTTATGACTGTGGATCTAGAGATCTTGGGTTCGAGTCCTGGGCGGGGTAGATATTTTTGCTACCAGATTATCATTTTAAACGATATTTATCATATCAATATGACTCATTTTAACAGAATCCATATGAAATTACGTGTTGGTCTGTAATCAAGAGGACCTGTTTATAAGGAATTTAAGGTTATGAGCGGTGTCGCGTCTATTAATCTAGTTGATCCATATCGTATTCTTTATTTAGGCTAGTGCTGGTGGACGCTACAAATCATCTAATAAAATGAGTTCCGTATTATAATCTACAATATCTGTAAAACACTCCCTTTTACAATAGATTAATATTTGTGCCAATAATACTATAAAATACTGGTGTATCAACAATTTCACGTGAGGTTTCTTCTATGTCAGATGTTACACATCATATGCGACTACTGTAAGGCTCGTATTTTTTTTATCTATTAGTGTACGCAATCTGGAACAGTTTCCAATAATACCTTCTGAGATATCCAACATGCAGCTCAAATTTCAATTGTGATTATATTAGCAGTTAATAGCATTGACGTTATTTTCAAATATGGCCGTGAAATATCCAAGTATAGGTCTTTACTCAAACCTAATTTGGTATTGATAGCTGCAGCCATTTAAGAGGGGGTGGGGAGGAGGACACACACTCACACAGACAAAAATACATTCAGACACACATCTTCCCGGGAGATCTCATAAAACTACGCAGTCATCAATTTTGGAAAATGTGAAAAGTAGGCTAAATGCATTGCATTTGGCAGCCCAACAGTGGATCTGAAAGTGAAGTCCCTACCAAAATCTTTACATTTGACCCTACAATTCGAAGAACGTAAGAATGAAGTATATTTGTGCAAGTTAGTTTAGGGTCTTTTATCAAATACGGAGGAGAAGAGGAAACAAATGAAATTGCATAGTGGTCATGTGATCAGCAAAGCGATTCCTGGAGTGAGGTTGATAATCTAGGAATTAGGACAAAGAATAATCAGACAGGTGCACAACCCCACTACCATGGCACCGAAAAAAGAACGAGTTGTTCCCTGAAGAACTAAATCGCCTATTTTCATATATCTTAATGGTCTCACTTAGGACTCGAGAAAAGAAAACGAGATTTAAAAAAGGCACAGCCGCCATTTTAAAGTTCTAATAAAATTCCATTAAATTAGACGTTAGTATATTAAGGCTTGTATGAATATTTACCTTGCCATGCTTCACAGCGCTTGGATGAAAAGTCTCGAGAAAATCCATTTAAATATTTAAATTTCGCGTCGCAGCCATGTTGGTTTTGTGCTCACCAGGGTATTGAATGATTCATAGGTGAACTTATGTTAAGAGCCTCTATCAACATACAAAATTCCAGTTTGATTGCTGTTATTCCTAGATATTGAGAGCCGTCTAAATATTTTGGATGGTCTCCAAGCTGGATTGTTATATATGTAGGCCATAGAGTTATGTACCAGTAGATGAAAATTATTGCGTAGGTTCATTATTCAAACTTCCACTTCGGTCGCATGATTAGGACACAAGAAATAGTAACTTAATATTATAATTTCACACAGCCGCTATCTTGAGGTTATAAAAACAATTGAACTAAATTAGATGTCAGTGCATTACAATGCCTATTAACATTTGCTGAACCAAGTTCCACTGCGCTCGGCTGGTTAAATCGCAAGAAAAAAATATTTTAATACTTCAACTTCCCTTGGACGCCATGTTCGTTTTGTACTTGACAAGTTTACAAGGATGATCTTCTAGTAGTACTTTTTATTACCGTAGAAAATGTCAGCGTGATATACCTATCTGTTACTGTTGCGGGGACAAAGAATGCAAGTGAAATATTTTGCGCGGCCGCCATGTTGGTATGGTGAAACATCTTGAAATTTGAAAGGCACGGTCGAGATTGGACTAGGTGGCAGTATGTACTTTCCGAGTTTGATTGAAGTCGCTACTGCCATTTAAATTTCATTAGGGAAGGGGAACACTCACACAGAAATACACACACAAACACCTAACACACACACGGTTAAAAGGTGATCTCATAAGCCTATTTGTTTCATAAACGAAAATAGGCTAAAATCAGGCAAAATCTACACTATGGATAAATTCGAATATCCTATCTGCGGTCTTGCTACAGCTCCCTATCTCGGTCATGGTGAATGTTGCCGTGGGGTTCAACTTGAGAAGAACTACACCAACTGTTACCATAATTGTGTCAAATGAGTGTTCTGTCACCACTGGCACACCACAACTGGCTTTTGCTGGCACGCGATCCGTGAAGAAGAGGGAGATGAACGTTGTAAGACTTTTATTCCAATTGTCGTCGTGCTATAAAGAATTGTAACGGCCTGATCTTGCATTCCGCTCTGTAATAAGCAGCCCTTCCTGAATCCCCTTTGCCAAGAAGCATAGCAATGAATGGGAGGAGTATTGGCTTCTTCCCAAATGATGCTATTGAGTGTAGAAACCACATTCCCCCTACCATTATAATCGGATGTTGCCCAAATGTAGCCTACTGCTACTGCGACCACTTGACAGACATTTTTAAATACGTTCAAACGAAGTTTCAATTTAATAACTCCTCAATAATAATGCTTGTTGTTTGTTTTTAATTGGGAGCTTGAACATCGTGGTCATTTCAGCCCCGTGTACTTGGATGTGTGTAGAATCTGCCAGATAACCTTCCTAATTGTAGTGTCTGTAGTATTGTTTGCATTTGAAGCTAGGATTGGAAGGAGTTGGCCGTGGCCTTATGGTAGGAATCATCCCGGCATTTGCCTGGAATAGAAATGGAGAAACCACGGAACTCTTCTGGGATGAATATGGTTTGGAATCGAACCCATCTTTTCGTAGTTTTGCCTCACGAGCGTGAGTTAGCCCTGTTCTCACCCTCAGACCAGAATTAAATTACTTGACATAGTCGAGAATCAATTCCGGACCGCAGGGATGATAGTCAAGTATGCTAGCCACTGTATCACGAGGTGGCCTGCAATGAATAATGTTTATAATACGTTGTTGTAGTTGTTTCATTTAAGAGCTGACGTATTGTGGCCATTTATACCCCGTGTACTTGGGTGCGTGTAAAATTCTTCTGATAACCTGTGTTCCAGTGGGTCTGTGTTGGTGTCTGTCAATACAGGTAGCAACGGCTATGACTAACTCCTCTAACGCAATGGTCACTCGATTAGGAATGTCATATGAGTGGGGGCGAGGAGTTAAATCTATTTTTTACATATTCATTGTTTCAGTTCTTGTGATCCTTTAAACCCATGACAGATGTTTACGCTCTGCGAGGTGGCTCATAAGTTGAAAGTTACTGTTGGTACACTCAATTACTCACCCTCTCACAGGATATACAAATGTAAGTTATTTATAAAAATGAAGATAAAGCCAAAGTGTTTGCAATTGAAATTCAGGTGCAGTAGCGTACAGCACCTCATTTCAAGTCCCGGATAAACTTTCCATCACTTAAATTTTCATTAAGTAAATATCAAATTAAAATTTAAAAAATACACACGTTTCTTCATCGTATGTTTTAAGCATAGTGAAGATCATTTTAATTGGAGTCATATAGGTGATCTACTTTCGAATTTAGAACTTGTGTTTGTACTGTAACCTAGCAGAGAAACAAGATCTCTCCTAATGTACGTGATCTGTGACTGTGATTTATTAAAGTTTGTCTTATAATCTTGTGTCTCTTTACGAGTCAGTATTCCAGGACTATTATCCCAATCTTCCAAAGTTCATCGTCCAGGGCTGGAAGTAGAATCTTCAACCTTAGAATCATGAGCTGAACACCCTACCACTCATCCACCAGCAAAATATAATATCACAGATAATAAAGCTAGATCCACACACACAATACGTCTACGAGTAAGAGAACCACACAGGCCCTAGACCGGAATTTTCAATTTTTTGAGACTTGTCCACACTAGACTTAATTGTCGCATTTCATGTACGACGATCTGGTACCTTTCAAATAGGATATTGTTATTATCCTAATAATAATTATTATTATTGGTTGAAGACGCCTCCGTGGCTTAGGCGGTAGCACGCTGGCCTCTCACCGCAGGGGTCCGTGGTTCAAATCCCGGTCACTCCATGTGAGATTTGTGCTGGCCAAACCGGAGGCAGACAGGTTCTTCTCCGAGTACTCCGGTTTTCCCCGTCAATATTTCAGCAACATTCTCCACTTTCATTTAATTTCATATGTCATTCATTTAATCATTGCCCCAGAGGAGTGCGACAGGCGGCACAGTTCATATCCTCACCGCTAGATGGGGGCTTCATTCATTCCATTCCTGACCCGGTCGGTCGACTGGAAACAGACTGTGGATTTTCATTATTGGTTTAAAGCCCAATAAGGAACACTTATGACTAATTCTTCTTCCATACTCTCTTTCGTTCCCAATATCTCTTGAGCCCGGCTGATATATTTCTCTCTCCTCCTGTGAGAGGGGTTTCCGAGCCTTAGCCACTTTGGGTGGTTGGGGACAAAAGTTAACCATATCACAATATTTGGAACAATCTTGGACATGAAGGGTAGAAAATCCCAGAGGAATCCAAGTCTCTTTGTCTCCTTGTCCAAGTCTTGAGCCACAGGAATCCAGTCTTATCACTTTTAACCAAAGAGAATATACTCTTGGTAAGCCTGCTGATGTCCATTCCTATAAGGGGCCCGTCGAACTTCAGTCGCCTACGTCGCATGCTGATATTGGTCGTTTCCAACTTTCGATACAGTTGGGAGTTTGGTTCCAGTCTGTAGGTACGGTACTGAACCCAAATTCAGCCCAGTTTCAGCCATTGACTGAGTCAAGGATCGAACCGACTTGCAAACCTATTGATTTAAGAAGTGGAAATTGGAAATAGAAATTTATTTTATTCACAGATATGTTGTGGGAAGTGAATGAAAGTATTTGGAAAAGGTTTTGGAAAATTTTGGATTATTTGGAAATATATAAATTAGGGAATATTTCAGTGAATGATCATTTAGCCAAGGGAGAGTCAGATCATTCGATGCTGGAATATGTCCGAGGCTTCAAGTTAGCACGCTCAAGACCGGCTTTGGTTAGTTGAGTTGGCAACAACAAGATTATGCACACGACCCTTTGATAAGAGGCTAGAACTGGGAGGTTTTTGATGATAAACCAACAGCCAATCAGAATGGATCAGATTATTTTTGTGGGAATTGCTATTATATCAAATTTGCTTTTATAAAGCGAGATTAGCCTTTCCTCAGATCCAGAAGAGTAAACGAAATTAATTTGGAAGAACAGAATTATATATTTATGGATAGGAGAGGAGTTATTAGCAAAATTCTGTATAAAAGGACTCGACGCGAGGCTAGAACCCAGTCGAGATTGCCACGCGCGCGCTTGCAAGAAGGGGATAATTCATTCCTACTGATATTCTTGAAGTGACCAGACCTGTTTGTCAAAGCGTCACGAGTGAGCGCAATAGTAATTGAAAGTGCGGCCAGGAGATTCTACTGGATTGCCAGGAGACGGTGAGATTGCCGAGGAAGATATGGAGATCCCGGTGAAACAGCAAAAGTATTAATTGACCATTGAAAGAAGCAACTTTGAAACATAACGCATCGAAAGAAGACTTCGCGTATACAAGTTATATACAACAATAGAACGAGCAGCTTTACCATTAACAAGCTACAACATTACTTCAGAATATATCCTGAGACTTATTCACCATGATGACAGACTCGTCAGAGGGGATATTTGCATTCTACGATTATTGAGAAGATTACAATGGACTACTGAATCATGGAAGGAGGTTAATCTACATTATGGAACAGGGAATTCAGAGTTGCTCTAGAAGACCATGGTTCGATGTCACCGCTACTGCACAACCAACTTGCAGTGTTCTGAATACACCGTTAATGCTACTCAAATGTCCACTACAAACATGAAGAGATATCAACCAAGGACGCTCAAAGCTACTTTGATGACGAGATGCCACATGAAGAAGAGGGATGGAATGTTTCATCATTGCGGGTTCCAGTGTCTAGACCTCAAGTCGAGAAGATACAAGAGTCAGACTGCGGGGAGACGGGAGAACAGGTGTTCGCGAGTCAAGCAGAGGGGAAGCGATCAGCTGAGTGCCACGCTCCAAGCAGCAACTCGATCCAGACGGACGACCAGCGCATGCCAGCCCGAGGGAGAAACATCGAACCTATCTGATGAGGTATTTCAGAGGCAGATCGACGGAAAGGTACAGAATTGACTGTTCCACTATCTCAGTAGTTCGTCGTAGTATTTGCATGTATTTCAATCCATATTTTAGTAGATTTTCTTTCGCATAACTCATGCTATTATATTGTCTATTTTAGAGATTTATTTGTAAATTTTAATACACATCAACGTGTGACGTTTTAGACGTAATTTTTATTAGCATTTGGATTTAGATTAGTTTTAGTATTTCTTTAGGATCGTTTTGATATACTCACTTTTAGCGAACACTTTTCTATGAAAGAAAATGCTTCGATCGATACACTTGCGTGATAAGCAATTTAATTGCATCTATATTGCTAGAATACATCGTTATTCTAATAAGGCACTACTGTAAAATGCTATAGCATTGTTAATAAAAATTTTAATATGTCAGAATTTAATTGCAACATTTTAAATATTATAAAAAATAATACTGTACAAGAAAAATTCCAATTAAGGATTGTCAACATTATATGACGTTAATTAAGGTCATAAACAAATGATATAACAGTAATATATGGGAGACAGGATCACATTGTTGACAATGGAAGTCAAGTGATGCCTATAATTAGCAACAATTATTTTGCAATAATTAGCTATAACGAAACTATAGACCAGGAGACTTGCAGATCTACCTGAAGTCTAATATGTATTGAAACAAGGTTAAATATGAATAATTGATTCATAAATGTTTACCAGAAGTGGAAGGACGAATATTATTGTTATTATTTTGGTAAAGACGAGCGGTCTACTGTATTCGAAGTTAACATTCTATTGTAATGTGGAAATACAAGATGTTGAAAAGGTTTATAAACAAACGTATTAATGAAATTTACGTGCAATATTATACAAGGTGTACAGTTGTGAACAAGAATATTATTGATGTTTAAGAGCACGAGGATATTTAACGTAGAGATGAGGAGGTTAGGAGTGCATCATGAACCGTATTACACCGTTAGTGTTTACGTAGTAAGATCACCGATTCTTCTACACGTTTGTAGCAAGATGGGGTTTTGCATTTAAGGAATGCCGGGCAGTATTAATGTAATGAATATCGTTGAGAGGAAAGGAATGATGTGTGTCTTGTTGAAAGCGTAGTTGAGGCTAACATAAGATGTTGTTCACGTATATGAAAAGAAAATGAGTATTGCCGTTGGAGCATAGTATTACTACAGTGCGTTGAATAAGTGAGTGACATTAGGAGTGTATTTGTGTGTTCTTCACGTCAGTCAGCGTTATTATCAAATCCACGACGTCTATCATGTAACTGAGTAGTTCCGTCTCGATCTTTGAAACTATAATTATTATTATTATTCATTACTATGTCAATCTAGAACTATAATTAACTTAACTGTTTGTTATAAATAGTTCAACTGAATAAGACAGAAACTTAAGTGATACTAGAATTTCATTATTTGTGAACCAGTGTTGGAAAGTATTGTTTGTAAGACAGGAGCGCTTATAGATTTTTACAGATCACGTCTGATCAAGTACAGATTCTTGAATACCGTGCTGGACATAGTTATTTCATTTATGTAAATATTTTATTATTCTTATAGTTGTTATTTTCCTTATTTTATATTCACGTGTGTAACAGATAGATGTATATAGTAGGGCCATGTAATGTAAATACTATTTCTTTGACGTACAACTGATGTCAGATCAAGCTGCATTTTGTGATCGAGTCACAGGGTGACTGTTAAGTTTATCCATTCGATATTTATTTTGGATTGTAACTTTTTGCAACGCAATTCTTATTGAAACTGCATTTTGATGGGTAGAAAGTTTATCTACCAGCTTAAATGTTTTTAATTTCATTTTTAATTAATTTATTGGTGATAGGGAACGTTACTTATTTGTAAATTTTTAGTGAATAAATCACAGGCCATAGTTCTGGTCTGTCTGCTTATTTTTTATAGAAACTGATCATCTTTTCATTTCGCAATTGACGTGCGATAATACTGCTCGTTAGTTACTAGTATTCACGTTGTCTCAACTTCACCGTTCACGCTCGAGATCCGAGATTCTCGTACTACCATTTTTGTTATGGAATTTGATTTGCTAGTAAATGTGTAACTGATTTGTAGTGTTATTGCATGACTACGTGCGTCAAGGGTTTCCTAGTCATTCGCCCAGTAGGGAAGTGTTGATGTATCTGGCTGGGTATCGACGTCCTTACAATCCTTTTCCATCTCAACGGATATGGGTGGTGGCTAATGCGAGATTCGGGCGCAGTACCATAAAGGAACAATATCGGCCAATGATTTTTCCCGAGGTAACGTCTTTCGACTTTCTCCAGATCATCCATGGTGCCTGTATTGTTCATCAGGAGGGTCCCTGCGGCGTACAAGAACTGTGGCCTAACAACAATTTTGTAATGACAGATCTTGGCATTCTTCGAAATGCACGTCTTCTTGTTGTAGCGATTGAGATAGAGAGATAGGCCGCGTTGTATCTGTCGTCTCTACCATTGGAGTGGACCCATTCACCAAGATAACTACAGGGTTTGACTCTACTAATCGTTTCATCGATGGTCGACAAAGGAGCTTTTCCGGGGTGCCGATTCTAGAAGTAGTTGGTCTTGTCATACGATATCTGTTACCCTGACATCACCGCCATCTCGTGCAGGGCTCGGACAACAATGACAGCATCCTTAGAGTGTTGATTAGGATCACGATGTCATCTGAGAAATCAGGGCTCCTGATTTTGATCTTTTGGTCCCGCCTCCAATGGTGACCGGTTTGATTCCGAGAATCATCAACAAACATTCTCAAGTTCTGATAACCTTATCAAGAACACGTTAAAATAGAATGGGCGTGAGGCCATCTCACCCGCCACACTCCGGTTTTCATCTTCAAACTCCGAGACAGTTCTCCTCTGAACTTTACATTGGAGGGTGTCAGTCAGAGTCTGTATAATGATGGTGCGTGTGTTGTAATCCACACCATGTTCTCGAGGTACAGAGTAGAATGTCTGGCCGTGCTCAAATTATGAGCTTTCTTAAATTCGAACAAAACCACACCGATGTTCGCAATCCTCACATGTCTTAGAGAGAGCTTTTCAGGTTGAAGATCTGCTCAATTCAGAAGTGTCTTTGCCGAAAACCTCTTTGATATTCACCAATAGTTTCATTACCTTGACGCTCCAAATTGTCCAGTAAAATCCTGCAGAGCACTTTGTTTGAGGTAGAGAGTTGGTAGGCAGAGATATACCTTGGTAGTTATTGACATCCCTGCGGTCACCTTTCTTATGAGATTGGTGTATGAGAGCTGACTTCCAGTCATCAGGGATCCTTTCAGTCTCCCAGCAATCGACCAGGATTTGGTGTATGGCCTCTGTGATCGGATTTCTACCTGATTTCAGAGCGTCCACAATGATGCCATCCTCCACGGGTGCCTTTTATTTCTCGAAGCATTTTACGCTATTAGTAACTTGCTGCTGACTTGATAGCCACCATGGAGTGGTCTTTACGAAATAATGAATTATTTTATTCAAGACGTTGCCCACTGAGCACTTTCGGTTGTTTGTTGCTGGTTCTTTAGAGGCTTTGCGACATCGTGGCCTTCATTATGAACCAACGTGCTGGACATGCACTAGGTGAGGTAGGAATTGAATCCTCACATTGTGATTTGTCCTCAGGAGGCAGAGTTTAATCCATTTCATCTCTCAGTGTACGTATGTCTACCCCTCATTACTCCCGTGTCGAAGGGGGACGGGGATGAGAAGGGATGAAATCCTAAATTGTGTGATGATTTTTACGGCTGGATGCCCTTCCTGACGCCAACCACATGAGAGGAGTAAATGAGAGAGGAAATTAATGAAGATGATGTGGAAGGAGGCGACCGTGGCCTCTCAGAAGGTACCGTCCCAGCATTCGCCTGGAGGTGAAAAAGGGGAAACCACCGAAAACCATTTCAAGGACGACCGACCGTGGGGATCGAACCCATGGCTACCGAGGCCGCAGAGAGCTTGGTCCCATTGCCTAGCGTTGCGCTTTAGCGAGCGTAGCTACCACTGTTGGTCCATTCCATCCCTCAGTCCAGAATTTTGTTTCTTGTCAGAGTCAGCAATGAAACACAGACAAAAAGTTCATGATTCCCAATATGATCCATCGGGCCTTTTATCGTTTGCAGACCTGACCACGCATCTGACCAGTTTTCCCGGGCAGTAGAAGTTTTTCATGAGTACTAATACTAATGATGCATGCATCTCAGCAGATTACGTCCTCCTGCAGGATATAGAAAATGCATGTAAAACGAAAGGAGCCCTGGAATTAAGACGCACATTGACAGCAATGATTGAATTACTGCTAATTACATGAAATATCCTTCAGTACGTTATAGTAGCAGAGCTTATATTTAAAATAATACTTTTTCTTCATTTATTTCAATAAAAACCAGCGAGTGCATGATGGGAATTAAAGCGGTTAATGAGCAATATTATAAGCTGTTTGCGTGTCCAATTGAAAAGCTCTATTCTGGTTCGTAGAATGCAGCTTGGGCACGCCTCATCTCTCCTTATTTAAGAACCTTTATCGTCCTTTTGAAAGGGAAATTGGCTAGTTTTTTCCTGCATGCTATCTTTAAGCTATAATGTTTTGAAGAGCGTATACCATGAAAAGGGAGTGTGGCACATGGGTAAGGTCCTTCAATACACACAGTCTACCTCGTGGCGCAGTGGCTAGCATACTTGGCTGTCACCCCTAAGGTCCGGGTTTAATTTCCGAATCTGCTAAGACATTTATTTCTGGTCTGAGGGCTGGAACGGGGTCCACTCAGCCTCTTGATGCGAAACTGAGAAGATGGGGGTTTGATTCTCACGTCTGCCATCCTAAATGTTGGTTTACGTGTTTTCTTTTAACACCATAAATGCCGAGATTGTTCCTGACTTATGGTTACGGCCGTCTCCTTCCCAGTCCTCACGTCAATTACAAATACACTCACAGTATTCGAGCCTTACAACAACACAGGTTATCAGACAAATTCTAATTACGCACACACTCAAGTACACGGGTCTGAAATGACCACGATGACCAAATATATACAACAGAGAACAATACACGATGGTGTTTCATATTTTTGAATATTAATTCATTTTTCATTCATTCACTTATTTGCAATTGGGGATGTGTGCCGCGGTGGCAAATTGGGTATACATAAAAAAATATACATAACAATTCAGTAACAATTAAACTGGAGTATTTACACAAATCGTCAGTATTTTCTTAAACACACCTATATGTTTGGGAAAGGCTCTAAGACTGCGGCAGGTAGAGAGTTCCTGTTATCAATGGCACGGTTAACGAAATAATATTTACCATTATTTGTACGCTGTGGTCGGCCCTTAACTTTGAAAGGATGATCATTCCTGCTCACGTAAGTGGGCTTTCCCATACGTTTGCTAAGCTCACTCCATGCTGGATCATTTGTATACGTGTTGTACATAGCTCAGAGTCTAGATTTCATCCTCCTAAGCTCCAGTGATTCCTACCCAAGTTTCTTTAACATACGGGTCACAGTGTGACACTGCTCCTGGGATTAAAGTCACTGAGCACAAATCTAGCGGCCTTTCCTTGTAACATTTCCAACTCATTGATGAGCCCTACTTGATATGGATCCTAATCCGCCGAGGCGTATTCCAGAATAGGTCTTACAAGTGACAAATATCCTAATTCTTTAGCAGAGGTACTACTTCCTTTTAATACCCTCATTACAAAGTGCAGAGATTTGTAAGCTTTAGAAACTACACATCCTACATGAGTACTCCATTTCATATCATTCCTTACGTTAACGTCCAAATATTTGCAAGAATCTTCTTCTACAAGTAGGCTATTTCCGAGCCAATGTTATATTTAAAATCTTGCCTTCGCCGTTTCCCTATTTTCATGAGACTATATTTTGTTGTATTTATTTTTATTTTATTTTAAATCGCCCACTTATAGACCAGGTTCAGGTCATCATGAAGTACTGCGTTGTTTTGTGAATCATTTAACTTTCGGTATATTAAACAATCATCAGCAAACAATCGACAGTCACTGCCAATTCCATTTGGTAAGTCATTTATAAACGCTAAAATAACCAAGTTCCGATTACGCTGCCCTGAGGGATACCCGACGTTACGGTAATTTCATCGACTTTTACTTTCTGGGAACGACCCGTCAAAAATTCTTTGATCCATAAAATTACTCTTATATCAATCTTCGTTGAAGCTAATTTATGGAGTAGCCTGTCATGCGGAACGACATCAAATGCCTTTGCAAAATCTATAACTACGACGTCGACTGAAACTCCATTGTCTAACGATTCGCTAATATCTTGAAAAAGTGATAGCATCTGACTCTCGCATGGGTAACCTTTCCGAAATCCTTGTTGCCTATCATTAAACCATGATAATCCTTCCCACTGTTCCCTCAAGTAGTCGCAAATGAGATGCTCCATCTGTTTACAAACGATGGACGTAAGGCTAACCGGCCTGTAGTTGCCCAATTCAAGTCTGTTCCCTCCCTTAAATACTGAGACTACCGTAGCTCTTTTCCAGTCATCTGGAATTTGCGCATTGTTTATGGACACATTAAACATCACCTCCATTTGAATCAACAACAACAACAACAACAACAACTCTTCTATTTTATGGGTAGAAACCCCAAAACCCAATGCATTGCTACCTTGATTGATTGTTGATGTAGGCCATTGAAAGCCATTTTTTCAGTGTTGTCTAGTAATCTATTATAGAATGCTTTTCAGTCGGTCAACACGATTGTGCCGAATTATATTAGGCCGGGAGTACAAATTGTAAATACCCTTACCTGAAAAGAATTACATGAATTATTTATCCCTTAATTAACTCACAAAGTAATTATGAGATATGTTTCGATCGTTATGCAATCTTCAGAACCTGTTCACCTAGGCTTAGATAAGGTTTGGCGGATATATATTACACTCATGTACATCAATGTAATTTAAATCAATTTAATTAAACAAATATTTTATAACGTATGTGACAATATCTGTAACTTAAGGTGGCGCTAACGTAGGTTATGGTTGAAAAATTCGATTTTCTCTTTTCTGATGTTTTTGGTTCTCTGCATACTGAAATATCATAGGAAGTTAGTTTGGAGCAAATATGTTAATCTATTTCCAAAGTGAATGTCTATGTTCGACGATGTCGAAATGTAAATATTATATGTCAGAAAACAGTGTAGTCTACAAGTTTTCATTATGGGACAGTTTCTCCCACCAATCAGAGCTCAAGAAACAGTTGTTTGATCAATTAGGCAAGGATAGCATCGCACCTGCTCTGAGTTCCAAGGCCTTCTAATTTAAATTTCACAGCGTTGCCTAGCGTCATAGTGGGGTAATCGAGGAGGCCATGGTCAAAAACAAGGTATTCTCTACGTCCCATGCGCTCTGTTCAGTACATAAAACTGGCGAAATCTCGACAGATATTTATGAATATTTATGTTCGAACATAAAATAGTTATAATAATTATCGTCAATTATAAACAGGCGTATACAATTCGCCTATAATGGTAATTAAGACACTCGTATGCAAATTATAAAACTCGCATTCGCTCGTTTTATAAATATTCTCGTGTCTTAATTATTGCCATTATAGGCTCGTTGCATAATTTACTATTTTGAAGTTTGTCAACATTAAACATCTACCAAATCGTTATTCATCTACATTTGTAGACATTTCCTTGACAGCCATTTCTTGCAACTTTTATTTTTATGCAATTAGTGTACATTATCTCAGATAATAGCGGCTTCGGTAAAGTTGTCGGTAGCATGCTGAGCTTCTATGCCCAAGATCGCGGGTTCAAACCCAGCCGAAGGCGTCGGATTTTTTAAGAGCTTTAAAAGTCCCTTAGCATGCCTTCCTTCGGAGGGTGGTGTATTCTTGGAATACACGGTACGAGAGATTACAATTTTGATTGCTTTTGCATGTTCTTTCTTTCCTCTTTGTCAAACACCAACAGTGATCTTCTATTTTCTCTTTGGTTCCTGTCTCTTATGCTTTTCATGAGTCTGTTCTAGATATATACCTTCTGTGACCCACCTAGCGTCATCTCGCAGCGAATCTCTGAAGCTCCTCAATTCTCCCTGGTGCTAGAGGACTTACTTATCCATTTGGCCACCAGATCCTGTTGCCATCGCCAGCTATTTTCTCCTTGAGCAAGAGGACTACGTCTACTTCTTTACTCACCATGCTGCGCTAGCATCGCCTACTATCAACTCCTTGAAGACTATTCATCAAGAAGAACATTTATTTTTGATAAGTTGGTTATGTTTATATGTTCTCCTTTTGTTTCCTACCCCCCACTCTTTTTCCCTTCCTTGGACCCTCCGTGCTCCGTTGAGCAGGTCTCACTTCGCAATCGGCAGTTGACTCGGTCAGTTAAAGCTCCTCTCGAGCCAGCCTCCTCAAACCAAGAGGCACACTCTCTTCTACGCCATGTTGGCAAGGTAGTTGACATCAAAGGAAACTTCGCCTTCAACATGAAATCAAGATAAGTACCATATTAAAAGTTTTAACCTCATCTTCATGGTTTTAACTTCCACGTGCTTTTAACGATACTATTATAGACAGTGTGAAATTATTTATTTTGGGGCAAAAATCATTCTTCGTGGGATTTGCCATGTTGAGCTTTTGCTCGTATAAGCTAATCTTACTAAAAAGAGCTTTTCTTAAGCTATTCAAATGAGAAATCCTCTCACTACGCGGGATATTACCTAATACCCGCTGTCTATAATTCACCAAGCTAGTTCCTCCGTTGGATTTTCTCAACCTCTTTTTTCTACTAAGGTCGTTCTAGAACCTTCTAGATTCGGTATTTCATCTACAAGTCCTGCCGTTATGAAATTTTCACTCACTTGTGAGTATGCTATTTAAAATTGAAGAATCTCATTCCTGAATTAAAAGCTCAATAGCTAACTTTCTTCCACCGCTGGAACCGCTGGAATGTTCTATGGCACATTTAATTGGAACTCACAACTTTCTCAAGAAATAGACTCTCACCTATATAGTGCAATCAGTTATTTCCATAATTGCAATAATTTTCTTTCTCTTAAACTTTAGTGTTTCTATAGTGAACTTTGCATCCATCTTTATAGACTACAGTGATAACCAGTGCTTGCTCCACGTTTCTACCGCGTCGCGATCGTCCGTTTACATTAAATACGGCCATGAACATTGATCCTATATCCCAATGATCTTTCCTCAACCTTCTACTAACAACCCATATTAATAAAATTGTAACTTTTCTATAAGGTGTCACTCACGAAGTGCCCTTCCAACTTTGCTAGTTTAACATTAAATAATTTCTGTATAATTACGTGTGTGATACACGATTCAAATTCACATTGTTCCTTTCCCATAATCAGGGAAAACAATTCTTTAAACTCTTGAGCGAGTCATGTTCAGGTTTCACGAAATGGAAACTGTCCCATTTGGCTAGTGATTCCTACTCAAACTTGGGAAGTCTAGAACCTTTCTTTTAACTTTCTTCAGGTTTCACAGTAAGTGACCTGCCCTTATTTGCATAATAACCAACGTTAATTCTGGATAAATATAAGAAGTTGTAGGAACTTCTATCTTATTCTTCATGTTTTTCTTATTGTTATTCTAAAAGGTTTCACTCTTTCTAGAATATTCTCTCAGGAATTTCTTAAGGTACACTCTTTGTACTCCAATTAACGTTCAAACTTTAATTACTTCATTGGTTATTTGTTTAAATCTTATAAAGATTTTAGAAACACGTAAGGTTTTAAAACCTCATAAATTGTCAATTGCCTGGAGCAATCGTTTAATGTGAGGAGGTCTGCGACCCCATTTCTTAAAAAAGTTTAAATGAACTATGTTTGTCAAGATTATATTACATGCTTGTTAAATTTATCAACTTCTTTGCATTGTTAAATAAATTAAATATTTGTTTTTGGATTCATAATTTCGAAAATACAACGGTTAAGCAAGATCCTGTCTTCCCTGACTCTTCCCAAGTGTATGCCATCGTTAATACAGAACAAATCTACTACTATTTGTCTGGCCAGACTATCACCCTTCCCCATAGTACTTTTATGCATGCTTGGGAGGAAATACACTAAAGCCTTTCTCTGGCAAACCGCCAAAGTCTTAGCTGCGGTTCCCGTCAGCTTCGACCAAGCTCGTACCCACTTTAGTTATCCGAGAACGGATTTGCGGTGGCAACCACCTTTAAGTGTGTTTAAAGTTAAACTTATTAATTTTGTGGGACTCTCCTCCTATTTTTCTATCCTTTTTCTCCAATCCAAAATCTACTTCCTTTTCTTAATCATCTTCCCTTGGTGGGTGGGTTATTCCTTATCCAATAATCTACCCAGAGGGGAAGTAAAGCCGACGGTCCCATGTCATAGACTTATGGTATGATAAAGAACTTTCCACTAATTACACCTGTGTGAAGCTAAATTATAGGTTAAGATTTGACTAACGCTCTTAGGTTCCAACGTTCGTCGTCTGGAGCCGATTGAGGTGGCATCTAGTAACCAAGTTCAGAACTAGTTTGTCGTTGACGGTGTCGTTATGTACTAAAAGTTGGAACTACTTGAAAAATCGAATGTCGTCAGTCCTTCCTTGAATTAAAAACAGATAACACACACTAATAGACCCATCACAATTAACACCGGTTATCAGACAGATTCTACACACACCCAAAGAACACGGGGCTACATGACCGCGTTGTCGCAGTCCCTAAACTGAGGAACCAACCAACCTATCTCAGAGAATTACTGCACCAATGTACTTGAAATGTTCACTGTATATTTATGTGCATATGTGCATTTATTTGATCTAGAATAATGGCTGCAGTACTCGAGAAAAAATGCATTGCTTCAAAACATGTAAAACTTATTTTAAATAAAGGTACAAATAGAACGTTTGACGCACTAGAATCATGATTCTAATTTGGATTGCAAGCCATTAAATATTCTTCATTGTATTAAGTTCCAACCATTTAACTTCAATAGTTAGGTCAGAAATGTACCGTTTGATTAATATTTTGTTTTCAAAAAGTCATTAATCGTAACGTTAGTATCAGTGAATGATATTGCCTTTTCAGTAGCGTAACTATTTTGTCATATTAAGGTAATTGTTAGTCGCCTCCGTAGCGTAGCGGTCAGCGTGGGTAGCTGCAACCCCGGAGGTCCTGGGTTCGATTCCCGGCTCTGCCACGAAATTTGGAAAGTGGTGTGAGGACTGGAACGGGGTCTACTCAGCCTCGGATGGCCAAAACGAGTAGAGGGGATTCGATTCCCACCTCAGCCATCCTCGAAGTGGTTTTCCGTGGTTTCCCACTTCGTCTTCGGGCAAATGCCGGGCTGGTTCCTACTGTAAGGCCATGGCCACCTCCTTCCTATTTCCTTGCCTAACCGTCCCACTCTTCCCATTCCTTCATCAGGCCCCCTGTTCGCTTTGCAGGTGAGGCCGCGTGGGCGTAGTGTTGGTCACACGCCCCAGTTGTATCCCTGACTCAGAGTCTCAAGCTCCAGGACACTGCCCTCAGTGGCGGTAGAGGTGGGATCCCTCCCTTAGTCCGTGGGAAAAGCCAACCCTGGAGGGTAAAACGATAGCGAAAGAAAGGTAATTGTTGATAAATTTTCAAATCAATTGATTCAGTGATTTTTGTGGTAGGAGCATATCAAGAGGCTGAACTGTTTTGTTCACCTACTCAGTTAGTACCACCTTAACCCGCGAGGACTGGCGCATGGGTATTTTTGACCCGACGCTTAAATAATGCTCTATAATTTCGTTTTGGTCAGCCCTTATTTCCTTTTAATTTTTACCTTCCTTCCTAGCCTTGAACTTCAGCGTGAAAAAGTAACATGTCCATTACCTTGTGAACACCCAAGTTATTTCTATATAATTTACGGTCGGGACAGATTTACCCATGGCGCCATTTTCGGCTGTTAAAAATGAGGGGAAAAATCCACCTATTTTGGTGCAGCACAATCACATAGTTCACATTTTTCTTGAACCACGCATAGGGTTTAGAGAAAACTTGGCCATCAGCTCCTTTGTTCAAACAATTCAGATGACTGCTGTGCCGCCGGTATCAAGGCCAATAAATTATACTGTTACTAAAATTATTGTCTTTTATGATCGACCCTGACTATTATATGTCAGAAAACTGTACTATAATGAGGCTCATTATAACACTATTTTCATTATGAAACAGTTTCTCCCACCAATCAGAGCTCAAGAAACAGTTGTTTGACCAATTAGATAATTAGATACGCTGAGTTCCATGGCCTTCTAATTTATATTTCACTGCCTGGCCTAGTGTCATAGTAGGGTAATCGAGGAGGCATTGGTCAAATACAAGGCATTCTCTGCTTCTCATGCGCTCTGTTCAGTACATAAAACTGGCGAAATCTCGACAGATATTTATGAATATTTATGTTCGAAAATAAAATAGTTATAATAATTATCGTCGAACATAAACAGTCGTATGCAACTCGCCTATAATGGTAATTAAGTCACTCGTATGGAAATTATAAAATTCGTATACGCTCGTTTTATAAACATACTCGTGTCTTAATTATTGCCATTATAGGCTCGTTGCATAATGTACTATTTTCTGCATGTTAAATCTGAAAAATATAAATAAGTTAAACCTCATTTTATATTGGGAATAGTTCATAGGAAGACACCAGAAGTAAAATTACTTCATTAAAATCCGTACGACTACGACAAAAAGGGAGTGACACACTATGGTTTCAAAATGACCCGGCGCCAGTCCTCGTGTTATTTTTTTTTTCGACACCACTTCACAAGGGTTAAATAGGTCCGAATCGTTACACGAGTTATAAAATATTTGTGTAACATTGTGGTAATTGAAGCCATATTTCAGTGTTGCCTTAGTAAACAAAATTTAATGTTTTTCAGTCGGTCAAAACAATTGTACCCAATTGTAAAGGGTGGTTCCCTAATCCTGAAAAGAATTACATAAGATTAATAAGTACACTTGGATGACCAGTTGACGAAAGATATTTGGGTAATTTAATAAGTTTGATGTTGTTGTTGTTGTTGTTGTTGTGGGTTCATTTACTGGCTATGTGACATCGTGGTATTATATCTCCGTGTACCTGGTTGTGTAGAATGTGCCATTGGCATGGCTGTAGTTGTGTGTACATTTGAAATTGGATATATGATTTGGAAATTGGTGGCCGTGGCTGTAAGTTAGGATTTTTGCCGGAAGTAGAAGTGGAAAAAACGGAATATCACTTCTAGGATGATTGAGGTTGAAATAGGTCACATATATTCTCTGTTTAACCTTAGGAGGCTGAATGTGACTCGTTCCAACCCTCAGACCAGAATAACATTTTTTGGCGGAGCTTGAATCGAACCAAGGATCTCTAGATCCGCAATCTCGGTGATTCCCCGAGAGACAGGAGGCCGCTGCTAAAAACCAAAACCCACCACTTGTGTATTCCAGGCAAGGCACTAATAAAGCTTTAGGTGAATTGTTCTTCACATTTGAATTTTTGAAGTTGGTAATTAATTTATTAGTGTAGTGAACATGAGACGGAAACGATCCAGAGACTAGATATCCATACCCCCTTTACCTTTAGGGTACTACTTATGACAACTTTTACTTTCATGAGATACATTCTTTTGCAGCAGAGACCTCTTGAGACCACCTTGTGGTGAGGTGTCCAGCAGTTTTGGCTGTCGCCCTGATTTCCGGGTTTGATTCCCGGCTCTGCCAAAGAAATTAATTCTGGTCTGAGGACTGGAACGGGGGACACTCAGTCTTATGACACACAACTTAGAATAGGTGGGTTTGATTCCCTCCTCAGTCAGCCCGGATGTAGTTTTCCCTTGTTTCTCAATTCTACTCTAGGCAAAGTCTGGATGGTTGCTTACTTAAGGCCACGGCCGCCTCCTTCCTAATCCTTACCTGAATTACAAATACACACAAGAAGACCCTAAAAAATCACTACGGTGTCTAAGCCTCTGAAATGAAACAAAAGTGACGCCTTGAAGTTCAGAGGATTCTCCCCAGATGAGTGTACGGACTGCTACAAGCGTAGTGTGGATGGCTGCATCATGAAATGGCAATTCATCCCTTGAATCAATAGCCCGAAGGCGAGATGAGTCAAGACCACTTCGTTGTGTAGTGGTTAGCATTCTTAGCTGTCGCCTCGGAGGGCCGGCTTTAAATCCCGGCTCTGCCAAGAAATTTAATTCTAGTTGAAGTGATAAATATAATAGATTTTTTCTATAAGTCAAAATAAATAAAAATCTTTTTTTAGGAGAAGAGCTTAAGTCAATGTTTGGAGATGAACTCCCATGAATAAAAAGCTAAAAAGGAATAAAACTGTCTTACAATAAATAGAATTATTCCTCCTGGGACGGGGTACACTCAGCCTCGTGAGGCAAATCGGAGAGGAGGTAATTTCAATTTTCACATCAGTCATCCTTGATGTGGTTTTCTGTCGTTTCCCACTTCTACTCAAGGAGAATGCCGAGATGATTTGTAACCTACAGCCACGGCCGCCTCCTTCTCAATTCACACCTGAACTACAATTACCTAGAGAGATACATCCATTACAATAACACAGGTTATCAGATACAATTCCACACACACTAATATAATATGGGTTAATGCCCACGATGCACAAGCCCCTCAAATGAAATAACAACAGTAACAAGCCACTGTAGATGGGTCCTTGAAAGTGCACGACTATACGTTGTTTGGTATAGTCAAAATACTAATGTAAAGTGTCATACTAATCAAATACTTAAATATGGTAGGGGTTCCATTTTTCATCCTCATCCTTGTATTCAGTGTGATAGTTGTTGTTTCATTTGAGTGGCATGAATATCGTGGTCACTTAGCCCCATGTACTTGAGTGAGTAATGATTTTGACTGATGACCTGTGTAAATGTAGTGTCTGTGTTAGTGTGTATTTGTAATTCACGTGAGGATTTGTATGGAAGTGGCCGTGTCCTTACGTTAAAATCCATTTGCCTGGAATGGAAGTGGGGAAACCATGGTAAGTCACTTCCAGGACGGCTTAGATCGGAATCGAACCCGCCACTTGTCAGTTTTGCCCCATTAGGCTGAGTGCACCCGGTACCCGCCTTCACACCAGATTAAAATGTCTTGGCAGTGCCAGAAATCAACCACGGACATACGGGGTGACAGCCAAGGTCGCCAGCTATTACACCACGAGGTGGTCCAGTGTTATACGATGCAGAACAATAGATAGTGCGAGAATCATATACTGAAACACAACACTATATTAAATACAATATCTGGCTATGTCATTAGCAGTTAGGGCGTCGGCAAAAGGAGACAAGTGACTAATAAGCTATATATTCGATGAACATAGACAGTAAGGAATGCGGGGGGAGCCTAACAAGATAAGAGACACACGCACACAGAAAGTTCCTCCCAATTCAGTGCAGGCAGTGACTACGTCAACTGCTCGCATCCGACCGCATATCACTCAAACAGCTGAGTACCCAATCCACTCTAACCTAACCATTTAACAACAACCACATACAATAATCACACTAAGCAAGCAAAGTATCTTTCAGTATCTTAGCAAAATATCAGAGTACCGGTAGTGAGCCAGTAGGCTTCCTAGATAATCTACAGTAGCATGTCGCTGGCCACGGTGGCCGTGCTCACTCCATATCTCACAAACCAATAATCGTACAAAGTCGTGCGAGGTCCCCACTCCCTCTATCTCTAGGACGCATCATTTCCATCCTAAAATAGAAACAATCCCCAACCTAAGGGTAAAATAATGCTTTTCAATTTAACTACCCTTAATCCTCAAAGATGTAAGAAACAAGCAAGCGGCTCTTTCGCAGAGGTTATGAAATGTTCGGGGAATGGTCTTTCTTAAGGGTGGCAACTTGGGGATGAACGGTCAGGGGTGTCCTCAAGAGACGCGTAGGATGCCCGAGTATCTTTAGTCTGTTTGCCAAAGATGGTGACGGTTACGTGTGTGGGATAGGGTGGGGATTGGTTAGGGTAGATCATTTTTAGAAGACGTTTTCCATGGTCGTTTCGTGAGTCTAGGGCACAACCTTAAACTCCCATCACCTAGTCCAACCTAAAAGATATGTGTGAAGCGTAAGCATCATATTAGAGGAAGAGGAGTTGGGTTAGAACAAACAAGCTGATGCAACAGGATGCAAGGTGTAGCGTTACAGGAAGCAGGTGTATGAAACAGGATTCTTGTAGAGACACGATAGTGTCAGCAAAACGTGAATCCACTTGCTAAGGCAAGTAGCATTACAGGAACCAGGTGTATGAAACATGATCCTTGCAGAGACACGATAGTGTCAGCAAAACGAGAATCCACTTGCTAAGGAATGAGAACGCTGATGTGCAGACATTTTATGCGATGCAAATGTGCACGTGGGAAACTCCTTATCGGCAGACATATGAAGCATTGCATGTAAGAACGCAGTACCAACGGAAAGTTTACACGTTCAGGTGTACATAATTTTACAATTGGGTCAGCAAACAGGATGTAACTTGTCCAGCCTTGGGAACTGTCTACGCATGCGCTCAATCATGGGTATAATATGTGGGGTAGAGGAAGGCGTCTTCTCACTTTTTAATTGCACCTGGTGTGTAACGTATCACCCTGTGAGCCATATTAAGTCCGATTTGGAAGAAAAAGTTTTAGGAGTGGCCAACTACACTTAATCGTTAACGGCAAGCCCTTTATAATTGGTTATGACTTTTTGTTAATTAACTTTTAAGCTTTACACTTGAATTCTTTTATTTACTGCTTAATTTTGTTTATAGATAACAACAAAGGCCTGTAGCATCTATCCATCCAGTGCATAGAGTGAATAGCCAAAAGAGTTCCCTTGACACCTCTAGAGGAATAAAAGAAGGAAGACCTCTTACCAACTTTTCATTTTCAAGGTAAGCGCTTTATATGATGTTATGGTGTTATGATGGTTAGATTTAACCTCAGATTTGAAATATTTTGTTTACTGCTTTATTTGTTTATAGATAACAACAAAGGCCTGTAGCATTGACATATCATACGGCCTTTCACTGATCCCCGTTCTCAACTAAGGTGAGGTGTATACAAGGAAAAGTCAAAGGACTTCTCTTAACACCTCTGGAGTAACAATAGATGGACGACCTCTTACCACCATTTCATTGTCGAGGTAAGCGCTTTATATGCTGTTATGGGGTTATGATGGTAACTTTCAAGCTCTAGATTTGAAATCTTTTGTTAAGTGCTTAATTTTATTTATAAACCGCAAAAAGCGTCTGTAGCATTGACATATCATACTGCCTTTCGCAAATCCACGTGATCAACCAAGGTGAGGTGTATAGAAGGAAAAGTCAAAATTGTCCCCTTAACTCATCAGGTGGAATAAAAGAAGGAAGACCTCTTACCACCTTTTCATTGTTACGGTAAGTGCGTCATATCATGTTATGGTGTTATATTGGTAACTTTTAAGCTCTACATTTGAATTCATTTATTTACTTGCTTATTTTGTTTATAGATAACAACAAAGGTCTGTAGCATTGTCATATCATACGGAATTTCGCTGATACCCGTGCTCAACCAAGGTGAGGAATAAGCGTACATTATCTTGTTAAGTGAATTGGCGTTCTCATTAAAGAACGAGCAGTAGGAAGCACAAAATGCCTGTTTTAGGACATGGGTGTGTCCGGGAAACATTGATAATGTAAAAAATAGTATTATTCCCTAGGATTTTTTTGAGTCTTGCTACCCTCTCCATTCTGAGCAACTACATAGACACTTGGGTTTACACCAGGCATTAAAGGTAAACATGAAAGTAGTGCGCGATTCTGTGTACACAAGGATTGATATTGAGATTAGGGAAGAATTCCACCTTTGCACCAAGATGCCGGAGTTGCACGTATCCGATAATCTGGAACAGTGGTACGAAACACTTTGTGTTAACTCCTTGCTAGGCAAGTTTAATGAATTGCAGGATGAGCCCAGCGACCTTGCTTTAGAAGAAATTCTTGACATTCAAATAAACATTTGTAAATATAATCCTCTCAATGCTAGGTCCAGTTATATACCCCTACCACATGCAATTCCCGTATAAAAGCAGTGGTAAATGTAAAAAATCTGGACAACGACTGCTTTCTATGGTGTTTAGCTGCCTGCTTGCAACTGGTACTAGAGAATGGATGTTAGCCTGCAAAGTACAAGAACACGTTCAACAAGTTAAAGAAAATACCATTAATTTATGCCGCGTAATATTCCCTAAGGAATTAACCATAATCCATAGGTTTGAATTGGACAATCCTGCCTAATCTTTCATGGTGTATGGCGTAGAAGGAGAGGATATTATGGGACCTTTATACGCCACCAAAGAGAACACACAACACCACATTCACCTTTTGTTCTTGTCCCAAGGAGATGTGAATCAATATTGAGTAGTTAAAAATTTAAACAAATTAGAAGGTAGCCAACTCTCAAAAATTAATTACACTAAACTGACCTGCGATAGATGTCTGCGATATTTTGTAAGTCCATAGTTCCTAAAAATGTATACGGTAGATTGCGCAAAACAGGATGCGGTGAAACTGGTTTTCCCTCAAGGAGATGATGCGGTATTACAATTTGAAACCATCCACAAACGTGATACAGTCTCATTTGTTGTTTATACGGATTTCAAGGCTCACACTTTCCACCTAGCAAGGTGTGAGCCCGATCTCAGCATGAGCTCTGCAACACGTGTACCGCGACATGTTCCCTTTGCAGTAGGATTTAACGTGGTGTGTACTTACGATCCTACAAAGTCATACTATAAATGCTAACAAGGTCAGGATTGTGCAAAATGGTTTCTTAATGATGATGTCCATGGGGTACTTCAAAATCAGGTTCCTATTAGTCTATCTCTACAACAGGAAAATATTCGTGACCACTCGCATTTTACAGGAGAATTTAGAGGCGCTTCACTTAGGGTATGTAAAAACCACACGCCACGTTTAATTTCTGTATTTTTCACTAATTTACGACTTATGATATGAACGTCATTATCCGTGAGTTGGGGCATGTGGATAAGGAAACATTTTCTACATTAGCCCAAAACCATGAGCGCCTTACGTCAATTTCATGGTGGGTGGGTAATATGTGTATTCGCTTTCTTGACTCCTTTAAATTAATGGTATCATCATTGGATAGCTTTGTGAACGGGTTGGATGAAAAGGAGTTGAAGTACACACGAGCTCATTTTTCAAATCCTCAACATTTTGAGTTATGTCTTCGTAAATGTGCGTTCCTCTAAGATTATGTAAATAGTTGGGACGTGTTGAAGGAGAAACCCTTGCCACCACAATCGGTGTTTTATTCCTTGCTAACACGTAGCCCCGTTTCAGATGAGGACTACGCTCATCCATGTAGTGTATGGCAAGTGTTGTATATAAACACGCAGGGGACTACGCCATGCACTACCTCAAACGGGTCGCTTTTTATCTGGATGGTCGCCTTTGGTTGCTCTTTTATCTAGATGGTCGCTTTAGGTCACTATTTATTATCTAGATGGTAGGATTTGGTTGCTTTTGATCTGTGTGGTCGCTTTTGGTCGCTTTGTGATCTGTGCATAGGTTAGCGACCATCAAGTTAAGAAAGCGACCATCCGGATCAAAAATCGACCAAAAGAGACCATCCAGATAAAAAAAGCGACCAAAACCGACCATCTAGATATAAAAGACGATCAAAAGCGACCATCAGGATTAAAAAGCGACCAAAAGCGACCATCCAGATCAAAAAGCGACCAAAAGCGATCAACTAGATCAAAAGGTGACGAAAAGCAACCATCCAGATCAAAAAGCAACCAAGGAAATAAGTGACTATATAAGCTGACACGGAATCACTCAATCACCAGAAAAGTTGTAAACTTCGTAGTAAGAGGGCCATGCTGACAAGTTAGTTGCAACTATGGGAATTACTACAACCCACAACGGTAAACAGTGTGCACTCTACAACGGCCACACTTATAACTACAAGCGACAAAATGTAGGTTTAATGATATTTAAGCGATGACTGAATGTCACGGTAATAGCGTACATTATCCATACTCTTACCATAGATACAATTATTTATTAGTTTGAAAAAGTTTACATCAAACTGCTGTGTTGCCACCTGTCAGTGCTGTGTGTTTAAATCCATATAGGGTTTTAGCCGGGCTTTTTGAGAGAAATAAATACCCCGATGGAGCTTCTTTAACACTATGCCTTGGGATAGGCCTAGCACCAACAAGTTAGTTAGTTAGTTAATTATTGTTGTTTTAAGGGGAGGAACTACGAGGTCATCAGCCCCTACTAGCACCAACAATTAAATGTTAATGACGTATCGTTTTTTTTTCGTAAAGCGTGCCAATTAGCTTTTTATTTTTCAACATACTTTCGGGAGGTACCATTAGCTCAAGGCAAAACGGTAGATCGGCGTGTTCATCATGGAGAGTGGACGGGTACTCCAAATCCACCTCTAAAACATAGCCACGACACTATTCAAGTCTGACCGTATTCACACTCAAATGCAACACTTCCTCCTCGGAGAGCCATGCAAAGCCCTTATAGGGAAGGGGCTGGCTCATGGCGTGACCATACAAAGTGTTTACATCATAGTATAGTAGGTGAGAGTCTGACTTCACAGGCAAATAAGGAGCAATTGTATTTATTATTGGCCTGACCATAGCGCTGGTTTTGTGAGACAAAGCCTGCTCGAATGACTCATTCAAAAAATAGGACCATATCAACATCGGTCAAAAGATCTAACTCTACCTTAGTGTAACTCAATGCAGCATCATAAGAGAGCTCTGGACTTGTAAAATAAAGGACAGGGTCAAGTCCTTAAATGCGTTGGCACAACTGACAAAACTTTTCAAAAACATCCGTCAGCAACAGCACGTCCAGTTTGAGGTAGTGCATGCCATAGTCCCCTAGCATTTTTATATTAAACACTCTTCACACACGACATGCCCGAGCGAAGTCATCATCTGAAACGGCGCTACGTGATAGCAAGGAATTAAACACCGACTTTGGTGGCAAGGACCTTTCCTTCAACACGTCCCAACTATTTACATAATCATAGGGGAACACACCTTTACGAAGAGTTGAGGATTAGAAAAATGAGCTCGTGTGTACTTCAACACCTTTTCATCCAACTCGTTCCCAAGGCTATCCAAGGATGGTGCCATACATATAAGGGAGTCAAGAAAACAAATACACATCCCACCCACCCACCATGAAATTAACGTAAAGCGTTCATGGTTTGGGGGTAAAAAGGAAGATGTTCGCTTATCCACATGCCCCAACTCATGGATAATGACGTTCATATCATAAGTCGTGATATTGTGAAATAAGACAGAAATTAAGAGCGGTGCGGCGTAGTTTACATTACATACCCTATGTGCAGCACCTCTAAATTCTCCTGTAAAGTGCGAGTGGTCACGAAATTTTTCATAGGTACTTAAACTTGGATTTTCACAAATATGGCATGTGGTTGTATGTTCATACTGATTTCTCTGTTCTAGAGATAGACTAATGGGTACCTGATTTTGAAGTATCCCATGGACATCATCGGCTAACTCCATGATTTCATTAACCAACCAATTTGCACAATCCTGACCTTGATAGGATTTATAGTATGATTTTGTAGGATCGCACGAACATACCACGTTAAATCCACTGCAAAGGGAACATGTATTACACAATCTACCGTATACCTTTCTAGGAGTTATGGAATTACAAAATATCGTAGACATCTATTGCAGATCTGTTTAGTATAAATACGTTTTGAGTGTTGGCTACCTTCTAATTTGCTAAAATTTTTAATTACGCAATATTGATTCAAATATCCCTGGGACAGGAACAAAAGGTGAATGTGGTGTTGTTTGTTCTCTTTGGTGACGTATAAAGGTCCCATAATATCGTCTCCTTCTACGCCATACACCATGAAGGAATAGTCAGGATTATCCAATTCATACCTATGGATTATGGTTAATTCCATGGGGAATGCCACGCTGGATAAATTAAGGATAGTTTTAACTTGTTGAACGTGGCCTTGTACTTTGCAGGTTTACATCCATTCTCTTGTACCGGTTGCAAGCAGGCAGCGAAACACCATAGAAAGCAGTCGTTATACCGATTCCTAATATTTACCACAGCTTTTCTACGGGATAATGCTTGTGGTAGGGGTATATAACTGAATCCAGCAATGAGAGGATTGATTTACAAATGTTTATTTGAATGTCAAGAATTTCTTCTAAAGCAAGGTCGCTGGGCCCATCCTGCAATTCATTAAACTTGGCTAGCATGGAGTTAACACAAAGTGTTTCATACCACTGTTCAAAATTATCGGATACGTGCAACTCCTGCATCTTGGTGCAAAGGTGGAATTCTTCCTTAATCTCAATTTCAGTCTTTGTGTACACAGAATTGCACACTACTTTCATGTTTACCTTTAATGCCTGGTGTAAACCCAAGTGGATATATATTTGCTCCGAATGGAGAGGGTAGCACGATTCTAAACATTCCTAGGGAATAATACTGTTTTTTACATGATCAATGTTCCCCGGACGCACCCATGTCCTAAGACAGGTATATTGTGCTTCCCACTGCTCGTTCTTTAGAACGCCAATTCACTTAACAATATGATGTACGCTTATTCCTCACCTTGGTTGAGAACGGGGATCAGCGAAAGCTCGTATGATATGTCAATGCTAGAGACCTTTGTTGTTATCTATAAACAAAATAAACAAGTAAATAAAATAATTCAAATCTAGAGCTTAAAAGTTACCATCATTACACCATAACAGCATATAAAGCACTTACCTTAACAATGAAAAGGTGGTAAGATAACTTCCCTCTTTGTTCCGCCAGAGGTATTAAGAGAACTCTTTTGTCTTTTCACTCTATACACTGGAGGGATGGATGGATGCTACAGGCCTTTGGTGTTATCTACAGTATAAACAAAATTAAACAGTAAATAAAATAATTCAAGGTTAAAGCCTACAAGTTAATTACCAAAATAATCAAAACAGATTATAAAGTGCTTACCGTAAACGTTACTGTAGGTGGCCACTCCTTAAAGTATTTCTTCCAAATCGGACTTGAATATGGCTTACAAGGTGATACGTCACAAACCAGGTGCAATTATAGAGTGATAAGACGCCTCCCCTACTCCACCTCTTATACCCACAATTGAGCACATGCGTAGACAGTTCCCACACCTGGACAAGTTACATCCTGTTTGCTGACCCCTTCGTAAATTTGTGAAACCCTGAACGTGTATGATACAGCGTTCTTACATGGATTGCATCACGTGTCTGCTGATAAGACGTTTTCCACGTGCAATTCTGTATCGCATCAAATGTTTGCACACGCAGCGTTCTCATTTTTGGCTAGTTGATTCATGTTTCGCTCTCTCAATCGTGTCTCTGCAAGAATCATGTTCCATACACCTACTTCCCGTAACGCTACACCTTGCATCCTGTTGCGTCAGCTTGTTTGTTCTATCCTAACTCCTCTTCCTCTAATGTGATGATGGCGCTTCACACATTTCTTTTAGTTTAGACTAGGTGATGTGAGGTTAATGCTGTGCCCTCCTCACATGGATTTGCATGGAACAACTATGGAAAACAACTTCTAAAAATTGCCTACTCTACCCTAACCATCCCCCGGCCTATCCCGCACACGCAACCGTCACCATATTTGGCAAACAGACTAAAGGCACCTCGATCCTCCACCCTACGCGTCTCTTGAGGACACCCCTGACCGTCCATCCCCAAGTTGCATTCCTTAAAAAAGACCTTTCCCCGAACATTACCTGTGGGAAAGAGCCGCTAGCTTGTTTCTTACATCACTAAGGTTAAGGGTAGTTAAAATTCAAAACCCCTTTTATACCCCTGGGGTGGCGTTTGTAGATGTGATGTGTCCTAGGGATAGTGGGAGTAAGGATCTTTCGTTTGAACCCACGCACGACTTTCTACGATTATTGGTTCCCGAGATATCGATTGGGCACGGCCACTGTGGTCGCCGACATGCTAGTTTATCTACTTATCAGATATAACTAACAAATATTGACTAGTTGTGTCAGTTTAACTTCAACTGCAACTAAATAAGTTTACATATTGTAAATACTATCACCTTGTAGACATAGATTTAATAGCCTAAGTGTAATGGATGTGATGATGATCGATTGACGACCACATCTGCTCATCCAAGTGCATTTACTAATCTCAGTTTTTTTCAGGATTAGGGGACCGACTGTTAAATATTAAATTTCGATTACTAAGGCAAAACTGAACATGTAGTTCCGTAGCCAATTTTCATATAACCTACTGGCGTTTTATATTTAAATCTCCTCTGGCTATTAAAATAATTTTCCATGTGATGTAAACTAAATAGGAAATAGCTTTTGTTACACGACGTACTCTATGTCTCCACCAACCATGAGTAAGTATGTGCTGGAATATATAACTTTTAGTATCGGTATATAAGGCTCCTCCTACGAGATGGCTTCTTTCCGTAACGAATCACGGGAGTTTATTTTTAGCCTAAATTCATTTCAGAAACAATAGGCTTATGAGATCACCATTCGTACGTGTGTGTGCTTATATGTGCGTGTCCAGCTAATAAAATCTGAACGGCCAAAGCGATTTCAATGAAACTCGGGAAGTTCATACTACTACATCGTCCGACCTCGACCGTGCCTTTAAAATTTTAATACGTTTCACGAATTTAACATGGCGATCGCGTGATATATTCCTCTGGCATTCTATATCTCCGCAACGGTAACATATATCACCCTGCAATTTTGTACACTGATAAAGGGAACTACAAGAAGTTCATCTATGTATCGTTCATAAACCTGTTGAGTACAAAACGAACATGACGGTCAAGCGAAGTTGAAATATTTAAATAGACTTTTGTTGCGATTTAACCATCCGAGCGTAATGAAACGAAGTACAGCAAATGCTTATACACATTGTAATGCACTGACATCTAATTTAGTTCAAATATTTACATAACCTCAAATGGTGGCTGTGTGAAATATTAAAATTAAGTTTTTATTTCTTGTGTCCTAAACTTGCGATCGAAGTGAAAATATGAATAATGATCTCATATTTGGGTTATGAAACCAATTGAATTAAATTAGATGCCTTAGGTGAAATATTTCGCGTGGCTGCCATGTTGGATTGGTGAAACGTAATACTATTTGAAAGACACGGTGGAGGTCGCATGAGGTAGTAGTATATCCATACCAAGTTTCATAGAAATCGCTTGGTCCGTTTAGATTTTATAGGGAGACACATACACATACACACACACACACACACACACACACACACACACACACGGACAAAAGGTGATATCCTACGACTATTTTATCGTAAATGTAAATAGGCTAACAATGGCTTCAAACACCATAATACAATTTGAGAGAGGTTATAATCCAACCATGCGTTTGTCACATGAGACTAGATGAGAATTAGTTAGTTAGTTATTGTTGTTTTAAGGGCCAAAACTACGAGGTCATGTGCCCGTTTGATGAGAATACCTCACGCATAATGTATCCATGATGATATCACTGCGGTGAACAGTCAAGCGATTTTCCTCTGCGCATCAGATACGGGCATCTCCTGCACTTTTGTCCCCGTGCGTCACCACCACTGTGATCTTAGGAAGCTTCAATGATATCAGGTAAATTTGTGGGACACAAGAGGCTCAGTATACGGGTAATAGATTGCTCTGCATTCAAGGACTGTGATCACACTGAGCATAGCAGTCCAAGGTATTACTCCACACGACAACACCTAATACCTGTTAATCACGTATTGCCCGCATCATGTTATATATTAATGGATGGTAGATGGAGGCAACACCCATTAAGCCTTCACTTACACAGAACTATCACCAAAAGAAGGTGCTGGTTTTACCATAGCACTGATAAGACTGTCGGTGTATAAACCACAAAGGTAGATAAGTTTCCTTATTTCACCACACGAACTTACGCCCCTTACTTGTAATTGAAGAGGTGTACTCCAAAATATGCTTATACATCAACTATGTGATGCTATGAGTAACTGCTATCGTCAGTGGTCTCTGGGTTGCGCACTGAGACTCCGGATATGAAGGACATCAGTTCGATTCCCACTTAGGTTATCCTAGAAGTGGATTTTATGGTTTCTTACTTCTAGCCCGGGCAAAGTTCCAAATGGTTCCGAATTACACATACACACCCTAGGTCCACTATGGAAATCACACTGACAGAGGTTATCATACAGATTCCTGACACACTGAAGTATATGGGGCTTCATGCTCACGATGTTGTCAAGTCCGTAAATGAGGCAACAACAACTTTGATTAACTAGGTTCACCCCTTTCGGATGTGCTAGGAGGATGTTTTCCCAAACGCGCTTAGCTATTCAGGATATAACTTTCAGTGATTTACGTAGGACACTCGAGTTATCACATCCTTGTTCTTGAATTCTGAGGCTATGGCAGTCGAGGCCCATCGCCAACGAACGTGGCCTGCAGTGAGTATCTTCGATATAGACGGAGTACTCAAATTACGATGTTGTCCATTATTCTGATGTTGTATTAAGATCAATCAGCGTAATTGACTTCCAGCTGTATATTTCGGAAGCCTACGTAACAGAACGGAAAGCCAAAGTAGGCCGAGAAAATAAACTTAGCCACAGAAGAGGGGAGGAACTGGTCCAAAAAGCTAAATGATGAATTGGGCAGTCAAAAATTATATTTTCAATTACCTGGAAGCATATGGAGTGGAAATAAAATATAGCTGTATATTCTTGAGAGGCATTTTCGAGTAAATGCCCTTTCATTTAGCAGACTTTGTAAAAACAGGGATAGATCCATCTGAATAGAGTCTTAACAGAAAGGAAGGAAGGCGGGAAGGAAGGAAGGAAGGAAGGAAGGAAGGAAGGAAGACGGGAAGGAAGGCGTGAATGGAGGAAGGAAGGAAGGCGGGAAGGAAGGAAGGACGGCGGGAAGGAAGGAAGGAAGGAAGGAAGGCGGGAAGGAAGGCGTGAAGGGAGGAAGGAAGGAAGGCGGGAAGGAAGGATGGAATGACGGCGGGAAGGAAGGAAGGAAGGAAGGCGTGAAGGAAGGAAGGAAGGGAAGCGGGAAGGAAGGCGTGAAGGGAAGAAGGAAGGAAGGCGGGAAGGAAGGAAGGCGTGAAGGAAGGCGGGAAGGAAGGCGTGAAAGGGGGAAGGAAGGCGGGAAGGAAGGAAGGAAGGCAGGAAGGAAGGCGGGAAGGAAGGAAGGCGTGAAGGGAGGAAGGCGGGAAGGAAGGCGTGAAGGCGGGAAGGAAGGAAGGCAGGAAGGGAAGAAGGAAGCTTGTAGCTTTGTGTGATCGTTAATCTCGCGCTCATGAGCCACGGAATATCTATTTTTATGTGGAATTCGAACCATATGACGGGATATTTCACGTCGAAAATCTCACATTGACTGGGAATCGAACCCGATCGGCCTGCACCGTTATGCCCCCGAGAGGCTAGTAAACAACATGCATTTGGGCGTGATTTATTTGTGGCTATCACAGTGATAATGAGCACTGAATTTCATCTCTACACCTGGATCTTCCCAGAAGGTAATATAATTGGTTTTACGTCCCATTGAACTACTGCGGCTTTAAGAGACGCTGGGGTGCCGGAATTTTGCCCAGAAGGAGATATTTAACGTGCCAGTAAATCTATTGACACGGCTTCCTCGCATTTGCGCATCCTCAAATGCCAGCTGACTGCACCAGGATTCGATCCTGCAACCTTGGGAACAGCAGGCGAAAACGTTACCCTTGAGCCGCGCAGCCAGTACAGCCGGTACAGGAAAGATATTTAATTCTTCTTCGGAAAATCTAATTGGAGAGGTACAATTTAAAGTATCCTTCTAATTACCAAAGCTAATTGATACACTGCATGCAGTGACATCCAACGGTGTAGCAATACTAACTCAATCATCGCGATAACACAGAAATTAGACTAGTACCACGCACACATGAGCACATGGAGCTGATCGCCAATCATGCCCCAAGCACCTTTCTGAAGTAACAACAAAACTGGACTCCAGTGACAATAAAGTCAAAAAGGAAATTGCTTGGGAGTCAAATTATACACAAGTAACATTCAAGCCATAATTGTGAATCTAAGTTAAAAAGGCTAAGGGGAAATGTTAATAGCAAAGTAGCAGCAGTACACCGAAGGTAACTAGAATTTAACTTTGAAACTTGCTGCCTTTACCCCATTGTATATAGGCTACAACTTGAGCCTCCAAGGCTTAGGCGGCAGCTTGCCGGCCTCTCACCGCTGGGGTCCGTGGTTCAAATCCCGGTCACTCCATGTGAGATTTGTGCTGGACAAAGCGGAGGCAGACAGGTTTTTCTCCGGGTACTCCGGTTTTCCCTGTCAATATTTCCTACCAGCAACACTCTCCACTTTCATTTCATTTCTTCTGTCATTCATTTAATTAATGCCCCAGAGGAGTGCGACAGGCTTTGGCAGCCGGCTCAGTTTATATCCTCGCCACTATATAGGGGCTTCATTCGTTCCATTCCTGACCCAGTCGGTCGACTGGAAACAGGCTGTGGATTTTCTTCTTCTTAGTCGTTTACCCTCCAGGTTGGTGGAACCCACGGACTCAGCGAGGGAACTCACCACTACCGCCTCTACGGGCAGTGTCCTAGAGCTGGGAACATCTAATCGGAGTGGATACAACTGGTGAGGTGGGATTGGCACCTCGCCCAGGCGGCCTCACCTGCAAAGCGAACTGGGGCCTCATGAGGGAAGGTAAGGGATGGTTAGGATGGATAGGCAAGGAAGAGGGAAGGAGGCGGCCGTGGCCTTGAAGAAGGTTTCATCCCGGCATTTGCCCGAAGACGAAGTGGGAAACCACGGAAAACCACTTCGAGGATGGCTGAGGTGGGAATCGAACCCCCTCTACTCATTTGGACCACCCGAGGCTGAGTAGACCCCGTTCCAGTCCTCGTACCACTTTTCAAATTTCGTGGCAGAGCCGGGAATCGAACCCAGGACCTCCGGGGCGGCAGCTAACCATGCTGACCGCTACGCTACGGAGGCGACGTAGATTTTCATATAGGCTACAACTAACCTCCGTAACGAACATGAATGGGTCGAAGTGACCCATTCTGTTTTTCATCAATAATAATGAACTAAAAAGTTATGTTAAGTAAATGCCATCCAACAACCTTTTTTGTTGGTATATTTACACATCACCAGTTACTGCCGAGCTCACAGAATCAGTGCCAACTAATACCTCGTGCTATTCTTCTTCGGTCCACTTCCTGGTGTAGCGGCTAGCGCTCTTGGCTCCGGCATTTGTCTGGAGTAGAAGTGGGAAACCACGGAAAACCACTTCCAGGATGGCTGAGATTGGAATCAAACCCACCTCATCTCAGTTTTGCCTCACGAGCCTGAGTGGACCCCGTTCCAGCCCTCAGACCAGAATTAAGTCTCTTGGTAGAGCCGGGAACCAAACCCGGACCTCCGCATCGACAGCCAAGAATGCTAGCTGCTAACAAACAGAGAGGTTATCTTTGCATCCTACATTGAACGCCGAAGGCCAATCAGTATCAAATAAAAAGGAATGAATTAGCAAGAGAGGGATGATTTTCTTAACAGGCAGGCATTAATACACAATATATAACATAATGTTTTTTGCCAGATGCAAATGAAATGCTCGCTGACTCAAGTAATAGAGTCACTGTTTATTTAATCACTCCATTGCATCAGTCTTTTGTTCGCTTATCTTGTTTTGGTTGCCTGAACAAAGCTGTGAAAATAAGAATGCTGTACGGAGGTTGTTGTTTGTGAATTCTTTAGGGGCGTTGCGACATCGTGGTCATGTAGACACGTGTACGTGACTGTGTGAAGAATTTGTCTGATAATCTGTGTCACTGTAATGTCTGTACCAGTGTCTGTATTTGTAATTGCATCCCGTCATTTGTCTTGAGTAGAATTGGGAAACCACGGAAAACCACTTCCAGGATGGCTGAGGTGGCAATCGAACCCACCTCCTCTCAGTTTTGCCTCACGCGGCTGAGTGTACCTCATTCCAGCCCTCAGATGAGAATTAAATTTCTTGGAAGAGCCGGGAATCGAACCCGGGTCTCTGAGGTGGCAGCCAAGAATGCTAGCCAACTACGCAACCAGGTACTGAGGTCAGAAGAATACAATTGCAGGTGAGGTGGAGGAGGAGATGAGGGAGTTTCCTTACACAGTGACGTCCCTCGTTGCTATGGCAACCTGTTTATTACTCTGCAGAATATACTGGCCCAATGTGCGCTCAGTAGGATAAGTAGGAAGTTAAGTTGCAATGTTTTTGGGAAGGCAGATATTTCTGTCTCTCAGCCAAATTGTAAGGCGCCCCTGTTCTCGCCGGCTAGACAGGCCTTTGTCTAGCATTCTTCTGAGATCTATACAGTACAAATCCCGGCGCTTAGCTCTGCACTTCCCCACCCCACTTCTCCAGTATACTACCGCAGCGTAAAGCGTTTTTCACACCGAGCGTGTCTGTGTCTCATTGTGAGAACCTTCTGTCACGCGCTTCAATGTTCTCAGTAGGGAAGTACAGTATTCGATACGTTCCCCGCACCGCCCTACACCCCACTCCTACCACTGTGCTTTAAAGGTGAAGTGCATAGCTGCGCGACAGTATTTGTACGTACTTTGCGGATACAGGTATTATCAGTATGAAGGGATTCACTATCTGGTGGCAATATACTCGATATATAGGGTCTCCTATAAAGGACGCAATTTTTAAATTTAGCGCCACCTTGTGTCTGAAATGAAACCTCCAAATCAATTCCTGAATTGAAAGTCAGTTAGGTATAGAGAAATTTTCGACTGATTCCTCTATCGTCCCAAGTTTAGCGGCGAATCTACGTGAAAATGAAATGAAAATGAGTTTGCTAATCCCATGCTAGTAGGCATTGCCTATTGGTGTCCGCTTCTCATTCCGCGCTCAACTTACCTTTTACCTTCCCATTTTGTGCAAAATATAAAACTTCTGCTCAGAATAGAAGTTATAAACTAAAATGTACACTTACCTATACCTGGATGTTATGGTGTTTGAAGTCGTTTTCCAGTGTTGCCTTAGTAAACAAAAGTTTGGTGCTTTTCAGTCGGTCAACACGATTGTACCCAAATGAGATGGGTTATTCCCTAACCCTGAAAAGAATTATATGAGATTAATAAATACACTTAGATGGCCAGTTTCGATCGTCAAGCGATCATCATCAGATCCGTTACATTTAGGCTATAAGATCTATGTCTGAAAGTATGGGTGAAAATATTTACAATATATACACTTATTTAGTTGCAGTATTAGTTGAGATAATGCAACTCGTCAGTATTTGTTAGTTGTAGTCTATGTAATGTTTTGTTGAGATACTGGAAGTGGTGATTGATCTCCTGAATTTGCCTGTTTGGAGTGAATAGATTTTAAAGCCTAAGAGGTGTAATGGATCTGACGATGATCGCTTGACGATCGAAACTGGTCATCAGATGTATTTATTAATCTCAAGTATTTTTTTTTTCAGGATTAGGGACTAACCCATCTTATTTGGGTACAATCGTGTTGACCGACTGAAAAGCAGCAAACTTTTGTTTTGTCCATACCTGGAGATATATCTTCGTTCAATTTGACGGTATTGCATTACACATTCTGAGGGGGAATGCTAGGTCATCAACATACATGTCCTAGTGATCACATTACTGTAATGTCACCAATTCTGTCGAGAATACCGAGAGCCTACGGATATCTGTAAAGAGAACACTGGTCTACAACAAATTGAAGCCTGCAAAATTAGAGCAGAATATTCCAGGATTGACTTTGTGGTTGAGGGAGAGGGACAATTGAAACCTGGATGGATGTTCCTCTTCTCACCCTCCTCTAGAGGACACTTTCTCGAGCCGCTGCGCAGTGCAGGTGAGAGGTATATCCTCAACCCTCATGGTGCATCACGGACACTTTCACTCACAGCAGGTGGTTCCACACCGGCAGGAAGATGTTTTGCTCTGGAAGGAAACCCACAAAGTTTATGTTAAATATTTCACTTGTAGTAGAAGTGTGCATGTAAAGATACATCTCAAAAGAATGAGAAATAATTATTTAAGTCGTTAAGTTGGTGAGTAAGAAGAATTAGTTGGTTGGTTCCTTAGTTTAGGGGCTGCGACAGGCGCGGATTCAAGGGGGGGGGGGGCATGAACCCCCAAACGGGAGACCAAATTTTCTTGCAAACTCAAAAAACGAAAACACAAGAACCAGACAAATAAAACTTAACGAATTTTAACTGAAAAACAGTTATTTCATTTTATTCAATACTGAAAATATCTTTATTGCAATTATTATGTTCTGTTACAAGTGTACATATTTACAACTTCATACCTGTTATATAAAAACGATTATTTATATAACAAAATCAACTCGTCTATTTTGTTTAGCAAACCTTGTGATTACCGAATCGATGTTTATAGTGATGTCACAATGAATGTGCAGCAATGCACGGATATGAATTTGGGACTTTTTTCGCACCAAACATTTTTGCCGACGTCCAAACTGCAAGCTTGGTTGGCAATTTATACTGTGACTTTCCCCCTTTGTCGGTACCAACTCGACTTGCCGAAACTGTAACGCACCTTGATACTTTTCTCGAAGCTCAATGTAAAAGTCGCAAAACACGCCGTTGCAATTTGTACGAATATTTTTGGTGCGCTAAACGCATCAAATTTCTATCCATGAAGCTTTCAAACAAATTGGTCTGGTTTTGTACGTTTGGTTATTTTGTGATTGCGTTTTTAGTGATACCATTTTTCTTAACAATTTCGATTCTCTGACCCCACCCAAAGCCAAACTCTAGATCCGCGCCTGGGCTGCGACAACGCGGTCATGTAGCACCGTGTACTTTGGGTGTGTGCTGAATTTGTCTGATAACCGGTGTTAATTGTGATGGCCGTATTAGTAGTCTACGTGTTATCTGTGATTCAAGTAGGACTGCAGACGTTTAATTTTTTCAAGTAGTTCCTACTTTTGCTACCAAATGCTACCATCCACGACACCTAGCTGCGGACGTGGCTACTAAATGCCAAGGCAGTCAGGACCTGGTGGTGAACGTTGGAACTAACATAGCGTTATCACACTAACTTACAAATTTTAGCTTCCACAAGTGTAGTTATAGTGTGAGGTTCCTTTTAATGCCATAAATCTATGACATGGGACCGCCGGCTTTACTTCCCCCCCGAAGGAAGGCAAACAGTGATTTTTAACGCTCTTAAAAATCCAACGACTTCGACCGGGTTTGAATCCGCGATCTTGGGCATAGAAGCTCAGCATGCTAACAACTACGCCACCGAAGCTGCCCAAAAGAAGAATTAAGAAATGAGATTAACGTCCTTTCTTAATTACTGTGGTACCAGATAAGTCAGGATGCCAGAATTTTGACCCTGAGTGTTTGTTTAAGGGTACCGTTGTTTAATTTTGTGGCTTCGATATAGTGCTTTCATTTAGCCCCGTGTACTTGGATGTGTTAACAATTTGTCTGTTCATTTCGGTAATTGTGATGTCTGCAGTTGTGTGAGACTAGGAGTCGGCCATAACCTCAAGTTAGACCTAGGAACCGCCCCAAAATTTGCCCGAAATAAAAGTGAGAAATCACGCAGAACCACTTCTAAGATGGCTGAGGTAGGAATTGAACCCACCTCTTCGAAGTTCTGTCTCACGAGGCAGAGTCTACCCCGTTCCATCCCTCAGACGAAAATAAAATTTCTTGGCAATGTTGAAGAATTGAACCCAGACCCCAGGGGTATAGCCAAGAAAGCTAGCCAATAATGATAATAACAATAATAATAATGCTTTTCTGTCAGTCAACACGATTGCACCTCTTTTTTTTAGCGTATGGCTTTTAGTGCCGGGAGTGTCCGAGGACATGTTCGGCTCGCCAGTTGTTGTAGCTGCTTCGAGGCGGACACCCAATGGGTGACCTACACGTACCGTCGCGTGTGGAGTGTTGTCTGCGGAGGAAAGTGTGATTGTAAGGACAAGGAGTTGGAAGGTAGTGGCTGTGGCCTATAGTTAGGGACCAACCCCGGTATTTGCCTGGAAGGAAGATGGGAAACCACAGAAGACCATCTTCAAGGTTGCCGGCGGGGGGATTCGAACCACCTCGCCTCCCGGATGTGAGCGACTGCCAGCAGTCATGCCGTAACGACCACGGCTAACTCACCCGGTATTGTACCGGTACCCAAATGAGATGGGTGATTCCCTAATCCCGAAAAGAAATTACATAAGATTAATAAATATTAATAATTATTAATCTCATGTAATTAAATATGAATATTTATTAACCTGATGTAATTTATTTCAGGATTAGGGAATAACCCATCTCATTTGGGTACAAGCGTGTTGACCGACTGAAAAGCATCAAACTTTTGTTTACTAAGGCAACACTGTAAATGGCTTCAAACACCATAATGATAATAACAATCGTACGATTTCAGCTACCTGATGTAGATCTGATTTAGAGCAATTTTGAAATTCCGCTTGCACTGCAACTTTTCAGTGAATAGGGTAATCTATATGGTGGGGCTCAGCGGTAACGTTCTCGCCAGCAGTTCCCAAGGTGTAAGGATCGAATCCTGGCACAACCAGTTGGCATTTGAGGGTGCTTAAATGCGAGGGAGCCGTGTCAGATCCCCTTCGGGTCAAAAACTTCCGGCACCCCGTCGTCTCTAAAAGCCACAGTAGTTAAAAAGGACTTAAAACCAATAACATTATTAGTATTACTTTATAAATCTATAGGGAGACCAGTGACAGAGGATTAATTAATATTTCAATGTGATGCGAGATATCCTTTACGAGCCGACATGTCACGACTCTGAGTATAATTGACATTTCTCGCCCTTCAAAAACAAAAACAAAATATCCTCGATCAGGAATCGAACCCGTGATCTTGGGACTTGTAGATTGACAATCTACACTGATCCACTGAGGTAGCTATTTTGAAAATGTTAGCACTCATAGGAACACATTTTGGGTTCAAATTTGCAAGCATAATTACGGATTTATTTTGCATATAGACTATATTCCTTATCCCTGGTATTCACAAAACTTATACTTGAAACATGAATGCAACCACTGTTTGCCAAGACCCTGAATAGCGTAGGCCTACAGCAATAACAACTTGATGGGAACTCCTTGATTTATGCAGTCATTAAAGAGCAGTGTTCCTTAGGAGACACACTGTTGATAAAAGTGACCAATGCTGTGGACTTCTTGCTCCCAGACCCTCGCTCAAATTAGTCATACTGCGACGTTAACTCTAGCAAATGAGTTAAGAGGATTTCTTTTACTTTTTCTGGTGAGGGGAATGTAAGTAATGAAGCTTCATGAAGGAGGTTTGGACAACAGAGTACAGCAGTCTTAAAAAAAGAAGAATTAAAGCTGCACTACCGTAAAGCAGCTGCCTATAATAAACCTTGCAAAATAATTAGTTGTTTGTTGCTAATTAATTTGATACGCTTGGGACATCATGGTCATCAGCCCCATGCTCTGGAGTAAGTGATTAATTTGTCTGATAACCTATGTTTTGTGGTAACTGTACTAATAGTGTGTGTGCAACAGCAATTATGACGGTCTAATAATATTAGGGTGTCTAAGATTAGGAAAGGTGTCTCGGGACATGAAATTAAAGTCCACTTCGTGGCGTTGTGACCAGCGTACTTCATTGACACCGCGAAGAACCAGGTTCGATTCCTGAATTGCAAAGAAATTTAATTCTGGTCTGTGGATTGGAATGGGATTCACTCAGCCCTTTGAGACTAAACTGAGAAAAGGTGGGTTCAATTCCTACCTTAGCAGTGCTGGAAATTGTTTCTCGTGGTTTCCGATTTCAACTTCAGATTGATGAGGGAATGGTACCTAAATTAAAGCTACGGTCGCTTCCTACCCAAATTCTAGTCTTAAATATAAATACACCGACTAGTACAGCCACCACACTGACACAGGTTATCAGGCAGGTTTCTCACATTAGGCTACATGATCAGGATATCGGGTAATCTATATGGCGGGGCTCAGCGGTAATGTTCTCGCCAGCTGTTCCCAAGGTTTAAGGATGGAATCCTGGCACAGCCAGTTGGCATTTGAATGTGCTTAAATGCGAGGGAGCCGTGTCAGTAGTTTTACTGGCACGTTAAAGATACCCTTCGGGTCAAAAACTTCCGGCACCCCGTCGTCTCTAAAAGCCGCAGTAGTTAAAAGGGACGTAATACCAATAACATTATTAGTATTTTATGAACCTATAGGGAGACCAGTGGCAGAGGATTAATTATTTTTTCCATGTTAATGTGATGCGGGAGATCCTTTATGAGCCGACATCTCACGACTCTGAGTATAATTGACATTTCTCGCCCTTCAAACACAAAAACAAAAATTCCTCAATCAGGAATCGAACCCGTGAAAATGGGATTTGTAGATGGACAATCTACAAATTAAATTAATTAAATTAATTAACAACATCAAAACTTAAAGTGTAATTCCGTTATTTGTCGAAAACAATCCGAGGAAACAAAACACACACAGAATGGCCATGGTGCTTAGACCCCATATTACAGGCCATTGTATTAGCAACAATCGATTAATTTAAGGGTTATCAGTAGGCAGAATATATCACTGAAGAAAATTGGCATTTTGTAAATATTTGGGTTAATTCATGTGAACAGTGGTATTCTTTATAAGCAAGTATCTTGTACTGTACTGTACTGTACTTGGTCAATAAAGTTATTGAGTTGAATGTTGTGTCTGACAACTAGGAAGGAAATTAGTCGAAGAAAGAGCGGAGTAAAGCAGAAACAATATAAGATGAATTAAGAAAACACTGGAGAAGATTTGTTGTTGCTATGGTTTAAGCCTATCATTTCAGGGATTGGACAACGTGGTGATTTAGCCCCGTGTACTTCATAGAATCTGTCTGAAAACGTGCGTCGCCTGTGCTAGTACGTGTAATTGGGATTAGGAAGGAGGCGACCGTGGCCTTAAATTAGCAACTGCCCCTTAATTTTCCTGGTGTAGAATTGGGGAAACAACGGGAAAGCACTTTCCTCCGCATAAACTTAATGTTCACTCTCGAATAATTGCATCTTACTTTTGAATGAACTTTGCACGAAATACATTATCATTGTTGAAATGATAGTCACTAGTGTCTTCCATATATTTTTTACGCTTATTGTTTTGCTTATATTTTGAAATTTTATAATTTTACTAGCAGCCGTACCAGTCCTTGGCAGATACATTTATGAACCGTTTGTAATGTTTAATGCTTCTACCATATGGTAGGGATAGAATGAGCCGTTCCCATTTTTCGAACTCTGTAGCAGCGTGTAACGTGATCTATTAAAAAAATCGATATTGAGGATTATATTTTATAGAATACCGCTATGTACCGTATGTCTCTTAATGTTAATTATAATTGCTACAGCAGCTTTATACAATTATTCCAAGGAATGGGAGATAAAATCAAGTATGATTAATATATCCTTATTATAGTTGCCCTTGAAAAGTTTCTCACATTAAAGTTCAGTCATAACTTTTTCTATGTCATTTTATACAAACATATTTAATGAAATATGAACAAAAATATTTATAAATTGACGGAATGAATACGGCTGCATGATATTTTGACAAATGAGATTATCTTTACGAAAAGATCCCAGTGCAACGGATTAGTTTAAATAATCTTAACTCCAATGATGCACCCCTCCTCCTAAGCTGCTTGGGCATGTTTTACAAAAAACCGGTTGAACACGTATTTCCTTATTTTATAAGATAATAATTTTTGCTGAGTTTCACGTATGTCGCTCATGAAGTTGCAGGGACACACATTCACTTAGCATATGGATTTTTCAAACCCACAGAATTCAAAAAAAATCCGAGAATCCTGGAACACACATTTATCTCATTTTATATAAGAGCAGTCATTCCAAGTTTCATGGTTACAAATCAAGCAACTTTGGAAGAAGTGCATTTCATCAACTCGTGTTTTTCACCCCTCAGAAATGGAACTGCAAGAAAACTGAAAGAAAACTTATAAGGTTCCACGTTAAGAGGTTTCAGGGGTTCGGTGTTGAGTGAGTGAGTGAGAGTCACTTGCTCATTATGTTTAGAAAGATTAAAAGGATTAATGTCATGGCAAAAGAAGAAAAAACATGGCATGCAGATATCTAAAATAATTGAACATATCTGCGTGAAATTACTCAACTTCAGTTCTAGTTTTGCCAAGGAGGTTCCAGATTCTAAGGTCTTAGAGATAGTGGGTAAGGTGGTAATATTTACATTTTTTATAATCGTATTGTACCCGTGCATAGGGTGCCCCAGGATAGGAGACTGATCTCAGAGTTGCGCTCAATCTACTACTTAACTTAATTTAACTTATCGTGGGAATTTCAAATGAAATCAAAGGGCTGATTACCATATCAACACACACGGATTAGCTTTACCACAAAAACTTTTATTCACTATACAAGGTACAACACTTTAAAAGTAAAATATCCTGCAACAAAATAGAAAATGGATACATATGATTCCCAAAAATTGAAACAAATATCTGAAGATATACTTAAATATCCAACGCAAATGTGCTACACAAATCAATTTCATTTCAGCTGAAGCCTGCTTTGTAACTAGTGTGACATGGAAGGACGTGATAAATACTCATTTCTTGATCCAATTTCAAATACTCACGTGCTTGAAATTGGTTGTGTGTTAATGGCTGTTGGTTCAAGGATCGACGAACGGCTAAACATAGACAAAAACTATGTTCCACTAGCATTCCTAAAGTAAGATTACAAACATTATGCTAGGCTCGTATCCATGAGTTGGAGCATACTCACACTACGAATAAAAGCAAATAAACAAAATCCATCAATTTAAAATGAAATATAATCTAGCATTAGTCAATAAGAATAAAAATAAAATAATCTTCAGCACAGGGTATCACTCCCTACGTGACTCACAGGTGGCGTCGAAGAATATAAAAAATCCAAATGAAATGACGAAACACAACAACAAAAATTAAGAATCAAACATTCTACACAAACCTGTGTTTAACCTCATGTAACCCCAAAATTAATTGAAGAAAATACTTGAAATATATTCAAATTAACTGATCTGCCAGGATGAAAAATGAATACATACGAAGATTAAATTATTAACTGAAATAAACACAACACATAAAGCATAACTAGTGCCTACTTACTTTTACATCAGCCTCGCAGAATAAATTTAAAGCAACACGCAGAACAAAAAAAACTTTAAAAATAAAGTCAGCTGATCTCCAGCGCAAACAAAAATACACAATAACTCGGCTTCTGATATAGCCTCAGCCCAACTTACTGTACATAAAATTTCATCTTAAATCTTAGTTGCAATTTTCTGAAATCTCTTGATATGGCTAGGTTAGTGATCCCCTATTCATTTTTACCACGTGACCACATGTCCAGTGTCGTAGTTGAGCTCATAACAGTGTGTGTGCATTACCTTTTATCGTCGTCTTATAAAGAGTGAATGCCTGTCACTCGTCTCAAAGAATGCACGCATAGATTCATACCTTACCTTTCGAAGAAACGACGTAGTTGTACGATGGGTAAATAATGGACACACCAGCCACCAACACGAAGAAACTCACACAGTACATTTTACATTCGAAAGAGGAATGGACCCCTCTTATCAGATATCTGAAAACCTACAATCTCGAAGAAATTAATCCACACACTGCATTACACACACTATTGGTCAACACACAAACTCGTCACTTAAATCAAATTAATTTAACATGATGCTGGTTTCTAACTATGCTCCTGTACATTAAACGCTTGTATCCGTTTATAAATAAACCAAATTACAGAAACTGCTAGGTCATCTATCTGCCACAAATGAAGCAACTAAACAAGGGGTTACATTACATAAATTTAAACTATCAGCGATACGCTGGCTTACCTATTAATGCTCATCTTACACAACATATATCCTACTGTGTACCATAGCATATACTACCCTGTTTTAAATCTCATTATATACAACTAACAATTAACACTATTTAAAAAGTGAATGAGTATTCATCCATGATTTCTTCTGAGGACGGGGGCTCCATCCATCGGAATTTACACCATACTGAAGCTGTTGTTCCTGGGTTCACATGTAGACTTTAGGGGTGTTGATATTGGCTTCATTATTGTTGGTAATGGCTTCAATGCACTGACAAAAAATATATATTTATATGCACTTCTAAGCCACACGCACACTCAACCATGGCACTTGATATATTTCTCGCGTATCTGTTTAGGGTACCGAACGATATCAAACTCGCGACTATTCACGTGAAGCAATCTTTCACAAGCTTTACTGCGAAAGTTTTGTTCACACTCTGGTTAAGATAATAACAAGTGAGCGTGTTATTATCTTCGCAGTTACTAAACTATTTAGAATACGTTTTTACCTATTTCTCACTTTCGATCTCTGAAAGTCCGAGTCCCATCTTCATCTTACTTGGTGATTTATAGAAACACTGATTCGTGCTATGAACATTACCACGCACTTCCAAGGCACTGACAAACATGGATAATTTCTCCGATTTCTGTTCAACTGTCTACTTGTCTAATTATTTAATACCGTGCACGTTCACGCCACTCAGGGACGCAGGCTCCTCTATGGCTTCAGACGAGATTATGTCTATTGAATAATACGCGCACCTTCGCGGCGCTGATTATCGTAGAGTCAGCCCACTTGGCTGCTAGAAACTGGATCTATAAATTATGCATGCACTTTTGCGGTGCTGAGAGATGTAGGTTCCCCTCTAAGGCTTCGGACAAGAGACTGTGCCTTTGGTTTTCTCCACCGACCCTTTATCCAGGAAGCAACCTCACGCAAGTATATATTTTCGAAATGTCTCTGTCACTTACTCCTCCCGCGAAGAAAATATTTCACTTTGAAGCGTAATTTACGCTGATCTCGATGATGGGGTTGAATTTGAAAATCGACCGCTAGATTGTCTGTAGCTAGCGTAGCGTCCTTGTAATCCTAAGTAGTTGACGGGGATTTCCCCATCACGTGACACACGGCACCAGTGATGGTCGGAGTTACAGAAGAGTGATATTAGCGTGCTAGGTTTGCACGGGTTTGCTCATTAATATAGATATCTTATGGTAATTCACGTCAGCATTATTTCCCCCATAGTTTATGTGACTAATTTTCTGTTTTGATTAATGTATCATTTTCTCTGCCGTAAATCTTACCAAAAGAAGGCGTCACCAGCAACTATCTCTCTCGTACAATCGCCAGTTTGAGACTGCAAAATAGTCAGAAGTGATTTCAGTCTGTTTACCAATAAACGACCTAGTCGCCTCGCACTAAGGAACGATTGGGTCAATGCTCCATCCCTTAGATTTGTTTCACATCCGACCCCCTCTTGACACCTTGCCGATAAGTACGTTCCAATATTCTCTTCTCTTGCCAGCGGGCTACTTGTTGTGCTATGGTTAGTTTTCATCCTCTTGATAATTTAATTTATTTGATGATTCATGGAGATAAAGTTGACATGATAAGGTTTGCTGATGACATAGCGCTAATTGCAGAAAATGAACATGACTTACAAAAGATCCTGAGTAAGATGGACAAAATAATGGAGGAATTTAATATGAGAATAATTACAAACAAAACAAAAATTTTGGTCTGCAGTAGAAATGGCGAAAACCAGACAGCAATAGAGTTAAGAAATGAAACGATACAAGAAGTGAATGAGTTTAATTACCTGGGAAGTGAAATAACGAATGATGGAAGAAGCAGCAGAGAGATATTGAGTAGGATTGTCCATGCCAAGAACGCTTTCTATAAAAAGAACCTATTTACAGCAAAGAACATACGTCTTGATGTGAGGAAACAAATGTTGAAGACCTATGTGTGGAGCGTCGCGCTATATGGCAGCGAATCTTGGACAATAGGAGAGAAAGGTAGGAAAAGACTACTTGCATTTGAAACCTGGTGCTATAGAAGGATTGTGAAAATCACATGGAAAGAAATGGTCACAAATGAGGAAGTCTTTAGAAGAGTGGGAGAGAGAAGATGCAACCTTAAATATTAAAAAAAAAGATGGAATCACCTCGTGGGCCACATACTGCGACACAATGGACTGCTTAAGATTATAATCGAGGGAACAGTAGACGGCAAGAATTATAGAGGAAGACCCAGACTGGAGTACATGAGTCAAATACTGGAAGATATAGGTTGTGGCTCATACTGTGAACTGAAGAGGAAGGCGGAGAGACGGGAAGAATGGCGAGCTGCTGCCAACCAGCCTCACGGCTGTTTACCACAGAGAGAGAGAGAGAATGATTCCATGTGAGCGAAATATTGCCATAATTTATATTCCCATAACTTAACTTCATGGTATCCTTGGTCTTTATGCCAAAGGATACAGTATTTAGTTTTACCTGTGGTTCCGTCTGCTTCGATCAGAGTTTACGTACCCAAGCGACTGTGTCCTTTGAGTTTTGTAACAAACCACTGACTGAAAATTGTACCTGCTTAATGTGCTGCAGTGCAATGGATTTGAATAAGTCTTAAGTGAGCACAAGACTGTTGATATTAATATATACGACTATCATTAACTGTAGTATTAAAACTCTCATCTTCATCAGAACACTATTTATGGAAAGGACTGTTATATCTTGCGTATATGAAAGTGACGAAGTCAAACATGATGCAACAGCCAGTCGTATAACAAAGTTTCGTCCCTCAGATAATATCACCTATTAATAACGACAAGCATAATGTCAATACTGTACTAATGAAGCAGGATTTGTTGCCACAGATTGAAGATGCACATGCTAAACATACCAAAAAATACGAAATCATTCCAGTACGTACTTCAATTTAAAACATAGCATATAGTTCCAAAAGCCCACATTGTACTAAAAACGCACAGCGAGTATAAAATCTGACTCAAAATAACGTTACGAATTTCGTCCATTGGAGTCAACATAAAATAAAATATAATAATGCATTGCAAACACGAACCACAAAATCAGATTATCTCAGTTCGTATAATTACATGCAGTTTGAGAAGATAACAAAGAAGTTACTCATAAATATCTCCCTTATTATGCGTTGTACATTAAAATAGCTATTGACATAAAAGATCCAACATGTTATGGCCTGCTTTTTTATGTCCAATATTACAATAAGACTAAAATTAAGAGAGATAATTGGGGATATATTTTCCATAAATATGGTTTATGAAAAATCCGACGGATACCTGTATACTTAATTTATGAGAAGAGATCTTTCCTTGAGTTTCACATTTTTTGCTCAAACCATTTCTGATATACACGCACCATTAGAATACAATGAAAATCTATAAAATCCCCCTTTAGTGTCCTTAAAAATACATCAAATCTAAATTATTTTTTTCCGAGGGACTGTGGAAAATCTTCAAAAGACACTTGTGAAGGGTCCGCACTCCATAGTAGTGTTTTATCCCTTGGTTGGGGGCGGGAAAAACACGGTAGTGTATATGTGCTAATTTTGAGGACTGCTTCCGAATGAGAGTAGTTTCCCGTGGTTGGGAGAGACTACCAGTGTAGTGTGTTGGTGTGAGTGCTTAAGCTATTGGGGGCGTCTCTGCAGGATGCAATTACCTGCCAAGGGATGAACGTCTAAGTGCAGACTGCTAATCTAGCCTGCCAATTAAGTAGAGTGAGCAATTCAGCAAATGTGCAGAGTCAGTGACTCGGCGCTCTGCAGTCGAGTCGCGTGCTCGAGTACAATAGAACCTGACAATGCGATTACTGGCCTCTACGGTTAGGGGCAATTATGACTAAGGTCAGGTGGGGTATAAGGATGTAAAGATGGAGTGTAATTAGTGATAAACGTGTATGCTTACTGACCATGTGTTTATTGGCCAGTAAATGTGATGTGATGTCCCTCGTGGGGAGTTTAAACTAGTATAAAGTGTGGTACAATTTGTAAGGTGTACAGTAGTTCAGGGTAAGTGTTTTACAAAGATAAAGGACTCTGAGCACAACTAGACCTCACCTGGTGAAGAGCTGGAACGGACGTCGTCGGGCAGGGCCGCTGGCGAAGAACAGAACAGAACAGATAATCCCTCCAATCCGGGTTCCATTCTTATATGTTTCGGCGCTGCTTAGTCAGCATTGCATCAGTGTAGCTGCCCCAGATAGTTCTTAGTGTAAATGTTTATGAGAGTTTTGCAAGCCGTTGGCTAACCTCCTAGGCTTAGGTGGTCGCCGCTTGCTGTGTAGAGATATGTTCTGGAATTATAGTGTTTCCAGTTTGGGTGGTTTTGGTGAAAGATGGCGGGGTGGGTCTCAGGGGGTACTACCCCCGGGCTGTACAAGTCCCCTTTTCCGTTTGTTCGCGTCCTCGCGAACGTAAAATAGAGTGGGCGTGTCGTTGTGATGATTTTTCGTCGTTTTCTGCTCGTCCCTCTTCTTCTTCTTCTTCTTCTTCTTCTTTTCTTCAGTGTCGGTGTCGTGTGGGTGTATCGATGTTGTGTTGTCCTGGTGGTGATGTGAGTTTAGCGTGTGCTCAGAGGGGGTGGGTTATGGGTGTATACATGTTCATTAAAAATTAATCACTATAAAACTTGACATTGGAAGTAATAAAAATAAAAATACAGAAAAATACATGATCTTGAAGTTATATGCGTGTTGGTATTATGCAGGAAGGAAAAAAAACATGGTTGGACGAGTGGTTGTGCCGTCCGACGCTGTGTGGGAAAAAAATTGCTCCCTGCAAGGTATTGTATAAAAGATGGAAGAAAATAGAAAAACAGGTGCCCCAGGGTATAAGTTAAAGGTATATCAGAATGATTTATTGTTGTTGGGATGAAACGGGACACCTTCACAAATTTTATCGTTAGTAGAATAGAAAGGAAAGAGACAAAAGTGTGTAGAAACGTGTTTGGTGTTAGAATGTTGCAGTGCTTTATGTGTATTCTTCATATTTCTCGTGCTTTGACGGTTTTACAATTTCTTACAATTTTCGATTACAATACTTACATGCTACGCTTAATTATATTACTATTACTACTAAATCTTTTCTGCTCATGAGTACCTTTCTCCTATGCATATGGCCATAGCGCTTTTCTTTCTTGGCCACCTTTACCTTGTGCCATTCATCTGTGGCTATTGACCTGCCTCTGTGGTTTAGTGGTTAAACCACTCAACCGTTATACCCTCGTGAGTTTCTCCCCGTGGGTAGGAAAAATTCACCTTGATGGCTAGGATAGACGCTTACAAGACTGCGTCTCTCCTGGCTATCGTTTTCCGCTCATTATTTAAGCGTTTTTTTTGTGTGGTTGCGTCAGCATCGCTCGGTGCCCCACGGTCACCTGACGTTGCTGCCCGCGGCGCCGTCGCCTTAGGGGCGCGACTAAAATCGCTGCAGTGTGTACGTGTTTATGCTATAGAAAGTGTGTTACATATGTGTGTGTGAGAAAGATATATTTACAAAAGGTATGTGCACTTCGTCGTCGACCTGTGGATAAAATATATTAGTGATGTCCAGACGGGGTTGCGTGCATTGTATTGCCGCTCGGGTGATCTGTAATAGAGCAAAACACTATTATGTCATTCAAATGTACCATTTATCGGTGCGTGCCGATATCATTTGCCTTTGGCACCTTATATTATTCTACTTTAACCTAAGCCGGCTAGAGTCTTATCTTAGCCTACTTTATTCTACTTTCTATGTACCTGTGTAATTGTATGTCTCCTCAGTGTACTCCAATTGTGTGTAGTGTATGTGACGTCGGTGGTCCACCTTACCTTTAACTTTTGTCATAATCATTTGTGCCCCCACGATGCTGCAGTGGTGGGGTCCTTTCTCTGAAATCAATACATAGTAAGTAAGTACCTTTGGCCATATGTGCTATCTGTTGTGTTCATTGTGCAGCACTGTGGTCGGTAAGCTTAGGTTGCTGTACCGGCGATATCGCTTCGGACGTCTCGCGTATATATGTCGCGTTCGCATATCATGTTCGTATTTAACTTAATGTATTGTCGGTCTTACCCTGGTAACGGTTTTAGTTGCCAGGTGCCGAACGCTCTTATCGCGTTCGCATCGCATATTCCTATTTGCCTTAACGTGTTGTCGGTCTTACCCTGGTAACGTCTAGTTGCCAGGTGCCGAACGCTCTATCTTGATTAAAAGGTGCTTAGCCTAAATTATGTTAGTTAACATTAAAAAAGTATATATTTTGTATGTACAAGCCGAGATAGATCTTAACCTAGTGCCGAAATGTGCTGTAGCTGCTGTTTTACAATAGTGCTTATTAAATTTGCTTAAATCTAAGTTGCGTTCCAAATGCAACTGCCTTACATACTAGAATTTCGATCGGAACGATCGCCTGAGGCAGTTTTACCTCCTCAGGGCACCACCCGTGTGTATTTTAGAAACACCGGTTGTCTCTAAAACCACCAGGCCCGAAAGCCCTTCTAGATTCCCTTCCCTTAATACTTACTGTCGACATCCCCCTCTTAGTAATTAATATAGGCCTGTGCGACGGCGTTGCTAAGGAGCAAACGCCTCGCGCGGATATCCTTTCCGTTGATCTTGTACATGCCTGTGTTGGCATTATTCTCCATTTATCATTCATTTATATTTATCATTGGGTTTGCCCACAAAACTCCTTTTGGCAGCCCGTTGCATACCTATTTAATATCTCTGACCGCCCGGTGCGTTACCATTTAAGCTCTGGAGACTCGGTGTCATCCACTTATGTGGGCACGGAACCGAACGACCGCATTCATTCCATATGCATTATTTATTATTCATTTGTCATCATGTATTAAATTGATTTCACCTTATCTTCCGGGATAAGGACTTGGCGTGCCTAGGATTGGTCCCGCTGAATCCTGAGACACTTCTTCACTTCCTCGATTGGAAGACTTCGCTCCTCGCCATAGGAGCTCTACTTATATTACAACTAGCTAAGAGTCTAGTCCTAATGTGGTCGTCTCTAGGTTCGTCTCCTGAGTCTAGTGTGGAGCTGGCTAATTCTCCTACTAGCCGTCAAAAGTCTCCCCTGCAGGTCTGGCTTCGATGACTGTGGCGCATAATGGGTGTAACCTTCTCCGATACGGGGGCAGGCTAGGCACTCCCGAGATCTCGACGTTTGCCCGCGCCAAGCCATCGTTGCTTCGACCTTTCTTTACTCTGTCTTTAGTCTGGGTCAGGATCTGTTGGCGTCTGGCCCCGTCCCTACCCTTTCGTGGAGGTTCTGCTCCCTCCATTAACCTGCTCATCACCATCTAGTGTGATGTCAGATTCCTCTTTTTTTTAAATGAATGTGCTTTGCAAATATGTTTGTATGTACCATGTAATTATGTAAAAAAATAGTGTTCTGGGGTTGTAGAATCTTCTAAATGCAGTGTCTACTTTAGGCTGGTCACTGCCGCGTCGGATTTTTAGCGGTAATGCCTTGGTACTTTCCTAGAGGTGTTAGTGGGTTTGTAGGGCGTTTGGTCCCTTGTTATTAGGATCCGGGGGTGTTATTTGCTGAATGTGGTTAAAGCGTGGTAGGAGGGGTCGTGCATCATTGGACTCCATGTTCATGGTGGCCGGGAGCCGCTGATGCTGTTAGGGGGCATTTACAGTGAGTGGATGGGGTGGGTTTTTCCCAGGTGTGCAAAATTTAAAAATGCCATGCGGGCGTAATAATGATACAATCCCTGGAGTGTGGATAGGATATTTCATGCATTGGGATGGATGTGAGGCGTGTCCGTTCTCACTTGCGGATAAGGTCTGTGCTGGGATACAATAAGTTTATGTCCCTTGCATGCGGGATTATTTAATAAAATACTTGTTAGTATAAATGTGGCCTCATCTCTCTACACAGAGATGTGCATTGCCGCTTTGATATCAGTATCCGACTCACCCCTAATACTCAGGTGTAGGCGTTTGGGGCCAAGGTGTAGCATACCTAAATTTGTTAGAAGCATGAAGTCTATGAACCCCGATGTATATTTTGGAATGTAGTGTAGCTGTTTTTATGTATCTGTATGTCTGTGTTGGATAGTGTTGTAGGTGACAGGGCATGTAGGAAGAAGGGTGCTGGGATGGTAGCCCGTAGTTGGTACCATGGCCATCCTGATGGCACTAGCCATCTCTACTCATGTCGCGGTGTGTCATCCTCTCTTAGTCACTATGTGTTCCCTACCCGCTCCTTGGGATGTACGCTGGCTAAGTTGAGATGCCATAAAGCATCTCCCGTCTCCTAAAATATCAGTCTGTGGAGCGCCTCTGGATCTGTGATACCTATGTTGTGTGAGAATGTTTGTGTCTGTGGGCACCGCCCTCGGGCTGCTCTTAGGATGTTTAAGTGGAGTGACGCTGTGACGTCACGGCCTAACCTGGTCTCCTGTTCATAATGTTAGGGTAACTTTTGATTGTAGGTATAAATTGTCATGGCCTGATCGCCTATAATGATTTTTTAGAGATAAAAAACAAGAAAAGAAGTTATTAGGGGGATGCTCCCTCATGGAATCTGTCTGTATCCGCCCCTGATTGTTGGGCGCGTGTGGGAAGGACGTGGCCATGGCTGTAATTAGCGCGCCTGTGTGTGTGCGAGGTCGCTTACAGCTGCCGTCTGCTGGCGCGTGGGATGTTTGTCGGTGAAGGCTTTATCTCGTGTCGCGTGGCTAATTGTCGGATGCCGCGTGCTGAGTGTTATCACCCTTGTAGACATGTTCCTAGTGTCGGTGATGGTAGGCCTATTGTAGCCTGTATTCCCGAGATTAATCCGGCCCACAGTATTTGTGCATTATTGCAAGCGGAGCCTATTGTAATGGCGCTCCCATTTCCTGTATCAACATCCGTGTCACTTTATGTCGTTATTATTATTGTTTTTGTGCCAGTATCATCATGTCTGCAAGTCATTGTCACGTCTTGTTATGGCAAGAATGTCTACCGGCAACAGTGTGTTGCAACGCGCTGGAATTCGCTTATTTGCAACGTAGTGTTTTTTTCTTGTGTAGTTGTTTTGTATCCCTGTTTACAGGAAGTTTCTAATGTTATGTATGAAGGCTAACGAAACGTGACTTTCGCCACTGTCTGTATGTTGACATGTGTTTTCATTCATGTAAGGCCAAGGTGCTACCTTGTCACCTTTTTTCCCCTTACAAGCTTGTTTGGGAATTTGTTATTGTTTTTCGTTCTCCATTGTGTCTTGCCCTATCATTTTATGTCCGGGGTAAACCAAATTGCCATGATTTTTGGCCGTAGAAATGTGGTGTTACCTACTTAGTGTGGGAAATTGTCTGTGAGAGTGGCGTCCCCCGTATTCAGGTGTCGGGCGCTATGGTTAAAAAAAAGTGTCTTGTGGTCTCCGTAGAGGCCCGGCGTTCCCGGTGCGTCCCCTATTGTCAGTCCCGGGGTCGCTAATGCCCTAAGTAGGCTATTGTAGCGAGTACCTTAGAACGAATCTACGCCCCGGTATGTAAAAGAACCTTCCTGTGTTCATGATTGTGTGGCTCAGTCGTTTATGTGCTTGTCTGTCCCCGTGTCCATATTCCTGGTTTAATTTGAACGTACTTGCGGATTGCCTTAATTTTGGCCAGTTTCCGTCTAGGTGGGAGTGAATTTTCCCCTGTAAATGTGTCTATCTGGTGTCTAGTCGCGCTGGCTAAGTTTTCTGATTTTCCATGTTGAAGAACCTGTGTGTTGGATCTAACTGATCTTTCGGCGGTCGACAGTTTTGGTTTTCACGGCGTCTGGTTTTATTGGGTATTCGGACCCGTGATCCCGTGTAACGCTCCGTGTTTTATGTCTGCGTTGTCTGTTGGGATTTTGTGCGTCCCTAGTGTGGCCTCCAATCGTGTTGTCGCGCCAAAAATGCCGTTGGCTAGCTTCCTTTTTGGCACGATTGTATCGTGTTTCTGTGTGTTGGATGTATGAGGCCCTGGTGCATACTTTATACCTTTCGGTAGCCTAAGCTTCTGGAGGCTGTAGACTGTCTATTATGTATGTAATATGTTTGGTACGGGCATGCAGGTTTGACGCAACCCAAAAAGGTATGGTATCTGTTCTGTGCGTCCGCATATGCCTTGGGCTAAGGCCTCGGTATTACAATTTCTGTGTTTTATGTACCATGGCGTGTATTGTATGTTTGAAATACGCGTGCGAAAATGTACATCAGTGTGAGTGTTTTGTGTAGTTCGGAACGTCCCTCGTACTTTAATTTCGGGAGTTATCCGGCTTTGAAAATGGCGTGAATGATTTTGTGTATGACTGCCAGAGCGATAGCGCTCCTAGCCTGTCTGATGCGAATGTCGCATGTTCATTTATGTCTTATCGCTGACTGGCGATAGTGTCAAGTTTCAATTTGTAGGAAGTACTTGCTTGCTAGTCTGGCGGTCCGCTTATCACATGTGTTGAGACAATGTGCGTGGGTTTGCTGACACGCTTTTCTATTGTCTGCATATACGGTGTGCCTTTGGTTCCTCTTCATGTAAAAAACCCTACCTCTGTTCATATAAATTGTATCCCCAAATTTTATGTTATTGTAGACCTGGGGCGAATATGTTCGTCGGTGGTAGTTAGATGTCTGTGAGAGCAGGTGATGTATTTATGCACGTGTATCTCCGGGCTTCTAGTCGCGTGTCTGGTGACTGGGTGTCGGAGGCGGTTTTATTATTTTATGCATATTAATCCCTGTTAGCGTGACTGTCCCTTATTGCTGTATCCTCCAATAGGATAGTTACCTGACCTGCGTTCCTGGTATTCATAAGGTCGCGGGTTCGAGACCGTCTTTTTTCAGGATAATCATTCCTGTTGCCTTTTGGGCCTGTGTCTCTGGGACAGTTTTGTCAGTGTTATTGACTCTTTTTATGGTAATTATGTTTACTGTGTGATTTCAAAAATATATTACAGTATTTTCCCCTGGACTGTAAGTGTTACCTTATGGTATTTACGCTTAGTTTGAGCGCTGTTATAGGGGACAAAAAAAATTTCTGCTATGGGCAGTGTAAGAAATAACGTACATTTATGGATAAAATATATATATGCATGTAAATTGTACAGTTTTGAGCATGAGTTTTTGTATGTTTACCCTCTGCAGGGGTAGAACCTGTCTTTTTGTGTTAATTGTGTGTGCGCGCCCCCGTGAGGGTCTTGGGAACGTTCCGGCATTTTATGTGGAAAATTCCGTGTGTTTTGTTCTGGGAATATTTATCCATGGGCTTGTGCGGTCAGTGAATTTCACTATAGTGCGCGCTTCCTCGCACGTCGGGGTGAATTACTGCGCCCTGTTGTGAGGGCATAGGCCTCAGGTTGCCATTGAGGTGTTTCTTTACTATCTTTCAGGGGTGTTTTAAGTAAAGCAGGCCTAAGCCTACGTTCCCCGTAGTGCCTGTTAATAGGCGTAGGTATGCTGGCGCCTGAAGTGCTGTGTTGGCTTCGCGCTACCCTATTAGTGTGTGTGCGCGTGTATGCCCCCTTGTCTGTCTGGCCTCGTGGGGTGGGCGGTAAAACTTCCCTTAAACCCCGTGTATTCTGTTGTGGAGGCATGATAGTGCGTGCAGGCGTGTGTGTTACATGCTGATGAACTGGAGGTAATCCCCCTGTATGTCTTTGCACTGGGGGTGCAGATGTTGGTGTCCGCTTCCATTCTGGCGAAATTGCCCTCTGAACTGGCGGTAAGGATCGTGTAATTGTCTGTGAGCGCTCTTGCAATGTATTGGAGGGTAGTCTGACCAATTTCTGGTCTATGGCCACGGTAGACTCCTTCCCATGTGTTTCAGTACGTGTCGAGAGGGACATCCTCGCGAATTGTTGAGTTAGCGTATGTACGCCTATGTCCTCTCTGAGCTGGGCTGGTGGCCCTGCCGCCAACTCAAAAATGGCCTTGTTGGCTTGGAGTTCCCGATATTCTTCCCAAATTCGGGCGTTCTGCGTATTGAGGCATATGGCCTGTTCGGCAACTTTTGTGCCGCTAGTTCCTATCCGTTTGTGTTTTTTGATGAGTGTCTCCCATTGCTGGAACATAATTTCGTGTCGGCAGTGTAGTTTCCAGTGTGCTTTAGTAATTTGTGTACGGAGGGTGGGGATTTTCGCTCGAATCTTTCGATTCTTGGCGCTGCGGAGTGGCCGGACAAGTGCCCTTATAATTCTTATATACTGGGCGTGCAGGAGCTGCTGATACCTTCAAAGACCTTGTGCTAGGCAATTAATTCCTGGTATTCCCCAATGCTCCTCAGCACAGCTAGACGGTATAGAGGGGCCATCCTGAATCAAGTGTATGTATAAGAAGAAATGTGTGCGGCATCTAATGTATTCGATTTCTGATTCTTTCTAGGGGGGTGGGGGTGGGTTGACTAAAATTTCTCTCGTGTTCCTAGAGTGAAGGGAAAAAATAATGTTTTCTCCCCAAATTTTTTATTCTAATTTTGCTTGGCTGTTTGCGGTACGGATCGCTCTACCACGAGGGCTCGTTGTTTGAGTCCCTTACCCTTATTTTGCGTGGTAGTCGCGCCTCCACCAAATATGTTTTATCCCTTGGTTGGGGGCGGGAAAAACACGGTAGTGTTGATGTGCTAATTTTGAGGACTGCTTCCGAATGAGAGTAGTTTCCCGTGGTTGGGAGAGACTACCAGTGTAGTGTGTTGGTGTGAGTGCTTAAGCTATTGGGGGTGTCTCTGCAGGATGCAATTACCTGCCAAGGGATGAACGTCTAAGTGCAGGCTGCTAATCTAGCCTGCCAATTAAGTAGAGTGAGCAATTCAGCAAATGTGCAGAGTCAGTGACTCGGCGCTCTGCAGTCGAGTCGCGTGCTCGAGTACAATAGAACCTGACAATGCGATTAATGGCCTCTACGGTCAGGGGCAATTATGACTAAGGTCAAGTGGGGTATAAGGATGTAAAGATGGAGTGTAATTAGTGATAAACGTGTATGCTTACTGACCATGTGTTTATTGGCCAGTAAATGTGATGTGATGTCCCTCGTGGGGAGTTTAAACAAGTATAAAGTGTGGTACAATTTGTAAGGTGTACAGTAGTTCAGGGTAGGTGTTTTACAAAGATAAAGGACTCTGAGCACAACTAGACCTCACCTGGTGAATAGCTGGAATGGACGTCGTCGGGCAGGGCCGCTTGCGAAGAACAGAACAGAACAGATAATCCCTCCAATCCGGGTTCCATTCTTATATGTTTCGGCGCTGCTTAGTCAGCATTGCATCAGTGTAGCTGCCCCAGATAGTTCTTAGTGTAAATGTTTATGTGAGTTTTGCAAGCCGTTGGCTAACCTCCTAGGCTTAGGTGGTCGCCGCTTGCTGTGTAGAGATATGTTCTGGAATTATAGTGTTTCCAGTTAGGGTGGTTTTGGTGAAAGATGGTGGGGTGGGTCTCAGGGGGTACTGCCCCCGGGCTGTACAGTAGTGTCGGATTCTTACCCAATAAAAACCACATCCCTTTTCCCATGATGCGTTCATCACCCCGGAACCGCTCTCGCATTACTTCAGGGTGATGTCGTGCTTATTTAGCCTTTCAGACTTCTTCTTTCTTAATTTCTTCTGAAGGACGTTCGTACGCTTCCACATCCCGCTTTTTCTGGCGAATGACATCCTCCACATACACTGCTACCTGATCCCATGATTGCTGGTTCCGTAACATCACAGAAATAATATTATCTGGTGTCACTTCTCCCAATTCAGTTTCCACATATTCTCTCCTTATCATCCAATGGCCGCACACGAAGAAGGTGTGAAGTAGGCTACATCATCGATGTCGTCACAATATATGCATGTTGCAGCACTCGCTCCGCCTACTCTATGCAGGAATTTCCGGAAATATCCGTGTCCTGTTAGAAGTTGTGTGAGGTAATAATTGACTTCACCATGGACTCTTTCGACCCAGGTATCCAGGCGTGGTATTAGTCGCTTGGTCCATTTACCACGAGGGCCACTTTCCCATCTGAGTTGCCATTGCCTCATCCGTTGATTAAAGGCACGCTTCTTTGCACATTTCTTTCCCAGCTCTCCTTGGGCACGCCAGATTTCTTGTCGCTCCAATGCAAGTAGATCTATTGGGGCTATTGCTGCCACCATGAGGATTGCAGGTTCAGAAACCGTGCGGTATGCACATGCAATACGTAAAGCTGCTCTCCGCTGTACAGCAGCTATCCTTCTCCGATACCATGCAAATCTCAAGGATTCGGCCCAAACTTCAGAGCCATACAGGTGCACTGACTGAACCGTCGTCATGAGGAGGCGTCTTTTTCTTGATTTTGGGCCGTTAATATTGCCCATCAGCCTACTAAGTGCTGTCATGTAATTTACTGCCTTATCTGTCGCTCTCTGAATATGGTTCCAGAATGTGAGCTTGGAGTCAAGTATCACTCCTAAATATTTTGTACTCGTAGATGTTTCAATCACTGTATCGCCAACAGTCATTGGTGCAAGAGTCTCAATCCTTTTCCTTGTTAGAAGAACTATCTCCGTTTTGTGTTCTGCTAGTGTTAACCTGTGACTCTTCATCCAGTGATTTATGCGCCGCACCACCTGGTTCAATTTGATTTGAGCCATCTCAACATTGCGGGCCACTATCAAGGCAGCCACATCATCAGCGTAGCCCACTAGATTCGTATCCTCTGGCATCTCCAGACGTAACAAGCCATCATACATGATGTTCCAGAGATCTGGACCAAGGATCGATCCCTGCGCTGCTCCAGCCGTCAGTCGTTTTGCCCTTTGACCATCTTCCGTATCATACAGCAGAGTGCGATCCCTGAAGTAGTCTCTCATTATGCGCATAAAATAATAACATGGGTCTAATTATTGTAATGGTTAATTTGTATCCCGAATCACATCTATAAATTAAACGACCGTTGAGATATTGTGTTGTTTGAGTCTTCAGTCTTTTGACTGGATTGATGGAGCCCTTCATGCTTCCCTGTCCTGAGCTAATCGTTTCAACTCTATATAGCTACCTCACCGTACATCTGAGGCAATCTGTTTAACATACTCTAATCTTGGTCTACCCCTACAGTTATTATCCTCGACCCTTCCTTCCATAACTAAGTTTGCTATTTCTGGGTGTCTCAGTATGAGTCCGACCAACCTATCTCTTATCTTCAATAACAGTCGCTACAAACATCTCTCCGCTCCCAATCTTCTTAATACCTCTTCGTTTGCAACCCCATCTACCCGTCTAAACTTCGTTATTTTCCTGTAAAACCACATTTCAAACGCAATTCTCCTCTCTTCTGCTGCTCCAACAGTCCAAGTTACACTTCCATAGAGTGCTACGCTCCGGACAAAGGGTTTCAAAAATGACTTCCTAATACATAAATCTATATTCGATGTCAACAGTTTCCTTTTCTGTAGAAATGCAACCTTGCCTTTGCTAACCCAATTTTTATATCCTCATTGCTTCGTCCATCACTGGTTATTTTGCTTCCTTAGTAACAGAAGTCTACTACTTCCTTTAGCTTTTCACCTCTCAATTCGATGTCGATAGGGATTTCTAATTGATTTCGACAGCATTCCAATACGTTTGTTTTACATTTATTAAGTCTCATCATGAATTCTTTCCCCAAGACAGAATCCCTACAATTTAAAAACTCATTGAAATTCTCAGGTATCTCGGCTAAGATAACGATTTCATCATTAAATCTCAAAGTTGAAATTATTTCTCTTTGAATCCATACTCCTACTTTGAATTTTTCTCCATCATCCTTCATTGCTTGCCCAATGTATAGATCCAGAGGTATGGGTGATAAGTTGCAGCCTTGGCTTACACCTTTCTGAATACCAGCTTCTCTCTCATGTTCTTCCACTCGAATAACTGCTGTCTGATTATTTTATAGATTGTAGAGCACCCTCCAATCTCTGTACTTTATTCCAATCGTTTTCAAAATGTCAAACAACTTGCTCCAATCAACGTTATCAAAAGCTTTTCCTAAGTCTACAAATGCCATGAACGTTCTCTTATTCATCCTATTCTAGCTTCCAAAATCAGCCTAAGGCTTGGTTCCCTTGTTCCTACGTTTCTCCTGAAGCCGCACTGGTCTTGCCCCAACTCTGTTTCTATCTGACTTTCCATGCTCTTGTAAATTATTCTAGTTGAGATCTTTGAAGAATGAGTGATCAAGCTGATAGTACGGTAATCTTCACATGTGTCAGCTACTATTTTCTTCGGTATAGGGATGAAGTTAACATACTTCTTTATACCAGAGGGTACCTCACCTGTCTCATAAATCCTACATACCAAGTGAAATAACCTGGCCAGACCTTAATCACCTATGCAGCGTAGCAACTCAATCGGTATATCATCTATGGCTGGTGCTTTGTTACTGCTTGACTCTTCCACTGCTCTGTCAAATTGTAATCTCAATATTAATTCTTCTTTCTCAACCTGATCAATTTCCTCTTCCCTTTCCATTACACGATTCTCAATCTCCTTTCCCTTAAACAAACACTCTATGTAAGCTTTCTGTCTCTCAACCTTTCTTCCCTATCTGCTAGAGGTTTTCTATCTGAGTCCTTAATATTACAGCAATTAGTCTTCCTTTCCCCAAAAGTACTCATAATCCTTCGATAAGCTATATCTACTTTTCCTCATTTCAGAAACTTATCTATTTGTGCACATTTCTCTTTCAACCATTGTTCTTTTGCTTCCTTGCACTTCTTGTTAACCTCATTTCTCAAACATCTGTATTCCGGTTTTCCCCTTTCATCTCTTACATTCGTATGCTTCCGCCTTTCGTCCATTAATTCTAGTATATTGTGCCCGTCAAACAAGGTCAGCAGGGGATCATCAGACGCATATGAACTTACTGACTTCCTTATCCTCTGAACCCATACACTGAGAGGATCGGGTGCGTCCTCAGACTAGCTCCGGCAAAGCTAGAAAGCTAGAAATGAATAGTCCTGATTGAGGTAAAACTCGTGATAATTTTTTAAAATCATAAACACCTCTCCTACTTCGGAGGGTTAAAAATCTCGGCTAGTCCGCAAATCAAAAAAGCAATGAAAATAAATAATGATTCCCCTAACCTGAATTTAATGAATCCCTTATGAAAGTCCTTCTTACACAAGAATCAATGAACAGCAATCAAGCTAAGAATTTGACACGTAAGATGTTTCCTAAGTTAATACAAACATAATTATTGATACGAATATTCACATCCAATGAATTTACAGCAAAGAAATTATATTAATTCACCTGCAGCAACTAGAGCATAATTTACATTTAATGCACCAATAAATATAAGCCATGTTACGTTGGTGTCACTTCTAACATTTGATTTTACGTTAAATGGTTAGTTATTCCCTAATTCACATGACTTGCAGTTGATATGCATCTTTGGAAGGAAAAATCAAAGCTAAATAGCATCCAAGCACTATAAAAAAAGAAATACCGGTAGTCTAATACACACAGGATACAAGGTAGAAAATAATGCACTCTTAAATTAACACACATGCATTATGTACACTCCTGCCTACGCTAATCAGATCGCTCTTTGCGTCCAATCGTCACCTATGTACATGAATTTAGGGTGGTGACAGCTCAGTTAAAACTGCGACTTAAGTCGCATAGTCTCCAAATGTCCACGCTTTACAGGGTTTCTGTGGCAATAGCAACGTCAAAGAGTGTCAGCTCGGTCTAAATCATCGTTCATAAATATTAGCTATTCCATAGTGTCGGTCATTCAATAAAAATATCATCTCAAGTTTAGATTCATTCAGCATCTTATTAAGTGGTTCGTTTTAGAGGAATATTATTTAGAATAATTACGTTCATGATTTAATTTCAGTTTTATTTCGGATTTAATCCTTTTTTTGTAGTTTAATATACCTAATGCCGATGGTGACACTCGACGACAACAACAGCAAAAACACTGCCATGTGGATGTCCACTCAACGTGAAACATTACCTCCAACGGGTAACACGACACTCGATAAAAATAGCGGAAACGTGCGGCTCTCCAGGCTCGATAAATCTTCGGCTAATGAGTTGAAAAAGCAAACTGTATCACAGGGATTACCAGCACTAATGTGGGTGACCAACGTCCATCCCATCATTCAATCGTCTCAAATGACACAACAATAACATATTTACTAATTTTATACATGGTCTGGTCTGTTAAACTCACAATAAGAAGAAGGGATCTCTCGGATCTAACTCTTACATTCAAAAGCTCACACTAAATGTGTATCAAAACGGCTAAACATAGCCCCAAATATGAAATGAATGTCTCATAATTATTATAACCACAATAATGCTTATTAGCGACCTCAGTTTCGTATCAAAGTTACACATGGGTAGCTTGTATTCATAAATGTTTAGTTCACTGTCATCTGAAGTCGTCTCATTCATGTTGCATGCCGGGAGAGAACAAGCGAGTATCGCGCTCCAGTTGGCGACAGTTGCATTCCCTGTCTAATGTAGCCAGGCACAATCACTCTGCCAAGTAACTTCACCTCCCAGTACACACTGATTACCATGAGCTGTACAAAATTACTACAATCCTATATGTGATATCATGTCTCGTACAATACACGCCTAATGTCACAATAATTCACCTGCAGAGAGAATCCTTGCCACGCTCGTAGAAATAAAAGATTTTGCCAAAGAAAACAAAAGGAAAGCTATTTCACTCCACTCGAGTGCTTTGCCTATTATCAGCTGCTACAATGCTGTCGGTGCTTTCTCAAATACATGTCACTGAACTCTGTACTGTTCACTCAGGTACTCTTGAAATATTTTTTAACAAACAGTGTGCTCCTTGGGCACGTAAAATAATAAAAACAAACAGCACTAACACCTTATGTGACGTCAAATGATACGACTAGTATGTTATTCAAATGCATGGCTCCTGGTGCCTATGCTGATCTAACACATGTTCTAAACCAGTCGAAAATCAAAGGTAGTGGCTTCATAGCTCACTAAATATTCCATTCCTAAAGCAACAGTGTAGTCCTTACATCTGTCAAATGGTACGACTAGTATGTTCAGTACAGTAACCAAAAGCATTTAAATTGCAGACCTGCTGCATCGTAGGAAGAAAACTATCTACCTTAAGGAGGTTGTACGAGTCGAAGAACATCTCCTCCTAATACAGGTTATCTGTTCGTACCCATGGTGCTCGTCGTCATATTTCTGAGTGTTACTGCAAGAGTTATTTGACCAGAATAAATAGTAAATGTGGAAATTGTAAAGCCGGAAACATCTTAAATAATATAACACAGTCCTACCTGGGCTGGTTGCTATTGCAGTGCAGCATTCTCCCAAGTCGACATGAAATTGAACCCTTGACATGTTGGAATTTGTATTAAAGACTCACATTATCAGTGTGCTGGAATCATCTTTACCTGCGTGCTATGGCCATAGAACAAGGCCTGAGCTCGATCCTCGGCTCCACGATAACCCATTGTCATCGTCCCTTCATCATGTGGGTTTTACTTTCGGCGACTCCCTCACCATGGGTGATTTTTACTTCATCACCTCCTTCTTCAATATGGGTAACAATAGCCTTCACGTGTTGATTCGAGGTTTCCATGCCGGTCTTGGCGTCTTTTCACTGGCTCTAATGTAATACTTTTAGAACAACCACAGGCTTTAAAAATGTGCAGACATGGAAAAATTGCCCATGAATGTCTGCCACAGACTCTATTGACACGCAGTTGGAGTCTTCTCACAGAAGTTATGACTTCTAGCAAATCGTCCACAATCACAGTAATCAACGATTGTCTTCGTTTAAAATTAATCGAAAATTCAGTATCAACATTGATGCTACTGAGCATAAACAGTTTGTAACAACTCACTGGATAATAGTGGTAATTGTGCTCACCTCGTGGTCCTCGAGGTCAAGTTCGACTACTGTCGCAATTCCAATAATGGCAAAAAATATCGCCTCACTCACAGTTAATTGCACAAATGCTTACTCAACGTAAAAAACCACACTCTAATAGTCACGTTGGTCCTTTCAGTAATCCCACACCACTTCACTATGCGGTCTTATATTGACACAATTTGGCACTCACGATGAACTTGCCTCCATTTGGGAGTACAAAACTGATAATTGTGACGTCTCCGAGAAGACAGGTACAGGGTTCGGAAGTACAACTCTGGTCGTGTACTGACCGATGTCAAGTCTTCGCATATCTGCGATGTAAAATACATGTGTATGCCCAGTAAAAATCCAGTAAGTAATCTAAGGGAACGATGCAATTCACATCCAGTTTGATAATTGTGTTTGCTAGATTTATGAAGTAGAAAATGTAACATCGTGGTTCCGAAAATGGGAGTGTTGTCCACTGCTGAAGTCAAAATAAGCAAGTGGGCTGGGTTCGATGTTACGACGGCTCATCCTGGCCGGTGCTGATCGCAATGTATATTCCAAGGAAATTACAGTATCCCCGGGCATAAGCCTTACGGTCTCAATATCTTGCATTACCCACGGTTTATTACATATTCTTCATTTCCTACCAAAGATTCCTTCTGCGGATTTGATTATTTCATTCTTCATAAGTGCCCAATTCTGTGTAATTGAAGCTTGTTCAGGGTGTTTCATAAGTCCTCCCTTTATACTCGTCTTGAATCGTTTGTTCACGTCCTTCTGTTTCAGTCTGTCTATTGCCCACCGTTTTGGCGTTTGACCTTTCTTCAATTTCATCAACTTAAGTCTGCATTTCATAACAACCAGATTGAGGTCAGAGTTTATGTCAGCACCGGGGTATGTTTTGCAATTCAAAATCTGGTTTCGAAATCTCTGCTTGACCATAACGAAGTCGAATTCGTAACGCCTTGTAGGCCTATCTTCTGGTCTCATCCATGTGTATATTCATCTATTGTGGTGTTAGCTACGACCAACTCATGCTCGGTGCAGAATTCCATCAGCCTGCTTCCTCGATCATTCCCTTCACCTAATCCGAATTCTCCAACTATCTTATCTTCTCTTCCCTTTTCTACCACAGCATTCCTATCTCCCTGTACTATAACATTCAGATCAACCTTGCCATACCTCAGAACGCCATCTATTACTTCGTAGACCTTTTCAACATCTTCATCATCAGCTTGACTGTTGGGCTTATAGACTTGTACCACTGTGGTGCACTTAGGTTTTCTATTGATTTTAGCTTCAATAATCCGTTCACTATATTGCTCATAATATTCCATCCGCTGTCCAAGTTTCCTAGTCAATATGAGAGCATCATCTGCTTGGCCATTGTTTGATTTGGTGCTAATAATCCTATAGTCTCCTGACCAAAAGTCCTGATCTGCCTGCCAGCGCAATTCACTAATTCCAACCAAATCCAGCCTCAACCAATCCATTTCCCTTTCTATGTTTTCTAGCCTTCGACTGACTATCAGACTTCTAACATTCCACGCTCCAATCCATTGAATATCAAATTTCCTCCTTGCCACTTCTGCGATTAAAATTCACGAAATGCAGAGTTGACTCTTTTTCACCCCTATAAATTCTGTATACGGTACACTAAAATCCCTTCTTATCTGCCAGCTGCAGCATACGGGAAGTAAGCTCTCCGAATTTCACGTTCATCGGTGCAACCGTTATGGCTGGTCGTTGATAAGTTGGCCTAAGTCAGTTATATAAACCTTTTAAATATAACAGGAAGATGCGGTGGTAGAAAACATTGGTTTAATTGGAAAGATGAATTATTACGAAATAAAGTTACGAATTTCCTCCACAAAATTCAATAAAAAGAGAAATTAATTGCTTATTACAAGCACGAACAACGAACTCCGATAATCTCAGTTCGTGGGAGTACATACAGTTAGAAAAGAATTGCTAGCTTCGTCTTAAATATCTTCCTTATTATGCGTTGTACGATAAAATAGCTATTGACATAAAATATCCGACATGTTATGTTTTTCACGTTCTTCGACACAGCGGTTTTGACTGTGTGTTGATGAGTGAGTCATATACATTATTTATTACATTGTCACATGTGGTTTTATTTGCCCGACAATAGTGAAAAGTAATGTACTTATGAATACATATATGAATACATTTCCATACAAACTTTAAGTATAGCCTACACGAACTTCATACCCTGCAAAAAACGACAATTCGTAAAAACCTGTATCTTGGTGTAGTGCCTAGCACTCTTGGCAGATGACCTCGTAGTTCCACCCCTTAAAACAACAACAACAACAACAACAACTCTTGCTTGTCGCTCCGAAGACCGGGTTAGATTTTATTTTGCTCTGAGGGCTGGAACGGGGTACACTCAATCTCGTGAGGCAAAACTGGGAAGAGGTGGGGTCGATTCCCACCTTAGCCATCTTCTACTCTAGGCAAATGCCGTGATGGTTTCTATCTTAAGGCCACGGCTGCCTCCTTCCCAATTTTCACCTGCATTACAAATATACATTCTAATACAGTCATCACAATTACACAGGTTATCAGACAACTTCTATACACACACCCAAGTACATGGGGCTATATGACCAACATGTCGCAAAAGCCCAAAAATAAATTAATAACAATCAACAACAAGCCTGTATCTCAAAGAATAGAAATGTACAATCTTTGAAGGAGATATTTGCTTATATGCAATCGTCTTTGTATTAGCGAGAATTGAAAACAGTGACAACATTGAGCATGAAAATGAGTCTATTTTCACTCGCTAAGAATAAAATATTTAATGTCTTTGTACGTTACCTACGGTTTTCTTTGTTTTATAACGAGGTGCACATCTAATTATTTAGTAGGCCTCTAAATAAATAATACATAGAAGATGACATCCTAAAACCGAAATCGACACAAAGGAATTACTCGCATCATCGGCCTTGTAATTACTGGCCTAGCAACTTTGTTTATACATCTCTCATGTAAATTCGATAACTGAAATTTTCACCTCTCTAGAAAGTACCGTATTTTCGGAGACTGATTTAACTAATGTACCCAATAGAATTTGACCTTTCCCACCTTCCTTTCAGGTTGATTCAATTAAAACTTAAATTATTTCTTCCGAGCAATAAATTGTGATTGACGATTCTCCTGTATATTGCAGGAATAAGCTTAACCAAATTCCTGCTTTGCCTGCTTCGTAACAATCGGTGTCTTCTCCTGGCTACTGACGTCGAGATCCGTATTCCGTCTCGCTATCAAATAGTTGCTCAACCAGGCTGCTATAGGCAACACCAATTGTGCTGCAGGTTGAACCCATGACGTTGGGGAATAGATAGGACATGACGTGAAAGTTTCCTCTGCAGCCAAAAGTAGCCAAACGTTCAGCATTCATCCTTGGCTGAGGCAGTGGTCTCAAGAACGCAGAGGTCAAGTTTTTGCACTCCTGTATGTCTGTGAGTTTCCGTTATTCAGTAAAAGTGGTTATACTAGGCCCTGAATGCGTATAAAAAGTTTGAACAACATGATTAATACGAAGCTACTGGGCTTCTTAACTCAGTGACAAGGTGGTGGTTTTATAACCGAGCTCAAAATGTGCTGCCGGTTCGAGGTCGGCCTGGGGCACGAGTCGATGTGTTTATTGTGATTTAATAATACTCATTACTATTTCGTCTTAAGCTTTATACTTTAATGCCTCCGCTGTAACAGTTCAAAGAGTTTGAATAACAATAAAAAAGGATCTCGTTCTTTGAGATGTAAATATCAATAATTATTCGGCACATGTTGGTAGGCCTATGCTTGACTGATTGCTTAACAAAGTTCCAATTTCTCCTTCGTTTCTATAGCCTGGTTGGTAGCCGCTATCACCGTGAACCATTACTACCGTACCTCTTAATAGCTGCAACTCATTTCTTGAGGTTCATTACAACAGGATTTTATTAAGAGACATTTTATAAAATGATATATACCTTATAATATTTGTACACATCCTCGTAGTATCATAATAGACTAGGACTACTGTATATCTTAAAGATAAATTCAGCATTAAAAAATTACATAGGCGAATTGCCCAATAAAAAACAAGTGAAACATTGAGTATCTAAAGCTGAGAACGAACCAAAATATATGCTACTTAATTACTTCGGGGACTATGATAAGTGTTTTTGAAAATGTAGCTTTGACTTTGGAGGAAGCAAAAGTATTAGATCAAATGGTGGGATGTAGCCTAGTGAGTGTTAATAACCATCCTGGTTTTAGGGGATCATCTGAAACCTGGAAGGCAGTTTCCAAAATCTGTCTTCTTGTGAAAGAAATGCTTCAGTAGCCTTTCAGATCGTGGATAGGCAAGGGGATATATAAGTTGATACAAGATTCCTAATTGATGGGACCTTGTCCAATGGCTGTGTTCTATTTTTGTTCATATGATAAGATAGAAAACTGTATAACGTCTGATGCATCTGTTGATTAGGAAAACATTGGTCCCTTTAGAGAATGGTAGGCTGACGGGAGAATATCTCCGTCCTCTACACGCAAGAATTGCACTAAAAACTCCTAAATATACAGTATACATTATTTTTCAACTTCAAATAAAATATAAAATAGAAGTAAAATCAAATAAAATTCCGAACCATTTCAATATATTTTTCCTGCCTGGTATTTTTCAGAATTCGAGGTCTGTGGGAGCCGCCGTATGGGCTTTAGCTTTATGAGGACAATTAACTAGCACCTTTCTGGATCACTGCCTAGACATTTTATTGCAGCAGTATCGTAAAAATTTCTTCACACCAATGAATATGAAACCCTAGCCGATACGATAAGGAGAACTGCTAACGTTCACATAACGCTTTCTGAGGGCAAAGTTCAGTATTTATTCTCAACTGGTTACAAGTAGTAAACCAACTGCTTATTGGTAGTTTCCTGACCTTCACTCATTGCTACAAACAATAAACCATTCTGCATGCTGATACACTGACAATTCTCTCACGGCACGCCTCCATGCAAATCAAGTATGATCTATTTTACAGAGACTTGAGCGACTCTGATCAATCTTCGCTAATATTATAAATGGGTCTAGAAAGAAAACTGTAATGTCCACTAAATCCGTTTAAACAGAAGATGATTATTTATCAGAACTCGGTAACTGAACGAGATGCTTTCATGATTTTTCTTACGGAGAACACCATTGTACTCATATATTAGTCTACTCTGCAGCATAACCTAAAAACTGCAACAAACGTTGAGCACTGAGGTGATGAAACTTTGATATTCCCAGGTTTACGACTAACAGTTGGAAATTTCCTGCATTTGCATCCAACATAATTAGGAGATTGTCCCAATTGCAACAGAATTATGAGAATATCTTTTAAATATCATATTCGATCAAATATAGGCCTAAATAGGTTATGACGAGAACCTGAATATATAATTATTACATTTATTAACATTGGTATTATTATTATTATTATTATTATTATTATTATTATTATTATTAATATTATTAACCTCCGAGGCTAGGCGTGTCCGTGGTTCAAATCCAGGTCATTCCATGTGAGATTTGTGCTGTACAAAGTGGAGGCAGACAGGTTTTTCTCCAGGTACTCCGGTTTTCCGTGTCACAAATTTCATTCCAGCAACACTCTCCATTGCCATTTCATTTCATCTGTCATTCATTTAATCATTTCCCCAGGGGTGTGCGACAAGCTTCGGCAGCCGGCGCCGTTCATATCCTCGCCGCTAGATGGGGGCTTCATTCATTCCATTTCCTGACCCGGTCGGTCGACTGGAAGCAGGCTGCGGATTTTCATTTTTCACTAATAATATTATTGTCATTTGTAGCATTTCAGTCGATCAACACGATTGTGCACAATAAATGGGCGGGATACAAGATATATTAATACACTCCTGGAAAATATTACATGTATTATTTAATTATCACAATTAAATGGGGTAATTTAGGATGTGATAATTAACTAATGAATGCATTTTTTTCCATGAGTGTATTTACATATTTATATCTTGTACCCTACCCATTCATTGGGCACAATTGTGTTGACCGACTGAAGAGCTACAAGTGACAATTTCTATAGGAAACACTGAAAAGAATGGCCTCAAATCTCGCATATTATTATTATTATTATTACAAATATCGTTACATTATACATAGTTTACAAAATTCAATGAATTTCCTCTCAATTCCTACTCACTTGTATAACTTGTAAGTTGACTAATATTGAATTATACTACGGCAATATGATGAAGATTGTTTTTTTAGCGTATAATGCTTCATGACAATCGTTTGAAATGTATTACATATAATTGCTATTAAAAATTAATATATATTTATATAAATATAAATAAATAAATATAATATAAAATAATTAAAGCACCACTTTTTCACAGGCCACCAAATTTTGAAAAGTTGACCGCAAAAGCTCGAAATCTCAGTATGACGTTTGTCCTGACGCCTACCAAGCATTTGCTTCAGCACAACTCCCCAACTTGAGTTGTTTCGGGGTAGCGCCCCCAAAACCAGCCCATTTTCCAAAACCGCAAATTGAAGTTTGCGGAAAACGCTGTAGCACTTGTCACAGGTTGCCAAAGCAGTCGAAAATGAATGAGTCTTGCTCTTAAAGGTTCCACAAACACGTTGAAATCGTTACATTTGACGTTTGAGTATTTCAACCCCCTTCATCATCCCCTAAACATGGACTACCCATGGGAGCGTCTGAGAAGGTACCGGGTGTGTTTAACCACCTGAAAACCTGCACACCGTCTTCAGTTGCTGATTGCAGTAAGTTCTTAAGGCCTCCCGCAATGTCCCCTGTCCCCCCCCCTAACACCCTCAACTGGCATGGGACCAAACCACCCCCTCTCGATTCACCCCATAAGGAAGATTTTAATCGAGATGTTTATCAGTGCTATGAATGGGGGGGGTCCTTCCCCTAACGTTTCAAAACAGGAGCTGTGCCTGTGTCACCACCCCTTCTCCTGCTACCCCCGTTTGTATGATTTTTCGAATCAGGCCCTTTTTAAGAGCTGAGACGAGGTCTTAATCGCTGAAAGGGCTGTAATGGTCCTTATAAGTAGTGGTGACATGAAATCAACCCCTTCCGATCGTTGATTTACATTCCATCCCCCAAACTTGAAATTGTTGCACCCTCAACCCTCCCTGTCTGGACGCGTAACGCGTCATGGCAGAGTTTTCAGAGTTGGATGAAAATGAAGCTTATGGCCTGCTATCGAGCCCAAAACAGTAGGTTGGATGTAAATTCATCGGTAGGGTGGGAAACGGGACCAGAAAGTTTTCAAAAAGTTAACAGCCTCTAGTAAGTACACCCATGCATAGGCAACCCACACCACGTCATTTTTCTCCCATTTCCAACATTTGTAACCTATTGCCGATCATAGGCAACCCCCACGCATGGACGTGATGTGGGTTGCCTATGCATGGGCGTACTTACTATAGGCTGTTAACTTTTTTGAAAATTTTCTGGTCCCGTTTCCCATCCTACCGGTGAATATCCATCCAACCTGCTGTTTTGGTCTCGATTGCAGGCCATAAGATTCATTTTCATCCTACTCTGAAAACTCTGCCATGACGCGTTATGCGTCCAGACAGGGGGGGGGGGGGGGTTGAGGGTGCAACAATTTCAAGTTTGGGGGACGGATTGTCAATCAACGATCGGAAGGGGTTGATTTCATGTCACCACTACTTCTAAAGACCTTTACAGCCCTTTTAGCGATTAAGACCCCGTTTCAGCCCTTAAATAGAGCCCGATTTGAAAAATCATAAAAACGGGGGTAGCAGGGGAAGGGGTGGTGACACAGGCACAGTTCCTTTTTTGAAACGTTAGGGGAAGATCCCCCCATTCATAGCACTGATAAACATCTCGATTAAAACCTTCGGGAGGGGGTGGTTTGGTCCCATGCCAGTTGAGGGTGCTAGGGGGGGGGGGGGTGAACATTTCCGGAGGCCTTAAGAACTTACATTGCAATCAGCAACTGAGGACGGTGTGCAGGTTTTCAGGTGGTTAAAAACACCCGGTACCTTCTCAGACGCCCCCAATGGCAGTCCATGTATAGGGGATGATGAAGGGGGTTGAAAATGCCCAAGCGTCAAATGTAACGATTTCAACGTGTTTGTGGAACCTTTAAGAGCAAGACTCGTTCATTTTCGACTGCTTTGGCAACCTGCGACAAGTCCTACAGCGTTTTCCGCAAACTTCAATTTGTGGTTTTCGAAAATGGGCTGGTTTTTGGGGCGCTACCACGAATCTACTCAAGTTGGGAAGTTGTGCTGAAGCATATGCTTGGAAGGCATCAGGACAAACGTCATACTGAGATTTCAAGCTTGTGCGGTCAACTTTTCAAAATTTGGTGGCCTTTGAAGAAAGTGGTGCTTTAATTTTTTTGAGCAGTTTATATATATTTTTTTAGCGTATGAAGAAAGGTGCAAATAGGATATAAAGGAAAGTAAATACAATCATAGAAACCACCCCACTCTCAATGATTTCCTCATTCATTGTTGCGTCATTCTCTGTTGCCTTCAGCAAATTTGTCTAAAATTTGAGGTCACCAAAGGATCTCAATTGATTGCCATAATGTTCAATCAACAATTTGTCGACGTCTCGTAATTTCAAAGACTTCACTTCTTCAATAATAATTGGTTTAATCATTGTTATAATTGTGACAGTTTTAAAAACATTTTTAGCCACTCCTACATCATTGTATAGAACTTCCATAACTTAGCACGACAAGAATATCGGTCGTATTCATCGAATTCCGAATATATTTTAATTCGAAAATTTCACTATTAGTTGTATAATCACTTCAATGATATGCGGGTGTAAGTACTCTATTTGTCGTTGTTGCTGTTGTGGATTTTTTAGGGGCTAAGCGACATCGTGGTCATGTAGCCCCGTATACTTGGGTTTGTAGAATTTGCCTGATAGCATGTGTCACTGTGATGTCTGTACTAGAGTGTATTTGTAATTGAGGTAGAATTTGGGTAGGAAGTGACCGTGGCTTTAAGTTAGATACCATCCTGGCATTTACGTGGAGTAGAAGTGCGAAACCACGGTAAACCACTTCCAGGATTCCTGAGGTAGGAATCTAACCTGCATCTTCTCAGTTTTGCCTCCGCGATGACAGCCAAGAATGCTAGCCACTACGCAACGAGGTGGACCCTGCTAATGAAAAGAGAAGATAGAATATGTTAAACAGATTACCTCAGTTGTAAGTAGCTATGTAGAAATAAAAAAATCGTTAGCTCAGGACAGGGAGACATGGAGATCTGCATCAAACCAGTCAAAAGAGCAAAGACTCAAACAATAGCACTTTGCATTACAGCTTCTTGTCACCACGGAGGCCCAGGTCCGATTTGTGACTATGCCATGAAATTTAATTGTGGTCTGAGTGCTGGAACGGGGTGCACTCAGCTTCGTGAGGCAAAACTAAGAAGAGGTGGGTTCGATTCGTTTCTCAGCCATCCCGGAAGTAGTTTTCCGTGGTTTCTTACTTCTCCTCCAGCCAAATGCCGAAATTGCACTTAACCTGCGGCCACGGCCACTTCCTACCCAAATTCCACCTCAATTAGGCTGAAAATACAATCACCAGCACAGACATCATAGTGACACAGGTTATCAGACATCTTCTACACACACCTTTTGTAGCATTTTTGCTAGCCCACACTGTTGGGTGATAAATGTAACTGTTTACCTTTGCCTAAGCTATGTTGTTTTAATGGGCGCCAAGACCTCAATGCAATGTTGAAATCTAAATTTGTATTTAACAACGTCTAGCTCTGGCAGAACACCTTCAAGACTCTATTCACTCAGATCGTGGTATGATTTGATCATTAACCCAACAAACAATTGTATCAGGAGAAGGAATTGGTCTATATCTAATGCTACCTACTGAAAGCAAAGATTGCATTGTAAAAGAAATGAATTTATTATATAAAACAAGTATAGCAAAATTAATAATAATAATAACTATAAAATTTAAATTGGAGCGTTGTGATTTGAATATTACCGATAGAAAATTACGTGAAAACGGAGTCTGATAAATTGATTTTACTCTTATTTCCAAGCTATGAAGTTACTGAAATATGAAATGTAAAACAAAGAAAAATGAGAGATTGCGTATTTCTGCGTCATTTGCGCTTACCACTGGAAATGGCCAAAGCATTTCCCTCGTACTTGATGATGCCGTGAGCTTCCCACAGTCTCCTGGACGTCGTCATCTCCGTCGGAATTTGATGATATTCTGGTAGATTAGAGAATTCTATGGTCCGTACCTCGGACCCAAACACTCGTACAACCGCACTGGTTAAGTTTTGCAAAAGTTAGTCTTCAACTCCACTGAACATCGGAGCGACACGCACTTCCAACCGTACTCCGCAAGTTCTACACAGATAGTCCTCGTTTCACGGCGCGTCGAACGATATATGCACCTGTTGGCTCCCCCACCACGGTACCGTCTTCCAGCTTACGTTGTCTCCCCTGATTGGCTGAGCACGCCTCCAGTTCCCCTCCTCTGCCTCATTACACTCGGCGCGCGAGAGGGAGAAGTCGTTTTCCGTTCCAACAATTCGCCTTTTCTAGACCTTGCGACCCAGCCTTGCGTAATACTTCTCGACAGGAATCAGCTTGTATTCGAATTCCCAGTGAGTCATGTCTCTCAAATACCCTAACTGACAAAACTCCGTAAAATTCCGCAATCACATAATTTTCTATAATATTGTCGTTCGTAATAATTTGCTTGATAGCGTTTTCTAAGACATAGAAAACCTATCTGAATGCTAATAATTTTTATAAAATGCTCCGAAAATACCTTAATAATAATTATAATAAATTAATAATAATAATAAATTACCATGAAAAATTCTCTTGGCTGAACAATTTGCCGCGTAAATAAATATAGAATGGCTTCCTACTGACTTATGCCAGTTGCATAAAACCCCTCGAAAAACACGTTACATATTCGCCTCGGATCATCGGATGATTTACCGTGACGACGGTCCATTATCCGATTATCCCAGACACGTTAATAAACCCCATCCAAAATACATATTACATAAACGAAATCACCCTAAATTACAGATATATACACTCATATTTTTTCTTCACGCGCTTTGCGTCAAAGTTTGTTGTCACTATGGATTGCACTTTGCAACCAGTCCAATGTTTTACATATGGAATAGTGTTCCACGGATATTTCCGCCTCTCAAATTTCTCTATGTTGGAGAAATTGACATAATTAATGTGTGAGCACTATGTATTTATGATGTCATATCACACGCATTGAAGGTGTTCTGATATATTTATATCACCATAGAACTCCCTAATTTCACTGGAGGTCCCCTCCTTATGGTGAAATTTAATCTCACTTATCACTGAGCACACGATCACACTACTGTGGCAGCGCCTCGTGACCATAATACTTAATCTCTCTTTAAAGTAGATTAAATTAATATTGACTTCTGAAAAAAAACAGTAAATGCGCATTACATATAACACCAAATATTTCTGTGCCGTAATCGCCCTGTCTTGTTAAGTTCCCGTTAACCATATTCTACTTAATACTAGTTCTCAACACAGACCATTTCTCCTCACACAAATAATACCATTGTACAAATTATCTTAAATTACACACTTACAAATCTTACATGGCGAGGCCGTAAACAGAAATCACGTGTGCTGATATGTATGAGTTTCATGAAGGACTGTCTCGCATTCTGATGGCCCATCTTTTATCTCGTGGACGCCTTAAGCTAACAAGCCCTATTCAAGCGCTCCCCCATCTCTTGGAGATAAATGGGAACCCATCAGCGCTGCCAAAAATGGCCTTGGTGCATCGAGACAATTTAGTGCTCAACAGCATCCGACAATCCCGTCATATTTCCCTGTACCTTAAAAACTCTCATTTACTTACATACTACCCCCCTGTGTGACTTCTGATACGCCTGCCTTAAGACCAGATCTTCCACGCACCAGACACCACACTTACTCATTTGATAGGCCGGCTCGCCAGCTAAACACACTCACTTTATGACACATATTTTCGTAGACTATGTATATTATACGTTCCGTATAATCTGTTTCCCTCACTATTCTCCAGCACATATGCTGTTTTCCCAATACGTTTGGAAACTATAAATGTTTCTGCGTCACCTGCTTCCAACCTTGCAAGTGGCTCCCTTAAATGAACGTCATCACGTTGCTCTACCTAGCATATTTCTCAGTATCTGTAACGATGCCCTGTTGCTACTGTCCACACATGCTAACCCTACTTTCCTCTGGTGTAACACCTCTACTTGACACTCTATGACCTAAAAATGTCACTTCTGACTGACAGAATGATGACTTAGACAGCTTCAAAGTGAACCCTGCCTGATCTAACTTCTGAAAAACTATATCTAAATGGCGTAGATGCTCCTCAAAACTGCGTGAACTAATTACCATATCATCAATGTAAATGGTTACAAACTCTCCTGTGTCATCCCCTAATGCGATGTTTAAAGCCCTAATTAAAGCTGCTGAACTACTCTTTAACCCATAAGGTGTTCTACAAAATTGATAAAGGTTATATTTATGACTAAAAGCTGTAAATGGTCTATCTTCGTACATAAGTGGCACTTGCCAAAAACTGGAACTCAAATCTACACAAGTGAAATACTTCTTCCCCTCAAATGTTTGCATTAATTCTTCTATTGACATAGATTTCAGCTGATCTGAACTAATTCTATTGTTAACCAAACGAGCGTCTAAACAAATACGAACAGTGCCGTCGGTCTTGGGTACCGTTATCAAAGAATTAACATACGGACTGATAGAGTGCTCAATAATCCCATCTTCAAGCATCTGATTAATTTGTGCCTCAACTGCACTCTGATAAGCGAAAGGTACAGGATATCTATGTCCTGTGAATACTGACCTATCAATAACGTTCAATGAATGGGTATAGCAATTGGCCATACCAATGCGATCCTCAAACACTCTCCTATTACACCATAACACATCATAGAGCCGAACACACTGTTCATCCTCTATATTTCCCTGAAATGCAGCCTCACGTAACGAGTCCTCTAGACTTCCGTTCGTAATCACACTGCCCACAAAACATGGAGAACCCCGCTCTACGGCTGGCGATATCTCATTTAAAGTACAAATCACACCTACAATACTACTTCTCTGAATATGGTCATTGAACGCTACTTCTACTTCAGAATCTCCCCATTTAAATTTCAAACTCCCTACATCATAACATAAGTTACCAGACACTCTACTTAGCCACTCTGAACCCAAGATAACACTGAATACTAAATTTGGAATTACAAGACAAATCTGCTTCTCTACATGATTATTAATTTTAATGTCTACTAAAACTTGCTTAGAAATTACTTTAGACCTCTTCCCAACAGCTGTGATAACAAAAGTGCTTTTAATTGGCATCTCCTCAAAATTTACTCCAGTTCCTTTCATTTTATCATAAAATGCACTACTTATGCAACTCTTCATACAACCACTATCAATTAAAACATCTGTGTACGCCTCGGACACGTTAAATTTAACTATGGGGCTCTTACTAACCACTTCCTGAATAATACCTTCATCATTTAGTTCATGTAATAATTCATTTCTCACATTTAGGTCATAGGGTTCCTGTATAATTGTATGGACAGGGCATGCTACAGACTGAGATTCTGACCTTACTTCGCAGCCTGGTTCGCGTTTAAAGAACCGCTACAGCTGGCCGTAGTACTACTAACTACTAAACTGGTCTGGTTGTTCTGGGCTGTGTTGTCATTGTTTGGCTGTATATTACTACCACTAGGCTGTCCTCTTCCTTGACCCCTATTCTGGTTGTAATTATTGTCATTATAATTTCTCCCTTGATTTCCCCTGAAATCATTGTTTCTCCCTTGATTTCCCCTGTAATCATTGTTCCTCCCTTGATTTCCCCTGAAATCATTGTTCCTCCCTTGATACTGATTACCATAGCCATTTCCTCTGTTCTGATATAGCTGATTATTATTATTTCTATTTTGAGCGTTGGCCCCTTCGCCACCGTTCCCTTGAACTTCTTGATGCCTGGCTTCATTAGGTCTATTATTATTATTACCCTGGTTCCGATTGAAATTGTCCTCATAACCCCCTCTCCCTAGTGCATCAAATGTGCTTAACAAATTTTCTACTTGTGATATAGTCTTTACATTCTGGATACAAGCAGCCTCCTTGATCCTATAGGGAAAGTGCCTAAGTAGCAACCTTACCACATCACTTTCCTCCTTCAAGCCATCCAGATATTTACACACTAATACCTGCCCTAAGAAGTATTCGGTCATGGTGGAGCTTCCTTTTAGGGTTATATTTACCACACACTACTCCCTCACGATGCTGCGACTGAATAACTTCATTCCAGAACTTTTCACAGAATTTCATTTTAAAATCATTAATATCAGTAAACTTGTCTCTGTAGACAGCAAACCAATTCCTCGTTTCCCCCACAAACACTTGTTCTAAAATTTCAACTACCTGGCACCACTCAATACTACCATTTTCCAACCTCTCCCCGAATTTATTTTCTATAGTGTTCATGAACTCCATTGGGCACCCCTGTCGATTGCTGAACTTACCCAGTTCTACCTCCCTGTGTGTGCTATTCACAAAAACTGGCCTATTCTGACTATTTTCTTGCCTGATCCTAGCTTTTAATTTTAATTCTAATTCTGCAATTTTCTCCTCAGCCTTCCTCTCAATACTGTTTACTGTTAATTTAATGTTTCCTTCTGATTCTTCTACTTTATCATATAGCTTTGCTTGTTTCTCCTCAATCTTGCTAATGCTCTCTCTATTACTCTCTCTTAAATCATTTACTTCTGCAAATATTTGCGAGTGGACTTTCTCAATTCTACCCCCCAGCTGTTCCTTAACCTCTTTAGTTGCTACCTGAATTTTGTCAATTTCTCCCCCCAATTGCTTTTTGACCTGCTGTGTTTCCAGTTGCACTAGTTCTTTTAAATTTTAAGCCTGTGTACTGATTCTAATTTCTAACTCCTCCTGTACTTTTCCTAATTTCTTGTCTACATCTGCAATGATCTCTTTAACCTTCTCTTCCATTACTCCTCTGATTTCTCCTCTAATCTGCTCCATTTTCACACTAATTTCCTTGTTGTTCTTATCTAATTTTGCATTATTCTGTTCTAATTTTGCATTTAAAGCTTCTGTACTTTCTTTATTTTCCCTACTGTTTTGTTCTAATTTAGCGTTGTTTTGTTCCAGTTTAGCATTTAAAGCGTCTGTACTTTCTTTATTTTCCCTACTGTTTTGTTCTAATTTAGCGTTGTTTTGTTCCAGTTTAGCATTTAAAGCGTCTGTACTTTCTTTATTTTCCTTACTGTTTTGTTCTAATTTTGCATTTAAGGCATCACTACTAACTTTGTTCTGATACATGAACTCGAGAAGTAAAGTTTTTAATTCTGGTTGGCCGCCTACACTCCCTGTTTCAGTATCGGGATTTACCTCCGCTACCCCGGTACTACCATCACTCGACATACTGCTCGTATCATCACTCTCCAGTTGATGACCACTACGTAACCTCATCTGTCTTTCTTTCTCATCCCCCATAATGATATACACTGATAGAGACAAATAACCCCCAAAATACAGGCACAGAAATATATACCCTTCTCCTTCCACAAATGTTATTAGGTTTTCAGCCCCACGTTGTCGGCGACAAATGTAGCAGTTTATTAATGCCCCACGTTGGGCGCCAAATGTAGCATTTTTGCTAGCCCACACTGTTGGGTGATAAATGTAACTGTTTACCTTTGCCTAAGCTATGTTGTTTTAATGGGCGCCAAGACCTCAATGCAATGTTGAAATCTAAATTTGTATTTAACAACGTCTAGCTCTGGCAGAACACCTTCAAGACTCTATTCACTCAGATCGTGGTATGATTTGATCATTAACCCAACAAACAATTGTATCAGGAGAAGGAATTGGTCTATATCTAATGCTACCTACTGAAAGCAAAGATTGCATTGTAAAAGAAATGAATTTATTATATAAAACAAGTATAGCAAAATTAATAATAATAATAACTATAACATTTAAATTGTAGCGTTGTGATTTGAATATTACCGATAGAAAATTACGTGAAAACGGAGTCTGATAAATTGATTTTACTCTTATTTCCAAGCTATGAAGTTACTGAAATATGAAATGTAAAACAAAGAAAAATGAGAGATTGCGTATTTCTGCGTCATTTGCGCTTACCACTGGAAATGGCCAAAGCATTTCCCTCGTACTTGATGATGCCGTGAGCTTCCCACAGTCTCCTGGACGTCGTCATCTCCGTCGGAATTTGATGATATTCTGGTAGATTAGAGAATTCTATGGTCCGTACCTCGGACCCAAACACTCGTACAACCGCACTGGTTAAGTTTTGCAAAAGTTAGTCTTCAACTCCACTGAACATCGGAGCGACACGCACTTCCAACCGTACTCCGCAAGTTCTACACAGATAGTCCTCGTTTCACGGCGCGTCGAACGATATATGCACCTGTTGGCTCCCCCACCACGGTACCGTCTTCCAGCTTACGTTGTCTCCCCTGATTGGCTGAGCACGCCTCCAGTTCCCCTCCTCTGCCTCATTACACTCGGCGCGCGAGAGGGAGAAGTCGTTTTCCGTTCCAACAATTCGCCTTTTCTAGACCTTGCGACCCAGCCTTGCGTAATACTTCTCGACAGGAATCAGCTTGTATTCGAATTCCCAGTGAGTCATGTCTCTCAAATACCCTAACTGACAAAACTCCGTAAAATTCCGCAATCACATAATTTTCTATAATATTATCGTTCGTAATAATTTGCTTGATAGCGTTTTCTAAGACATAGAAAACCTATCTGAATGCTAATAATTTTTATAAAATGCTCCGAAAATACCTTAATAATAATTATAATAAATTAATAATAATAATAAATTACCATGAAAAATTCTCTTGGCTGAACAATTTGCCGCGTAAATAAATATAGAATGGCTTCCTACTGACTTATGCCAGTTGCATAAAACCCCTCGAAAAACACGTACACGGGCCCACATGACTACGATGTCGAAAAGTGCCTTAAGCATCAACTACAACTAATACAGTTCCTTTGTGGAATAAAATAACGAAGCACCCCTCGAAGTTTCACAATTACAACAGTTTTCCTAAACACGTACGCTTATTAAATTCATTCCATACATAGACTACAGGTGAACGCGGATAATCGACAAGATGCCCCTAGCCACAAACGAAGTAACAGTAACAACTCGTGTGTCACCTGGGTTTAAGTATTAACCCTTATAGTACTAGAGGACCGATATATCGGTCGAGGGAATTTCTGCTAAAATGCCATGGCCCCGTTGGTTTAAATAAAAATAAGATTATAACTTCCAACCACGTAGTGCTATCAATGTAGTAACCAAAACAAAGCGGGGATCATTCTCTGTCTGGGTATATGGATGTGTTGAAGTGCCGTGACTAACTAAATTCATAAGAAGTATTCTTTGAACAAATTTTAGTCAGATGACTTCCCGCAGGTGTCATCTTTTGAAGTCTTGCTTGGTGCTATATAAGATACACGGTGATAAGCGAAGATGAAATAAGGATTTTTAAACATGTTCTATTTTTATTTTGAAGGCCGTCAAAATTATATTAAAATTCACAATTTAAATTTAAAAAAACTTAAAAAGATAATGAAACAAAAGAAACAACATATTAATTATTTAGCAATAAGTACGGAAAATATATTTATCTACTGCGAAAAAAATCAATATTTCATCTTTAAAAAAATCCCTGTTGACACGCCAGAAGATGGAGGTAGATTTCACAACTGCTGACCAGCCAAACAGGAGTTGGAGATAACGCTATCTTTGACTCGTCAGTAGAACGACACGGCTGTCAAAACATCAATATTTCTTTGATGATATCCGTAATACAGTCAGCAATAATTATTTGTGAAACCTATCTTCGGCTTAGCTATTCCCTCATCAAAATGGCATCTTCATCGAAAATACTTTGCTCATCCCTTGGCGTAAGGGTGGGTAATATAAAAAAATATTTTAGACAATCGGCGCCTATTAAGGGAGGTATAATTGTTTTCTCACAAAGCTCCATTTTTTCCAACCCTTTGGTCAACGGTTGGCGCTATCAAAAACCTTTCCTGTGAAAAGGTTTTGGCCCTTATCCGAAGGATAGTATTAACGTTCAATGGATTCGACTTTTTATATACACTGAAGAAAATGGAAATTGCAACACCCAGAAGGAGTGGTGCTACACTGCTGCAATTGAACATGCAGGACGAGTGTTCGGTTGTGATTCAATGATTACACTTTCAGGTCCCTCTGACCGCAAGTTTGGACAACAATCAATACAGGATGTGCCCACCACGAGCTGCAATACATTGATGAATTTGGCGAGGCATGGAGTCAATAAGGCCCTGGATCACATCCTGTGGAATTGTGGCCCATGCTTGCTGCACTGCATGGGTCAGTTGTTCCAGAGTTGTGGGTGAGGAAGGTTGGCCAGTTGTCGACCCATCATTTCCCACACATGCTCAATTGGACTGAGGTCCGGGGATCTGGCGGGCCATTCAAAGGTTGTGTTGTCGTGGAGAGCTTCTCTGGAGATGCGTGCAGTGTGAACCCGGGCATTGTCCTGCTGAAACATCCCATTAGCAATCTTCGCCATCATAGGGACGACCACTGGATTGAGTACCCTATCAAAGTACTGTCGAGCAGTCATACTGCCCTCAACAAGCACTAATTGTGATTTCACATTAAAGCCAAGAGCTCCACAGACCATAATGCTTGGTGTTGGCCCTGTGTGCCTCTCGACAATAAGGTCTGGGCGGCCCCGCTCCCCGGTGCGTCGGCGCACACGATTCCGGCGATCACTGCGGGCAAGACAGAAGCACGATTCATCACTAAAGACGACCCTATGCCATTCGTCGACCCACGTCGATCGTTCTCGACACCAGACCAGCCTTACACGTCGCTGTTGTGGGGTCAATGGAACACCTTATTCAGGGACACGGGTTCGTAAGCCAGCTGCACGCAGGCGATTACCAACTGTTTGTTGTGTAAGGTGGGGTGCCACAGCTGCTCGAATTTGCGCTGCTGTTGCATGGGGTTCCATCCGGACCATCCAAATGATGCGGCGATCCTCTCTCACAGTTGTCTGTCGCGCTGGACCTGTGCCAGGTCTACGAGTGTGTGTACCTTCATTTGACCACTGCTGCCATACACGTTGTACCGTAGATGCCTGTCGGCCAACACGTGCAGCGACAGTTCTTACGATAATCCAGCCTCACACAGCCCAATTATCCGAGCCCTCTCAAACGGCGACAGTTGTTGATAGCGTGCTCTTCTCTGTCGTCAAGGCATGTTTGACGGGGAACACTTCACTGCACAGACTGCAAGTCAACTACGCTACACCAGAGTCCGTATACTGGAGTTGATTCCTCCGCGACCAATCACGTGGGGAGACCTGTAGCAACAATCCAATGGGTCTGAAACTTTGATCGTTTACATACCTACATGGCATCGATCCATATCTTGAAAATCAAATCAAACTACCAATGCCTTCATGGTGTTGCATTTTCCATTTTCTTCAGTGTATTAAGAAAGTTATAGCGATATTTCAAGTTTTCAAAAAATGCCTCCCATCCCCCCCCCCCCCCCCCCCCCCCTAGTCCGATTTTGCCCGTTGATATACTTGACCGAGATTTTGTTTGCTTATATTTTATGTCTGAGTTTCAAAGCGACTGATGCAAAATGATGGTAAGTTATTGTGTCCACAAGAAAGTGATATATAAATTATACATACACCTTCGAACTGACGGTGGTTTTGGGGTCTAGGGAATGTGAAACGCGAAGATGTGTCGAAATTAACCGGAAGTCGGAACATGGTACCCATTGCCATAGGTAGCTTTCTTATGAAATCTATCTAATGCAGATAGGAGAACATTATTAAAACTTCGTAACTACACTAAACTTGGCGTTGCCTTTTTAACATAACCACTCATAATAGCTTGGCATCCAAAGAGTTAATTGAAATTAAAGTTGTCATGGAAGACGATTTTGACACCATTCCAGTGTGAAATTCAGACTATTATCACACACATATTGGCAGATGTCAGCGCCAAGATCCAAACAACAGATTTCCGGGAACCTGAACCTCACAGATTTGTGCTCGTAGTCTGGGTCAGACCACCTCATAGTGTAGCGGCTAGCATTCTTGTCTGTCGCTCCGGAGGTCCTGGTTGGATTCCCAGCTCTATCTAGATATTTAATTCTGGTCGGAGGGCTGGAAAGGGGTACACGTCATGAGGCAACACTGAGAAGAGGTGGCTCCGATTCCCACCTCAGTCAACCTGGAAGTATTTTTCCGTGGTTTCTCACTTCTACTCCAGGAAAATGCCAGGATAGTTCCCAACTTCAGAGCACGGCTATCTCCTCCCCAGTCCTCACCTGAATTACTAATTCACACACTATGACAGAACCTACGACAACACGGTTATCAGACTAATTCTACACACACCCAAGTGCACGGAGCAAAATGACCACGATACCCAAGACCCTCGAATGAAAACAACGATAGTAGTCTGAGTCAGTAAACTGAAACACGCAATGCCAGAGCCAAGATCTGAACAACAGATCTCCATAACCAGAACCCCACAGACTGATGCTCGTAGTTTGTGCCAGTGGAAATACATATGACTTAATTTCGAGTCAAACAATATTCTTTCGAAATGCATGTCACCGGGACTCCTGAGAAGGGGACGGGAGATGAGTGAGTTGGGATGCAACCATAACAAGTAGCCTAATGGTTGATGCCGTAGAAAAGTTTAAAAAATGCATTTAAAATTTTCAAAAATGACTGTAGTAAATGACCTAAATATTCGAAAAAAAAGCACTATAAAATGGAGAAAATGATCTTATAATAATAAACTCACCAATATTTCAAAAATTCGAAAAATGCACTATAAAATGGAGAAAATGAACTGAGACAAGAATATACACCCCTTCCCCTTTCTACCCCGCCACAGCTGACCTTGGTCAACAGAGCAGGTAACATTCTATTCCGCTAATGACTGGTTTGCGACGAAAACAAGAGTATCTGCATACCTACGGTACAGTCCTTCTGCATCCAAGATATAGATTTTTCTACTAATAGCAATAGGCCTACCGAAATATTTTATTTCAATTTTTTAAATGATATTGTATCAGCTACTAGCTTCTTCTTAACTCTGAGATACATAACTCTCTCATATAAAGCTGTGACATGTCTAAATTGGAAAAACATACCTTAAAAGGCCGATTTCTCTAAAATATGACCAAAGAAAATCTACCAAACTTAAAAAAAGCTCTTAAAATGGAAAAATAGCAAATAATGCAAAAAGATGCAAAATACAAATGATATATTTGAAGACGGGGTGCCCCGTCCGGAGTTTCTATGTACTTCAGCATTGTTTTAGACAACTCAGTAAAAAAATGACATGTCATCAACATCCGGGCCCTAGTGATATACTGTATGTTTTAAATATATTTCGTCCGTCTATCTGTCCAATTAAGCTTTGGATGCCAGGTTACATGGGTATCTTAAAGTGATACGCATGTCCAAATGCGGGGTCTTCTTTAAGGTTTCTTGGCTCTGCTGAGTCGTACAGCGAACGCATAGGCATAAACATATTGTAATGTACATTCTTCTGATCAATGAACAAAGCTTTGTTGCTCATTATGAGACATAAAATGTGAAATTGAAGAAGTAGTGTGTACCAGGAAGTGTAATATAGAGACTACGGTATACTTTAGCGCAATAGCTATAATATATAGCTGGTAGCATACTGCTGTGGGACTTGCACAATTCAGACTAACCCTCCGTAGCCTATTAGGATAAACCAGCTAGTGATTCAAGACCTAATACCTCACTAGCCAAATATAGCTTCTATGCACTACAAACAAAATGTGGCACAACATCCCATGAAGGGGAATCGACCCCAGGGGCTCCAAAGGGAGAAGTAGGTCCTCTACTCCTCCACCACAAGATTGGCACATACTACCACCACCACCACCACCACAATAATAGAAATAATAATAATAACAATAATATTATTAATAATAATAGTAAAACATGAAATATTCCACTTTATCTTTCTGCGGACAATCCATCATTGGGATCTTAAAAACTTAGACTCCTTCAAGTTCCCAGCCCCTTTCAAATTCTTAGCCCAAAATGACTAAATTTCGATCCCTGTTACAAACACCACCAACAAAGAATATGGGAACCTCGATGCCGCGCGTCATTTCACTCCTGTTTTCATTTATAAAGTGGGTCGTGAAATCACTCATTAAACGTGCATTTAGACCTATTTAATAAGATGTATTTGTTACCTACTGTAGGCGTATAGAAAGCCGCGGAGAATATTACACTCTATTGCGTCTTTCAACGTTATTTACAAATCGATGCTTGGTAGTGGATGTTATCACTCTATTACCTAGAAGGCCATATTATTAGCCTACTGCATTTCACTCGAGCATACGATCGGACGTACGGGAGAATGCAACAGATAACTTCTCCGACATGTCCAGATGTAACCTATGTATCAGTAGGAAGGTACTAATTTCTTTTATGAAATATAATATGTTGGATTAGTGACTGCAACGTTTGAGCTTAGGGTTCTATAGTATTTGGGGTAAAGAATATAACCCTGCTGGAACTGATTCGCGTCAAGCCCACAAAACACCAAATTCAAATGCACATCAGGCTTAATCAAATGAGAATCTGTAGCCTAAGTGCCTCAAGTAGCTCCTATTTTATGCTCAGGTATTTAGACGCCAACTGGAGTGCTTAGGGTGGGCGGGCAAAATGGTCTGATGGGAAATTAGCGAACAAACAGCTGTTCCGAACATTGTTAATATTTGAGGATGGTTATTTTATTTTTCATGGCGTAGGAGAGGCTCTATTTATTTGAAAATATTGGGAAGTTAGGGGCAAAGGAGGTTAATAATTATTTATGTAATTAATTAGTTAGTTAGTTAATTACCGGTATTTAATGAATTTAATAATTTATTTATGTATTTATTTACTTATTTATTTATTTATTTATTTAGTTAGTTATTCATTCATTTCCTCCAACAGAATAGAATTTAAATTACTGGAGAGTGACCAATAATCCATAGCATGATCACAATTACATATCGAATAATAAGTAACACATACTCTAATACAGTAATAGAGCGTATAATAGACGTACATACAATACTCAAAATAATAGATAAAGTTAGACCAAACTTAAAGTTAAATGAAAATGAAAATACAATTCACAAATAATTGACGACTGATCAAACTAAAAATTGGATAAAGGTGAAGTAAACTTAAACTAAATTATGAAGAACATTAAATTAACAAATATTTGATTACTTATCAAACTACAATATAACCTAAATAAAGGTGAAGTAAATTAAATAAAGGAGACCATTAAATTCACAAATATGTTATTCCTTATCAAACTAAGAACTAGTAGATAGTGGTGAATTATACTTAAGTTAAATAAAGAAGAACATTAAATTCACACTATTTGATGACCAATCAAACTAAAATCTAGATAAAGGTGATGTAAACTTGTTACATCAAGAAGAATATTACGTTCAAAAATATTTGGTGACTCTTCAAACTAAAAGCTAGATGAACTTAAACTTAAGTTAAGATGTTGTTAATTCATTTTAGGGGCTTCGGGCATCTTGGTCATCATCCCCGTGTAGTTGGGTGTGTGTTTAATTTGTCTAATATAACCTGTATTTAAGTAATGACTGTAGTCTAATAGTGAGTGAAGCTGTATTAGGGACAGAGATGGGGTAGGGGTCCCTGGACTTTAAATAAGGTACTATCATGGCATTTGCCTCGAGGGAGTGTGGAATAAAACCCGGGAAAAAACACACTCAGAATAGCCACTGTCAGCGTCGGGATTTGAACCTATGATCTCCAGACTTGCTGCAGCTGCCTGGGAGGTCGTGGTACACGACTGAACGAGCATGCTTTTAGTTAAACGAAGACTAAAGCCAAGAATGTTTGGTGATTAATCAAACTAGTAAACTAGAGAATGTTGAACTAAAGTTAAGTTAACAAATAAATTCATTGTTAAATTCATCTAAATATTATTTATTATAGTTAGGCCTATTGCTTACTTTAGGGACTGCAGCATTGTGGTCATATATCCCCGTGTATTTGGGTGTGTCTGTGGAATTTGTGTGGTAACCTGTGTTATTGTGATGGCTGTACTAGTGTTTGTATTTGTAGATTTGGGAAATTATTGGGAAGGAGGTGGCCTTGGCATTTTTAAGTTAGGAAGCATCCCAGCATTTTCCTGGGGTAGAAGTGGTAAACCACGGTAAAACCACTTCCAGGATAGCTGAGGTGAGAATAGAACCCTCACGAGGCTGAGTGTACCCGTTCCAACCCTCACACCAGAATTAAAAATTCTTGGCATAGCCAAGAATCAAACCTGGACCTCCGGTGTGGCTGCCAAGAACGCTAGCCGCTACATCACGAGGGGCTCTATATTAATTAATGTGAACAATGAAGTCTTGTAGGATGCGAAAATTATTGATCATTTTAAGAAAGGTTTTTGTTTTATACGAAAAAAAATAGCGTATATAATTTTATTTTTGGAGTTTGGTGGGGAAGTGACAATCATCAATCAGCCTATTTAGCGCCAACATTTCTAGTCTACAGTATGTTTAATTGTAATGGTAACTGGTAGACCTAACTTAATATAGCCTAATCTCCGGATTTCCATTTCATGTCCAGAAGTTGAGTGGAGAGCGTCGGAGGTCCAAAATAAAATTCACATGACCATCGTTTTAAGAAATATATTTGTTATCAATGTTGTTGCTTTATTATAGTGTCCTGGACTTCGTAGTCATTTATCCTCATGTACTTGGTTCTGTGTAGAAATAATCTGTTTACCTGTGTTATCGTGGTGTTCGTAATACTGTGTGGATTTGTCATACAGGTGAGGATTGGGAAAGAAGCGGTCATAGCCTTGAAGTAGTAACCATCGCAGAATTTCCCTGAAGTAGATGTGAGAAACAACGGATAACCACGTCTGGATGCCTAATGTGGGAATCGAACCCACCTTTCCTCAGTTGCGCCTCACGAGGTTGAGTGTACTGTACCTCGTTCCAGCCCTCAGACCAGAATTAAATTCCTTGGTAGCCAAGAATGTTGTTACCAATATTCATAAAGATATGTTGCCATATTTCAGATTAGGCCTATGTTATGAGTAGGGCTCGGATTCGAGCATATTTGCATATTTTTTCCTAAAGAGTACACATTGAAATAAGCCTTTCGGTGGTATTTTCACCTCTCTGGGACCAACAGAATTGAAATTTATCAAGCATATAAATGCATAAAACCGCGGTTTTCAGAATAGAAGCATATACATGCATATTCTTGTGGTTTTCGTCTAAATAGTTTGTTTTTCTTCGAATTCTCCCCCGAATTCGGGCCCTGACGATCCTTAAGGTTCGAAAACAGAAATAATTATTGAAAAGCCTATCTGGTGCGAATAATAGAAGCGCAGGCTTTTAACCTTTTGTGAGGTCGTTCTCGTCATTGAAACTTTTATTGACTGATTTAAGAAAATCATTCAAAACTGAAAACATGGAAAATTTCTTGTTGTACAGACCAATGCAGATCTACTTCATTGACTCGCCTAATTCTGAACATTTTGTAAATGAACTTTTAAACTGTATCTTTTATAAGAGCACTTCTCTTATATATAGGCCTATATACTTGTAAAACTTGAATGCAAGTTTATTGCAGTGAATCATACATATTATTAGAAAATAAAGCTCGAATTTAAAGATATGTTATTGGTTTCTTCGTTTCACTTTCCTTTCTAGATTTTTTAACGGTGTTTTTCGAGCATATTCTGCATATTTAACCGCATGTAATGGGGGTTTCGAGCATATCTATCGAGCATATAATGGGTTTATAATGGGGTTTTAGAGCATATAATGGGTTTTTCGAGCATATCTATCTAACATAAAACACATGGTGTTCGAGCATATCTGGAGATTTTATCGAGCATATCGATCCGAGCCCTAGTTATGAGTGTAGGAGTGTTGGGGAAAATATAATGGTTTCCTCGCAAATATTTGAGAGATAGGTAGGTTAGGAATGTGTTTTCAACGGAGTGATGTGGGTGTAATGACTTTGGTATATTTTGTAACACGTTATATTTTTTAGTTCCTGTTTTAAGGTGCGGAACATCGAAGTCATCTGCTTCCACGACGGTTTCTCAACATATTCACATTTCTTAAACTGGACAACGCTGGACTGAAATGCTTAAGCCTGTCTCAGAAAATGACATGATGTTATCTAAATGACAAGACAAAGGCCAGTTGCAGGAAGAATGGCCATCATCTGATGTGCTCCACTACAGTACCGGTACAGTGCCAAATATTCTGGGGATATGTATATTTATGGCATGAAACTAATTGTAACTGAAACATATAAATATTTCTTAATTATTACCACAATTATTCGTTTTTAGAGTATGTATCAAATCACTCCCAGTTAACGTTTAAGAGCCTATGAAAAACGACCATCCTGGTAAGATGACGGACTTGAATATGTCAGGTACGATTAATATTATTTTATTATTATTATAATTATTTTTATTATTCAGAAAATTCCCTGATGTGTGTGAGCGGAAAATACTAACTATCAAGTGTGCAGTAGAGTATGGCACCATACAGCAGTAAATATTTCAGTGGTGTATTTATAGGCGATTAGTGCTTAGGCCTATAGTATTACTTTACAAACTTCTTAGCTTTGGGAGAAAACTGCCTCAAAATTTAAAAGAGAATGATAATAAATATGCGTGCTAAAATGAAACTAGGCCTAGGGCTGTCCATTAAATTGTAAGGTCAATGCATTTTTGTTGAAGTATTAGAAGTAATTTTTCAGTTTGGCCTAGTTCTATTGAAGAAAGCTCTCTAGTCGGTCAACTCAAATTGTTCCCAATTATATTAGGCGGGGGAAAAGTAGCCTATTTAAACACCCTAACATCAGATATTTATCACAAAATAACACTCTTTTACTACTGTGTTTGAGGGTTTACGCCTTACTAAAACTAATGATATAAATCCATCCGATATGAATATTTTACTAATCTGACTCCAACCAATTGCTGGCCCGAGGAATGGCAACATACCGAATGACGAGGTTTGGTGATGAATGGCTGATTATGAGTTAGCACTGGAATGAAGTTGATGGGGTAAACCAGAGATTCCGTCTACAGTTTGTCCAGAACGAATTTCACATAAGATGTGAAATTGGGGTGCACGATGCAGTGTTGAAATGTCAACTTCTAACCATCTGATCCAAGAGTTATAAATTCGTTATGAATATTGTCAAGTATTTTACAAGGGGTGGGTGAGCATGAAGAGGGTTTTACGCGGGCTTATAAAATATAAATCGTACTGGGTAATCGGATTCCGAATGAAGTGTCTTTGGTCCATGCTGTCATAATGTTATAACCCTACACATTTCATAAGCGTTCACAGTGAGTCTGGAAGTGAAATGAGTTAGTCAACCCTAACAACGTGATCCACAAATTGAACAATGTAGGCTAAGTAAAAGTTCATTAGGTAGTGCCACTACGACAATGCCAGTGAGATTTAATAGTTGTTCTGATAAGTCCCAGGCTCGAAATTTTATGTCAGATAAAACTTCATTTTTTCAAACAATCCAATGAACACCCTTGCTGTCTGAGTCAGACCACATCTTCAATACTAGACTAATTGTAGAGAAAATGGAACGTCCCGATATTATTCTTATTTTATAGTAGGCCTAAAGTGTTTTATGAAAGGGAAGGATAATTCGATGACTTGTGCTTAATATGACCGTTGGGTGAGCTGGAAGCAGATATCGGAACAGCCTCTCCGTGGAGTATCGATATGATAATCCACCTACCTCCTGATTTCTGAAAACTACTATTGATTCCACTGGTGTTCTCTTTAACACAATGAACATGAATTACTCGAAAAAGAGCAGAAGACAAAGACAAAGCTAAAATCCTTATCGGAATTATCAGTAGCATAGTCTACAGCAGTGGTTCTGAACCCGAAGAAGTCTGCGGACCACTCAGCCTGAAATTCAATACACCTTATCAGTTGTATCCCTTCCTCAATAACACTTATTTTAAAGATATTTCAATTCAAAACTTGATGTCATCGCCGCGAATACATTCAGATGATTCTCGTTCAACGCCCATCGTTTCGAAATCCCCATTTATTGGCCACTTTTTTATATGTGCTGGTGGACCCTTTTCTCCCGCGGACCACTCCCGAGGCACTCGCGGACCACCGGTTAAGAACCACTGGTCTACAGGAAGCAATGGAACTCTTCATTTCTTGCATATGGACGTGTAGCCTACAGATGTGTAATATTTGTTCAACTTTGCCATATGCCCAGATCAAAATCATCCTTTTATATGGTCATTATTTCCTGCTGTACTTAATATTATTATTATTACTATTAAAACTAATGTATGAATAATAACAAGAATAGTTTAATATTCGGATGGCCTCAACTATCTGGTGTACTCTCCGGTTTCAACGCTCCACCTGCTCCCGTACGGTACCTAGCAGTAAAACCAGAAATCTGTTCGGCAACCTGTGCCTGAAATTTTATTAATATTGTCATGAAATCACCAGAGATGATACGAGGGGTCATTTAGAGATGCAATACAGTGGATTTTTCCTGCCCTTCTTATATTCGACATCCTTGGGTGGGACTCGAACCCGTGAACCACCGATCTTTATACCAATGAAGCTTAAATACAATTACTTCACAGATCACTTCATTTCATCCCTCTGAACTCCCCATACGGCTAGCGAAGTGTCACACGGTGAAACTTGGCATAACATTGTTTAGCTTTCATTTTTCGTGACAGCTGGCTCTCCGATTGCTAGGAGAATTCTCTTAGTTCTCAATAATCCAGAGTTTACACTCAACCCGTAGCTCGTAGGTTGTTTCTACTGGACAACGTTGGGCAGGTCTAAGTGTGGACTAGGTCTGGAACCAGTGAGACCTGTCTTCAAAACCTCATATTCCAGACTCACAACTAAGAGGGTCACACACTCATTTCTTGGTCGTATTTGCCTTCCCAGCTCTTGACTTGCTTAATTCCCCGCCTCCACACAGTCTCACCTTCCCACCCCGCGGTACCCCTGACCCCCCCTCTGACCCCCCCTGACCCCCAGCACTGCAGCGGCTCGCTCCACCTGGTCGCATTGGGGGCGGGCACTTCGTAAGGCGAAATGCGCAAGTGCAGACAAGCGGTCTCCTTGTCTTTCCTTTTCTGCACGTGGCTGCCGGGAACCAACCAGTGTCCTAGCGAAGCGGTTCGCTCACTCGCCATTGGACGCCACCCACTGAGCTCTATTACACTACTTCAACTTTAAAACGAAGACACACACTCATATGTACACCCAACTCACAAGATAAAAAGAAAATCGAACAACAAACATCTATAGCGATGATATTAACCAAAGCGAGAAAGTAGCCATCCAGTTCTTTCCTCGGCGGACTTAAAACTCGAATGCAAAAATTGTGAGTGGTTCGCTGTGTCAGTGGGTTGTAGCGAGCGAGAGCGCCGCGCCGGCTTACATGCTTTTTACCGTCAGCCCTGCAGTGGGAGTTCGATATCGGCCGGTAAGGCTCCACCCTTAACCACCCCTTCCTCGCGAGGTACCACCCAACCGCCCACTCACTCGCCTCAGCCCCACTTCCATAGCACTACAATTAATTACAGAAGTAGTAAATGATTAACAGTATTTCATAGGCTATATCGTGGGGTGGCTAAAGGGGACGGGGTCTCCAGATAAGACTTGAGTTCACTTTCATTTAACAGGACGTCCCCCAATGCATTTCAGTATGCAACATAGGCAACTGGCTAGATCATACACTTCTGATAAGCTCTGCTGCAAAAAGTTCAGCAAGGTACACAATGGGCGATTTGTCACAATATTTACTGACTTGTAATGTAACATTTGTCATCCCTTTCCGCAATTCAAAAAGTCTGCCGGTATAAATCACTCAAACAAGTGCTGGTAACATTAAGAGAATTTAAAATAATAATAATAATAATTTTAAATCGCTCATCCACCCAGCACGGCTTCACCCACGGACTCTGCGAGAGATCATTCCTCTGCCGTCGCAAGGATGGTGTCTGGGAGCTGAACATACTTTGACAGCAGATACAATTGGGGATGGTGACAGGCCGATCGTTCAGGCGACCGCTAACTTGGGTCTAAATAAGGAAGGGTCAGGGAAAGGATTTTGGAAGAAAGTTGGCCGTGGACCTATTGGCATTTGGCTGGTGGTGAAAATGGCCAACCACGAAAACCATTTTCAGACAACCAAGGTGGGATTCGAACCCACGCTCTCTCGATGCCAGCTAGGCACGAGCTAGTGCGTTAGTGCTTTCGGCCACCGTGGAGGTCAATAATTATAAAATGCGGGGGAGCCGTATCAGTTGATTTACTGGCACGTAAAAGATCCCCTTCGGGGCAAAATTCCGTCACCCCTGCGTCTCTAAACGCCAGAGTAGTTAAAAGGGACCTACAACCAATAACATAATAATAATAATTATTAATAATATCAATACCGTAATTATAATAAAGATAATAATAATAGGTCTAATAATAATAGGGTAGTCTATTCACCATCGTCACTTTAAGCAAGTGAAGAAACTATGAGCTAAACGGTGCATTATTTCTAAGCTTATTGTGTAGTTATGGAAAAGGAAGCTTTTAGTTTTACGTGACCGTTAATCGTGCGATCATGAGCCACGGGACCTCGTTTTTTACGTGGAATCCGCACCACAGGACATGACATTTCACTTTGAAAATCTCACATACATTAACCGGGAATCGAACCCGGTCCACCTTAGTGGGAGGCCAACAGCTCACTCTGCGCCACCACGCCGCCTATTGTGTAGTTAATTTACAGTTTTGTTTTCAATGCAATATTTGTCGGACAGTGTGTTTGTATACTCAAGGCTAATAACAGCATTTATTGGAGTTGCTAACATCCAAAACCTATGGAATTTAAATGTTTTTCTGTCGGCCAACACGATTTTACCCAATTATAATGGGTGTTTTCCTAATCCTGAAAATTATTTACGTCAGATTAGTCTAATAAATACACTCAGATAACCAGTTTCAATCGTCAAGCGATCATCATCAGCTCCCTTACGTCTACAACTAAGCCTATGTTTATGGCTGATGGAATTTACAATATACACACTTGTTTAGTTGCTGGAGTTATTATACTAACGCAACTAGTCAAGATTGTTCAGTTATATTTGACAATATGGGTACAATCGTGCTGAGCGACTGAAAAACATTTGCAGTTCATTTACTAAGACAACATTGAAGAATGGCTTCTAACACAATAACATCCTGACCATACAGTTAGAAAATTGACCAATTAGGCTATATTGTGCATCCATTATGCACTCAACATTGGTGATTATGATGAAAATGATGATTGATGATTGCAGAAGCCAAACTTAGGATTTTTGGCCCATGATTGTATTGACATTGTTTAGAGGGCAATTCTGGGAAATAATTTTATGAATGCAGCCAATGGCCATTTGTTTCATTTTCAGGACGGAAATGAAGGAGTGAGAGGAAAGGAAAGCTCTAAGTCCACGGTAAGAAGTTTCCCAGATTGGGATCGATTAAGGCATAAGATATGAAGAACATCAGGAATTATAAAATGCACCTTGGAATCCCTTGGATCAGCTAATTCCTCAGACATTAACACCTGAGGGAGTAGGCCTATAATTATTTGCCTCACGTAAGGTACAACTTACTGAGGTGAACTACTCACGTCAAACACTTTTTGATACCTATTTGGAAAGACATGGGGTCCCCTAGGACCCATTATATATTTTGTCCATCTAACGAAAGTTTGATGCTTTTCAGTCGGTCAACACGATTGTACCCAAATGAGATGGGTTATTCCCTAATACTGAAAAACATTCACATTTTTGTTGTTGTCGTGTGGCCTTCTGAGAGGCCGAGTGCAGGTCTTTCTATTCGACGCCCGTGGGCGACCTGCGCGTCGGGATGAGAGATGGAATGGATGAAGATGAATGAAACTGGGCAAGGATGTGGAAGGAAGCGGCCGTGGCCTGTCAGAAGGTACTCTCCCAGCATTTGCCTGGTGTTGAAAATGGGAAACCACGGAAAACCATTTCAAGGACAGCCGACGGTGGGGCTCGAACCCACACGTCTACCGAGTCAGTAGAGAGCTTGGCCCCATGGCCCAACGCAGCGCTTCTAGCGTAGCCAAACATTCACATGAGATTAATAAATAGTCTATACTTGGATGACCAGTTTCGATCGTCAAGCGATCATCATCAAATCCATTAAGTTACGCGTAGGCTACAAAATTTTGTTAGTGTATTTATTAATCTTATGTATTTTACTGTATTTCAGGATTAGGGAATAGGCTAACCCATCTCATTTGAAAGGCATCAAACTTTCGTTCACTAAGGCAACACTGAAAATGGCTTCAAACACCATAATTGTCTATCTGACGGGCTGCGTGGTTCAGCAGTAACGATATCGCCTGCTGTACCCAAGGTTGCAGAATCGAATCCTGGCACAGTCAGTTGGCATTAGAGGGCTCGCAATTGCGAGGGAGCCGTGTCAGTAGAATTACTGGCACGATAAAGATCCCCTTTGGGGCTAAACAACGGCACCCCAGCGTCTCAAAAAGCCTCAGTAGCATAGGCCTAGTTCAAATGGATGTAAAACCAATAACATTATTATTAGGCCTATTATTAACCTATAGCTACATTTAAATCAGTGTTCATCACTCAAGAGGAAGCCAACACGCAGTAGGTTGGGAACCTTGTGCAAAACCAGAATACGTTCTGTGATTTTCTTTCCAGAAAGTGCCTTGCCTTGGGGCTTATAATCCATCTCTTAAACTCTTTGGTAGACTGCAAGACAGTGACTGGGGAATGTAGGTCTTAAAAATTAATTTCAACTGCTGAACTATAAACGTTAGACTATCAATGCCAGTATTTAGTATTTAGGAGCAAGTATCTTCAAAGTAAGCGAGGGGTTGCGGGAAAAGAATATAATTGTAACAATTTGGAAATATTATCAGCGACGGTCGAGTTCGGAACCACGCGTTTTCTGCATCCGGAGCTGAGCTTGGGTTAGCGTGGTAGTCTCTTCCTTTCCCTTCTAGTCTAGAAGCACCGACATAAAGAAACAGCAGAGCTACGGCATTCAGTGGCACTCACTTCTCTAATGCGCTATAACCTGATTTTCCAGTTGATATCCTTTATAAGTGATGAAGAAAGAGTGAAATTATAGTGACATATGTAAACTAGGCCTAGGCCTATATGTAATAGTAGCCTATTTGAACTTGTGGTTGCTGTTGATTCTTTAGTCATTTAACCCCGTGCTCTTGAGTGTGTGTTAAATAAGTTGTCTGATAGCCTGTGTTTTGTGGTCTCTGTAGTAGTAGTTTGTGTAGGCTATTTGTAATGTAGGTGCGAATTGGGAAGGAGGCGTCCGTGGCCTTAAGTTAGGAACCATTTGCCTGGACTAGAGGAAATTTAAATCTGGTGTGAGGGCTGGAACGGGGTATAGCCCACTCAGCCTCATGAGGCAAAACTGAGAAGCGGAGGGTTTGATTCCCACCTCAGCCACCCTGGAAGTGGTTTTCCATGGTTTCCCACTTCTACTTAATGCGAATGGCGGGATGGTTCCTAAATTACGACCACGGCCAGCTCTTTCCCAATCCCCACCTGAATTATAAATACACACACAAATACATCCATCACAATAACACAGGTTATCAGACACAATTTGACAGCCATCCAAATTGGCTACATGGGACTAAATGACCACGATGTCCAAGCCCCTCATGTAAAACAACAACATCCTGGAACCTAGGGCTTGCCTGACAGCAGGCGTAACTCAGGACCAGTGTATGAGACTCGGGATTAGGCTAAACGATTCCTGGTTCTGCTGAGAAATTCAATTCAGGGCTGGAACGGGTTTCACTTGCAAGGAAATAACGCAATCATCAAACACCTTGTCTCGGTGAAACAATGCATAGACTGCATATTTGTCAGGTCACATAGGACACGTCTGTGATGGTATTTCATCCCCAGAAGGAATAGACTACATCGAGAGAGAACAAAATTGTACACTTTGGAATACTGTATAGATGTAGAACTTAGTGCAGCAAAGGTGGGTGTACGTGCTATGCTATCATGTCCTCTCCGTCCAATCGCACTGCTGCAACTTCTTCCCCCAACATGTAGACGGCCAACTCTGCTCCAGCGGTCAATTCAGAAAGCGGCAGGCAATTGATCCTATGCCTTATTCAAGTATTTCACGCTCGGCCGTTTTATGAGTGTCATAACAGGCACTATAATAACACTTGTTATAAGACAAGTGCTACACATGTCCTAGTACACGGGATTAAAAGGACCACGTTATCATAGCCCTTAACTAAAACAACAACAACTAATCGATACTAGTATTTATACCTCCTTATTTTTTCCGTTTTCAACGGAGTCGGGGATGAGATGCGATGAAGATCTACGTTGCAGGTTTTTTTTACGGCCAGATGCCCTCCTGTCGCCACCCTCATTAGAGGAGTTAATGAGAGATTAAATACATTAAGATGAAGGCAAGAAGATGTGCCTACAGTTGAAATCAGGAAACCACGGAAAGCCATTTCAAAGACTGCCGACAGTGGGGTTCGAACCCATGTCTACTGAGTCCGCAGATAGCTTGGCCGCATGGCCTGGGCCTGTAAGTTAGTGAGCGGAGCTACAGGGTATTTGATTGTATTAATTAACAGGTAGGCTATTTGAACGCTGTTTTCTGTATGTTACCTTTGTAGTGCAATGTAAATAAGGGTGAGTTGTTGGCATCATTTTTGCACAAATATTACACCTGTAGAGCACCAGATCGGTTTCGGATCAGGGATGCAGAATCGCGCATTGATATACGTTATTAGAAGTTGCATATTTTATGATATCACCTTTATTGTATTAATATAAATAAAACTGAAGAAAGAAACTTTTTGAACAAAATTTTTGAATAAAGCTAGGTACCTTTCAATGGCACGTAGTGCCATTTTATCTTACCTGTCTATTCTCTACAAAGATTCCTGCAGAAATCTAAGTGTTCTTCTTTTGGTAGGTGGAAATCATGACTTGAAATCTTCCAATTTTCACTTGAAATTGAACGCTGTAGTATAGTAGAGTGACGAAGTGTGGAAGCTATAGGCTATCATTCATGCTCTTGTATTTCTCCAAAACTCTTGTCTTCTTGAAAATATAGCCTACATAATGTTCAACTTAACAATAATTTCACAGTATACAATCATCATGTAGGCCTAGGCTACAATTTGAACATTTTACCACGTGTTATCGTTTACGAATGACCAAGAGACTACTGTTCTTAAGATATGTATGATAACACTTGGTACAATAGATTCAACAGATTAAGTTAAGAAAGAATATCTTAAAGTATGGAGGAGGCGATCGAGAGGTGGCATAGACTATTGATCCACAAGGTTACCGACTTTCTCCTTTCACTTCAAGCGTGCCTGGTCAATGGAAGGGAAATATCACAGGGTTGAATCATAGCATATTTGGCACCTTGAGATCATTGACCACCGTACTTCAAATTAAAAACTTTAACTTCAAAGTATTTTACCTATGAAGTGCTTTTAACAAATATTCAACCATTTCATCGTAATAGCCTATTATAGAATGTTCGCAGTTGTAAAATTCATTGGTAATTTCTTATTAAACGAAATTTAATGTTTTTCATTCGGCCAATACGATTGTACCCAATTGTAATGGGTGGTTTCCTAATCCCGAAAAAAAAAATGAGATTAATTATCCAAGTGTAGGCCTACTTATTAATCTAATGTAATTTTTCCAAGTGTATTAATCTCATGTAATTATTTTTCAGCATTAGGGAACCACCGATTACATTTGGGTACAATCGTGTTCACCGACTGCAAGATATTGAATTTCGATTTCTAAGGCAACACTGAAAAATGGCCTCCAACACGATAAGATTTCCTATTAACAATGCTATTGTCTGTTAAAGTCATCAGCCCTGTGCCTAGTTGAATACTGATACTTGTAGAATTCATTGGTGTTTCTTTGTATTTCTCATTAGGTTTTGGTGTTGTTATCTAATTGGGGAACCAGGAATTTTCTTGATCAACAGCCTTGTGTACTTCGGTGTGTGTGCGCCTGATTGCATGTGTCATTAAGGCGCCCAAATTAATGCGTATAGTTGTAATGTAGGCCTAATTATTTACGTTCAGAATTAGGATGGATGCCATAAGAGTTCGAATAAGGTACCACTCCTGAATGCATCTAAAGTAAGAGTCGAAAATCCTGGAGATGAGTCACTCTCAGGATTGTCACTGTCAGTGCCTAAAATTGAACTTAGGATCTCCGAGCAGCAAATCAGTTCTTAACGGGAAGCGTGACTCGACGACAGCCGTTTCGGAGAGGGGTTTCTTTACATTTCAATCACGCTGTTCTCGTCCAGTTCGGTGAATTGCGTCAACAGTAAACACTGTGATAATTTCTCTCCGTAGGCTATGTGGTGGGTACTCCTGCGCCACATTACAAAAAAATATGATAAAAAAAATAAAACTTTCTTCGCGGCTGCCATTGAAATATGAACTTTATTAAATATGGCTTATGGCTCTAATAAACCAATGCACATCAACTTCATTACACTTTATTTATAACTTATGCATTTATATGTCGGCCACTAAACTTATCTTTATTATCCTTCTGGGTGGTTATGGTGAGGTAACACGGAATACACCGGATACGTGCCAAAATCCAGCGTAACGTGGCCACCACGTTTCATACTGTAGCCTACTTCTTGTGCAACACTCCCGAAAGGACTGCCCGACTCATTCAGAACAGCGTCTTTCAGAGTCTTATACTGTATTAGATACCAATTGAGTTCAATGACGATACTTTATTTACGGAGGTTACACATGTCTTGGTAGACTACTCAAATAAATAAATAAACAAATACATAAATACAAAGCAAATAAATAAATAAAAATACATAATTAAATAAGTTAATATAAAATAATAATAAATAAATTAATAAATAAATAAACAAATAAATAAATAAGTTAATTAATTAATAAATGAAGGTCGTGCGTCCACGCTATCAACGAGATGCACTTTTCCCGTACGTGATCCTGGAAACATCTGTTGGCATTTAGGATGCAATTAAATGCTGCAGGATTTTGCTTGCTAGCTAGATTTGCTTGCACCACAAAGAACCCATCTGGGACAGCATTTGGCACCCTGACGTCGTTATTAGATCTACCATAGCAGTTATATCCTCTATATTATAATTATTACGAGGGAAAAAGGGAACTGGCAGACAAAACCCCCAGCAAGATTCCGCTGTGTGTTCACACATAGTAAATTTAGATACTGGGGCACCAATGACCAAGTGCACTGTGCGGATTGGTACACCGACAATATGCAGGACTTCGAAATGTAATTAAGCATAGGCTAATAACAAATAATTAACAATGAGTTCATGAATTAATAGCCATTTCTACGTGAATGATGATCACAGCAAGGCCAACGCTGGCCGCATTGTTTGTAATAAAAAAGAATCAACGAGGACAACTGGAGATTGTTGATAATTATACAGCATTCTTTTCATACAGACCTACTGAAAATCCAGGGAACTTCTTAAACCTGACTGTTGACATTACCACAAACACAGGATTGATTCAACAGTTGCGTATTATACCTGAACACTTCTCACATAGTGAGTCTTCTTCATCTCCTAGGCCCACATGTTTACAACATATATTGTTGTTAATTTATTTGAAAGACTTGGGACATCTTGGTCATCAGCCCCATGTAGTTGAGTGTGTGTTGAACTTGTCTGATAACCTGTGTTACTGCTGTGATGACTGTAGTAGTGTGCGTAATTGTAATCGGGACAGGGATGGGGTAAGCGTTCCGGGACTTGAAGTAAAGTGCAATTCTAGAATTTGCCTGGAGGGAGTGTGGAAAAACCCGTGGGAAAAGCACACTCAGAATAGTCGCTGTCAGCACCAGGATTTGAACCTGCGATCTTCGGACTTGCAGAAGCTGCCACCATGGCCGTGGCGCACGACTTAACGAACATGACTACGCCGTGGGGTAGGTTTACAGTAGACACTCTTTGTACTGTAGTGCCTCTAATTCTTTGGAATTGAAATGATCATATTAATAGTTCGCGTGATAATGTAGAGATGTGATGATGCAGAGGTTGAGCTGCTTGATTATTGCTTAATTCAAAGGGGATTTTCGAAGTGGGAAGTTACGTTCAATGACTCGGGTTCCACGTAAAAATGAGAAACCATGGCTTGTGATCGTGAATATTAATGCCACGTAAAACATCAAGCTTGCTGGAATATTAAAGCCAATGCAAAGCAAAGCCAACTCCATACAGGCCATAGAGGCCCTGGGAGTAGTGGAAGGTAGAGGCTTCTACTTTTTGTGACATCGGCACTAGTTGGGATGGAGTTGTCAGCTCCATGCCCGGCTGTCTTTGCTCCCAGGAATTACCTGGTACTCATTTCTGGTGTAGGCTGAGTGAACCCCAGTGTCATTTGCGTGTCCGAAAGTGGTAGTTTTGTTTCTAAAATCCACTACAGTAGGTGGGGATCGAAACCACTCCCTTTCAGTTAGACGCTCAGTGCCTCTACCGACTGCGCCACGCAGCCTCCGCTGGCATATTATGAGAGTGTTATGACCCAAGCAGAAACAAAAACTCTAACCACTACAATAGGTCTATACCAACGCTTCAGTTAGGGACTGTGTTCTTGTGAAGGCAAGTATTGTGAATAAATGAATTATGTGTGCTTAAGAACACAGTAGAGTATTATGCATCTGGGCATAAAATAAAGTAAAATTTTCCTTGAATGAGTGTGGAAAATCTTGAAAAACTCCTCACACAAGATGGTCCTGTCACAGTTGGGATTCAAACCTTCCATCTTTGGACTTAACTAACTCCCTCTTGCAGTCATAACACGCAGCTCAAGGCACACAGTTAAGCTGTAATATCTTTATAACCGGTATAGTATTTTATGGCTAGACTTTCTCGTTGCGTAGCGGCTAGCACTCTTCGCTGTAACCGTGGAAGCCCGGGTTCGATTTCCGGCTCTGCCAACATATTATACAAATTAAATTGTTAATATCATGTATATTTTTCAGGTTTAGGGAATAACCCATCTCATTTGGGTACAATCGTGTTGACTGACTGAAAAGCATCAAAATGTTGTTTACATTTTGGTCTAAGGGCTGGAACGAGGCACACTCAGCCTCGTGAGGAAAAACTGAGAGGAGGTGGGTTCGATTCCCACCTCAGCCATCCTGGAAGAGGTTTTCCGTGGGTTCACATTTTTCCTCCGGGGGAATGCCAGGATGGTTCCTAACTTAAGGCCACGGCCGCCTCCATCCGAATCCTCATCTGAATTACAATGACACACACTAATACAGCTATCATAATAACACAGGTTATCGGACTTATTCCAGACTCACCCAAGTACATGACCACGATGTCGCAAAGCTCCCAAATAAATTAATAATAACAACGTAGGGATTGAGTTTAGTTATCTATTTCCTCAATTAGAGACTTGGATATCTTTCTGTGTGCATGATATTTGTCTGTAGGTAGTAATGTGTTTTAACTGAAATTATAATGGTCCAATAAGGGTTGGTTCCTCAGGACTTGAAATAAGGTACCAACCAAGCATTTGCCTGAAATAATTAGCATGAACAAACAGGAGAAATACACAATCAGTATTCGAATCTCATTCCTCCGAACTTTCACCTCTCCAATGCAACCGTGCAGTGAGACTTAACATTCTTGGCTATCCTGCTGGCTTTGAGTTTATTGAATTGAATGACACATATTGGATGCAGACCTCCACCTCTCATGAATGACAAGAACTGTGCTTCCAACATTTACAACCGGTGTTAATACCAAGTCTCCTTCGTTCGAACTTGGACACTGAGAGTGCAGTGGAATGAGTGGCTTACAAGGTTTTTATATTCTGTGTGATGAGCTGGCGATTAAGCAACACTCAATAATAAACCGTCTGCATTATCCCCAAATCACTGTTTTTGGGGCAAATAACAGCTAGTCCAATGTCTATTCCGCACCAGTTTCACCTGAAACTTTTATTATATACCATGGTATTATGTTCTTCTGGTTGTCAGATATAGATTGTTCAACTTCAATTTACGCCAGACTATAACTAACACGTAATTCCACATGCTCAACTAGCAATCATCAAGTCTCGTTTACGTTTATTTTTTAAACTACAGACTTAAATTTACTCTAATTACGCAGGCTTTAAGTAGTACTTCTACTGTACATTCAGTTAGATGTGAAGAAAGGATGTGCATTAACTGCTAGGTGTCTGTGCCAAGAGGGCGAGCTCTTATGTCTTCTGATCACCCACTTGCGTAGTCGAGCGTGCTCAAACACGCTCCACATTTCAGACTTTGTAGTTCCAAACCAAATCCCGTTGCACTACGGTACAGTCAATGAAGGGCTAGGCGTACCATGCGACCGCTGCCCAGCCATTTGGCCTACCGATTATGAGGTGACGCGTGATCAGCGCGTCGGGTCCTCTCGGCCGTTAATCTTGGTCTCCGTGACCGGGGCACTGCCTCACAGTCAAGCAGCAACTCAATTATCCTCACGAGGCTGAGTTCACCCCGTTCCAGCCCTCTAGTCAGTTTCTGACGGAGCCGGAAATTGAATCCGGGGCCTCCGGTTGCGAGGCAGGCCGGTAGTTCCACCGTTCGGATATCTGAAATTCAAATCGTGGCTCTATTAGTGACCATTCTGATAGTGAAAGAATCCGATGGTAAATAACACTCCATTCGAACACCGGGCCACACAACTCCAAGACCCAATCAATCACTGTCTCACACCCTGCTACAGACATGTCAACAGCATAAATTACACAATGATGTCCAAGTGGGGCTGTTGACTATGATGTCCCTAGCAGGGGAGGCTCCACCTTATGTGCTGAAGTGCTGCAGCACATTATTTTATTTGAAAATTAATTACTTTAATACTATTATCTACAATAAAATAACCTACAGCGCATTAAAGAGAAGTCAGTAAAAGAATTGGAGAAATATCAACTCCCCTCACAACGAGTATCTAGTCGTGCGCTCCATTCCACGTCCGGTACTGTATGTGTAGATCACAGCTCAGCGAGAATTGCTACGTTTATTGCCAGCAAACATGAACTCTTTCTTTTGCGCATGCGTGCCCACCTTTTTCGTTGTGCTGTTGAGACAACAGCCAAGACCACAGACCAAGACATCACAGCGATTCTTCCTTCGAGCACACAGCGGCAGCACTGGTTACAGGTAGCAGGTGGCTCCTTATAGACTCTGCGGGAGCATTTTAGTGGGAATCACTCATAGCAAACGGTGGAAAAAATAGAGGAAGCCATCAGCTGTTCCCGCCAGAAGGTCTTTTAACACTCCCAACTTACCTATCCCATAGCCACATTTTGTAGATCGATGAACTATAGGTAGCTTGTTCAGTATGGAAAACTCAGTGGAGAGCATTTTGAGTGTTACTGAGGGAGTGTTTCCATAAATTACGTTTCTAGTTATTTTTATTCTTTGGAGGGGGGATGGGTTACAGCACACAACTAAATATCTGCACCAGCCGCCACTAGTCTCTAAGACCGTTAAACCAGGTTTAATGTGCAGCTTCGAATACGATACTATCTCAGGTAAACGGGCGTTACTGTTCTGTGTTGTCATCTCAAGCCCTTTTCCAAGGAAACCGAGGTTCTAGTCCCTCTCAATGCATTTGAGACTTCTAGGAGAAGAAATCAGATCTCTATGGTTCTGGTCCAACATAAAGCTGTGAGTCTCACGTTTTATGATCATAGGATAGCCTAAATATTTATTTAACGATAGGTTATATGTTTTGCTGTGGTAATATTCCTGCATAAGAGAGAGGTTGACAACACGGCTGCTATTATTTCACCAGTACTCATTTCCCCCGAAGCATTTCGAGCATTATCGTGTTGGAAGCCATTTTTGGTGTAGCCTTAGTAATCGTGACAATCGTGTTGACCGACTGAAAAACATTACATCTCCATCAGAGCAATCAAATTCAAATTTTTTACGGCGATAGAGGACTCTCAAGTAAAAACTTGATAAGTACAAAAACAACAAGGCTGTCATGAGCATTTCCAATAGACTACTTAACATGACTTTCATGGTTATCTAATCATCCGAGCGCAGTGAAACTTGGCACAGCGAATCTTCATTCTAAATCACATATATCGGCTTCTAATGTTGGTGAATACTACTCAAGTTTAAGATGGCGGTAGTGTACAAATTAATGAGACATATTTTTATTGCCCGTATGACTTATAGGCTACTACTGTATGAGTGAAGCATTCAAGATTGTCCTATACGTTTCTAGTGTCGTTTGGATGTTGAGTTCTGCGTTTGAAATTGTTGCCCTATAGACCTACTTCAACACAATGTAGATCATAAACCAAAATACTGTATTTAGTACAATACAAGGAAAATCTATTTCATTGACGGAAAGGTTTTGAGATGGGAATGACCCGTAGATTATAGTAAAGCGTATGTATTTATTTATTTATTTATTTATTCGAGTCAGAAACAATTACATATATACAGTAAACTAATAAATTTACTAACAAAAAACACAAATATCTCAGGTTAGATGATCTTCGCCCAGAAATGGGCCTCTCCCATAGCACTATCACAACCTTCCATTAACTCTTGTTATTGTTATTAACTCTTGTGTTGTGCAAGAGTATGGGCACAGCTCACAGGTACACACATTTGTCATTGACTGATTGATTGATTTTATTTCCACGGTTACACTTAGAGCTTAAGAGCTCCTTTACAGTAGCGTCCTACATACAATAAGATTAGGGCTTATAAAAATAAAACATTTCACTTACATTCACAATATACTGTAAATAATAATAGTCTAACAATGATAGTAACAAAAGGACAATAATAATACAACAACAACAACAACAACAATAATAATAATAACAATAATAATAATGGACAAATGATATACAAAAGAGTGCATACAGACACAATATCAGCCCGAAAAACAAACACCATTTTCAAGAAAAGCTACAGTATAAAAGTAGGTAGGTTGTCAGCTATTGCCCTGATGTTATAATTGAACTAATAATAGTATTTTAACATAATGCTGTAACCATATGTGAGAGGTATACTGCTCCAAGAAGCAGGATGAAAGACGTCCTTTGAGAGCTGCAGTGCATGCAATGTTGACGAACTTATATAAATCGATGACGTTGAAGAGGCGTGAGGCGGTGCAAACAAACGATTTATTGAACTTCATGGTTCGGTGTATAGGAATCTGGAGTGTTGATTTTGTGTATCTATTTTCTCGATTATGAACAGAATGCATTGGTGTATGTCTACACATTGTCTGCCTCTCACCACAAACGCAGAGTTCCGATCCCTGTAGATTAACTCTGCATCTCCCAACATCACTCGGAAGTCAATTGAGTGTTCGCCAAGTTCCGCACTTGGTGTCGTAGCCTGAAGGCTCTCTTTTGCCTTCATCCATTCTGGTGGTGTAGTGGATTGCCATAGCTGGGTCGTAACTACTTCAGATTTAGTAGTGAGCATTGTTGTTGTTTGCAGTAAGCTTGGCCTTGACTTGAGCCGTCTCCTTGAAGGTCGGTGACCAAAGAGAGGGTGAGTAAAGTAAATGAAACTAGGCTATATAATCTGTTCATGGAACTGCTTGTTTTATTTTTATAGTAAAATGATGACCCTTCTACGATGTTTATATTGCATCATTTTGCATCTGTTACCAACTTGGCAGAATTAGTCAATATATCACCTATTTTGACTATTTTACGGAATTGATTATTATTTTATAAATTTATGGATCATTTCAATGTATTATTTGTTTCATGCGTACAGTATAGGTTGTTAAGTAGCATAGATCAGAACAAATTAGTGAATTAAAGGCTTAGGCTGAATTTGTAAATTGTTTGACAAAATTGAGGAAAGGTGTACGTTCAGGCTAAATGTGAAAAGATCGAGATTAATATGAGTTACTTTAATTACAAGTGCTACTCTATTAAATCATTCCATTACTTCAGTGTTATTCTATTTTACAAGAATGTTCATTTTCTGTGTTTGAAAAAATATGGCTTCAAAATAAAATTTGACATTTGATGTAGTATTTTTACTACACTTTCTATCCAGTAATAATTAGGAATTTATTATTTCATTGAAAATACATTTTAATAAATAGAAGTTAAGATTCAATGTAAAACGCTCTTTAGTCGGGCAACACGTGTAGGGGAGCCAAATTATCGTGGGAGGTTAATGCTGATATATTCAAACACACTTTAAATTTAAAATATACAAGTTTTATATATTATTAATTAATTAACCGAGTGTATTTTATTTCAGGTATGTTTAGAATACATCAACAGCAACACACTCCCCAAGATAAATTGTCTCCCATACACGTCTTCACCGATTGAAGAGCATTTTTACGCAGGAATTAAAATACCAGTAATTTCATAGATAATAGAACAAGGAATTGCGTGGTTTATTAATCTACTGCAATGCATCAGTACATCAGTTTTTTTCCAATTTATTTCAGCGTTTATTCATAAATTAAGGACATTCTTTTAATCGTTTTCAAAACAACCCCTAGTTATCATCAAGTGTAGATGACTTATTTTCCAACCATGATGTGAGTCTAATAGGACGTGAACTCTCTACTTAAGCAGTGTGATTTTCACTAAAAGAGCCCTGGCAGTCGTTTGATGTATCGACGAACTCCTTCATTGGTAACAGTACGTGGGACTGTAATCAAGTTGTCACCTTGGAGGAGGTGAAGGAGGCGGGTCCAGGGGGTGTCCAATCTGTTAATTCCCTTTCGTATCATCACTGGTTGAAAATGTATTTCACGCAATGCGTCCCAAACAGGGCAGAATTTTAGAATGTTAGGCCTATCATTCTGTAAAAATGTCACATGATAGCGAAATTGGGATTACTTCAGTTCATTTGCAACGAACCTTGCCAAAAGTTGTTTTGGTTTGTATTCATTACTGGAATTATGAATTCCACATATTTGCGACAGCCATTCAGATCTAAGAGATTAATCATGTTTCACCTTTCGGTCACGTAGGATGTTCCACGAACCTAGGCTCTCGCTTATAATGCAGATACAGTAATAACCTATGTAGATGCACCAACGTAAATAAGAAAGCTTATTATAGATACTCAGAGTAGGGGATTAAATTTGTATCACTGGAAATTAATAATAATAATAATAATAATAATAATAATATTAATAATGGCGTAAAGCTTCTGTATGGGACTGGAACAGTAGGCAACGTACGTGTTACGTAGAGAGGATGAAAAAAAGTATGTAGATGTCTAAAATCCCAGAGGAATAAACCATCCAAAGTTAAAATTTCATGACATTGTCGGGAATCTAACCTGGGACATTCGGATCAAAGTCTAACGTCTCATTCGTCGAGATATACTGTATGTCCGGTAAATTATGCTACGTGCAGTGTAACTGTATTTATTTGGGTCTAGAAATCACATACGTGCTCCTTGATTTGAAACGCCCCATCCTAGCATTTCACTGCAATAGATGAGAAGGGAAGAGAACGATTTTTACGCCTTTCAGTTGGTCAATACTATTGTACCCAATTGTATTGTATTGGGTATTGTGCCCTAACCCTGATTAAATTACATGTGATTTCTATTTCAGGGTTGGATAATAACACCCAATGCATTGAGTACAATAGTGTTCACTGACTGAAAAGCATTAACTTCCTTTTCCAAGGCAACACTAAAAAGAGGCTTCCTACACGATTAGAAGGGAAGAGAAAAAAGAAGATAATTATAATGTAATATAATATAATATAATATAATATAATATAATATAATATGAGACTGTTTTGCTTTGTTTTGGGGCCTACGAGGTACTGGTTCGAGGCCAAGTCAAGGTGGCTGCAACGAACGATGTATCGGCTGAAAGGAGTTGCGCGGCAGACTCGCTCGGCCAACAGCTCGACGGGGCTGGCCGGGATGCAGCAAAAAAGAGTGACGTCAGCGCTAAACGGCGAGCGACGTAGCAGCGTAGAGCAGGCCACAGCTAGCATTCTTGTAACAACCCAATACAGAAATTCATGGCCAACAGAAAATACATTAAGTCACTGAAAGAAGGAAAGAAACCACAATAATTGTTTCACTGTGCAAGCTTAGGTGTTCAATTCAGATCTACTTGATGATTAACTGCATCCAGTTTAACTTCGGGAGTCTTAATGATGGGAATGATGAAACTAGAGTTATAAGGTAATTTGATGATGATGATGATGATGATGATGATGATGATATTGATAATGATAATAATAATAATAATAATAATAGTAATAATACCGTAATAATAATAATAATAATAATAATAATAATAATAATAATGTATGTATGTCTACGCCTTACTCCCATTTTAAAAGGGGTCGGAGATGAGACACGGTGAAAGTACTGAAGTCTATATGTGGCAGATGTTTTTACGGCTGGATGCTATTTCTGACGCCAACCTCATGAGAGGATTTAATGAGAGCTGAAATGAATGAATATGAATGAAAGTGGGCAAGGATGTGGAAGGCAGTGGCCGTGGCCTGTCAGAAGGTACCGTCCCAGCATTTGCCTGGAGTTGAAGGTGGGCAAGCCACGGAAAACCGTTTCAAGGATGGTCGCAGTGGGGCTCGAACCCACGTCTACCGATTCCGCAAATAGCTAGGCCCCATGGCCTAGCGCAATAATAATCATAAAGTTTGCCAGCCCGCAGTTCAGGAGAAACAGGTTTGAATCCCATTTGAATCTCATACTCTACAACTATACCATTCTATGGGGAGCAACTGTCTCTTAACTCATATCTATAATTCTATCGCACTGATAATAGGTCTGGTGAATAAACAATAGACTTTGTTTCAACTGATAAATTTAGTAGTTTTGTGAATACGAACAAACCACTGCTTGAAGCCAAATATCAATGCTAATGGCTAGACCTCATATAAATGCATGTTTTTATAAATAAGAATATTCAAAAAATATTTTTGAATCATTGCTTTCCATGTTCTGTTCATTGGAGAACTCAGAAATGTATTCAGCAAATGTATAATAATTTGTTTAATAATGCATATAAGTACTTATTTTGTATGTACTACATAAGTTGGATAGCCTATTGACAGGTTTTCAGGCGAATATAAAAAAATATTTGACCTTGAAAGGAAGAAATATTTGATTTTTTTCTCTCTTTTATTCTGTTTGCTTCGTAGATTAGCGACTGCATGATATTGGTAAGAATTTATAGTATTGCCCATCATAATGACAGTTTCATGTCCAGTCAATGCTCCTCTCCTAGTCATGTTTCAATTGTCTGTTCTCCATATCAGAAGTCAAGCATCAGAAGCCCAACGCTTCCGTCAAAAAGTATAATCATAAACATATTTTCCTAACAACGTCCACTTACTTAATTTTCGGACATTTAATACCTTCGTACAGTTAGTTCAACAATAGGGTAGCGTGATGGCGCAGTGGCTTAGCTGCTCGTCTTTCACCCGGACGGCCGGGGTTCGAATCCCGGTGACAGCGAGGTGAAATTTTCACTGAAAAATCACGCGGTATAAGGAAGGGCATCCGGCCTTAAATCCCCGGCCAAAATCAAAATGAGCCTGGTTGACTTCAGCGACCCCAATTAACTGGGAAAAGCCGAATAAAGTTAGTTAGTTCAACAATGGAATGCCCAACATCTACCTCGTCTGACTCATAACGTCCAACGTACGAAAAGTTCCAATATACAAAAATAAATAAATACATAAATTAATAAATAAATAAATATATATAAAAGGACCATTTTTCGTTACTACTCTATGCCATTGCCATACCAGAAATCTTATACATAAGATGGATGCGATGTATCAGATACAGAAATCTTGAGATAGAGAAATAAAACTCATGACGTTAAACTAGTATATGTTTTATCATTAGGCCAACCAATCTGAGAGTCAACAGGGCGATATGAAATATTGTCAATGTTTTGAACCAATGTCCTGCAAAGCAAGATGTACACCGAATGCTGACTTGAAATATTTTAGAATTATAAGAGATGGAACCGTTTGCATTCTCCAAATGTCACATTAGCAAGAGTGAGATATGTAATGAATGTGATAAGAAAGAAAGCAAGCAAGAGAAAATCCAACTGTTCCACCAAACTCTGCGGTCAAGCCGGGGAATTTTTAGTAAGTCTTCCGCAAACAAAATGCAATAATCAGAATAGTTGCTTACAAAACCAATTTTTATTGTTAAAGTCCTACAAAATCACAGTGACGGAAGAACATATTTTTGTGGCTTGATTCCGGAGAAAATGTTAGTTAGTTATTGTTACTTTAAGGGGCAGAACAGTGAGGTCATCTGCCCTCCCGGAGGAAATGACTGTCTTCTCTCTTTAGTGGTATTGAGAACCTTATATAAAACAGTTGAAAAGAAACGTCAGTCATTTTACTTAATGCAATATTACGAATTTTTACGATGACTTTTAGTTGGTCCGAATAGAAGAGAAGACTATTTTAACATTCATTGTGTTTTAAGTGAAAAAAAAAACACGTTCTTTTAAATATGCATGTATTAGTAATATTTTTACATTGTTGTGAAATGCTGAAGATGAGTTAAATACAACTCGAAACATTTGTACACAATTTTAAAATAAGAATTTTGATTCTTAATTATTGACTAGGTGGAGCTTTATAGGCATATGTTTAAATAACTATAATTCAATTAACATTATACGAAGAACCAATTATGTTTTATTTACCTTAGTCATACTGTATATATAATCCTACTAATACACTGTGAGATTTAGAGCTTGTTTAAATAATGCTTATCGAGAGGCATTCCCAAAGAAATAAGTCACTGGTTGCTGCCTTCACTTCTGTCCAGCCATATGGAGGATTGAGAGAATATTGCAGTATTTGGACATCGACCACCCTGGAATAAGAAACCAAAACCAAGAAATTATGGGATTGCCATTTATTGCACCAAACGACTTGCGAATGGTATGCAAGCTATTAAACAATAGATCTGATGTCTCGGAATTGCATATTACGCTGAAGAGTAATTCACTGGGTATTCAGCACGAGGACGAAGGCAAGAAGTTCCTCCATATCTCTCTAAATGTTGCTGTTGTTGATTAATTTAGGGGTTTGCGACATCGTTGTCATATAATCCCGTGTGTTGTGACTGGACTTCGTGTTTATATGTATTATGTGTTTTACTGTGTTTTTCATAATTCCCTGCCCAATTACTCTCATAAATGGTATGGCATGTCCTGTTTCTGAAATCAGCTCGCTAAGCTTAGTTCTTTTGTGCTGGTTTACTGAAGAAGCCTTGTGATTGATGAAAGAAGGTTCGTAATGATTTTATCGTAGCAGAATTGACGTGTTGAATTCACAGCAGATAACTCGAGATATATAAAAAGTTAAGTGTTCTATGATTTCGTACAACGTGAACTTGAATTTATTGGATTATTTGGCCATATTGTGGGATTTTTCATGTTATTCTTGTTAGCAGTAGCCTACCGACCTACTTTGCTGCAGGCAGAACTCTTAGCACGTTTTGAGTGAACTACCATTTATGAACTAGTACCAAATGAGCCACAGGTAAGGATTATTCTTAATTCGAATATACATCGACGCAATTGATTATCAAATCTGTATTTTAATGAAAGTATCAATTTTACAGGTAGGTATACAAAGGTAGGGATAAAGTTATTCCCTGCCAATCACCTCGGGTATAAGAGAAATGAAGAAAGAATATGACTGGGATTTTGGAATTTATATTTGCCATTATTCTTCGATTGTGAGGAGGAAATCCAGGGCTCAGCTTTATATGCCATACAATTATTAAGGTATTGTCACGAAATTGCCAATTTTATCACAAAGTAACCTACATATTCCTCTTATGGTTAATATTATTTGAAAACGAGAACATGCATATTTAATTACAATTTTATCCATATTCCTCTACGCACCAGCATACTAGTTTATACTCATTAATATTTGAAATTATTTGCACGTACCTAAAAATTAAATAATTCTAAAAATATCAGGTAATTACCTAGGTTTACCTACTAAACGAAAGACAGTGCACGAATATTATAGTTGAAATATTTCGTTATCAGTTTAAACGGCTTGTGGTGGCACATCAAGAGACAATTTTTCAATTTTTTAACCTTCTACGAAAACTGGAAATAGAAGAGTTAGTCACCCAGGTCTTATTCGGCGATACAAGAATAAGGTAGCCTAAACGGTATCTCAATAACCAAAAGGGGATTTTTTTACATATTAAGAAATTACCGCTATTACAAAGATGAAACCGTAATTCCTCGCTATCATATCACATATCACATCATATCATGTCATATCCTCAAAATGATCCATATGCCAGCGTATAGAAATTTACTTTGTAGCCATATTAACAAAAGTAGGTGACAATACATTTCTAGGAATTCTCCAATATTTTTGTTTAAGTTATTATCATTTTGTTTCGCGTTGGACAATTTCCTATCAATTCACGAACATGGATATTTCATTTAACGGACATTCCAGTTAAACAGACCTATCAACAGGGTATATTTTCTAAACATGGGCCATCTTTAGTAAGGAATATAAAGGAGTTTTTTTTGTGGTGTTTGAAGCCATATTTTCAGTGTTGCCTTAGTAAACAAAAGTTTAGTGCTTTTCAGTCAGTCAACACGAATGGAGTTGTATTTGTTGTTGTTTCATATTTGCGGCTTGGACATCGTGGTCATTTATCCCCGTGTACTTGTGTGTGTGAGTAGAATTTGTATGTCTACCTTTGTCATGGTGTCATGGTATTGTAATTCAGGTGAGGATTGGGAAGGAGGCAACCGTGGTCTAAAGTTAGGAACCATCCTGATATTCAAATGGAGTAGAAGTGGGAAACCACGGGAAAAACATTTCCAGGCTAGCTGTGGTGGGAACCAGGCCCTCCCATTCTCAGTTCTTGCCTCTCAAGTCTGAGTGCACTTCGTTCCAGCCCTCAGTCCAATATTAAGTTTCTTGGCAGAGTCGGGAATCGAAGACAGACTTCTGAGGTAACAATCCTAATGCCAAAAGGAACGTCTCACAGGAAAGATGTATTGTTGTTGCATTTACAGAGTTGGACCATCGTGGATATCGAACCATGCACTTGTGAGCATATGGAATGATAACTTTTGTTGCTGGGATGCATATATAATAACAGAGTGGATATCTGGCATTTAGGATCCATGCTGAGGTGGGACTTGTATAATTCTCACACACTTGTGCCTTTCCCCTCCCATAAATTATGAGTAACTTTCGTTGGCGACCCTGCACATTAAAGCTTAAAATTGCTGAATTACGATAGTAATGTATGGGAAAATATGTACGGTCACTCAAACAGAGAATGAGCACACATTTGGTAACTGTTCTGGTCTGGTCCTAATGGCGGGTTTCATGAGAACCTTTACAGTGGTGTCAGGGATTATGAGTAGCCTATGTATTACGATGTTCCTTTACGCAATACTCTGAGTTTTGGCCTTGAGCTCAAGAACTAATAAATAAATAAATAAATAAATAAATAAATAAATAAATAAATAAATAAATAAATAAATAAATAAATAAATAAATAAATAACAATATAGTGTTTGAAGCCATTTTTCAGTGTTGCCTTAGTAAACAATGCTCTTCAGTCGGTCAACACGATTGTACCAAAATGAGATGGGTTATTCCCTAATCCTGAAAAAAATTATATGAGATTATGAGTTGCACTTGGATGACCAGTTTCGATCGTCAAGCGATCATCATCAGATCCATTTCACTTAGGCTATAAAATTTATGTCTGAAAAAATGAGTGAAAATATTTACAATATACTGTAAACACTTATTTAGTTGAGATAATGCAACTCGTCAATATTTGTTAGTTGTGGTCTATGTGATGTTTTGTTGAGAAACGGGAATTGGTAAAGCAAATTTCGGAGGTCAATCACCATTTCCAATATCTCTACAAAACACCACATAGACTACAACTAACAACTATTGACGAGTTGCATTATCTCAACTAATACTGCAACTAATTAAGTGAATTGTAAATAAATTCACCCATATTTCCAGACATATATTTTATAGCCTAAGTGTAATGGATCTGATGATGATCGCTTGACGATCGAAACTGGTCATCCAAGTGTATTTATTAATATCATGTAATTTTTTTCAAGATTAGGGAATAACCCATCTCGTTTGGGTACAATCGTCTTGATCGACTGAAAAGCATCACACATTTATAAATAAATAAATAAATAAATAAATAAATAAATAATTTGAGCAATTCCTTTATTGCCTGTTAAACTGCACTCGGTACAGCACAGTACACTCATCAGAATGGAGTTTTATGGCAATTGGCGAATTTTTGTTTTATTTTATACTGCATACATTAACCGCTATTGAGCCCACTATCATTTATACGTCACTGATGACCGAGATGTCCCAAGACCCACAATGTACTAAAAACAACGTTCCACTCAGCATGGTACGGATGATAGAGGAAAAGCCAAGAAGAGCTTGTCACGAACGAAGACCATTTTCCTGCGACTGTTTCATTAACATTCGTGGCGGATATGATGGTTTCCTCCCTAACCAAGCAACTCCACCCTGCCAGCTTGTCGCTAACGTCGTGTCGTCATGCGGTCACACCTCTCATTTCATGCCTTTGTGCTCATTTCCTTCCGCGGCTTCTTCTCAACCCCGTGTCCGCAGTCATTGGAGCAGGAGACTCACAAAATGGGATAACGAGCCTTAAAATTGGACTGCGATGTCCTAGTGACCCCAGTGCGAGGGCCATTGTCACCGTGGTTTGCTGGGTGAACACGACTTCGACCTCCACGATCTCCCACCGTTCAATCCAGTGTCAGTGAAACTATAGGAAACTCACGGCCGCTACTAGAAAGTAGTTTCCAATTTGTACGCTCTTTATCATTCCTTTCGACTACTGTCTCTTCAGAATATATTAAGAGACAGACTTTTGATGATGATGATGATGATGATGATGATGACGATATTATTATTATTATTATTATTATTATTATTAATAATAATATTAATAATAATAGGCTAGTAGGCATGATAATAATAAAACTAATAGTTAAAATGCAGAGGTGAGAAAATTATTAGAATCAAATGAAGAATATAAACCAGTCATATTTGTTTTATTGAAAATCACTTTATTGACCAACTGCTGGCATGATTTCTCCCCCGTGGACTTACACACCTTCTACCATAAGTAATTGTGTCTGAAAACCTTTAGAATAGGGATTCCGAGGGATACCTGAGCTGGGTTCGTTTTCTATTTTTTCATTGGCTAAGTCAGGTGATTTCAATCTATCGTTCAAGAATATTTGAATATATAGTTCAAGAATGGATCATCAGTAATACAGACCCCAAATTTCTCTGCTCTAAATTCATACGAAAAGTAAAGTGAACTAATCAAAATAAAACGTGTGACATTTTGCAGTGGCAAAGCTCCTTTGTTAGTAATGCATGTGAGATTTTCGAAGTGAAATGCCATGTCCTGTGGTTCGGATTCCACGTAAAAAGGAGGTCCCGTGGCTCATGATCTCTAGATTAACGGTCACGTTAAACTACAAGCTTCGCTTCGCTTTGTTAGTAAAAATTCTAAAAATCATTTTACTCTTAGTTTTTTCAAAGAAAATATAATTAAGACTCTTGGTTAAACATTTGAGCAAATCCAATGCCTTGCAAACATATTTTCGTGCATTAAGCCGTGAAAATTATAAAAGGAATTTTGGAAAACTGCCGTCAAGTCTAATAATTCGCACACCTCTGTATATTAAAATTAATAGGCCCTAATACTAATTCTCAAAATTTTGCTTTTTAACGGTAAGTTTATTATCATTTTGTCTCATTTCGAGGCTACTTTACTTATATTTTCCCGCATCCGTGCGTCCTAATAGTAAACCCACCAGGGTACATTTTTATTTTTATTAGACGATAGATACAAAAAAAAATAAGGAAGAGGATGAGTAAGACGTTAGGGCAAAGGCTCATGGAATAACAGAAAAATTGATAATTGTGATTCAAATGGAAGAAGAGAAATCCTATATAATGGAATGTTCTTAAGACCGGACGAAATCTTTGATTCCAATTTCTCTCTAAACAATATTTCTAGACATAAAATTTCACTTTTTTTTAAACTTTTCAACATACTAAGTTGAAGTTTATAGAAGTAATTCCTCCTCATATGTGTTATACGTTAATTCGTCCGATTTCAGAATTTACTTCAGTTTTGTTTTATTTCTCACTTAATTTGTGGGCCATTGAGTCGGCCGGACCTGTCATTAATTTCGGTCCGCAATTACAAGTCAAACGTAAGCGAGTGATATAAATTCTTATATACTTAAATACAGTGAAGAACCAGTTACTAGGTGAACGGAGAATTAAGCCCTTGAGATTAATAGCAAACGCAGATTACTTCGATACTTGTTGAGTAAATGTATAGCAGCGAAAACGAGCAATCTAAGTAAGACTAAAAGGTGGGGCCATTATAGTGAAGATTTCAAACCATACGCTGTCAAACAAAATTGGACAATTTTTTATGAATATTTTAGGCCAGCGATACAGTGGAAATCGCATTCATTTAAATTCACAGCACATGCGCTGGAAAGTACTACCATTTGATCGGTGAAAATGTGCTACAATGAGGATCTTATGGAATAATTAAAAATGGAAACAAACATCATGGATATGATGGGCTGAATTAATCTGGAGGGTAAATGGAGGCTGTATCTCCAGGTTAATCCATGCAAAGTAGGAGATAGAGACTGCTTGGGTGCCAAACGACATCTAGATCAGGATAACGACAGCAAATTTAAGGTGGAGGTTGAAAACATTTCATCAAGTTCTGAGTGTCGGGTAATGTTTCTTTCGAAATGCAATAATTTTCCTTTGAACAGTAGTAGGAATTGTATCGTAATTTTATAACATTTGAAACCTTGAATATCGAACAAGTAGGCTATGAAATAAGCTCTGATCAGAGTAAGACTTATATAGCTAAATATGCGTGTGCCCATATCATATGAATTTTACGTAGGAAGTGTAATGTGATTAGTAAATAACAGGAGCAAATAATAGGAGGATATTAGAGGTATTCGTGGTGTTGGGGAAGCACGCCTACCTCTCACCCAGGGTTCGATTCCCGTCTCAGTCATTGATTTTAGAAACTGACGTGGGGGCTGGAACGGGGTGCACTAAGATTCGTGAGGGCAATTGAGTGACTTTCTGACGGTCAGACAGCACCCAGGTCACGAAAACCAAGATAAACGGCCGAGAGAACCCGACGCGCTCACCATGCGTCACCCCAGCGCTTGGTAGGCCTAGGCGTTCATGGGCTGTAGTGCCACGGGGGGAAGGGAGTCATTAGGAGTATTAGGGACAGGTGATGCGACATCTGACGAAGCAGAGTAACTTTATAGACGATTAAAAATATTGAGATCATGGTTTTATTTTGGGTGAAAATATTAATTAATAATTGTTGGAATATTGAATTGAGGACACCATTATTGCAGTATGTGGAATTTTCTTAAGCAAATAGACAAATGGTTAATTCATAATTTGGAGTTCACATTCATTTAGGATGATATGGTACGCCATTATTGAGTAGCAAACAGCTGATTATATTGTAAATAATGTTGATAATGTCTTGTGATATTAAAATGTGGAGAAATGAGTATGATGTGCGTATGGTAATGCCGTGAAGAGCAAATGCCTTGATATTTAAAATGATTACGAGAATACATGATACGCATATTGAAGATTCGTTGAAATATGAAACATATTAAAGATTGAACATACTGTAGGTGTTGTGTAAGGGTAACACATCAGCTGATAAGATGATACAGTGCGTTTTTTAAGTGTGAATTTAATATGCATTCAGGATGTTTATTCAATAGGAATAGCCTATACTACGCGAGCAAAGGAATATGTATCATATAATAACATACATTATTAATAATTACATACGTGATTAGGGTTTGCTATTGTAAACACTGCTATAAAATGATCCTAAAATTATTCATATAAACATTGTGCAAAATTGCTATAAAGTGAGAAAACCTAACAAAAGCGCAATAGCCTAATAGTAATTTGGCAATTATTTCGATAAAACTGGACGTAAGAATTATTCATTGATTTGAAATATAATAAGACGTATGATCTCATGGTACACAATTTAACGACAGTAACTAATAAGAGAAGTCAAATCAGTAGTTGCTGTTGATGACGACTTTGAAAATAGAGGGTTATTATTGTTGTATTCATAGTTCAATAGGATAGAACAGGATAGCAGTATGATTTACCCAGATTGAACGATAATGTTAACAGTGGCAGACATTGTAATTTACAAACGGTTATTGGATTTTATTATTATTTATATTGGGTTCCTTCGTGCTGAATTCAACACATATGGACCAGGTTCTCGACAAACGTAGGATCAATGTCACTATTGTTTGTCGTGTTATCATTGTAAGCTAGATATCGATATTCTTCTTTCGCGTCTTTAAAAGTCAGAGTAGTTAAGAGGGACGTAACACCAATAACATTATTGTTATTATCTTATTTCGCCACTAAGCTAGTACTGTGTTGCTTATTTGTGTTTCGTAGGACTTCTGTGAGAGATTTGTATAGGACTCACAAGTAGGACGTTGCTTTATAAGGAGGGTTCTTATTTAGCAAGGCATGTTAATATGATTAAATTTCGTTGCCCATCATAAGAGTAGGTTAGGGACAAATTAAGATATGAGTAGGATTCAAAACCTGGATTTGAATTAATTAGATAATTATTGTATTGTTGGTTTTTGATTTATTATGACTGAGCAAGCAAAATAATCCTGATAATTTTCAGTTAATTTTATCTTAAACTGGAAATCTTATTTGTATTTTTCTTGATTACAGTAGCATGTATTCTGGACTGGGGCTCTTCCCACATTCCCATTTTCCCGCGCTGTGCCCTGAGACAGGAATTTCGTCCTTGAGGCCCAGTTCAGATTCATGGGATGTTCTCTGTACGGTTGTTCCCGGACTTTGGCACTTATGGGAATGGGTCACCACTCCGCCGTGCTGGGCAATTGGACACAATGTATATAAATGATATAATTTAATTATTATCTCATCGTATATTGAAAGAAGGAAATATTGATCAGCACATTTTAGGCATTGTACAAGTCTCGCTATCTGCTGTAGCAGCAAATTGTTAAATGCATATTTTCAATGCCAGATGGTATTACAGTTATACATATTATTCCCCAATAACAATATTTACAGTGCTTTTGTATTTCAGAAAGACGTTGAAGTGATTCCTGTGAAGTGTAGGTACACTTGTCGGGTACTCTTTTCAGGAACACATCTAGATGGCACACGTTTACGGGCAAGCAAATGGGAATGATCGGGAGGCTACACGGATGTACCGAGAGATACTCTATATCCCAAAAGACACCACCATCTGAATCAACAAAAGTTAGTACCGTAGCCATTTTTCGGTCTTTGTATGACACAGGAGCCATTGCTGGATGGCGAATGTGGAGGGCACACGCAGCATATTCGTACACCAGACCCGGATGATCAAGTTCCACACGATTATGATATTGAACATAACCCTGCTGTAAGCATGGTGTAAGCCAAACGACAGTACGGGGCATCCAAAATGACAATTCTACTATCACAATCACCTGCAAAACTTGCAGGGATTATTGCTAGTGAATTGCTAATGCCATTCTATAACTTCTGTCGTCTGTCCACTTCACTGATAAAACGATCTTCACAATCGTCATCTTTAGGCTACAGCAAATCCTCATAGTATGGTCGAATCGTATCATCAGCTAAGGTTTATTATCAACATTTGGAGACCACGTACTTGGCACATTTATGTTTCAACCACACCTTAATGGAGAGACGTGCCTGGACCTCATGAGTGGCACTCTACGTTGTTTGCTTAAGGATGTGCCAATGGCAGTATGACAGGTCATGTGGTTCATGCATGATGGAGCGCAGGCAATGCACGCATATTCGCCGATACCTCAATAACATACTCCCTGGAGGTTCTGTTGTTTGGCCCGCTCGATCACCAGAATTGAACTCCCCATGATTCCTGGTTGACCTGGTTGACAGGGCGCTTTAGAAGTGTCGCTTACGCTGAGCGAGTTCCTAATAATCTGTGCCGTTGCAATATGGATAACGAGTAGCATATGTGCATTTCTTTTAGAAATTGTCAGGTGATTTATACTGCAATCCAACAATCATTACACTAAACATTTACTTATCACACATGTAACTAACGCTTTGATTTATTCATAGGCTTATTTCTAAGGTTTACTTTGAAGTATGAGCTGCGAATGTCAGATGAGAAGACATTGTATTGCTCCATATCATCCTTTTCTTTGGATTACTGAAGCTTTTGATGGGGAGAGCGGAATGAAAGTATGTAGACTAAATACAGGAATAAATTGATGGCCGTGTACGAAGCTGGTGGAATATTCTTATATCACAGCAAGGAGAACTGCAAAAGGAAAATCCCTGAACCGATCTTCGCTTATTCCGAATGGTACTGACAATCTTATTTTCACTGAAACTTCGAAATCCAAAGCTCCAGGGGTTTAATTCCCCTGGCTCTGAGACTGGGTGCTTTTAATATCATGCAGATGACATTACCATTTTAATTAGAGGTAAAAATGTTAAAACCTTACAAAAAATATTACATTTGTAATGCATAAACTATAAGCATACTTAGAAGCTCACTATCTAAAGCCAAATATTAAAAAGACGCATTATATTCATTTTATGATGTTTACTTCAAAACTTCCAGATATTAATGTAAGTATTGTACTCAACCAACAACAAATAGACAGCACCGATGAACAAACTTTTCTTGGTATGACAATGGAAACAGATCTTAGTTGGAAAAAAACACATAATTAAACTACAATCTAAATTAAACAGTGCAATATTTGTATTAAAGCAGCTAAGACAGGAAGTAAACATTAATATCCTGTTATCAAGTTATTATGCTCTGTTTCACTCCCACCTGGTTTATGGTATAACTCTATATGACAGTGCAACAAAAGAAGTTTTAAGCAATATTTTTATCCTGCAGAAGAGAGCGATCCGTGTTATATTTGGTTTACACCCTCTAACATATTGTAGGGAATATTTTAAAAAATTCCGAGTAATGACATTACCATCATTGTACTTACTCAATTGTTCTATGTATATTAAGAGACAAATTCTAACTGGAAATGCTAATATTGTAAAAAATTCTGATCTACATTCGTACAACACTAGAAGCAGAATGGATGTTCTCTGTCAATATTATAGACGAGCTTTCAGAAAAAAAAGATCCCTTGTATACTGTCTCCAAATATTTTAACTTCTTGCCCCTAACTTTAAGAAATGTCAGCACCATTTCCATATTTAAATTAAAATGTAAAAAAATGGCTCACAGATGTATAATTAGGTATTTGATGTATATTATGTGTAAATATGTATTTTATGTATATTATGTATAATTATGTATTTTATTATTTGACGACTCCCATATGTATTGAACCCTTATTGATCTTCGATAAATAAGTATTCATATTTATTATTATTATTACTACGGCCCAGGCAGTACTTGAGGAAGTCGACATGGATATAAGGGAGGCTAGCATTTCGTAATATTGCAACAGGAGCTGAGCTGGTAGCTATTCTTGGGGGACGGCTAGAATTAGTCGGGTTCAAGGCCAAATTGAGCAACTACTGTACCAAAATTGGAAGCATAAAGGAAGGATCACGAGGCACTTGCAACGAACATACGATTTAATCAGCCAATCACAAGAGACCAAGCCATGACCACGCGGTGGACAGCGTCAGTAGTAAAAAGCCCGCGGAAATGGATATCTAGAGAACCGCCGAACGGATTAATCTCCGCGCGAGTGAATTGAGACGTTTGATTTATTTGAAGAAGAATGACATTAGTCCCATCTTTGTGAGACAAAAACTCTGGAAGTTTTTATCCGATACCACCCCACTCCTCCGCCCTGTCAGTTTTCTAATAAATAGTTTGGCATGACGCCACGCTAGGTCATTCTTTGTGGAGCCGTGAGGGGCTTACTTCACGCCAGTTTGTATCGTGATTTTAACGCTCTGAATTTGGTTAAGTCATTTTATTTGGGAGCTCTGAGGAGCTAAAGTTACAGCGATTGCATTATCAAATTTTAAAGCTCGAATACATTTTTTAATTCTGGAATCAACTTTATTTTGTGAGCTAAATATTTCACGCCAGTGCGTGATAACTTGTAACAGTTACTTAAAGACGACGATTTCAGCTCTAAGGGGAAGTCTTGTAACACCCTAATTAGCGCTCACCGGAGCAAAGGTCCACAGTACAGGACGGAAATACCGAGCAAGATAGCGACTGCTAGTGCAGCCAAGATCTTAAACTTGTTAACGAGCCAGTGACGTGGTCTCGAGGTGTATATTTATGTACATATTGCAGTGTATTTTATATGTGTTTTATTGTGCGTGTGTGCGAGATATTTAGGGCCAGTCTTCGCTATTAATCGCATTAGGACAATTGTGGGTGAACTGAGTAACCTGCAAGCGATTATAGATAGGTAAAATAATTAACATTGAACTTTTCTGCCAAGGAGTCGATACCAAGATGATCAGCACGTGGTTTGGAGTTGGGATGAACTTCAACAGATCAACGCAGACGACTACTATGGAGTGCTAATTTGTCCATAGGGGCAATGGGTTGAGGAGGATGTCCTTAGTTCTACAAGCAGAACGGTGATGTACAACAATTGGATTATTTCAATTATGTAGTTAGATTTGGCCGGGGAACATTGTAAATAGTCATGTTTCTTTTCTTGTTGTTTAGAGTTTTTCTTGGACCGACACTCAATGTTTTAAATGTCCGTTGGCGCGTGGCCAAAGTGTTTGTTAAATATTTGTTTTTCCTTGAGTCATATGTAATGCGCGCGGCGTGCGTGCGTGATTTTTATCCTTGCAAATGCGGAACCCGTTACATTCGATAAATGGTGCTTTATTAACGTTAATATATTGAAATAGGAATGGGAGGAAATTACTGTAAGATATTTGCTGAACAGGTTATTATTCATATTAGGGTTGCCAAGCGCACCAACTTAAAAGTAATTTGTAGAACACCTTCGTTCTAATTTTAATAGATTTTTTTGAGTCCTTTTCAGGTTGACTAGTCACGGCATAGAACGGTGGCGCCAGCATGTGGAAATTATTTGTGTCTTTTATTTCAGGGTCTGTCAAAACCCATACGTGTGATTGTGTGTGTTACTGTGTCAAGTGTGTGTTGATTCTACGTGAGGAGGGGGTAGAGGTCCTACCGCTCTCATATTTTTGCTGCTGTTGTATTTTTGGTGGAAAGACAGGGTGCTCTAGGGAGACCGCTGTTTCTTGTCCATATTGTTTCTGACACACACACACACGTATTATTGTGCTTTGGGGCACACTTCTTCGAGATTCGACCCCATGTCCTAGGAGGTCGAGGTTATTGACACGTGGGTTGACAGACATGCAGAGTTCCACAAACCGCCCGTTTTGCCTCTGACTTATTTTTGATAGGCAGTCCTGATTTGTCCGACTGACCCCTGTAAGCTTTCATGTAGCAAACCTGTTCATTGTGATGGTTATTTTTAAGCCATAATTAATTGGGGAGTTCGCCATGCGTGTAACGGCTTGTTGTACGTTGTATGGGTAAAATATTGTATTATTAACGTAAATGTTGGCTGTGTGCCTATTGCTTTGCTGATGACTCGATTCATGTAATTTTTGTGTGTCACACCCGTGCGGTGTAGCGGTAGAGTATTTTGTAAATTTTGACAGCGGTAATTTTGTGTAATTTTTTTATTTGGTCACGTGTTAATGTACTTGTGTTGATTTGTGTGAGAAGTCCTAAGTTTTTAGGCAGTAAATGTTGCTACGGCAATTTGATTCCAATTTCACACGGAAATTTTGTGTTTGTTTATATTAGATTTAGGAAGTGTCGGTTTAATTTTAAGTATTGTTGTTGTGTTCCGCGTGTCGGTCTAGCTCTAAGAAATGTGGATTCGTTGTCTGAAGGATCATTCTGGATGATGACGAATCACGCATTCATTGTACACATCGTGATGCATGTAGAACGGCATGCACACATATAATGGTCACTTTTGTATTTTATCTTAGGGACACTTGGTCCAGGTAATTAATCTCTCCAGAGATTTTCGCCTATTTTTTTTTTGGCATTTTTATTAAGTGGGAGTAAGACGGGAGTTTTTGTTGTTTATTTGTTAAGTGTAAATATGGTGATTTATTATTAAATTCATTTGTTTTAACCCTGGCTTCACTCTTTCCTGCATGTTATTTTGTTATATGTTACCCTGCAAGTTATGAAGCGCTTTGACAACAACTTACGATATGAACCGTTACACCCCCCGAAACTGAGTCTCATATGCTTCTTTGCAAGGGTTCAGTATATTAACTTATTACCATGGAGAAATAAAGAAATGAATGAATGAATGACTTCATCCTCATCAGGACTCGTAGGTCACGCATGGGTCTCAGTTCCAACGACCTAAACCGTGCTTCTACTGAGGCCACACGCCATTATTATTATTATTATTATTATTATTATTATTACCGACAGTAGTGGCTGCGCTCGCTAAAGCGCTGCGTTAGACCATGGGGCCAAGCTCTCTGCTGACTCGGTAGACGCGTGGGTTCGAGCCCCACAGTCGGCTGTCCTTGAAATGGTTTTCCGTGGTTTCCCATTTTCAACTCCAGGCAAATGCTGGGATGGTAACTTCTGACAGGCCACGGCCGCTTCCTTCCACATCCTTGCCCAGTTTCATTCACCATCATTCATTTCATCTCTCATTAACTCCTCTCATGAGGTTGGTGGCAGGAAGGGCATCCGGCCGTAAAAATCATCCGCCACAAAGACTTCCATCGCATCTCATCCCCGACCTCGTTGGAAAACGGGAATAATAAGGGGTAGACATACAATACATTATTATTATTATTATTAACAAAAAATCCAGAACTGATCTTCGCTTCATACGAATGGAAATGGCATAATCTATTAGTATTATTAATACTGTACTACTACTACTACTACTACTGCTACTACTACTACTACTACTACTACTAATAATAATATTAATATTTTTTTATTATATTATTATTAGTAGTACATGATTCAAAACAAGTGGTAATTTCAAATACCCCATCACACTATTTACCAAATTTAGGGATATTCATAAAGAAATTCACTTGCCGTACAAGGAAAGGCCTTTTTTCCTAATTTGAATGCATTTCTAAGTCGAGGCACGGATGTTTACGTATTAATGGATGGTCGGTAGTTTGTAGGATATGGGACATTTGTCGCTATGATCAGACAGAAATAAAGAAAAAAGATGCAGTCATTAAATTTTAAGGTCCATTTAACCTCATACTTTACAAAACACCAGACCAATCTGTCGTTAACACCCTCCTATAAAATTTGATTCCTTTGCAGGTTCGGCCCACCATTTCTCATACCAAAGATTTTTTTTCCAGACTTTCCATTTATAAAATTCTAGCAGAAATTATTTGCTTCTTTTGCTTTCTGTGATACTTAATGATCCGAGGTAGAACTTTGTCGGCTGTTCTCTAGCCATAGCAGTTCTGCCCTTTGAGACCAAGGACACTGTTGACAACGGGTGGTTTCGCTTCATAACTTTGCTTGGCTTGATTTCTAATGCTTTATCAGATTATGCTGATACAACAACATGCACATTGTACTTGTAGCACATGGTCTAAAGCTAAATAGCCATGATATTAGAGGTGCAGGTTATTTTGGGAAATATGTTCACCATTAAGTAACGATCTCCCAGGCATGTAACAATCGCTAAAGGAACTGATGGAACTTAAGCAATGCTTTTCATAAATAAAATCCCCCTAGTTTAGAACTACAGTACTCTAAGAAAATTCCTTCAATGTCGAAAATTTGTTGTTTGCCGTTAATTCGTATTATGATCTTGGAACAGCTTTGTGTACTTGGGTGACTGTAGAAATTTTCTGATAACCTGTGACTTTGTGGCGACTGTAGCTGTAATTATTGTAATTGGGGATGATGTAGGTGCCCCAGGTCTTGAAATAAGGTACTAATCCGGCATTTGTCTGGAGACAGTGTCAGCTGTCAGCACCGGGATACAAACCTCCACACTTTGGAGCTGCTGCTGCTGCCCGTCGCAGTCGTGGTGAGCGACTTAATGCGCTTGGCTACACGTACACATTCCGGGGTATGTCGAAAAGTATGATACAGCGTAACAAGCGTTGTTGTTGTTGTTATTGATGTTGATTCATCGCAGGCTTTGGGATATCGTGGCCATGTAGCTGCTTGCAATTGAAAGTGTGTGTGTGGAATTTTGTCTGATAGCCTGTGTTATCGTGATGGCTGTATTTGTAATTCAGATGAGGATTGGAAAGGAGACGGCCGTGGCCTAAATTTAGGAACGATCTCGGCATTCGCCTGGAGTATAAGTGAGAAAATGGAAAACCACTTCCAGGATGACTGAGGTAGGAATCGAACCCCAAGATCTTTAAATTGACCACTTGCTCCAGTTTAGTTCATCCTACTTGGCATTATATTTTCTTGAGATTTTTCTTCTTGATATTAGGGGCAGATGATCTCGCTGTACTGCCCTTAAACCTACATTTACTCTCTTCCTCTTCTTTTCCGACTGGCTGGGTTGCGCAGTGGCAACGTTCTCGCCTGATGTTCCCAAGGTTGCAGGATTGAATCCTAGCGCTGTCAGTTGGCATTTGAGAGTGCGCAAATGTTAAGGAACCATGTCAGTAGATTTACTGGCATGCTAAATATCTGTATAGGGGCAAAATTCTGGCATCCCGGCGTCTCTAAAAGCCTCAGTAGTTAAAAGTGACGTAAAAATAATAGGCTAACATTAGGCTATTATTTATTCTTCTTCTTCTTATTATTATGCCGGCCCCGTGGTGTTGGGGTAGTGCACCTGCCTATCACCCGGAGGCCCCGAGTTCGATTCCCGGCTCCATCAGGGATTTTAGAAACTGACGTGAGGGCTGGAACGGGGTGCACTCAGCCTCGTGAGGACAATTGAGTAGGTGTCTGACAGTGAGGCAGCGCCCCGATAACGAAAACCAAGATTAACGGCTGAGGGGATCCGATGCGCTGATCACGCGTCCCCCCAATATCTGCAGGCCAAATAGCTGGGCAGCGGACGCTTGGTAGGCCTAGGCCCTTCATGGGCTCTAGTGCTAGGGGTTATTATTTATTTTATTATTATTATGAGAGTGGAGTCTCCCTATCTCAATCTTATGGGGACTGAAATGGTGTCGAGTTTCGGAAATGTCGAGATTTACGTACATATGACTATCTGTTAGGTAATCAGCTAGGAGGGTGGGTGGATTTTTAAAAAGCTCCACTATAGGTTCGGTGGGCAGAATCCGAAAAAACCGAGACAGCGCTATAATGCCAAAACAAATTTCGGGCTACACTAAAGACTAGTTTACTGACTGAAAATTATTAACATATAGAAGTTATCACAAAATATGAAACCTAATCAAAAATCACTAATTTAAACATCATAAAACATCTTACATGCACATGAATCTTTTAAATAATGGTGGTTTGTCTCTCGCACGCATTCTTTCTTCTGGTGGCTTCATCTCACACAATTCGCTTAGAAAGAGGAAGCCAATCAGTGGAACGTTTAACTCAAAGAAATTCGTATATCCAATATGTATAACTCATTTTTCGCTGCGAAATCCACTCCATTTAGTTTAATGTCTGACTGAATAGAAAGAAAAGAAGCAAGTGATGATTTTTGACGCTAGCTGTCCCAGCATCAAAAGATGCCATTGAGATATTTACAAATTTCGCTATAGAATACGGGTCAATTGACGCCAGGAACATTGCTGTGTACAGGTTGTTTACAAAACGTAATGCCCCTAGCCATACCTCTCAACCAGTGCAAGTTTCATCACTGATGGGGGGGACCTGTGTCGAGTTTCACGGAATGTTGTGTGATAAAAACTTGAATTTCTTAGACTCTACTGCATTATTATTATTACCAGCTGTAAGAGTACGATTCATTCGAGCTCTTTTCAGTCAGGAATTCCTCTGGTATCAAATTAGCCGAGAGACTTTTGGGGCGGCCGTACACTGCGCTGAAGACGAGGAGTCTGTCCCGTCTATGTTTTATTCCATCTGTCTCCTCCCCTAATTTTTCTTTTCTCCCCTACCAAAGCCGTACTAAAGGGAAGCTTTCTGAGCTTAATGGAACATAGTACCAGTTAGTCAGTGACACACTTACATTTATTTAGGGATCTAACCTACATAGTCATCCATATCATTAACGTGTCACGAATATGTTGTTTTTATTTAATATTTTGGGTTTGGAACACCTTGACTATCAGTTCCGTGTGCTTGGGTGAGTGTGGACTTTTATGTTAAACCTTTTTTTCTCTGGTGACTGCAGTAGTGAGTGTAATATTGTAATTCTTAGAGTCTATGGTACATTTTTACCTTTAAAAGACAGAACGCGTTAAATGGAGCGCGCTGATGCAAGATCTACTGTGCATACAAAGTTGTGCAAGGCTAGGCACATACAGCGCTAATACGCTTATGCGTGCGTGTTTTTAGTGAGAAGTTACATTTCCCATTTATTTGTTTCTTGCCTACAATGTACGTCATGCCCGACAGATCAAACGTCATTACATTACTTATATATGATACGTCAAAGCTCAAGGTGCGATTCAAATGTACATATTATTATAAATATTATAATATTTAGATTTTTACGAATATAATATTGTAATATGGTATATTAGGCACCATTTTGCACGATTACCATATTATAATATTACATAATTCACCAATATAATAGTATTAGGATAATAACAGTTTATCACATATCATTACGCTGACGCAGCACGGAAAGTGCATTACTCTTGAATTTAATATCCAGCTGTAGTTTGTTTTAAAATTTATTTTGACATTTATAAACATTTCCATTCCGTTAGCCAACCAACGAGTCAATGATAAAAAAAAAGTTTCTCGCTACCTAACTTTTCAATTTTACCAACCTAAAAGTTTCGAGCAGAATTTATTTTTTCAATGTAGCTTATTACTTATGAAAAATAAAGTGCCGAGGGAGAAAAAGTTTATTTTAGGGGTATCAAGCAAAACAAAATAATTTGGTAATTTGTTTGGATATTTTTTTTTCTTTTAAATATATCGCGTGATACGTTTTGAATGTACAAAGAAATTGATTCGAGCCAAATTAACGTAATTGTGAATATTTGGCCTACATTATTTATGACTTTTAATTTTATATCATCAGAAAAAGTGAAGCCACTTCATGGTGTAGCAGCTAGCATTCTTGGCTATCGCTCCGGAGGTCCGAGTTCGATTCCCTGCTCTGCCAAGAAATATAATTCTTGTCTGAAGGCTGGAACACATTACACTCAGTATCGTGAGGCAAAGCATAGAAGAGGCGGGTTTGATACAACCAATGCCATTTCGGAAGTGGTTTTCCGTGGTAACTTATCCCACTTCTCTTCCGAGCAAATGCCTGGATGGCTACTAACTTAAGACCATGGCCACTTCCTCCCCAATTGTAACCTGAATTACAAACACACACACTGGTATAGACATCACAATTAAACAGGTTATCAATCAGAAATGTACACAGCAAAGTACACAGGGCTAAATAACACAATGTGCAATCCCCTCAATTAAAACCATGTGCAGAAAGAGTGAAAAAAATTGTATACAAGGCCTCGCAACATTTTATTATTATTGGGGGGTCATTGGGCTGGATTATTTCATTGCTACCTCAGGCAGTTATAATAAAGTAATATGTTTTAAGAAACTTGCGTTTAATTCAGTGACAACGCGCACCGCGGTACGAACTGTGTAAAAACGTTCGCCAACCTTATGTAGCATTGCCCTCCCCTCTCCACCGTGCTGATCAGGCCTATACGCTCCTAAACTCCCGATGGTTTCCGGTAGCGCTCAGCTGTGCATTCTAGTCCCACTCTAATGAGTGTCAACGATCTATTCGGAGGGTTAATGGGCGGGTGGAGGATTCAAGAGCACCCTCTGATTCTCGCGATGAGGATTATAACGCATCCATGGTGCAAGACTGCCACGAGTCAAAAAACATGAATTTTGAAATATGTGACACTTATAAATGCCTATGATTAAGTCCATGTCCTGTAAAACTGCCAAATTGCAGTTCCTATAAATAGCAATTCTACGGCACTGAATAACTGCCATAACTCAAATTTTTTATTATTTTAGATTAAAACACATAATTTTAATCCGTGTATGTACTGTATGTTATTTTTTGTTCGACGATGTCGAAATGTAAATATTATATGTCAGAAAATTGTGTCATAATGAGGGTCATTATAACACTATTTTTCATTATGAAACAGTTTCTCCCACCAATCAGAGCTCAAGAAAGAGTTGTGTGACCAATTAGGTAAGGATAGCATCGCATCTGCGCTGACTTCCACGGCCTTCTATTTTAAATTTCACTGCGTGGCTTCAAGTGTCATAGTGGGGTATTCGAGGAGGCCATGGTCAAATACAAGGTATTCTCTGCGTTATGCGCTGTGTTCAGTACATAAAACAGGTGAAATCTCGACAGATATTTGTGAATATTTATGTTCGAACATAAAATAATTATAAATATCGTCGAACATTAACAGTGGTATGCAACTCGCCTATAATGGTAATTAAGACGCTCGTATGAAAATTATAAAACTCGCTTCGCTCGTTTTATAAACATACTCGTGTCTTAATTGTTGCCATTATAGGCTCGTCGCATAAAGTACTAGTGTAGTATTAGACAATGTTAGAAGTTAGTAATACATTACTTTCACTTTAATTATGTAACTATTTATATTTAAGTAACAAGCCGGAGGCTGTAAAGCGCAAACCGGTGACGACATCGGCTAATCGTGGCGTGTGTAACAAGGCGTGGTTCCGACCAGAGCGTGGAAGGTCACAGCCCGTCGCTAGAGGGCACGCGTGCACCTCACGTGACGATACAAAGCGAGCAGCACCATGCATCAATCGTCCTACGCTGCCAGTCACATTGCAAACAGTGACATGGAGGCGTCAAACGAAGAGCAAAGAAGTGTTGTTCGGTTTCTGTCAGCGAAAGGAGTAGGGGGAATGGACATTCATCGCCGAATGTCACAAGTGTACGGCGAACACTGCATGTTCCTTGCAAGGGTCAAGGCGTGGCACCAGCGCTTCAAGGAAGGACGGGTCTCGTTAGCCGATGATGCCCGGTCTGGGGCACCCCTCCTGCATTACCGATGTCAACGTCCAGCTGGTTGATGCACTCATTGCCCAGGACCGCCGAGTGACAGTGAACGCCATAGCCGCCGTGGTCGGATTGAGCGTCGGAAGTGTGCACACCATCATGAAGGAACGACTTCACTTGCGCAAAGTGTGCGCCCAATGGATGCCCCACAATCTTCAACAACACCAGGAAGCATGTCGAATGGCCTACTGTCTTGGTCTTGGTTGGACGATTGATGCATGCTGTTGCTCGCATTGTATCTTCACGTGACGTGCACGCGTGCCCTCTAGCGACTGGCTGTGACCTTCCACGCTCTGGTCGGAACCACACCTCGTTACACACGCCACGATTAGCCGATGTCGTCACCGGTTTGCGCATTCCAACCTCCAGCCTACCTTATGAATATGATATTTGAAATTCAAATCATGATTTTTATACAACCCTAGATCCTTGAACGTATTCATCTAGTTAAAAGATTTCCATCCATTCTGTAGCTCGATTCCAAGCAATGTCTTTTCCGACTGAAGATGATAAAATTACATTTTTTATATTAATAAGTCATTGTCTAGGCTCCATTTGTGAATGTTATCTGTATCATTTTGCAATTTCTGGACATCCTGCTCATTTTTAATAACTCTGTACACTTTTAGATCATCAGCATATAGGATACATTTTGATTCTTTGATATAAATGGGAAGATCATTTATAAAAATCACAAAAAATAACGGACCCAAATTTGAGCCTTGCGTCACGCCAGACTTAGCAATGTAGGTGTAGGAATTAGCTTCACTATAGAACACATACTGTTTTCTGTTTGATAAGTAGGATGCCACTAATTCTAACATTTGATTCGAGAATCCTAAGGCTGATAATTTCCGTAATAATATAGCATGATTAATATTTTCAAAGGCTTTTGAAAAATCAGTGTAGGTGGCATCAACTTGATATCGAGAATCTAAGTTGCTGTCATCTACACTGATTTTTCTGCTGTAAGCATGTGCGGGACCCAACGCGCACAAATCTTGTGATAGCCCAATTTCTCGGTCAAAATCCTTTCAATATAAGTTACAGAAACCTCAGGAACCCGAAGAGCCATTTCCTTCATCGAGATTCTGCTATCTTCGAGCAGAATTCGCTCAATCTTTGCGACAGTTTCATCTGAGATCGATGGCCTCCCGCTTCGTTGTTCATCACGGATGTCTGTGCAGTCTTTCGAGAATTTCCTACACCATTTGCGGACGAAGAAGTTACCTGGTTCGTCAACGGATTGGCGGTGGACGTCTGTGAGACAAGTATACAAAAATGGATCTCTTGTCAACATTAATGTATAAAAAAATGGCGACTATGTTGAAAAATAGCGATAAGAACAAGCTTTCCATCGGTGTACTTTTCAAGGAAAATAAAAAATGCTATCTTTTTCTAGCAAATGTGGGAACCTTATTTTTGAATCTACCCTCGTACCATACGGGATGCAAGAAGAGAAATGTCGACCTTCATGATAACAACGCTAGTTGGGCTGCATAAAACAATATTACTAGGGGCAGCTGATTCTCCTGGTATATTTTAATCACATGTAATGTATTTCAGGTTATTCTTTCAAATATTCCAATAATTGGAATTATTTTGTGTTGACCGACTGAATATCAAATGAGAAATCTTCTCTAGCGGCAGATAAACCAATAATACGGACTGCAGAAGTCAACGTAAAACCGCTGCTTTACCATTTCAGACCCAAGACAAAATATGAAGTTGAGATTTTCGTTTTCTCCCTTTCTTATTATATAAAGGCACAAATAACATATATTTGAAGACAAAAGACACATTTTTAATGAAATATTAAAATTACAGGTTACAAGTAGGTTATTGGTCACGGCAATCATTTCGCAACTTTGCGGACTGATATGACGAGTGGTTTTGAATCTGACAGTCGGATGCCCTTGAAATGGTTTTCAGTGCTTTATCATTTTCAACTCTAGGGTACACTGGAACTGTTATTTTTGATAGGAAACTGCTGTTTCCTTTGAGACTTTTCGGCCAGTTTCATTCGTAATCATTAATTTTATTTGTAATTAACATCTCTAATGAGCTATGCATTGGGAACGGCATCCAGCCGTCAAATCCATCCACCACATAGAAAACGCATCTAACCTCAGCCGCAACCACGTAGAAATGGGAATGTTTAGGGGTCAGAATTGACGTAACTCCAACTCATGACATGAAACCTGTGGTCGTAAATGATTTTAAATTAATAGTTCTTTGGATTTTTTCTTCCATTCGAATCTCGGGGGCGGGAGTTGCTTGTACAAGTGTTCCAAGTTCAGCGCCAGTGCATAACCGTGAGGTTTTAATCTTCAGTGGTTAATTCCACTGGCTCACGAATTGGGTCTTCATCATTCAATTCATCCACATGGCAACCTACTGATCGTCCACGGGTGGCAACTCAAAATACCTGGCCAAGCCTCTCCGGAGGTCACACGCAATTATTATTACCGTTGTTGTTTTATAAACAATAGGTGTGTTGCACAGGTGCCACTTCCATTAAAACTGTGGTTAGCTACTATACCATCACCTGCTGACATGTAACAACATCCGGTATGGTGCCTCACAGTTGGGCTACGGGTCCAATATCCCTCCAGTAACAGGCCTTTGTTTTGGAGCTGGTGAATCCTACCTCCTAATTGCTCGACATGTATTGCAGCAAACTGTCCTCGGTTCGAAAGCTACTAAAAATACTGAGGTAAATGACATTTACTGGTAACGCCCTAATACACAAAAAGTTGCGAGAGAAAGGGTCAGTAATTTAAGGTAGAAAATAACTGTTGAATTCTACCACATGGGGGATGGAATTCAAAAGCAATACATGAACAGAAATGGAGTAAATTTAATTTTCATATGATAATAATAATAATAATAATAATAATAATAATAATTATTATTATTATTATAGTATTAGTAGCAGTAGTGTCCGCCTCGTTGCGTAGAGGCTAGCATTTTTGGCTGTCACCGCGGAGTCTCGGGTTCGATTCCCGGCTCTGCCAAGAAATTTAATTCTGCTCCGAGGGCTAGAACGGAGATCACTCAGTCTCATGAGACAGAACGGGGTAGAGGCGGGGTCGATTCTTACCTGTGCCAACCTGGAAGTGGTTTTCCTAGGTTTTCCACTTCTACTCCAGTTGGTACCTAACTCAAGTCCACGACCGCTTCCAACCGAACTCCTATCCTCACTTACAATTCCACACACTAGTATAGACATCACAGTGACACAGGTTATCAGACAAAGTCTACACCCACCCATGTACGAGGGGCTACATGACCACGATATCGCAAAATCCTTAAGAGAATTAGATTTCTTGGCAGAGCCGGGAATCGAACCCGAGCCTCCGCGGTGACAGCTAAAAATGCTAGCCTTTACGCAACGAGGCGGACACTATTATTACTAATACTATTATTATTATTACTATTATTATCATCTGAAAATTATTCCCGTTTTTATGGGTTAGTGGTTGAGGCGAGATGTATTTTTATGTATTTTTCGGCCTGATGCTCCTCTTCACACCGACATCAACAGGCGAGTTAATGAGACATGATATGAATTAAGATAAACGATTTAGTCTAGCATTTGGAAGGAATTACCCATGGCCTGTAAGCATCTGCTGGCCCAGCATTTAACTGAAGTTGAAAATGGGAGATCATGCAATACTATTTCTAAGACGGTTGACGGTGGGGTTCAAACCCACTCTTTTGCCAAGTCTGGAGATAGCCTGGCCACATGGTCATGCACATTTAACCTTGTAACTACACCGGTCGGTCTAGGTAGTTATACAAGTATTTCGTCATACATAAAAAAATCATTCTTAAGAATATGGTAAGGCCGTTATTGACTGAAGTCTTTAGAATTCCCAAGGGATTTCAGACAGTCAGGAAAATGATTACCCTTCAAACACATAATATGCTGTTTGATAATTCATGTTAAGGGCATGGGACATCTTGGTCGGGAATACTACAACTTTTCTAACTTAGCGTACATCAAAGTGCAGTGTTTAGTGAATTAGCTCTGAGTTTAAAAAGGTGGAGGGCATACATCAACAGACTTTCTCGATTATGGACAATATGACGCATTTTGGAGACAACATTCCCTTTGAAACACCACTAATAATGGAATATGTTAGAGAAGGAGAAAATATTAAATGAAAGTCTAGGCTAAGAAATGTTAGGGGAGACATTGCTGACTCCGCAGTACTTAAAATAATATCTTTTTTTGCAGAGATACCCTAGTGCAAGAGACGAGTTCATCTCACCAGTTATGTTGATTCAACTATTTAATTCCTCTTTACTGTGAATTTCGAAACGAAACCTGGTGGTAAAATCTCTAAAACCTGCGTTTGTGAAGTGTTTATAAAATATAATGTATTTCGGTGATTCATTTATTAGGTAATGGTAGTTATAAAGAATATTATTAGAATCAATACCGTCAGAGGTGGCTATGATCGTTAAAGCCCAGCGTTAAGTCTTGAGACTAAGCTCTCCACTGACTCGGTAGACGCGTGGGTTCGAGCCCCACCATTAGCTGTCCTTGAAATGTTTTTCCGAGGTTTCCCCATTTTCAACACCAGGCAAATGCTGGGACGGTACCTTTTGGCAGGCCACGGCCGCTTTCTTCGACATCCGTGCCCAGTTTCATTCATCTTCATTCATTCCATCTCTCATCCCGGCACACCGGTCGTCCACAGGCGTCGACTAGAAAGACCTGCACTCGGCCTCACGGGAGGCCAGAGGACAAAATAAAAATAGATTTATCATATTGTAGATTAAGACAAGCTATTGTGGATTTAGCCCTAGTACCACTAGCATAAAAAACAAAAAAATACCAAATTCAAATTTCTTCGAAAGTGTTTACAATTGATTTAGACAACCCACGCCAGATGAAGTTTTAAGAACTGAATTTGTCACAAATATGCTATGTACTAATTTAATTTCTAGGTTAAGTCTTTAGAATCCTTTTCGTTAATTTATGTTGATTACCATTCACCCCTTAATCTTGCGGATTTAGCTGAGTCTCGCCTATATATATTTTTAAAGTCCAAGTAGGCTCTGACTGTGGTGCCACGCCTAGTATCATAGAATATTGTGTGGCAGGCATAGTCTTCAATACTGCAGTTAATGATGTTTGGACATAGCCTAGCAGTTGGTGAACTGAAAATACAGTATATCGGCTCTAGGGACGAATGCCACTATCCGTTATCAGCTCCTAATTGCATGTCCGATACTACCCTCCTGATATGCAAGGTATTAGTGAATCCTGACACGATACGCAAGTTTACTAAAGAAAGGGTATTGTGCTTCCTGAGTCACTAATTCATTGTTAATTACCATTTAAAAATTAAGTTTCATTCATTTCACCAATATTGGAGTAATTCATTCTTTACGTTTACTTTATACAACGAGCTGTTATTGATGTTGTTCATTTTAGGGGCATGGGCTCGTGGTAATTCAGCCTTGTGTACTTGCATATGTCTGTGTAATTTGTCTCATAACCTGTGTTATTAGGATACCTGTAGCGGTGTGTGCATTTATAACTGAAAATGAGTTTAGTAAGTAGGCAGCATTGAGCTCAATTTAGAAACCATCCAAGCATTCTCCTGGAGTAGACGTGGGAAACAACTTTCAGGATGGATGAGGAAGGAATCGAACGCCCCTATACTGCTCTTGGTTTTGCCCATTGAGACTGCATGCACTCCGTTCCAAGCATCAGATCAGACTTACATTCTTAGCAGAGCCGGGAGCGAACCCGGACCTAAGGGTGGTCAGCCAAGAATGCTAACCACTACACCACTGGATGGCCTTCATGCAACGAGTTAAAACTACATAATCTAACACCACGCCTTCACTTCTATGATCAAAGATTCACAGTCATGATGTACTGTAACTTCTCAGGCAATGAACTAGGAAGGGATGACTCAGATGTATTCAAGAAATTATTATTAGAAGCCTTTGAGTTGGTCAACCCAAATTGGCCCAATTACATTGGGTGGAGAATATCAATTGCTTGCTTTGTAAGTCTGAAACAAGACTTTTTAGGGGACATTAAAACAGTATAGTGTTCCTATCATTTATTATAATTAAAATCACTGTTAGTTGTTAAATTTCGAATTTTCCAACCATTTCATTCATGAATTTTAAGTTTACACACACCCAACTACGTGGGGATGATGGCCAAGATATCCCAAGCCCTTTGAATGAATTAAAAACAAAAGTACTTTCGTGGTCGATGATCATGATTATGCTGAAGTTGAAAGTTAATTTGACCACTATAAGAACTATGACGATGACCGCTCCCATCATCCAATTCAGGAGCAAGTTACTTTCCACACCTCAATCCATAATTCCCCTTTTCATACGTTGATCCATTAGCAATTAAAATTGTACTGTAAACATTGTTACATTTAATGCATTCTATGGGTTACAATAGTCGCATTTTCGTTCATGGGGTAGCTTAACACTATTAACTCAAAATCTAAGAATATGACTTACAGTAGCTATTTTCATTGTGAGGTTTGAAGGCATTTTTCAGAGTTGCCTTAGTAAACTAAAGTTTGGTGCTTTTCAGTCGGTCAACACGAATGTACCCAAAAGAGTTGGGTTATACCCTAACCCTGAAAAAGGTTACATGAGATTAATAAATACACTAGGATGACCAGTTCCGATCGTCAAACGATCATCATCAGATCCGTTACACTTAGGCTGAAAAATCTATGTTTGAAAATACAGGTGAAAATATTTACAATATGTACAATTATTTAGTTGCAGTATTGTCAGTATTAGTGATAAACTGACAAGTTGCATTACCGATACTGCAACTATATAGGCCTAATTGTACATACTGTAAATATTTTCACCTGTATTTTCGAACATAGATTTTTCAGTCTAAGTGTAACGGATCTGATGATGATCGCTTGACGATCGAAACTGGTCATCCTAGTGTATTTATTAATCCCATGTAATTGTTTTCAGGATTAGGGTATAACCCAACTCTTTTGGGTACATTCGTGTTGACCGACTGAAAAGCACCATATTTTAGTAGGTATTTTCCGTGACCAGAAATCGAACATGCTGTTTTGAAACATAATTTTTTCCTTGCAAGGTCGTAAGGTTATTTTTTCATTGGAGTTTTTGAAATGATCTGACGAAGCAATCAGGCCTACTGTAAAGTTTAGTTTTCCTAAAGTTTCAGCCTATACTCGCATTATGTTCTCTAAGCCTAATTGGTGTGGCAACCAGGCCTATATAGGCCTGCATCCGTTTTCACACCAATAATTCTACCCAAACTTATACGATTGCTCCTCAACCAGCCAACCAACCATCCAACCAATTTACGATAATTGACGGGAATTTCTAATTACCATCTTTTAACGTACGGCAACTGCTCGCTTAAAGAGTGAAAGTATAAGGACATTGATAGTTTTTGTGTCCCCTCTGTCTGCCTGCTTACCACCTTTTAAATGTGTCGAGTAGAACTGAGTAGGACAGGAAGACAAGGATGTGCAACATGTAACAGTGCTTAGTACGCGGAACGGACTCATGGTTGAGTTCCTCCCCGGTATGGCCATCAGCACTACACCTCAACTTTTAATTATTAGAGGTGCATAGTCATCATCGGCTATAAATCACGCTCTATTCATACTTTTCCTGCCACGGCCAGATAGTTCAGCTCAACGCCAATTTGAAAAGAACATTAAAATCACTTGGTTGCTCATCCTAAATACAGATTCATCACAAAAGGATGCATTACGCTGTGTCAGACAGTATTAGTATAGTTATTGCTATTATTATTATTATTTTAGTCGGATTACCCTCCAGGTTGGATTTACCCTTGGATTAAGCGAGGGATCCCACCATTACCGCCGCCAGGGCAGTGTCCTGGAGCGTTAAACACCATATCGGGGGATACAACTGGGGAGATGGGACCAGCAACTCGCCCAGGTGCCTCATCTGCAAAGCAAACAGGGGCCTCATGAGGGATGGGAAGGGAGGGGAAGATTGGGAGGGTTAGGCAAGGAAGAGGGAAGAAGCGGCCGTGACCCTACGGTAGGTACCATCCATCCTGGTATTTTCCCGGAGACGAAGTGGGAAACCACGGAAAACCACTTCGAGGATGGCTGAGGTGGAAATTGAACCCCCTCTACTCATTTCGACCATCCGAGGCTGAGTAGACCCCATTCCAGTCCTCAGACCACTTTTCAAATTTTGTTGCAGAGCCGGGAATCGAACTGCGGACCTCCGGGGTGGCAGCTAAGCATACTGACCACTACACCACGGAGGCGACTTTTATTCTTCTTCTTCTTCTTCTTCTTCCTTCGTTACGGCCAACTAAGGACCACGTCATGTCAACTGTTTTTTCTGCATTTTAATGTTAGCCCAGTACTCCTTCATTCGCAATCGATGTTGCACCTTTCTCTCTGTCGTCCACGCCTTCCCGGTTTTTAGCTTCGGCTTAAGTTGAAAACTCCGATGTTTCTGAAGTTTCTCCCTAAGTGGGCCGCGCTCTTGGATATCTTCACGTGTAATCCCAGTCTCCAACAGATCTTTCTCTACTTCATTGAACCAGGCCCCCTTTGTCTTTTTCTCACGGAGAAAAGCAAAAATTCTGTTGGATAGCCGTGTTGATTTCATTCGGGTTATATGTCCATAAAAAGAAATCCTCCTTTTCCTCATCACGTCCGTTATTTTCTCTACGTGAGTGTACAACTCGTAGTTGTGGCGTCTTCGGAACTCGCCGTGTTCTTTGACTGGACCCAGGATTTTCCTCAATATCTTCCTTTCCTTGGTCTCTAGTTTTTCCATTATGACTTTTCTATTCATGGAGAGACATTCCGCTGCATACAAAGCTTCTGGCCGGATGACCGTGCAGTAGTGCTTCAGTTTTGCATTCAGGGATATAGATCTTTTGTTGTACACATTCTTAGTTAGATGGTAAGCCATTTCAATTTTATTCAAGCGTGACGCAAAAGCCTCGTTTTCGGACATTTTAGGGTCTATCCATTCCCCAAGATACTTAAATTTCACAACCCGCTTGATTTTCCCATGATTCACTTCAATATGTTTTGGAGCCGTTTTGATGTTAGTAATAAATTCTGTTTTCTCGAAAGAGATCAGGAGGCCCGCCTTTGCAGCGTGTGTTTGAAGCTGGTTGATCTGTTTCCTGGCCGTATCCAACGAATCTGCAAAAACCGCAAGGTCATCTGCAAAGGCTAGACAGTCAATTGATAGGTTCTTATTCTTGTGACCAAGTCTGATTCCATTTTCGACTCCTTCATCACTCATTGTTTTGCGCCACTCACGGATAACTTTCTCTAGAACGCAGTTGAATAGTAGAGGCGAGAGACCATCTCCCTGTCGAACTCCTGTCCTTATCTCGAAGGCATTGGAAATCTCGCCTCTAAACTTAACTTTTGAAGTGGTGTTGGTGAGAGTCTGTTGGATGATCGCTCTGGTTTTGTTGTCTAGGCCGAACTCCTTTAGAATCTTAAGTAGGGTATTATTATTATTATTATTATTATTATTATTATTATTAGGCTATATTTCATTATTATTATTATGTTTCCGTCACTTTTATGGCTGTGATTGTATGAGAACTGCTAAAGTGAGGGTGGAGCTGAATAAGGGAATTCGGCGCACACATAGCTTCAGTGCTACTACACTCACTGGTCCGACGAGGAAAGCAAAACCAAACTACCGCACTACTCACTTTGTGTAGTACACGTCATTATAATGCTGCATTGGGTCATCAGAGTTTCTACTACGTAACATATGATGGTGTTTTTAGGATCCAACCAGCCTCCGGGTTGTTCATTTACAAACAGATATAGACTTCATAGTTTAAAACAAAGTCCCTGATTTGGATGTAATGGGTAATCTCGATAACCACTGGATGGATTTTGATGCGGTTTTCATCATTCTGTAAATGATTTCCCGAGGAAGGTTTCTGTAGATGAACATTCATTTATGACCAAAGGAAGCCGATCAGTAACGATTTCAGTGAATCGAGTCGAAGGAAAATTTACCTTCCGTGCGCCCTTTAAGCTTACGATGGGTAAACCGTTAAAATATCTATACAGTATACTATGAGTGTAAGAATTGTTCAGCATGAAAAGTTCTACAAAGTTGTCTGCAACAGCAAATCCCTATCTTTAATACATCGCCCACTATAAGTGATTTTACGTATTCATTTCTTCCAACAATCTCCATTCTGTGGAAATTTAAATTACTAGCTTCGGAGTCTGTTTACGAGCTAGCGAGCAAGCCTATCACCCCAGCTTCAGCCTAATGACGAGTCGTGTCGAGTTAAGACTTCGGAGAAAAGTATATGTTTTTGGCGTTTCGCTGCTCAACTCGGCTTCTCTGAGTTGCATCTGGGACTTGTCGTTCGTGGGCCTTTTAAGCTTTCGCTAGGTAAACCATTAAAGATACCGGGCAAAGCCGGGGCGGGTTGCTAGTTATAACTAGGGCTCAGATTTTTAGGTAAATAAATATTTTTGATGTGTAACATCTTTCCGCTCGGTTGCTGGATAGTTTTGTGGGAGTGATTTTGAAAATTGGGGACGGAAGTGGATCGGAACGATCGAGCTGGCAGTGGTGGATCGAACGGAAGTATGCACTGCCCGCTCGATTGATCGAACGGAAGTGTACTAGCTAGCAGTGGTGGAAAACGGAAGTATGCACTGCCCGCTTGATCGATCGAACGGAAGTGTACTAGCTGGCAGTGGTGGAACGAACGGAAGTATAAGATGCACTGCCAACTCGATCGATCGATCCAGCGGGCAGTGGGAAGACCCAGCTGGCAGTGGTACGAGAGACAATGAGCGCACGGTGTCGGAAATTGATACCATGACGTACTCTCCGCCATGTGGAATGAATATGACATACTGAATGGAAAACGCTCATGCGAACTCTGGTGTCATGTGATTGAAACAAATGACATGGTACATGTTCGAAGTCTTCGTATCAGTATTTAAATGGTAAAATGCCTTAATATCAAAAATTGCAAGTAGTCGGCATTGCCGGTATTATGTTTCTGCACAATGGCTATTCAAATATTAACCCACACAACGGTAATGCAGTCATCAATATAATATAATCGTTGTGGTTATACGAGAATTGAGCAAGCCTTCATGAACTATTACTGAATACATTCTCTTTACTCACAAAAGGGCCTATTCATAAGGCATTTTAAACTCAATTTCACGCAGGAACATTATCGAAACAAGCAAAATATAAATGAAACTTAATTCCGTTAAACAGTATTATTGGAACGTGGAAATAAGTCACCATCTTGTGCCCAAAATTTGCGTAGTCGAATTTGCCGTGGGGTTATTGCTTATCACTGTGAATCTTGAGACCTTGGGTTCGAATCCCGGACGGGGTAGATACTTTTGCTACCAGATTATCATTTTAAACGATATTTATCATATCAATATGACTCATTTTAACAGAATCCATATGAAATTACGTGTTGGTCTGTGAATGAAGAGGACCTGTTTATAAGGAATTTAATGTTATGAGCGGTGTCTCGTCTATTAATCTAGTTGATCCATATCGTATTCGTTATTTAGGCTAGTGCAGGTGGAAGCTACAAATCATCTAATAAAATGAGTTCCGTATTATAAACTACAATATCTGTAAAACACTCCCTTTTACAACAGATCAATATTTGTGCCAATAATAGCATAAAATACCGGTTTATCAACAATTTCACGTGGTGTTTCTTCTATGTTAGATGTTACACATCATATGCGACTGCGCTAAGGCTCGTAATTTTTTTTTTTAATGTAAATACATATTTTAAGCATTTTTTCTATAAATACCTATTCCTGCTTTTCACTTATTAGCACAAAAAATACATAATATTTAATATTTCTAAACAATCAGTATGCTATATCTTTCAGTTTATTGCATTTTTGTTATGTGACTTCAACGGGAATCAGGTACCTGGAACCAGTGTCACATGCAGTTCATTTCTGGCACTCTGAAGTGTAAGGTAGTTAGTTCTACGATGCCCAAAGTGAAACAAGCTACAAGTTATCGTCTGTTGCAGAATTTAAAGATAATTTTACTTCTGATTGGGGCGTTCTGTTCTGCCAACCATATGGGAAAGCAATCATGGCTGAACAGCGATCTCAAGTTACACAACACCTCAAGGGCAAGACACATATTGCCGCAGTTTCGCGCCTTCAGAAGAAGTGTTTCGCGATAATTGTCGGTCATTTGTGATGGACAACCTGAAGATGTATCTCGTTGTGTATTGTAATGCTTCAGAAGTCAGTAAAATTGTATTCGTGAATACCACATATTGTTTATACTCACGTTAATAAACTAAATTATAATTAAAAATTTTTACTTTTTTGTCACAAATTTCGGGTATTTTTAATACATAAAAAATAAATATTTTCCCCTATTTTTAGCACCTAAAAATCCGATCCCTAGTTCTAACACTAGACTAATTGAAAATTAAAATCCCTCTCGGCACGCCGGAAGGCGGAGGTAGATTTCACTGGGCAAAAAACAAACTATTTCGAATTCACTAAATTTGCTAATTGTTGTATACCAAGAAACGTTCTACATGTATGGCATATAAGAAGCCCCATCTGTTGATATTTATAGCCTATTATAATCTACTGCTATTAACCTTGCACTAGCGCAACTGCCGACCAGCCGGACAGCAATATTGGAGATAACGCTATATTTGCTTCGTCTGTAGAACGACACGCTGTCAAAAGGACATCAATATTGCTTTGATGATATTCGTAGTTTTATTTTTTATTTTTTTATTTAGTCATTTTACCCTCTAGGTTGGTGGTTCCCTCGGACTCAGCGAGGGAACTCACCACTACCGCCTCTATGGGCAGTGTCCTGGAGCTTGGAACATCTGGTCGGAATGGATACAACTGGGGAGGTGTGATCAGCACTTCGCCCAGGCAGCCTCACCTGCAAAGCGAACAGGGGCCTTAGGAGGGATGGGAAGGGATGGAAGATGGGGATGGATAGGCTAGGAAGAGGAAAGGAGGCGGCCGTGGCCTTGAAGAAGGTACCATCCCGGCATTTGCCCGAAGACGAAGTGGGAAACCACGGAAAACCACTTCGAGGATGGCTGAGGGGGAATCGAACCCCCTCTACTCATTTGGGCCACCCGAGGCTGAGTATACCCCGTTCCAGTCCTCGTACCACTTTTCAAATTTCGTGGCAGAGCCGGGAATCGAACCCAGGACCTCCGGGGCGGCAGCTAACAGTGCTGACCGCTACGCTACGGAGGCGACCATATCCGTAGTACAGTCAGGAATAATTTGTGACACCTATGTTCGGCTTAGCTCTTCCCTCATCAATTTGGCATCTTCATCGAGAATATTGTACTCATGCAGTGGCGTACGGGCGGATCATATCAAAAAATCTTTCAGACAAAAGTTTTAGGTAATGTTTAGATGACTATTGACCAAGCTGAACGGTTTTGATATAGTTCCCATTAAGTGAGGTATAATTTCTTTTCTCAAAAAAATCAATTTTGTACACCCCTTTGGTCAATGGTTGGTGCTATCAAATAACATTACTGAGATAAGATTTTGGCCATTATCTGTAGAATAGTATGAACTTTGTATGGATTCGATTTTCACATATTAAGAAAGTTAAAGCGATATTTCACTTTATCGAAAAAGGCCCCCTCATTACAACCCCCTTGGTCCGAGATTTTGCAGAGTAATATTTTATGTTTACATTTAAAAGTGATTGGTGGAAAATGGCGGTAGTAATCGTGTCCACACAAATGTGATAGATTAGATTAGATTTTGTATTTATACATTTGATCAATTACATGTATACAATACATTTTTTATATAGGACACGTCAGAAATTACATCTATAAAATAAAAGAACATACATGTATATATTAAAAATAAAATAACTATTTATAACGTATTATAATAATAGATCTTAAGAGATACAATCTTATTGGACAACTACGTATTTGCAGTCGCCTCCGTAGCGTAGCGTCAGCATGGTTAGCTGCCGCCCCGGAGGTCCTGGGTTCGATTCCCGGCTCTGCCACGAAATTTGAAAAATTGTATGAGGACTGGAACGGGGTCTACTCAGCCTTGGGTGGTCCAAATGAGTAGAGGGGGTTCGATTCCCACCTCAGCCATCCTCGAAGTGGTTTTCCGTGGTTTCCCACTTCGTCTTCGGGCAAATGCCGGGATGGTACCTACTGTAAGGCCACAGCCGCCTCCTTCCCTCTTCCTAGCCTATCCATCCCTATCTTCCATCCCTTCCCCTCCCTCATGAGGCCCCTGTTCGCTTTGCAGGTGAGGCCGCCTGGGCGAAGTGCTGATCACACCTCACCAGTTGTATCCAACCCGACCAGATGTTCCCAGCTCCAGGACACTGCCCGTAGAGGCGGTAGTGGTGAGTTCCCTCGCTGAGTCCGTGGGAACCACCAACCTAGAGGGTAAATTGACTAAATAAAAAAATAAAATAAATAAACGTATTTACACCTTACTCTAGTATCACAATATGAAAACTTAATTCTATAAATACAACAACTTACAGCTAGGTATTAAAAGTAAAATAGAAAAGTAAAATATAATTACAGACTTCATCGCTCCTATTCGCTAAGATATTGAACTTCAGAGTAAAAACAATGGCACTGCAGATAAGCTTTCAAAATGCTTTCAAAGTTTTTTATTTTTGGGGCCAATTTTGCATACTGGGGTAGTTTATTGTATAATTACTCATATTTCACAAAAGCATATATCAAAAAGAACTCTTCACACAGGATATAAGCTTGTGTGTGTGTGTGAAATATGAATGTTTTGATTTTGTCTTGTGTTATGACTATGAACAAATACACACATAGAAATACATGTGCCTATACAGTACATATAGATATACTGTACACAGGGTGTCATTTATGTACTTGAGTACCCTTAAGGGGCGTGTAGGGGATGGGTATAGGATCAATTTGAGATAGGGAACCTGGGGTCGTAACGGCCTCCTAACCCCAGAAAACAGGTTTGTTTCAGGCGCTCCGCCCCTGTAAAGTAGGCAAGTGTGCCATGTGTTACTCTGAGGTCAGGCACTCTTTCGCTATCAACGGTCTTGGCACGACCATTGCTCAACGCTGCGTTAGCCGAGAGGTGAGTTGGTCACTAGTCGTGGCCGAGTGAGGTACGTGTGTGCGCGCTGTGTGACCGCATTGGAAGAGTGTACGTTTCCTAATACCGGTGCTTCCGATAGTTCCACGGGTGTACTGACCTTCCGTGTGTCATTCGGACAATACTTTTTCAAGGAGTGTTCCAGATAGGACAACAAAACCAGGAACCCAGAAAACCCCGCTGAAAATCATGTCCGGATACCAGAGGAAAAACATCGTACGCTGCCAATGGGACAGGCAGAGTTCTCGCCCCACACCAGGAGAAATTCACCGCTGGATTAGCGATACCCTTCGGTTGACTGTCGACCAAGTAGAAGCCATCCAGTTAAATGCGCAAGAAAAAACCATGTACATCAAGGTAATCAGCATATCTACTTATCAGAAATTGCTAAATACTTTTGCAGATCCTATTAAATTTCAGTATGACTCAGGCGAAATGACTAATGTTAAGCTCTCCACAGCGGATTCCAATTTTACCACAGTGCGTATATTTAATGTCCCACTCGAAGTTCCCCCTGAAATTTTCAAATCCGTCCTGTCGAAATATGGCACTGTGAGTGACGTCAGGAAAGAACAATGGTCTTCTGCTTATCAATTCCCGGTGTATAATGGAATACGTGCAGTCACTATGGAAATCAAACAAGATATCCCCTCCACTGAGACTTTTGGTGGCCATTCTGGCTATATATCGTATAATGGACAGAAACAGACCTGTTTAATTTGCAATGCTAACACACATCTACGTATCAACTGCCCAAAGAAAATGATTCCCCTCGGTATAACTCCTACACAACAACGACGTGTCCAATACTCGGAAGTTGTGACACAGCAAACGTCACATGAAAACATGCTTATTGATCAGTCAGCTGGGACAACACCAGAAGTGGCCTCGGACACACATGACGCAGAACTGGTACCTTGCCCTGACCAGATCAGCGAGCCACAGAGTGCCCCTGTGCTATCGGCAACCTGTATCGCAGCCTTTGAACCGACTCTGCCGTCACTACAGGCTGCCACAGAAATTTTGTCTTCACTGCCCCCACCTTCTCTGGTACCTACCGACTCACCTAAGCAGGTTGATCGGGGATCCGAAAACGTATCTAAGAAGATTAAAACAAATGCCTCGATTGTCGTACCAGCCCCGAAGAATCAAACTGGCTCTACAAACGTTCCCGCAGCTGTGAAAAAGAAAAAAATCTTCATTCTACGTCATCTAGGGACCCACGAACGCTCTCAAACGCTGACAGCCGGCCTATGAATGGCAGTCATAAGGAACTATATCAACCTAATTTGACATAGTGCACCAGTATATTTCTCTCCTGTGTCTTTTTTTTTTTTTTTTTCTCGAGTCCACCTTCTAGTATGTCTAGCACAGCTTTTATACTCCTCTTAATGGCGCAATTTCTCACTGTGACCACTGTGAATATCAATGTAATAGAATACCCTCTGAAATTTCAACTGTTGGAGAGATTCCTTCGAGATGCAGACATTGACATTGCCTTCATTCAAGAAGTTGCTATACCTTGTTTGCCCATATCTGCCTTCTACAAACAATACATCAATACCGGTACTACGAATAGAGGGACCGGATTCCTCATAAGACATGATATCCCACTCGAAGGTGTGCTATGTCATCCATCAGGACGCATAATATCTGGACACATAAACAATACCACCCTGATAAATGTATATGCCCCATCCGGGTCCAATAAACGTGTGGAACGGAAAATGTTCTTTCAACAGAGTATACTGCCTCATCTGCACGACGTTAAGGAAAAACTTATTCTTGCAGGGGATTTCAATTGTATTCAACGCTCAGAGGATTCCACTAGTCCAAACCAAGGTGTCAACCCGGCTCTCAGGACCCTTCTTACCTCCCTACACCTCATTGATGCTGTGGATAGTTTAAGGGTGCCCCTGCCCCATTACACCTGTATAAGTCACAACTCCTCATAACGAATTGACCGCATCTACTTTTCACAGGAACTTATCCAGCCTAGACGATATGAAGTGATACCTGCCAGTTTCACTAACCATCATGCAGTCGTATGTACAATCTCTTACCCCCATCCCATATTTCACATAGGAAGAGGTTATTGGAAACTGAATTGCTCGCTGTGACTGGAGGAGGAATGCCAAGATTTTTTCAGACAACACTGGACTCGATGGGTCCAACAAAAATGCAAATTTCGCGACTGCGCAGACTGGTGGGATATTTTAGTTAAACCAGGGATCCGCCGTGTCTTTAAGAACATATCCTACCAACGAGGTCGGGAAAGACGGGATACAGTTGAATTTTACTATCGAGTTCTTCGCCAGCTCCAGCAAAGATCTGATGCTGGGGAGCGTATATATGACCAGATTCGGGAAGTTAAAACCAAGCTCCTGTCTCTACAGCAACGAACGCTCGCTCATATAAACGTGGCTTTAAAAGATCGTACCGTGCTCCCGGACGAAAGTGCAAGTGTATACCATATCGCCAAAGGACAACGTGAGCGGCAACGTAAATATATCCACCGCCTCCGCACCAGTACTGGAAGTGTCGTCACCTCCCCCGACGCTATACGTAGTGAAATATCATTATTTTATCAACGGTTCTACGCTAAGGCTCCAATTGATCCACAGCAGGTGACCCTATTGCTTTCATCTTGCAGTACCCAACTATCTCCGGACAACAAAACTCGGCTCAGCGCGGATATTACCGATGAAGAGATTCACTCTGTGGTTAAGCACCTCCCAAACAACCGCTCACCTGGCATTGATGGACTGCCATATGAAATGTATAAACACTTCTGGCCTCTCATTGGCAAAGAATTTTGTCATGTCTTGCGTACCATTCTCCAACGTCGTGCTCTTTGTCAATCACATCACGAGGGTACCATAGTCCTCATACCAAAAACATCCTCTCCCATGGCAGTTGGTGACTTCCGACCAGTTACTCTGCTCTGCAGTGATTATAAAGTCCTTACCAAAGTACTTGCATGCCGATTGAAGACTGTTCTACATGTTATCATTGGTGATGAACAATGTTGCAGTATTCCTGGAAGAACTCTGTTAACAAACTTAGCGATACTACGGGACCTACACCTAAAAGCCGAAATGCTCCCCACTGAGCCAATGAGTTTTCTCACCTTAGATCTTGATAAAGCTTTCGACCGCATCAGTCATGAATACTTGTACATGGTCTTGCAACACTTTGAATTTCCTGAAATCCTTATTGACTACATTCGTATGATAAATTGTAATGCTACGTCTCGAGTGCGCGTCAACGGTTTTCTTTCCCCTCTGATTCCAATACAACGATCAGTTAGGCAAGGATGTCCCCTTTCCATGCTACTTTTTGTCATTGGCCTTGAACCGTTCATTCGGACTACCCAGGTGAAGCTACAGGGTTACAAACTGTCCACACATGTTTTTGGCATGTGCGCCTATGCTGATGACGTATCAATATTGATCCGCAATAATGAAGACATCTCCCACATCGATAGCGTCCTTCAGCTCTACCATATCGCCTCTGGAGCACAATCGAACCCCCAGAAAACTGCTTTGCTTCCGCTCAATACTAACTCAGTGATTACCCAACAGCCCTGGTTCCGGATAGTAAATGAGGTGAAAATTCTTGGCATTACCTGGAAGCAATCGCTTCTGGACACAGTGCAAGCAAACTGGACTAAGGTCATTGCCAAAGTTAGGGGAGTGCTGATCCAATTTGGTCAAAGAAACCTCAATATAGTGCAACGGGTCATGGTCCTCAACTTGTTTGCGCTCTCTAAAATATGGTATGTCGCACAACTTTTCCCACTTCCCAAAATGTTTGAGAGCCAATTGGCAAAATATACAGGTTGGTTTATATGGCAAGGATTTTTGTTCCGAGTACAACGGGAACAGTTGTATCTCCCATCCCGGCAAGGCGGGCTAGGGCTAACAGCTCATGGCATGAAATGCCGTGCACTCCTCTGCATGAACGATATCACCATTCTTTCCCCAACATGACACTTTTACGAAAGCGCTATACAAAGATATTCGAAACACCGCCCGTGGTTGTGTTAGAGCTTTGCCGAAGATGTTTAGGGACCATCAACAGCACCTTCTGGAAACTGTTCGCCAAATGCCTTCAGGGACTGTTCCAACGACGAAATGTATTTATAACATGTTGCGGCAAGTGAAACACTCCAAACCGCGAATCGAGGCCACCACCCTCTACGTCCATTGGCCCACTGTTTGGAAAAATTTTGGGGCTATGACCATTTCTTCTGCTGTACACTCCCAGGTTTTTATCTTCCTCAACGATCTCATCCCAACCGCTCTACGGCGATATACCATCCGTCTTGAAGCTTACCCATGGTGTACTATATGTGGTCAAACTGATACGGCGATACACCGCTTCACACCATGCACGCGAGTTGCCTCCACGTGGCTGTGGTGCAAGGGAAAAGTATGTCAACTATTAAATGTGCCCACGGATAACCTTGATGACAGGAAGTTGATTCGTTTGTCGGTGACCGCCTTCCCCCAAATTAAACAGACTGCCATTGTGTGGATAATGGGCCAATATGTACACTTCGTGATGGACAATGATCAACATTTCTCGTTCCTGGATCTCAGGTATCACCTGCAGAAAGAGCGTTGGAAGCTTAGTGAAAGTGGACAATTGTACGATAAATATGGACACTATCTGGATTTTCTTGTGATGTAATTGTATGGTATTTATCATATCTGAAAATTCTGGAAAAAAGAAAAAAAAAGAGGTTAGTGGTAAGGTGCGGTGCCCCTGGGGGGGGGGGTGTCCATGCCTTAATTTTTTCTTTTTATTTATTTTCTTATTTTCTAGAGGAGAAGGAGAGGGCTTAGTCACATGATTAAGTCACATGACACAGAAACTAAAAAAAAATGACGTTTCGAGACAACTGCTTGTCCCTTTATAAACGTTTGTCAAGAAAGGAAGAAAGATGGAATGAGTAAACAATGGCATGGTCTAGAGCCTCCATAAATAAATGGTATAAGATAGGAAGCCATATCGGCTTGGAAAGCTACCTATTGCAATGGGTACCACAATGATTCTACTTCACGAAAATTTCGACATTATCTTCCCGTTTCATATCCCCCAGACCCCAAAATAAACACCTAGAAACAATTCAATGTGACGCAAATTGATTGAAATATTATAATAGTACATTATGCAACCAGCCTATAATGGCAATAATTAAGACACGAGTATGTTTATAAAACGAGCGTAAGCGAGTTTTATAATTTTCATACGAGTGTCTTAATTACCATTATAGGCGAGTTGCATACGACTGTTTATGTTCGACGATAATTATAACTTTATTATATGTTTTAACATAAATATTCATACATATCTGTGGGATTCAGTTAATTCAGTTAGTGCTGCCTGAACAGAGCGCATACGTGGGTCAAGGCACTCCGAAAGCAAAGACCATTCACTTTGCCTACACAGAAATATGTTGTATTTTGAGTGCATGCGCGAAGGTATCCTTACCTAATTGGTCACACAACTGTTTCTAAATCTCTGATTGGTGGGAGAAACTGTTTCATAATGAAAAATAGTGTTATAATGAGCCTCATTATGATACAGTTTTCTGACACATAATGTTTACATTTCTACTTCGTCGAACATAAAGATAATTACGGAGATATAAACCTATGGACCGATTATCATTGAAAACAAAATTGCAGCATGTTGTTGTTATTTCATTAAGGACATAGCGGTCATTCCATCCCCGTATACTTGCCTGTATATTTATAAATAACTGCACTATCTGCTATAGTGTGTGTATTTGTAATTGCGGCGAGGATTGGAGTGGAGTTGGGAGTGGCCATCCTGGCATTTAGTTGGAGTAGAAATAGAAAACAACTTCCAGGATGGCTGAGGTGGGAATCGAACTCATCTCTATTTAGCTTGGCCTCACGAGGCCGAGTGTACCCCGTTCCAGCCTCTCCTTCCCCTAGTTAAAAGCACATGCACTAGTAATTTACGGTCACCACAATAATGCACATAATCAGATAGATTCCACCATGAAGTCGCAAGGCTTAAATAAAACAAGAATAAATCATTCGTGCCGACTTTGCGATAAGGTTATTTACCACTGTTCTGTCATGGGAATATGTGTTCACTCACTGCTCGTTTCATGCATCTACTGTAGGAAAAACCCTAAATTGGTCCATCTAGGAAAATTATTAACTAGTTTCTTAACTACAGTAGAACCTTGTTTACCCGGATCAACTGGGACCAGGGCCGATTCGAGTTAACGAAAATCCGGGTTATCAAGGGAAATTCGGAAAAACGATAAAAAGTCATGTACATCACCGAAATATTTTTCATGGGGGTTAGACATTTTTATTTTTATTTTTTTATTTTTATTTAGTAAATTTACCCTCTAGGTTGGTGGTTCCCACGGACTCAGCGAGGGAACTCACCACCACCGCCTCTATGGGCAGTGTCCTGGAGCCTGGAACAGCTGGTCGGGATGGATACAACTGGGGAGGTGTGATCAGCACTTCGCCCAGGCGGCCTCACCTGCAAAGCGAACAGGGGCCTCATGAGGGATGGGAAGGGATGGAAGAGTGGGATGGATAGGCGAGGAAGAGGGAAGGAGGCGACCGTGGCCTTACAGTAGGTACTGCACCCGTATCCACGAGGTCTTACCTGGTGAAATCCGAAGAAAATGCAGGATCGTAGAATCTGGAAGCCTCGGCTGAAATAACTCCCAAGACACCACCACCAAGGATCGACCATGGATAGGAATACCACAAAAATTAAAAGAATGTGATAAGAAGATGCCAGTGGTCGATAAAATAAAAAGAAAAATAGCCCAAAGTGAGCTAACAAGACTCTTAACAAGAAGTTCCGTGAAGAACTATACAGCCTACTTTTCATGCCAATGATTATTCTACAGTATATGAATCTATCTAGAATAATGACGAAATTAAGTTGGTAATATCGAAATATCTAATTAGTTCAAAATATACCTGGTATAATGTAGCCTAATAGAGCACTACAGTTGGCAGCCCTGGTGACTGAATATATTCTTAGTTCTATCTCTTAAGGTACAGAATACAAAATTTGGTTGAAGTCCATTGGACGTTACATGCAGTTAGACACTGGATCTATCAGCACGCGTAAAAGCATGTTGGCAACAATGTCATGTGTGTGCTTGTCAGAAATAATCTGAAATATTATGATATCTTCTTGTGCCAATTTCGGATGAAATCCATTTGTTAGTATAGAAGTTACATGTATTTAAAAATTGGTCTTATCAGCAGGCATAGAATCATGTTGGCAGCACTGACTTATATTAATTACTCCAAATTATTCTAGAATGTCAGGTGCTATACGTGTGCAAAGTATAGAGCTGTTGGCTTGCATACTTTCTGATATATTGATATTAAGGTAACAATAATATAGACAGCATTTATTAACAGTTGGTAGCCCTGATTGCTCTTAACAATACTTATAGTCATATCTGTTATGTTACACATTGCACATACGAAATTTGGTTGAAATCCAACTGATAGTATAGAACTTACATGTATTTAAAAATTGGTACTATCAGTCAGCTTATAATCATGTTGGTAGAACTGAAGTATATAAGTTACTCCAAATTAATCTAAAATGTCAGATTATACGTGTGCATAGTTTAAATCTGTCGGCTTGCATACTTTCCGATATATTGGTATTTGGATTAAAAAAATAGAGAGAGCAATTATTAACAGTTGGCAGCCCTGGTGGCTCTTAAGAATACACTCAGTCATATCTGTTTATGTACACATTTTACATACAAAATTTGGTTGAAATCCAATTAATAGTGTAGAAGTTATATGCATTTAAACATTGGACTTAACAGAAGGCTTAACATTATTTTGGCAACACTGTCATGTATGGCCTCCTGGAAATTAAACTGAAATAGTATTACATGTGTGCCAATTTTGGAATAGCTCCCAAGCATACCTTGCAAGATATCCAACATGGAGCTCAAATTTCTAGTGCGTATTTTCAGCGGTTGGTAGCACTGACATCATTTTCAAATATGGACGTGAGATATTCCGGTGCACATCTTTACACATACTAAATTTGGTTTTGATTGCTGCAGCCGTTTAGGAGTTGATAGGGGGGGGGGGGGGAGCACACACAGCCAGACAGACAGACACACATTTTCCCGGATCGATCTCATAAGTCTACTTTTTCCTCATTTTTGCAAAATGTGAAAAGTAGGGTAAAAATAATTAAATTAATCTAATTTCGGGCGCATTACAAAGCATCCTAGCTAATGACCCACTGGTCCTCGTAGCACATCCTAGTTCGAATAGAAATCACTAAGTCATTCGTAAGAATTTTTAAAATCTAACAACAGTTTATTAACTAAAACCGCAGTGTCGTGAAGTAGAAACTCCACTGAACAAAAGTATATAGTATTATGCCTCTGCCGAAGCATGAAAAATGTGTTTAAGTGACAACCGCCTTAACTAGGCCACACAAACTGCCTAACGTCGCATCATTATCAACGAAGTTCAGATAAAAAGATTACACACAAAAATATTATAATATGATCGTAAACCCTTTTTGACACAAATATAAAATACCTTATTCATTCGTAGCAATTTATATATACATAATTTACATAATTACACATTAATTCTGGGAGTTAGTTGCGCCTAGTATTATTCATCTCTGTTACTTTCATGTATTCATATACATTTATGTGATTTCAATTTCAAGTCTGTTCCGTCCTAAACGACAAACAATTAAGCTAATCGGACGTCATGTTATTAATTATGCTGATTATGTTTCATTTCACTTTCTCACAGATATTAGATTTTCTATCACTCAATATTTTAGTTATTAATATCTGAAGTTTATACAAGTATTAATATTACAGTCTTTCCAATTAAACTCTACTCTAAAAACAATTGTTGCTAAATTTTTAACAAATTATTAACGATGTTGCTACAATACTTGGTTTCTTAAATGTTGGATTCAAAATTGTACATTAGCTTTCCACTAGCTAAAATCGTGACTCAATTTCACGTTCAAAATAATACACCGTAGTGCACTCTGCAATAGCTCCATAGCTAATTCAGTGCTGGAAAAACTGATATTGACTATCCTCAGATGTCTAATATCTCCTAAATTGCAATTCAAATACGCAGACAAAATTCTATTATTACCATATTATCGCTCAACAGCTCTTAATAATTTCCAAACATTTCAAATATTACACAAGTTTTTATACAATCATAGATAAATATGTTGCTTCAAATTAGCCAAAAGTTAAAGTGTCGAGAATAATCTATATCAGAACAGTGATAAAATATTGTATTCCTAAGTCTAAATAACTGTGTCAGAATTTGAAAATTCTGTCACCTCGATTATGACTTACATATATTTTAAACATTTATTTCCTTTCATTGCATATCATTACTAATTACACTTTCACAAACAAAGTATTTCTTTCAATATTTCTCGACCGACCACTGTGAAAAGAACGATTCAGTTTTCACCTAATTGAAAATAATTCAACTGGAGATCCTCCTCTAAGGAAACACGTCAAAACCTACAGCATGGAGAAGAGCCTATATAGAGAAGGTACAAGTTAACCATTAGATTTGAACGCTTAACCAAGTTGGAGTTTCTCATAAGAATCAACAAAAATTTAAAAACTGAACGAGCGCACAAAGGGTGTCGAAATAAAAAAAATATTCAAAAATCTGGATTACCAGAAATAAATTCGCACAATCGCAAATAATCATACTAGAAATCACTATGTTCCATCTCTATGCTCAATTCGACAAAAAATATAGACCTGCATGTCTATCAAATAAACTTGCATGAGCTTTCAAAAATATTCGATATCAAATTCAAAAAAAGTCCTGAGAATTTGCTCAAATCGAATTCACGTATACGTTGGATATGGGACATCTGCTTGAGTTAGAATTATTGTTATATAATTTTACCGTAGTCTTCTTCCTAAAATTTTCTCATGTTGTCTTCCCAAAAAACTATATTCTTCTATTTATTCCCAAATTATATCTTAATAAAGGCAACGTAATGTTCAAAATAACACTACAATAACTACTAAATTGAACTACAAAGTGAAATACATACTCGGACAGAAATTATTAAAGAATCACCCTTGCCCTCGGCTGTATTTCTTAACTACTTTAATCAGAATTGGTGAAAAGGAGCACTCAAAAGCATGACAAATTCATACTGTCTACTAAAAGAAAACTGCCAGCTACCTTGTTGAAGTTCTAGTTGAATGGAGTGAGAATGCTAGAACACATACTCCTGTCAAAGATCGAACCCTCATCTGCTCAGCTGCACCGGTCACGAATCGACTGGACATCAAGAAGACCCGATTACCGGTCGCGAACGAGATGAAGCTAACAGATGTTCGTTTGAAAAAGTTCATTGTTCTATCACTTGCTAAAGAGCACGATAACGTTGATGTAGTAAGCCAAAATAGTTTCATTATGTAGCAGTACGAATTGTCATTCCAACTTTCACAATCTCTTCAATCTTCTCTTATAAAGCCTTGTGCTGTAGTTGCTCATATTGGGATCAAGTAATCATCCTGAGTATTCAATGCTGCTATGTGTCACATTCCTTGTCTGTATTTAGCCCATGTTCTCCATCTTCATAACGCAGCAATATCTCTCTCTTCTCATATCATTTATCACAATCATGGCTAATGCTGTTTGTACTGTACTGCAATGTAGAACAAGTTGTTATGCTATTGGCTTGAGAAGAAGTTATCATACGTGAATGCAAGTTCACTGTGCTCAAATTGAAGGTTAACACTGTCTGAAACTATAATAAGATCAGACGAAAATCCTATCACGTTTTGTACTGTAACAAGTATACGTCAGTTCAACTCCACGTTACCGAACATACACGATTTCACGGCAACGCACGCACTTGTGCTTAGACCAGAGAGCTGTGACCCTCCTGGCTGAAATTGTATTCTCTAATCAACTCTTCATCTGTTCCCGTAAATCATACTGTCTCCAGTTGATCCACAATGCACCTCGTTCTCTGAACGATATTGACAATCGATATATACACATTGCCAAGTTCGATAATCACCTGTTATAGTACTGTATGCATTTATACTGATATAAAAGTTCTCAGTTATTTTCCTTTGTCCATAGGATGCATTTCCCAATCTTTGTTTCATACTGCAAAGTGTATATTACTTTACCACAGTGTGCAATATAACGACAGTGGTGCTGTCTCCATCTTGTATTCAATACAGGTATTACAGAAGTCTGGCATGTGGTCATCACTTTGTATGGTGGGCTGCTGGCTGCTCCTAACCTCGCCACAGTCTCACCGCGCACCTGCATTTCAAAGAATGTCGCAGTACTGCCATCAGTGTTATTGCCAACTTAACCTATTTCCAACTAAATGCAAAATACGGTTTCAGTACCATCCCGGCATTTGCCCGAAGACGAAGTGGGAAACCACGGAAAACCACTTCGAGGATGGCTGAGGTGGGAATCGAACCCCCTCTACTCATTTGGACCACCCGAGGCTGAGTAGACCCCTTAGAAATTATTATTGGCAAACTTTCACTTAAAACACATACACTGCATGTACTGTAATAGCCAATGTATGTGCACTGTACACAATATAGCTACAAACTAGTCAGTAGTAAAAAAGGCAGTGAGCTTCTGCTGTCTCAGTTTAGTGTACGGTATCACTTACGAGCAGCGCGATCTCGCATCCGCTTTAACAGTAGAAGTTCATTTGGAAATGTTTCGGCTTGACTCTCGAAGTAAACCATTAATTTCTCTATGTTTGCTACTGTTTCTACGTGGGTCATAACCACAGCTGGCTCATCAACATTGTCTGAATCTGAATCCTCTTCATTTTCAGTAACACTGCATGATGCAATAATGTCTTCCTCTGTAATCAGTTTATTACCTCCGTCATTGTCGATTTGCAATCAATTGCCAATTTTTTCTTGAAAACTGGTCCGGGTTATCCGGACGTCCGGGTCAAAGAGGTCCGGGTAAACGAGGTTTTACTGTACTTTCCTGTTAATAATAGCAGAAATAGACTTACTGTTTCTAAATTGAAATAATAACGTCTTTACGCCCCGTTGCCACAAACATTGGGAGTAGTATAGTTCACGATATGTTACTCTTTAAATTTCCCCTAGACACGAAATGCTGGCATCCACGACGTCATGGACTAACCTGTGGCTTACACCCCAGACCTCTTTGCTTGTAGTACAAGCAGTAATGATCGTTATCTAACCAATAACTTTGTCTCACCATGCCTTCAGAAGCGTAAAGTCCAACATTTCAATTAAATTGAATAACTAAAACTAATGCACATTCGTAGCCCATGCACAAACCTCTCACTTGAGCACATGTGTCAACATCGGCTTGTAACGACGCATTGGTCGAAACCTCATACAACTGACCAAAATGGTGGCAATTCAAGCCACAACATCGAACAAACGAACATATTCGTTCGTACGTCATCCGTGACGTCATCTACTATGCTAAAACAGCTCTCTAGTACGTGCGTATCGTGGTGTATCTATACTAATATATAAAAATGAGATGGTGTGTGCCTGTGTGTCTGTGTATTACTCAATCACGTAAGAACCACCGGTCCGATTTACATGAAATTTTACTTGGAAGTAGCTGATTTACCTGGTTAACATATAGCCTACTTTTTATTTTGATACCTTGCACTATTTAAAGATGGCGACCATTTTAGTGACGTCACTACACCCTTTAGTTTCAAACTTTCATATTTCCATTTCAAATAAAAGTAGAACGTTAAGAAATAGCAAACATTTGATGGCATATACGAGGTTTAAAATTTAATTTTCTATCCGAAAGTCCCTCATCACTTTCGTGTATCTCCAACGTTTAGCGAGTAAAACCTAAATTTGTGCTATAAAACACGGTCAACGCTGAGCGGTGTAGTTGCACAAAATGTTCCATCCTTACTCTCCCTCCGCGCTGCACCTCGCCATCCCCTGTTTTAACTGTCACCTTCATATTTCAATTTATGTATGACCAGTAGCGAAGCACGGGTACTTCAGCTAGTAATTAATAAATTAGAGTGCCATATCTCCTCCAGGGACGTAGGCGTCCTGAATTAGAGCCCTTGACTTCGTCAATGTATCACTAACCAGGCATCCCGAGCCGGAGTTTGCGTGTGGTAGGGAGGCTAGTTCCTTTCCACTCCTCCTCCTGCCATAGCAACCGGCAGGTTCCCATTTGAATCTCGAGGCTGGGCCACCCCGTACCAGACCATACCAAGACTTTTAAATTCTTGGCAGAACTGGGAATTGAACCCGGTACCTCGGGGTGACAGCCAGCAATGCTAGCCACTGCGCCACGAAGTGGTCATTGTGGTATATACTTGAACCCAAATATATCGGTTACTAGTGACGTGTTACTCCCTAACATGAGGACAGAACAGTCCCCGCATGCTGATCCTCCTTCACGCATCCCTGCAACAACAATGTTATCGGTAAAGAGCCGTGAAGCACCGACAAACTCTCCCTCCATGGTCTCCCCTATCCTGGCTGTGGGTCAGTAGACCAGGGAGCAGTAAGCTAATACCATAGGGGAGCACGACAAGATCGATATAGGCTACCGTGCACTGCACATTTGACAGGAGGTATTTCGTCAGATGTGGGGTAACGCATAATGGAACATCTGGCACATCTACATTTTCTATGGGACATAAATCAACGAGGAGCTCACACAGGCTTGATATTCATTTGGTTTTTGTTTCTTGAGTGTGTGTGTGTGTGTGGTTTTTGTCTGATAACCTGTGTTATTGTAAAGGCTGTATTACTTTCTTACTTACTTACTTACTTACTTACTTACTTACTTACTTACTCCTTGGCGCTACAATCCATGTAGGACCTTGGGCTCTCTAACAATCGTTGCCCAATCCTGAAATGTCGCACTAACTGCCGAAAATTGTACATTCGTATGGCTGAAAAAATCAATGAGAGATCACCTCTTGCTTACAAGATGCTCCGTGTTAGTTCCTGCCTAGACCCTATAGTGGTCGCTGAGACTCCTAAGTTGGCAGAAGATAGGATCGTCATTGCCCTGGTAATTCTTTGTAATCAGAGGAATTTGCTTTCTGACGCAATGGCTGACCACATCAAGAGCAGCTACTCCGCACTTCTGAGACTGCGCGTTTGAAGCAGTTCGACGATCTTCTGTACGTTTTCTCCATCCTTGCATAGGTCGTTCATCATTATCATCAGCCCGGCAATTATTGTATTGGAGTTTCATAACAGGTTGATTTTTTCCAATATGGGTTTGTTAGCCCCATGATCAACCCCCAACCTGGAGGACGAGGGTTTCCCTCTCTGTCTGGCCCATCACCTTCGACCTGTCCAGCATGGGTGGCCCTACCAGGAGCTTACGCACTCGCCGGCATAGCTCGCAGGATCATTTGGGCTCTCAAGCCCCCACATCACGTCAAGATGAGGATACCATCGTGAGAGAAAAGTTGTATTAGGTTGTGCATTTGTAAGTCAGGTAAAAATTGGGTAGGAAGCGGGAAACCACGGAAAACGGCTTCTAGGATGGTTAAGGTGGGAATCGAACCCAGCTGTTGACAGTTTTGCCTCACGAGGCTGAGTGTACCTCGATCCAGCCCTAAGATCAGAATTTCATTTCTTGGCAGAGCTGGGAATCGAACCCGGGCCACAGAAGCGACAGCCATTAATGCTAGTTGCACCACTACGAGTTGGTCTGCATGTAACTCGGGACCAACGGCAAAGGGGATATTGCCTCCCAGCAATTAAAAGATGACGAAGTCATACGAGGGGAACGATCAAAATCCATCCAAGCCTAAACAAACTCTTGTTGTTGAAAGCCAATAGTACAGATCTATTCAGAGCTTCTAAATTGCGAGCGAAAGTCAGCCCATGTCTCGAATGAGGGTTTGAGACATTGTGAATGTGTGCTTAATGTACTTAAGTATGTTTGTGTAATCTGTAAGGTAACCTGTGTTATTGTCGTGTATGTTATAGAGTGTGTTCAACTAATTGGGCCTAAGAAGGAAAAGGAGGTGGCAATGGCGTAATGTGAGCTACCATTTGTCTGCAGTAAAAGTAGAAAACTACTTTTTGAATGATTGATTGTGTGAAGGGAACTGAAATCACCTCGTTTCAGTTTCTGCCTCGAGGTTAAGTGAATCTCACTCCAGTCCCTGAACAATAACTGAATTTTATTTTATGATAGAGCCAAGAGTTTAATCCAGTGCATTTTGGAGTTCGTTGTAACTGTTCTCACACACACAGATTCCAGTTCAAATTGTTCCTTAATATTTTATCGTTCTTTAATTGACCAGGACTGTTTTAGAAATATAACATGCTCACGAATATTGGATCGACCTGGTTTATTGACGGAATATTCCTGTGTTTACAGCCCACTGTATTTTAGTGGATATCCACATACAGATATCTCGGGGTATGCCAAGACATTTAATTCTGTTCTAAGTTGTACACTCAGCCTTGTGAGGCAAAACTGACTCGAGATTGGGTCAATTACCACCTCAGCCATCTTAGAACTGGATTTACGTGACTTCCCACATCAACTGCAAGAAAATGCTGGGATAGTTCCTAACTTAAGGCCACGGAAACCTCACTCACAATCCTGTTTAATTATTACAATTACACACTACTAGAGACACTGGTAGGTTTTCGTCGAGGAATAACACTACCCAAGGGAAGATGATAAAAGAGAAAAGGAGATAGGTTTCGGCATAGAGACGAGTATTGGTAGATAGGATGAGAATCCAGCACAAAACTTAAAGTAAATTAATATATAAAAGGAAATTTCGCTGCGCTAAACCTAGGAGGAACCCAACTTCAGTGGGGACCCGCACAAGGCAAGTGGAGAGCGCAGCATGAATTGAGGTTGCCTGCAAGCGCTTGGGATGTGCACTTTCCCTCCCGAGCCGATATTCCAGTACTATGGGGACGGGTGGTAGTCTGGGAAGACAAAGTTTGCTAAAGGAAAACGATTTACCGTTTTTCCCTTCAAAAGGGTTAGATTTTGTTGAACGTTTTGAAAGGTTGAAATAATTTAAATTTGACGTGGTGTTTTTTTTATTTCTGGGAACTGTTGGATCCCTGACAAACCAATCGAATGCTCCCAGAGAGTGAAGAGACAAAGTGATTTTGATGATTTTAGCGATGTTGTTATTGGTTTTTGCGAAAATCTTACAAGAATACCAATTGTTGCACTTAAGGAAACCTAAGCTTTTACCCAGTAAGAGGCCGATTAAAAGTTTAGAACAGAGGAAGACCTCAAACCTAACTCAAACAAAACTTAAATTTTGAAAACAAACCATAAGTCAGAGAGAAAATCTCTACAAGTAGGAAGCTTGCGGAGCTAGCTATACTTGCCTCAATGGCTTGCTAGAATTGGCTATGATAACCAAGAGAAACTTTGAAAATGTTGTTACTTGAAGTTTAAATGCAACAAGTAATAAAGACTTTATTGTTTTATAACTTATACGTTTTAATAAAGAGAGCTTAAGTTCAGAGGAAGAATTGGGGAAGGGAAGGTCCTGCCTAATCGTGATTCTAGCGAGAAAGATAATGCAAAATTAGAAATAATTTATTTAACAATAAATATAAAAGTTAGAAAATTAACAATGGTTAGATTTAGAATCTTATTTTTTGAATTGGAAGAACTTTTTCTTTGTTTAGTTCTACAAACATTTTGAGAGTCTCAGACCCAATAACAAGAGGTTTACAATTTATAAACGATATTAAATGGAGTACAAGTTTCGAACCTGATAAAGCACTAAAATCTTACAAAGATTTTTAAAAAGTGTGCTTACGATTAAGAAATTTGAAGTTTGTAACGATAATTGAAAGCAATTTTAACTTTGAATGTTTAATGGGTATGATTCAAGCACTTTTAGAATGCCTTTATGGCAATCGAAAAGGCTATAAACAAATGTATTAGATTCCTGATTGAAACAGGAAATGAAGAAAAGTTACAAACGGAAATTACCGCTATTTTGTAAATAGAAATTACTAGAGGTAATATACAAAAAAATGCACAGGTCCCGTTAACGAAGCCTAGATTACAATTCGTTATCACCTTTATAATTAGAAAAAGTACGATTCCCTAATTTTAGATAGGAAAGATACATATTAAAATGTGGACTAGCCACGGTTTATGCAGAGTGAATATATGGCAAATCCAACAAAATGGGAGGAGCCTCTATGGGCTAAGCCTCGTAGAAAAAGAAAGAACCCAATAGTTAAATTTAATTTGGTTGGTAAAAGGTATTTGGGAAAGGGAAATAGGAACTTTAGGAAAAAGTCCTGGCCAGATTTATTTTCTCTCAACCGAACGCGGCGCGGAAGATATTTATCACACGCAAATTCGAAGCACTGATAGTTTTTGATAAGTTGAAAAACTTCACTATCGTAATGTATGAAGGTTCGTAGAACAAAAGAAAGTTATTGCAGTTATGGAGAACACTTAGTGTAATTTGAACTTGAATCAGTTTATTGCGTTGGAAAGTTTACGGGTTGCAGTTGAATGATGAGGTAAAGTCCCCACGGTGGAAAGCAAATCAGGTGTTGACCAGTAGTTAAGGTAACATGAATTCCTCGATGAGGAAAAGTATTCCAATATTTTGGCGTGGAAAATACTAGATTGCTTGAATAGTAGAAAGATTGGTTGACATAGAAAGTTCTGGAGCTATGATGACAGTTAAATGGGGTAAGAGAGATCCCGCGGTGGAAAGCTAAGTTTTATAGACAGTGGTTAGTTTAACATGAATCCCTCGGTGTGGGAAGGTATTCCCATTTAATTTGTACAAGAAGTACTAAATTTTCATGTTTTAAAGTCAGATTAGATAGCTAAAGCATGACCAGAAAAATCCCTCGAAGACGGTTATTGCACAATAGTTATCAATTCCACACACTGTCTATAATTTAAAATTAAAAAGCATTTAGCTCTTTAAAAACCATTAAAATATGTTTAAAAACATTGAAGTTTTATACTTAGATTTCTTTTCATGTAGAGCAGGCGATGGTTCCTGGTGACGGTTGATTTAAAAATTGACATGGCGTCTAGTTTAAAATGTCTCACGAGGACAGGAGACTGGCCCGTGGGAGGGCTTTGTACTGCACTCGACGGCCGAACTATGAGAAGTGAGAACGAGCGATTCCTCACATGACAGAGGTAGGTAGCAGAGGGGAAGGGGAAGCAAGGGAGAGGGGGTAGGAGACAAGATAGTATACAACAGAATGTACAATATGACAAAGAAAAAATTCGTAAAAAAAATATTTTTCTTCATGGAGTGGTGTTCATGGAGATGTTAGGTGGCGACAATGACGACGCCTGGTGGTTTGATGAGGAAGTTCTCTTGAGTTCAGAGAAATTGAAGAACTTCGGCAGTTAGCTGCTAGATGCCGCTAGGTTCTCCATGGAAGTTACATATCTAGAACAGACTCAATGAGAAAATAAACCTGTGCACAAAGAGAAAATGAAAAAGATCACTGTTGGTGTCTGCGAGGAAGGATTTAAATAAATTAGATAAATCGAAGAGCAGCAAAAGCTAACTCTGACTGACCGTGCATTTCGAGAAATACATCAGACACCGCAATAACACAAGCTATTATTAATTAAATAATTAATAAATAAATACATACTCTATTTATATACATACTTAGATTTCTTTTCATGTAGAGCAGGCGATGGTTCCTGGTGACGGTTGATTTAAAAATTGACATGGCGTCTAGTTTAAAATGTCTCACGAGGACAGGAGACTGGCCCGTGGGAGGGCTTTGTACTGTACGCTTGCTGACAAGTTCAGTTTAAAACCCGAGGTTGAATGACCACCATGTCGCAAAGCCCCTAAATGATTCAACAACAACACGTACAGACAAGAAAAAAACTCACAGAATTTGTAGCCTAATTTTCACATTTTGCACTAAAGGATGAAAAAGTAGACTTTTGACATCAATCTGGGAAAAAGTGTGTGTGTCTGTCCGTCTGTTTTTCTGTCTGTGTGTTTGTCCACCGGAATCAAATTCTAATCGGTTGGAGCTATCAATATCAAATTTCGTATGAGTAAAATTCTATACCAGGACATCTCACGGCCATATTTGAAAATGACATCCGTGCTACCAATTGCTGAAATACCATAATTGAAATTTGAGCTCTATCTTGGATATCTCGAAAGGCACAAATGAGAACTGTTCCAAAATTAGCACACATATAGATAATAATGTTTCAGATTAATGTTTTGGAGCCTGTTCATGACAGTGTGGCTAACGTCATTCTACGCTTGCTGACAAGTTCAGTTTAAAACGCATGCAACTTCCATACTATCTACTGGGTTGCAATCAAATTTAGTATGTGCTTTGTGTACCGTAACAGATATAAAATGCGTTTTTCATGAGTTATCAGGGCTGCCAACTGTTAATAATGCTATCTACAACTTGTATCGTAATCTCAATATGTCAAGAAATATGTGGGTCAACAGTTCTAATGTTTTCACACGTGTAGTACCAGAAATAGTAGATTAATATTGAGTGCCTGATGTACAACAGTGCTGCCAACATGGTTCTACGCTGGTGATAGTTGTTAAACCACATGTAACATCCATACTAACAAATGGATTCCTTCCAAAGTTGGCACATATATAGAACATAATCACTGGTTACGTTTGAACAACCCATTGGAGGCAGTGTTGCCAACATGATTTTACGTGTGCTAAAGGAATCATTCATTCATTCATTCATTTAATTGCAATTGGGGGTGAGCCCCCGGTGGAAAATTGGGTATACATAACTAATGAACAATTATACATAACAATTCAATATCAATTAAACTGGAGTATTTATACAAACCGTCAATCTTTTCTTAAAGACACCTATATGTTTGAGGAAAGGATCTAAAACTGCGGCAGGTAGAGAGTTCCAGTCATCAATGGCACGGTTTGTGAAATAATATTTACCATAATTTGTACGCTGTGGTCGACCCTTAACTTTGAAGCAATGATCACTCCTACTCATGTAAGTGGGCTTCCCATACGTTTGCTAAGCTCACCCCATGCTGGTTGATGTTTATAGCCTACGTGTTGTACATAGCGCAGAGTCTAGATTTCTTCCTCCTAGCCTCAAGTGATTCCCACCCAAGTTTCTTTAACATACGGTCACACTGCTCCTGGGAATAAAGTCACTGGGCACAAATCTTGAGGGCCTCTCTTTGTACGATTTCCAACTCATTGATGAGCCCTACTTGATATGGATCCCAAACCACCGAGGCGTATTCCAGAATAGGTCTTATAAGTGATAAATATCCTAATTATTTAGCAGAGGTACTACTGCCTTTTAATACCTTCATTACAAAGTGCAGAGATTTGTAAGCTTTAGAAACTGCACATCCTACATGACTATTCCATTTCATATCATTCCTTACGTGAACGCCCAAATATTTGCAAGAATCTTCTTCTACAAGTAATTCCGAGCCAATGTTATATTGAAAATCTTGCCTTCGCCGTTTCCCTATTTTTATGAGACTAGACTGTATATCTAATGTAGCATTTCTCCTAACATTAGATATACTACAATTAGCATACACCAACAGTTGCATTACCAATACTGCAACTAAATAATTGAACATATTGTAAATATTTTTCACCTGTATTCTCAAACATAGATGTTATAGCCTAAGTGTAATGGATCTGATGATGATCGCTTGACGATCGAAACTGGTCTTCCTAGTGTATTTATTAATCTCATGTAATTTATTTCAGGATTAGGGCACAACCCAGCTCTTTTTGGGTACATTCGTGTTGACCGACTGAAAATCACCAAACTTTTGTTTACTTAGGCAACACTGAAAAATGGCTTCAAACCTCACAAAGATCTCTGGACTTAATATGCTGTCTCAAAAGTTCTGGATTGTCACAGTTACCTGTCTCACATTCGTCCTTCTTCACCCGAACGCAGCCAAAGTGAAACTATGTCTCGCACAAACAGCTCATAACGCCATTTTCAAAACTTTTCTACTTGTAGAACAATTGATACACACTTTATCAGACACCTGGGTAACACTAGAAGTAGCAGGACCTGGATTGACTTCTACTTCACCAATAACTAATAACGCCGCTATTAGGCTACTAGGGCGATGAACACCAAGTTATTCGGACCTGATGTTGCACACATGCACCAGGAGACCCGGTTCCACTTAACCATCCTGTAATTCCACGACCCGATCCTCGTGTGATAAGACTCCACGGAGCAGCCCAATATTATCAGCAACAGGAAAACACGTCAGTTCACTTCAACTAACCACATCTGAAAATCATTGTTTAACTGCTCGTAATTTATTATCTATTGGACTTCAACCAAATTTTGTATGTGCATTATGTACTGTACCTTAACAGATGGACCTAAGAATATATTCAGAGTCACCAGGGCTGCCAACTGTTGATATATGATCTCTAAAATTTTAATCCCTAGTCTCAGTAGTATTAAATTCATGCCGGCCACAGATCTAAATTTTGCAAACTTATAGAACATTATATCCCAGATTAATTTTGGGTACCCCAGACATGGCCGTGTTGCCAACATGATTCTATGCGTCCAAATAGGTTAAATGTTTAACTGCACAAAGCTTCCATACTAACAAATGGATTTCAGCCTTACTTATTACGTTCAATGTATGCTTTGGGACAAAATATGTGCTTAGTATAAGAGTCATCAGGGCTACCAATTGTGTATAATAATCTCTTTAGAACGCTAGATTTAATATCTCGGATTATGTGTAAGGAACACCCTTCCAATTTAGCAAACTGTAAGTCCAAGATGTTTTAGACATATTCGGAATAAATCGTCAATGTTAGTGCTACCAACATACAGTTATTCTATGCTAGCACATAGGATCATCGTTCAACTGCATGTGACGTCCTGTCATTATATGAATACCGGCTGAGTTAGCCGTGGTCGTTACGGCATGACTGCTGGCAGTCGCTCACATCCGGGAGGCGAGGAGGTTCGAATCTCCCCCGCCGTCAACCTTGAAGATGGTCTTCTGTGGTTTCCCATCTTCCTTCCAGGCAAATGCCGGGGTTGGTCCCTAACTACAGGCCACAGCCGCTACCTTCCAACTCCTCGTCCTTACATTCAAAAACTTTCCTCCCCAGACAACACTCGACACATGACGGTACGTGTAGCTCACCCATTGGGTGTCCACTTCGAAGCAGATACAAAAAAAAACGGTGAGCCAAACATGTCTTCGGACACTCCCGGCACCAAAAGCCATACGCTAAGAAAGAAAAAATCATATGCATTTCAACAAAATTTGGTACATGTAATATATCGTTCAAGAGATATAACTTGGCATATTTTGGAGTCATCATGGCTATGAACGGTTGATATATGCTCAACATAATTTTGCACTCTATTCGGAAAGTATGGATGCAAACAGTTCAAATTACACTTGTGTATAGACGATAATTTTACAGATTCATTTCGAGCAACCCATTCGTGACAGTGTTGCCAGCATAAATCTACGCGTGCTGATAGGTCCAATATTTGACTGCAACTAACTTACATAACACATAATTGATAACTAAAGATGTTATGCATTCAGTGTATTCGTAAGGGATATAATTGTGCACATTTTCAGAGGCAGCTGGCCTACCAGCTGCCTAATAGGCTAACTTTCTCTGAGCATTTTAGCCGTAGACCCTCAGTATCTCAAAATTCACTGAGGAATACTATTTCAAACAAACTGCAGTGCTCTATTAGCCTACGATATTTCTAGTATATTTTGAACCAATCATATTGCCAGTATTACAAATTTAATTTTGTCTTTATTCTAGATAGGTCTATATGAATTAATCATTGGTAAGAATCATACATTTAAAGAAAGTATGCTCTTTAGTTCGTCGTGCAACTACTTGCTTTACCTACGTTTTTAAAATCTAAATATTATAGGCTACCGTGTTTGTCTTGTGGCAACATTCAAGAACGACGCTAAGCACAGTTTCCTCAGAAATTGTTAAACTGAAATTCTCGTTTAAGTCCCACACATTTCGTCAAAAGGATGGCAGGAGATCTGGGTGACTCAGTTCTGATTGATATATAGTTGTTGTTGTTGTTTTCGTTGATGGTGGTGGTGGTGGTGATTCATGTTTTGCGAAATGACATCGAGGTCATGTAGCCCCAAGTGGTGTGTGTGGAAACTGCTTGACAATCTGTTTCATTGTGATGACTCTAGTGTTGTGTGTATTTGTAATGAGGGCTATTATTTGGGTAGGAAATGGCTGTGGCCTTAACTTAGATAGCATTCCAGCGTTCGCCTGAACTGGCTAACTACAAAGAGAAATACCTCAAGGATGTCTGAAGTAGGAATTGAACCTTACTTCTTAGTTCTTTTTCATGAGGCTGAGTAAACCCCGTTCCAGTATCTAAAACAGGATTAAATATACTGGTAGAGCCGGAAAGCGAACCCGGACCTTCACGGTGACAGCCAAGAATGATGGTCACTAAGTCATAATGTGGACGCGATTGATGTAGCGAGCAAGACAGTTTCTACCTTCTCCCTGCCTTTCATCTACTTAAACATGACAGTACTGAGTGTATTAATTCGCAACACTTAGCTATAAAACTAGGATCTAGAGAACTCCAAATAATTTACTCTATTTCGTTGTTGTTATTGTTGTTGTTGATTCAAGGGGATGGAACTACAAGGTGATCTGCCCCACTTAAAAAAGATTAAATTATACAAGTTTTCGATATATTATTAAATTTTGATTTGGAAGCACAAATATCATGAAAAAGACGTAAAACAATACAAAAAAAAAACTCATTATAATAATAAACAAAAATGTACGGAAATCAAAAATTCTATTTTCAAAGAAGAACCATGTCTTTGAGTAAATATTCACTTATACTGTAAATTTCGATTGCTGGCCCTAACCTACTCTCCTCTATAAGGTAGATGACGAGATCAGCAGCCACCACGTCGTTTGCAAATCAAGGTTTCTTCGTGATTTACTCTATTTTAGGGACTCTGGGGAAGAAACGTAGTGTGGTAACAATGCGACTTCCATCTCCTTCAACTCCAAGGGCTCACAATTAATGGAACGTGAATCGACGACCACAGGACCCCAGCTGATAGTGACCATTCTGAGAGTGCTTCCATGAACATTACATCCAGGCAATTGCTCGGTTAGTACCTGTTTCATGTCCCAGAGCACCTACCTGTCATCTAATAATAATTACAGTTATAACAGTAGCCATCCATCTCGTTACATTGTGTCTAGCATTATTGGCCCGGGTTCGATTTCTGCGTCTTCCAAGAAATGTAATTTTGGTCTGAGAGCTAGAACGGGTTAGCCTACACTAGATTGCCTGAATGATTCCAATGCACCCGGAGACTTAGGCCATACCGCTATCCTCTTTTCATTCGAGTTTGCCCACTCTCCTTCCAGGCAAATACCGGAATAGAACTTTACTTCAAGACCCGGGCCAGCCAACGCCTCACTATCCTTAATACAGTCACACACATTAGTACAGTCATCACAGAAGCACAAGTTATCAGAAAAGTTCAACGTACACTCAAGTAAACGGGACTGATAACCAAGATGCCTCAAGTCCCTGAATTGAATCAATATCAAACAGCACCTTCCTTACGTCCATGTCAGGGATGGAGATATTGAGGGAAGAGATTAAACCAGTATCGTAGAACTGAACAACAAATTGCGCATTAATGCTAGTCAAAAATCCCATTCACTGTTAAGAAGAAACCTCCTTTGTTTTCTATAAATGATTTGGGTTCACCAGAGCTGTGACCGGGTGATGAAGTCCGGATGCTGTACATTTTGCCGCATGATTTTTCAGGTGAAAATTTCACCCTACAGTCATAGGGATTCGAACCGCGGCTTTTTCTGTGAGAGGCAAGCTGCTTATTACTGAGGTATAATTCTCTGTAGTGTATTCTAATAATAGTGAAGATCCACAGCCTGCTTCCAGTTGACCGACCAAGTCAGGGAATGGAATGAATGAAGCCCCCATCTAGCGGCGAGGTTATGAACTGTGCCGGCCGCCGAAGCCAGTCGCACTCACCTGGAGCAATGAGAGTGTTGCTGGAATGAAATTGTGACAGGGAAGACCGGAACACCCGGAAAGGAACCTCTCTGCCTCCGCTTTGTACAGCACAAATCTTACATGGAGTGACTGTGATTTGAAGCACGGACCCAGAGGAGAGGGACCGACGGCGTGCTGCCACCTAAGCCACGGAGGCTCTCTAATAATAGTAGACTTTAAATTCCTTTCACAAAAGTAAACTATCGCACAGTGTGCTCAAGTCAGCCCAGGCCAGATCAACGCATGCATTGCTGCCTGTGTACTTTGTTCCAGCCCATGTTTCAGCTGACCGCTCTGTACCTGGGACATTAACAATATGGCATTGAATCAGCGGTGGCCGTACAGCACGCCGGGCGTGCTGGTACGCTAGCTCCACACCGGCGTGCTTTTGATGCGGATGATCTTGCAGTGACGGTGGGTGAAGACTATATGTGTGTCTGTCTCTCTCGCTTCCTTTCCCGTCTTACTCCCTCCGTAAAGCCTTCGCTGTGTCGAAGGTCAAACGGTCGCAGTGCGGTGTCCTCTATCTTGCTAGCTGTAGTGTCACTTGACATTATTTGATCGCAGGGATAAGTAACGTTTGACTATGGCTATCTCTGAAAAGGTGGTGTGGAAGTGAAACTTCTTTTAAGAGAGAGTGAGAACAATATTGTTTTCCTCTGCATGGAAACTAACAAAATCACGGAATTGCACTATAATGTCTGACGATAACCTGCGAAACAGCCTCCGGTAGATTGTCTCACAAACAATCGTACCGGACATTGAGCATTTTGTAAATACTGTATGAATACAAATTGAAAACAAGGCTGTGAGCAAAATTGCATTGTCTTAAATGAGGCCCATGATACCTTATCAATATTTCGGATTGTTTTAATTCTGACTACCCCGTGGTGTAGCGGCTATCATTCTTGGCTGTTGCCCTGGAGGTCCGGGTTCAAATCCTGGCTCTGCCAAGAAATTCAATTCTGATCTGATGGCTGGAAGTGGGTACACTCAGCCTCGTCGGGAAAAACTGAGAAGAGGTGGGTTCGATTTCCATCTCAGTCATGTTGAAAGTAGTTTTCCTTGGTTACCCACTTCTACTCCAGTCAAATGCCGGGATGTGTCCTAAATTAGTGCCATGGCCGCTTCCCTCCCAGTCCTCATCTGGATAGCAAATACACACACTAATACAGCCACCACAATACACAGGTTATCAGACAAATTCTATACATACACCCAAGTACACGGGGCTGCATGACCACGATGTTGCAAAGCCCCAAAATAAATCAATGTAGTAACTATATAAGCGTGCATCCTGAGGGATAATTATTATTTTCAAAGATTGCGTCCAGTCTAGCAGATGAGGCTGATGGATGACCAACTTGTCCCTGGCCCTTAAATGAAACAGCAATACAACCACTACCACCACCACCAACAAAAACAACAACAACAACAAAACCAACAAAAAAAAGTCTCCCAGCTACGGTGAGCAGACCGATGTAGGAGCAAAATGTATAATGCACATTAATGTGACACAAACACACACACACACGCCTCCGTCGCTTAGGCGGCAGCACGCCAGCCTCTCACCGCTGGGTCCGTGGGTCAAATCCTGGTCACTCCATGTGAGATCTGTGCTGGACAAAACGGAGGCAGACAGGTTTTTCTCCGGGTACTCCGGTTTTCCCTGTCACAATTTCATTCCAGCAACACTCTCCACTATCATTTAATTTCATCTGTCATTCATTTAATCATTGCCCCAGAGGAGTGCGACAGGCTTCGGCAACCGGCACACGTCATATCCTCGCCGCTAGATGGGGGCTTCATTCATTCCATTCCTGACCCGGCGGGAGACTGGAAGCAGGCTGTGGATTTTCATTTTTTCAATGTGACACACATCTGAAGCTGTCCCCTTGCTCTCTATCCTTCCAATATGAAGTCGTGAGGTTCAAGACAACACAAGTCCAGTATTGGGTTGGATTGAGTTAAGCTCCGAATCGCGAGTTCTTTTTCTCGACGCACTCAATGAAAAGCAGAAGATGTGCTTTTGTTTATTAGTCTTGATAAGTACTGGGCAGAAAAAATCACAAGATCAGAACGTAGGCTATGTTATGTTCCTCTCAAATAACTACCCACTATTATTGATATTCCAAGGACAGATAGAATAGAAAACACAAGCAAGACTTAAGTAATGCTGAGTGTGATACTGAGTAGAACTATAAATCACGATGCCTAAACTCGAAAATTGGAGCTGGTGATATCGATTTCCCAACCTTTCGTAATCATCACCACTACCACTACATTCTAGCATCACCGTATACGCTCCTTCGTCATCATCGTCATCATGATCATCTTCCTTTCCCCTTTTCCAGTTGACACTGGGTGGGGGCAACTATCGTTCCTCTCCACATTGCTCTGTCGTTCCACCATTCCTCCTCCGACACAGTGTTCAAATCCAGGTTCCGTCTTCTAATACTATTCTCCACCTAGTCCATCCAACGCATTCTTGGTCTTCCTCGTCCTCTCTTCCCAGTCATCCGTCGTTCCAGGGCTCGTCTTGGTAGCCTTACTTCATTCATCCGTTGGACATGTCCAAACCATCTCAATCTGTTTTGCTCCAGTTTGCCATTTAGTTTCTGTACTCCCAGTTCTCTCCGTATATCTTCATTTCTCACTCTGTCCCTCCTCGTTTTCTGGACCATACTTCTCAGGAATCTCATCTCAGCTGCCTGTACTCCGCTCTCATCCCTCTTAGTCATTGTCCAAGTTTCCGCTGCATATGTCATTATAGGAACATAATTTGCTTTGTACATAACTTCTTTAGCCTTAATTGGTTCCATACTTCTTCGTACACGACGAAAATAACAATAATAATAATAATAATAATGATTGTAATAATAATTTGTATGCCCCAGATACCATGTGTAGATCTTTTGTGGTAGAATATCGACGGTGGGCATGCAATCCATCATACTTCTTTTCCATTATGTCTACCCCCTTTTTGAACGGGTTCGGGGATGAGATGCGATGAAAGTACTATGTGCCGGATGGTTTTTACGGCCGAATGCCTGACCTGACGCCAACCTCATGTGAGGAGTTGAAAAGCATTGAAGTATTGAAGATGAAGATGAGATGAAGATGAATGAAATCGGACAAGGATGTGGAAGGAAGTGGGTGTGGCCTGTCAGTCAGAAGGTACAGTCCCAGCACTTGCCTGGAGTTGAAAATGTGAAATAACGGAAAACCATTACAAGGACGGTGGGGCTCGAACCCATGTCTAACGAGTCCACAGATAGCTAGGTCCCCATGGCCTAGCGCTGCGCGTTAGCGAGCGCAGCTACCGCTGTTGGTAATGCAGGTCATCTCTGTTCTCATGTGTATATTAACCCACCCCTAGCCATGCGTGGATATACACTCCCGTCAAACTTTAATCCCAAGGTCTGCTTTAGTCCATAGAGAACTGAACTTTTAATACAATGTTCGGCGGGAGTGTATATCCACGTACAGCCTACGCCAGTGTGTTTGCCAGTCATCCCTGGTTGTGCAGTCGTACAGAGGACAGCCGGTGAGCCACAGCCATGTGAAATTTATACAGAGTTGCCAGTTGAGCGGAAAGCTACTCAGGTATCAATTTGTAGAGCCTTGCGCAGATAAACAAAACGTTATCTGCATCCGCATCCGCCCCGTATCCGCACAACTGTTATCCGCATCCGCCCCTCATGTGCAAGACATCTTTCCGCATTCACATGTTTGTTATCGGAATCTACTGGCATTACAATAATATTTTTAACTACAGTAGAGTAGATAAAGCATAAATTACTAAATTTAGATATTTGAGGAAAACATCGTTCTTTGTATGAAATGTGCTATGTTTAAAATGAACAGCCAGAATTATAACCCTCTTCTGTTCGGAGTGTTAATTATGCTTAATGACAATTTGAATAACATTAGCTTAAACCATCATCTTAAATTTATCATGAAAGAAACATAACGGAAAAATAAACATCCGGTTCGTAAACAAAAGTTTGGTGCTTTTCAGTCGGTCAACACGAATGTACCCAAAAAGAGTTGGGTTATACCCTAATCCTGAAAAAAAAATACATGAGATTAATAAATACACTAGGATGGCCAGTTTCGATCATGAAGCGATCATCATCAGATCAATTACAATTCGGCTATAAAATCTAAGTTTGAAAATACAGGTGAAAATATTTACAATACCCTATGCACAATTATTTAGTTGCAGTATTGGTAATGAAACTTGTCGGTGTATGCTAGTTGTAGTATATATGATGTTAGGTGAAATGCTAAAATGGTGATCGAAAGCCGGAATTTGTCTGTTTGGAGTGACAATAAGGTTGTAAAAGTTCAACTATGGTTGTCTGTATAGTACAGGCTACTACTTATTTGGTTGGGTGCCTTCCGCGCTGTAGCTGCGAGTAGTATCAACATCCCTCTTGCACCAGTGACTGTCGACAGCGCGGAAGACACCCAACCAGATAAGTAGTAGCCTGTACTATACAATACAACCATAGCTGACGTTTTACAACCATATAGTCACTGCAAACAGACAAATACCGGTTTTCTATCGCCATTTTAACATTTCACCTAACATCATATATACTACAATTAGCATACACCGACAAGTTGTATTACCAATACTGCAACAAAATAATAATTGTACATATTGTAAATATTTTCACCTGTATTTCCAAACATAGATTTTATAGCCGAATTGTAATGGATCTGATGACGATCGCTTGACTATCGAAACTGGTCATCCTAGTGTATTTATTAATCCCATGTAATTTTTTTTCAGGATTAGGGTATAACCCAACTATTTTGGGTACATTCGTGTTGACCGACTGAAAAGCACCAAACTTTTGTTTACTAAGGCAACACTGAAAAATGGCTTTAAACCCCATAATAACATCTGGTTCGTAGTAATGATATTAAACAAGATCGGATTGCATTCTAAATACTGCTAATTTTCTCCAAACATTATCCGCAGCTTATGCGCTATCCGCACAGCCATGCAAACTATATCCACATGGCGAAATATTTTGCGGATATCCGCGGGTTTATCCGCGGATATCTGCGTCCACGCAGGACTTTATCAATTTGCACATGCTTGAGGCTGGCTGACTGCCCTCTGTACGACTGCGCAACCGGGGCAGACCAGCCAAAAACTAAGCTGTAAACTGAATGCTACATCTAAAACGCTCCATTTCCCCATGGCCACTAGTAACTTTCAATGTGTCATGGACACAAAACGATTTATGATACCAATCGCAACATTTTGCTGAATGATCAAGGGAATCAATCTTGGAGGTCTGTCATCACTTATAATCCAAATTATGGAATCAAGAGACCTTCAGTTATCAGCCTTCAAGTTGTTCTCCCTGTGTAGTATAAGACTAAGTTATATGACTTATAAGAGTAACAGAGATTTCACGGTACCTGAAATTGTGACTAATTTCATATCGAGATCTCCATTCGTAAGTATCCTAGAATATTCCTAAGACAGAGTTTATTCTGTCTACGGCACAGAAGTGGATAGATCACAGAAGTTACCAATATAGCGGTAACAAATGGAGCCTACGCGGGAACAAACATCTATGTTACATTTTGTGTAATTTGAGATATTCACGGAACTAACATCTACGATGTTTTCTGAATAGCCTACGTATTTGCAAGTAGTTCGAGCATATCTCAAAAGATGGCTTTAGTATTCCCGAAATTGTGAGGAGAAATGCACATTAAAAACAAGTAGTTCCGTGAAGAACTAAATAGCCTATTTTCATATACCCAACTTATGTTAATTGCCTCTATCAATATACAAAATTTCAGTTTGATTGCTGTAATAGATTCGAAGAATCCGCCTAAATATTTCGGATGGTCGCCATGTTGGATTTTTGTAAATGTATATCATAGAATTATGTACTGTTCTATTTTGTAGTTCTATTATTCAAACTTCAATCACATGATTAGGAAACAAGAAATAAAAACGAGATTTTAAAATATCCTACAGTGCCATCTTCTGGTTATGAAAACAATTGAAATAAACTAGATATCAGTGGGTTAAAAAGTATTTACCATACCAAGTTACACTACGATCGGATGGTAAAATCGCGAGAAACGTCCATTTAAATATTTACATTATGCGTCGCCGCCATGTTGAATTTGTGCTCACCAGGTCATTGAAAGTTCCATAGGTGAACTTATGTTCATAGCCTTTATCAAAATACAAAATTTCAATTTGATTGTTGTCGTAGATTAGTAGATATTGAGAACAGTCCAAAGATTACGGATGGTTGCCATGTTGGAATTTTATACATTTAGGCCATAGAAATATGTACAATTAGATGTCGATTATTGCGTAGGTTCATTATTCAAAGGTTGACTTCAATCGCATAATTAGGACACAAGAAATAGAAACTTTAATTTAAAATGTCGCACAGCCGCCATCTTGAGGGCAAATAAACAATTGAACTAAATTAATTATCAGTGCATTGCAATGAGTGTAGACATTTGCTGTATCATGTTGCACTGCGCTCGGATGATTAAATCGCGTGGAATGTCTATTTAAATTCTTAAACTTTGCTTGACCGCCATGTTCGTTTTGTACTTAATGTTTTTTTGAAAGTCACATGGGTGAACCTCTAGTGGTGATTTGTATCACCGTACAAAATTTCAGAATGATATGAGTAATACAGAATGTCGGTGAAATATTTCGTAATAAAACGTAGTATTTAGAGGGCACGGTCAGGGTCGGACAAGATTATGCCATAACCTAACCGAGTTTCATTGAAATCTCTCCAGCCGTTTAGATTTTATTAGGGGGACACACACACATACACACACAAACACGGACAAAAGGTGATCACATAGCCTATGCCTATTTTGTCATAAATGAAAATGGGCTAATAGCGGAACAAAAGTCAGTGTTACATCACTTCTCGCTTCTACACGGCAATAATGTTATGAAGTGAATGGATATAATGAACACATTCTCGTCAAGAGGCTATTCTGGTGTTACCAGCTGTGTATTACTAAGCTATTGATTGAAAATCATTGTGTTGTAACCAAAAGGAAAAGCGCCATCGTTGTATACCTTGACCGCGGTGAAGAAACGAGTTCATTTGGGGAAAGGTCGACAAAGTGGTCAGATGGAAAACCTCTAACAGAAATGGTAGAAAAGTTTGAGATATGGAAAGCTTATAAAACAGTGTTTCAATAGGGGAAAGAAGATTGAGAATATTAAAATGGAAAGGGAAGAGAAAATTGATGAGGATGAGAAAGGAGATTTAATATTGAGATCAGAAATTGAGAGAGCATTGGAAGACTCAACCAGGAACATAGCACCAGGCATAGATGATATACCAATTATTGAGATGCTACGCTGCTTATATGATGAAGGTCTGATCAGGTTACTTCACTTGGTGTGAAGGGTTTGAGGTACCCTTTAAAGAAGAATGTTATAATCCCGATACCGAAGAAAACAGTAGCTGACAAATGTGAAGATTGCAATACAATCAGCTTGATTACTCATCCTTCAAAGATCCTGACTAGAATAATTTACAAGGGGATGGAAAGACAGATAGACACAGAGTTGAGTCAAGACCAGTTTGGTTTCAGGAGGAACGTAGGAATAAGGGAAGCGGTACTAAGTCTTAGCCTATTTTGGAAGCTAGAGTAAGGAAGGATAAGAGAACGTTCGTGGCATTTGTAGACTTAGAAAGGGCTTTTGATAACATTGATTGGAGTAAGTTGTTTGACATTTGGAAACGATTGGAATAACGTACAGAGATAGGAGGGTGCTCTACAATCTATACAGAAAATTAATAATTGTAAAACAAAAATATTGGAATGAAGCTAAAAGAAATAAGAAACCCCTATGGACGTCGAATTGGCTGGTGAAGAGCTAAAAGAAGTAGGAGACTTCTGTTACTTAGGAAGCAAAATGACCAGTGATGGACGAAGCAAAGCGGATATAAAAATAGTTTAGCACAGGCAAGGAAAGCATCTCTACAGAAAAGGTATTTGTTGGCATCGAATATACTGTAGAATTAGATATTAGGAAGTCTATTTTAAAAGCCTTTGTCTAGAGTGTGGCACTCTATTGAAATTAAACTTGGACTGTTGAAGCAGCGGAAAAGAGGAGAATTGAAGCGTTTGAAATGTGTTGTTACAGGAGAATGATGAAAATCAGATGGGTAGAGAGGGTTAAAATGAAGAGGTGTTGAGATGAGTGGGAGAGGAGAGATATTTGCGGCGGCTGCTAATGAAGAGAAGAGATAGGTTGGTAGGACACTAATGAGACACTCAGGAATAGCAAACTTAGTTATGGAAGGAAGGGTCGAGGATGAGAACTGTAGGGGTACCCAAGGTTAGAATATGTTATACAGATTGCCTCGGATGTTGTGTGTGCGAGCCATGTAGAGATGAAACGATTAGCTCAGGACAGGGAAGCTTGGAGGGCTGTATCAAACGAGTCAAAAGACTGAAGACTCAAACAACAAGACGGGTTATATTTACAATAAACAGGGTGTTTCTAAATTCCCATTACAGACTGTGAGTGCTTGTAGTGGGGACCAAGTCGGTTAAGTTTAGCATAGGAGCTTGTGTCCGGAAACGTACCGTCTTCCCGCTACCGCAAAAAAAACACCACAGCACACGTTCAGAGCTCTCTCATTTTCGGCGCCACTCACTGGAGTACGTACATCATTGCACGATTATGTGATGTCCCATATCCTCTACAGCAGGGCCATGCAAACAGCGCTCCCCGAGCGCTAGTGCACCAGTCGTGCTCTAAGGCAGTGCTCCGAGCGCTTTGTTGGAAGGTAGTTTCAGAAGTGGTGGGAGGAATTTGGCTGGCTGAGCGCGTTGAAGTGTGCAGCCGATCCATCAGTCGCTAGTCTAGTCCAATGCGGTCTGTTGACAGCGTGTAAGTAAATCAGTTTCGCAGTAGTCATGACTGAACAGCTTGCAAGAAAGGAGTGGTGAAGCAGCAGTCTTTAAAGCAGAATGGAAAATTTCATTTTTCTGTACAGCTTATAACGGGCATGCCAAATGTTTAGTGTGCAACAGAGATTTAATGTGTTAAAAAGAACACAATTTGTTGTTGAATTTTCCTCTCTAATATGTTCACATTTCAGTTTGGAATAAATCACAATACATCGGAGTACCATTCGATTTGTATATGTGGTATATTTGTTATGGCAACAATCCCACAAGAGCCGTCGCGTCGGCCGCACGACTGTACGTACGTATCTAGTCAGCGTGGTCCGAACATCGTCCGTCTCCTCGCTGCCACAGTGTAGTGGTGGTAGGGGAAGAAGCGCTAATCTGACTGCCCAGTGCTCCGGGCTCCCGGCGCGCAATGACAGGATGGCCCTCTCTACAGGGTTGTTGATATTCCATACCTTTTTCCACGTAATCTCACGGGTGCCGCGTACTTGGTATTCCTTGAAGACGTACTGCTTGCGTCTTTAGATAATGTGCCACTGCATGTGCGTCAAAACATGTGGTTTCAGCACGATGGTGCACCACCTCATATTTCACTTGCGGTCCAAGATCATCTACACCACAGATTTGGACAACAGTGGATAGGTCATGGTGGCCCGATTGCTTGGGCTGCCCATTCAACCGACTTGACACCGCTAGACTACTACCTGTGGGGTCAGATTAAAACCTTGATTTTTGAAACCCTTCTGGAATCCGAGGAAGACATACTGGCGCGGGTTATGACTGCGGCGGATGTTGAAGTATCAGATTTGGTGATGGTGTGAATCAGAACATGGTACGGAGGTACCGTAACTGTGTTGACGTTGGTGGTTGTCACATCGAGCCCCACCTGCAATTGGACCCAGACAACAAGCAGAAGGAGTCGGACAGAGCACCGGAAATGCGGGGCCTGTGAACTTTGCTGTGGTGGTTTCTTGCGGGTAGCGGGAAGATAGTACGTTTCCGGACACAAGTTCCGATGCTTAACTTAACCGTCTAGGTCTCCACCACAAGCTCTCAAAGTGTGTAATGTGAATGTAGAAACACCCTGTATACACTTATTTAGTTGCAGTAGTGATTAAACTAGAGGGCTACGTGGCGCAGTCGGTAGAGGCGCTGAGCTTGTGACTGAAAGGGAGTGGGTTCGATCCCCACCCAGGTAGTGGATTTTAGAAACGAAACTAACACTTTCGGAAACGCAAATAGCCCTGGAGTTCACTCAGCCTACACCAGAAATGAGTACCAGGGTAATTCCTGGGAGCAAAGACGGCCGGGCATGGAGCTGAGAACTCCATCCCACCTACTGTCGACCAAAGTATTATGTGCACTCGAGTTTGAAGGTTGTTTGTGAAGTAACCAATAGACCTACATAAAATCCAATAACATTAACATTTTCGTCGTTCTATTTTACGTTAGGTAATGTAGGTTTGGAATTTTTAATTTATATTTTAATATTTTTTATCGCAGTTGGAACACAAAAAGTGCACGTTTTTAAGCGTGTTTCAACCATGCGTCACATTTACGAATTATTATCTCAAAAAACCGTCATCAGATCAAATCCAAATTTAAACACAATATACATTGGAATGTTGTATAACTGGTTTATTAATTTCAAAATTGTGTGTGTCCAAGAAACAAAGTTGTTATCATTTTTGTAAGGTAACTTTTTCTCGGCTCGGGGTGGTTGAAAAATGTAGTTCTTGGTTGCATTTTTTTTTTTTTAGCGTATGGCTTTTAGTGCCGGGAGTGTCCGAGGACATGTTCGGCTCGCCAGTTTGGTAGCTGCTTCGAGACGGACACCCAATGGGTGAGCTACAAGTACCGTTGGGGAGAAAAGTTGGAAGGGAGGGTCGAGGAGTTGGAAGGTAGCGGCTGTGGCCTATAGTTAAGGACCAACCCCGGCATTTGCCTGGAAGGAAGATGGGAAACCACAGAAGACCATCTTCAAGGTTGCCGGCGGGGGGATTCGAACCTCCTCGCCTCCCGGATGTGAGCGACTGCCAACAGTCATGCCGCAACGACCTCGGCTAACTCACCCGGTGGTTGCATTGTAATCATTATACATCGAAAAGTTATGCTGTATGACTGTGAAATACGTAAATTAATTCACTTATTTTATATCGGTTTGTATTTCTACGGTGAAATAACACATGTTTCACCTGCTAGCCGCTCCGGAAAAAGCTGTACAGCGTTGCCGAAATGGTGCCCACACGCATCATGGCGCGTCTCGCTCGGAAGTGATGGGCTCCATCTCAGCAACGCTGTACAGCTTTTGCTGGAGCGGCTAGCAGGTGAAACATGTGTTATTTCCTCGTACAAATACAAACCGATATAAAAAAGTGAATTAATTTACGTATTTCACAGTCATACAGCACAACTTTTTGATGTATAACGATTACAACGGAACCAAGAACTACATTTTCCAACCACCCCGAGCCGAGAAAAAGTTACCTTACAACAATGATAACAACTTTGTTTCTTGGACACACAAAATTGTGAAATTAATAAACCAGTTATACAACATTCCAATGTATATTGTGTTAAAATTTGGATTCGATCTGATGACGTGCTTTTCAGATAATAATTCTTAAATGTGACGCATGGTTGAAACACGCTTAAAAACGTGCACTTTTTGTGTTCCAACTGCGATAAAAAATATTAAAATATAAATTTAAAAATCCAAACCTACATGAACTAACGTAGAATAGAACGACGAAAATGTTGATGGTATTGGATTTTATGTAGGTATATTGGTTAATTCACAAACAGCCTTCAAACTCGAGTACACATAATACTTTGGTCGACAGTAGTGCTGATGTCACAAAAATTGGAAGCCTCTACTGCTCGGTTCCAAGCTCTGTGAACTTGCGGGATGAAGGGCAGGGGCAGGGTAGGAGCAGGCGAGAATTGAGAAGCCTGTCGACAGCCCGCAGTGTTACCTGACATTCTCGTCTATTCCAATACTGCTAACATGGGTCTTTTCTGAAACCAGTGTGGCGTTGGGAATGACTGACTGAGTCACCGACTAATGTATTTGCTCCTGTTACTACGCAAGGACCGAGAAACCACATCACTCGTCACCTCCACTACTAATATTCTGCGATGCAAATTCCTCTCAGGTCCACGCAGCTTAGACTCGAACAGTACCTTCCACTGCTCCCAAGGCCTCCATGGCCTGTATGGAGTTGGTATTGCTTTTTTAGTGATTAAACTAGCACATCTAGTCAAGATATGTGATTTCATTAATGATATACTGAGAGTGGTGATTGACCTTCAAGTTTGTTTGCTTAGTGTGATTATGTGATTGTTATTAAATGGTCAAGTTGTTGTAGATTGTACACTTAGCTGGTTGAGTGGTGTGTGATCCGTTTACGGGCAGCTGTCGTCTCCCGGTGCCTGCACTGGACTGGCAAAGAAATCACAATTCTTGTTAGTTTAAAATGACTACTTCAGCTAAATGAGTGTATATATTGTTTATAGACTACCATAAGTCATGCCAATAAACATTGATTTTATGGCCTAAGTGTATATGATCTGTTCATGATCGCTTTGACGATCGAAATTGGTCATCCAAGTGTATTTGCTAATCTCGTGTAGCCTACCTTTTTTAAGGATTAGGGAACCACCCATTACATTTGTGTGCAATTGTGTTGATCGACTGAAAAACATTAAATTTCGATTTCATTACAATATTGGAACACATAGAGTCACAGTTTTCACCAAGGGGAAAGCTGCTAGTTAAATAATAGTCTGCGTGATACTTACAAATCATGTAAACATTAAGTCCATTTGACACATCTAAAATATATTTTAATTCACGCCAAACCTTTATGGTTTAATCAGTGTTTGTTATCACAAGGCAACTTCCCATGGACTTAGATTTCGAAATCCACCACAAAGATCGTCGATTCTTGTTTCCACGTAGGCTACCACACAGAACAGCTCCAAGTGTGAAACCCAAGATTTATGAAGGGTAACGACATACCGTACCATCTTTTATGAGATTTCTCTTGGCGAGTCTAGAGTTACACTGCGTGGAAATGGTGAAGTGACTTAAATCTTTTTCTGCGTGGTAAACCTAACACTCCACCGCCTTGTAACATGAAACTCATATTAAAGGTAAATAAATATTATGCCGATTCATGGCGTGCAATTTTAAATTTAGATGTAAATGGATTTTTAAAGAAATTAGAGAAATGTTGTTACTCGGGTTGTTTACTCGTGAATTGGATACTGGAGGTATTGCCTTGCGGTCCCATTAAAGTTACAATTCACACCGTTTGATGAGCGTACGTTACCAATGGGTAGTGAGACATTATGTTCACACTTTCCCCCCGTTTCCCGCCTACTGCCCTCCCATCTCACACTCCTTCATTGGTAAGGATATACCCCTTCCACCAACATTGTTCTGCCTCCCCCTGAGAGAAAAAACCTCCATGTGACGTCGACATTATATATGAATTAGTGGAGCGCGGAGGAGGAGGGCATTGTAGAAAGGGGGGAGTTCCAGTCAGGGGCGGGGTGTGGGGAGGGGCAGGACAGCTCGCAAGACGGATGGCGAGGACGATGTGAAAAGCTGTTGATAATGATAAGGTAGAAGGATCACGAGGAGGGATGTATGGAAAGAAAGCGAGAAGGACAGAGACAGAAACACAGACAAGGATAAGAGGGATATTAAGAAGACATTAAGACTTGGAAGCTGCTGCAGGACAGATTGAAAGAAGAGATAAAGGATGGAGAGAAGTGGAAGGGATTAGAGAGGAAGAGAAGCAGGAAATGTGCGTTTGTCAACGAGTGGGCCGTGGGCCACTTTGTCTTACTGATACCGTAACCTTAACTGATATAAGTTACCATCAGCGCAGAACTTCTGGTTCTACCGGTAAGATCTACTCTGTTTTGTGATTTTAATGAGTAGTTCACATAGTTTGAAAGTAGACAACGATGCCAACAAGTTTGACGACAGAAGTTTTCAGAGTCTAGTCACAGTGTGTAACAAGCGCGGCCAAGTTCATGTTCTGAGACGTCAGAATTCGCTGCTATACGACATGCCGTACCATCATAAGTTATATGAGATTCCTCTTGGCGTGGAAATTGTGAAATTTCCTGCCTACGGCCCACTCATTAACAAACGCACATTTCCTGCTTCTCTTCCTTTAATCCCTTCCACTTCTCTATTCCCCAGCTGTCAGGAAAGCAGAGCATTTGAAGGGTGGATTAAATAGAGGAGAATCTATTCACACAGCACAGGGGTGAGTGGCGAGCCATCAGGGATTTTAATCCCCTGGGGTTAATTCCTGTGGCTCGGGGTCGAAAGACCTGTACTCGGCCTCTCCGGAGGCCACACAATCATTTCATTTTAAATGGGAACATTGCGAGTTCACTCATCGCACGCACCTACCTGACCTGCTCGAAGTCTCACATCCGTAATCAAATGTGTACATTTCCGCCTTATTTGGTGGTCCTGTTGAATTTGGGGGCATAATACCATCACAGATGTTTCTCACGTGATATGACCAACATTTATATCAAGTTTTACCGAGGTCAGCATTTCCACTTATGCGATGTTCCCTTATTAGAACTTACGTCTCAAATTCTGAAGGGAAACATTGATTATATTATTATTATTATTAGAAGTAGTATTATCGTGTTGGAAGCCATTTTTCAGCGTTGCCTTAGTAATTGAAATTTAATATTTTTCAGTCAGTAAACACAATTGTACCTAATTGTAATGGGTGGTTCCCTTAATCTCCCCCAGGGGCTCACAACTTGTGGGACGTGGGTTCGCGACCACGGGACCCTAGCTGAGTCCGGCATTGCTTCCACTTACTTGTGCCGGGCTCCTCTCTATTATCTTTCCTGTTGACCCCTGGTCAACTCTTGTACTTTTCCGACCCCGACGGTATTCGGGTATCCGAGTCCTAGGGAGTATTTCACATTCCGCCTCAATTGGCCCTTGTCTTATCTTTTCTGATCCCTCATTCTTCGAGGGGTCAGACTTCTTGTTTTCTTTTCATTGCACCTCCTGCCTTCTGCTCAAGGGCCTCAAGAAGGCAGGGTGTGTGTAGCCTCGCCACTTATGGTGCACCCTGGATAATGCTACACCCTCAAGGGATCATGGGTGGTGAGCTCGGGAGTTGACGAACCCAAGGGTTTCCTGAGCTGGGTCCGGATTTTCCCTTTTTTCTATTGCCTTTGGGGCGGACCCTCTCCTCTTTCCCTTTCCTATCTGCCTCTCTTGGCTCTCCTTCCTTCCAAGTCCCCCAGACCTATTTTTTCGAGGGTTGGGGGCATTTCCTTTCCTCCTGTCTTTAATTTCCCTTATTCCTTTCTTTTTTCCTTATCTTCTTCTAGCCTGTAATTTTTGTACCTAGTTTTAGTTGTAGGTTTCATGGCATTATCATTCATTATCACGATCTCTCAAACCATTGGGGGCCGATAACCTAGATGTTAGGCCCCTTAGAACAATAATTATCATAATCATCATCATCGGTTCCCTAATCCTGAACAATAGTACATTATTCAATAAGCCTATAATGGCAATAATAAAGACACGAGTGTCTTAATTACCATTATAGGCGAGTTGCATACGATTGTTTATGTTCGACGATAATTATAACTTTATTATATGTTTTAACATAAATATTCATAAATATCTGTTCAGTCACTAGAATTTTGTGATCGGGTGCTGCGCTGGGTAGGATATCTCTGTTCTCCAAGCTCTCTGGCCGACCGACCCATGCGCTCTGTGTGCTTCAATGCCATATGAGCAGATTGTGCACCAGTATTCACTAAAACTGTCACCGAAGTCATTTGTAAACAACGCGCTGTGTAGAAATTGGATTTGGGGATATTAAGGTACAGAGCTATTTCTTGTCTCATATTCACCAGTTTATTTACGCGAACATATGGACGGTGCACTTTAGGTAATTTATATAGACATGTTGGATTTTGAGCGCATGCGCGAAGGTATCCTTATCTAATTGGTCAAACGACTGTTTCTTGAGCTGTGATTGGTGGGAGAAACTGTTTCATATTGAAAAATAGTGTTATAATGACCATCATTATGATACAGTTTTCAGACATATAATAGTCAGGGTCGAACATAAAATACATTTATTAATCTCATGTAAATATTTTTCAGGATTAGGGAACCACCCATTACAATTGGGTACAATCATGTTGACCGACTGGAAAAAATTGATATTATTATTATTATTATTATTATTATTATTATTAATATTACTATTAAAATTTTAAGGAGTGGTCATCTGACCCTCACGTAAACATTACGTGACGTGTAACAGAAAGTTGTATGAGAACAAACTGTAGACTATTGTATACCGTGTACAAAAGTGTAAAACTGAAATAACTTAGGCCTAGTCTACAGTTATTTAGAGTTAAAGCCACGGTGGTAGCTCTTACCATGGGTATAAAGTGTGAGTGAGTTTCACTCGATTAGATTCTACTCCTTGAAGAAATTCTGACATTTGTTTGTGAATGTGCAGCTATTCTGTGTAACATGAGGAGTGTTCCCACTGCCATCGTGGTCTCGTGGAGAGGTGTGTTTGGATCCAATACCCGGCTTTGCCAATGGGGATAATAATTCTGATATAAGGGTTAGAGGGGTTCATGATGGCAACTGAGAAGAAACCATTCAAAATTTGTTTATTGTGGCTTCCCTACGTCTACTCTAGCAAATGCTGAGATGGTTCAGTACCAAGTCATAGCCACTAGACGACCTGAGGATCACGGTTTCACCAGGACCTTCATGAAACAACGACATAAAAATCCTGTCCTTGGTAGTTTTACGTTTCTTCCTAATGCAGAAACTGACTACTCCAGGGGGAGGGGTTGTAGACTTTTACTGTGATGAATTGTCGCTACAATAGAAGATATGCATGCCATCTCCCTTACTGCATTAGTTAGTTTAGCCCCTAGGTCTACTGTAGATAGGACGAAAATACACCATATGGATTAGTCAATTTACAGTATATGCCCACTGGTGTAGTAAGTCAGATGTCACGTAGGGCTCATTCATTTCACTAATAAGAGAAAAACTAGTAGTGGAGAGGGGAAGGAGAAGTATAAACCCAACCATTCCCTGAAATACAAATTCTCCAGGTATGTCCTAAAGCGAAATTAAAAATAGGTCTATCGGTAATTCCGAATTGACTGGAGTGTCCTAAAGCGAAATTAAGAATAGGTCTATCGGTAATTCCAAATTGACTGAATTGATATTCTGAATATTGTGACTCTAATTTATCAAAATAATATTACGTCATTCCCGTGTGTTTCCAATGTAATTTAAAGATACTTTCTGAGAATATGGCTCTTAAGTCAGTCTCCGAGAATTATCGTAACTCAGATTCCGAGGGATCCGTTTGTTGTCGATATTCCCCTTAGGGGATTGGATATCGTGGTGATTTCAGCCCAGTATATTTTGCTTGTGTGAGTATATAATTTGTCTGATAACCTGTTTCTTTGTGTCTGTGGAGTGTGTGTATTTGTAATTGAGGCAAGGATTGGGCGACAGGTACCTTCAGTAAGGAAATATCCCAGTATGTGCCTAAAACTGAAGTGGGAAACAACGGAAAATCCCTTCTAGGATGGCATAACTTCTACAAATACACACACTACTACAGACACTACAATAACACAGCTTAACAGACATTTCTGCACACGCCCAATGTAGTTAGTTAGTTAGTTATTGTTTGTTTTAAGGGGCGGAACTACGAGGACATCTGCCCCTAACGCCCAAGGTACACGAGGCTGATATGACCACGGTTTCCAAGTCCCTAAAAGGAACAAAAACAACAAGGAAGGAAAGCAGCAAGTAAGGAATTAAGGAAGCAAGGAAGGAAGAGAGGAAGTAAGTGAGGCAGGAAGGAAATCAGGAAGCAACGAAGAAAGGCAAGAAGCAAGGAAGTAAGAAAAAAGGAAGTAAGGAAGGGAAGAAGCAGGGAAGTAACGAAAAAAAGAAGAAAGGAAAGCTGGAAGCATGGAAGGAAAGAAGGCAGGGAGTGAGGAAGTAAGGAAGGCAGGAAGCAAGTAGGAAGAAAGAATGCGAGAAAAGAAGGAATGCAGCAAGGAAGGAAGCAAGGAAGGATGTTGGAGGAAGGAAGGATGAAGAAGGAATGAAGGATGGAGAAGGAAGGAAGGATGGTGGAGGAAGGAAGGAAGGATGGAGGAGAAAGGAAGGATGGTGGAGGAAGGAAGGAAGGAAGGAAGGATGGAAGGATGGGGGAGGCAGGAAGGAAGGAAGGATGATGGAGGAGAAAGGAAGGATGGTGGAGGAAGGAAGGAAGGATGTAAGGATGGAGGAGGCAGGAAGGAAGGAAGGAAGGAAGGAAGGAAGGATGGTGGAGGGAGGAAGGAAGGATGGTGGAGGAAGGAAGGAAGGAAGGAAGGAAGGATGGAGGAGGCAGGAAGGAAGGAAGGAAGGATGGTGGAGGGAGGGAAGAAGGAAGGATGGAGAAGGAAGGAAGGAAGGAGGGAAGGAAGAAAGGAAGGAAGAGAGCATGTATTTTACGTGATGGTTAATTTCGTGATCTTTAGCCACAGTATCGTCTTTATACGTGGAATCCGAACCACCGGTCGTATTATATGACATAAAAAAAACTTCACAAACTATCTCTATCTGCCAGGAGAGGCTGAGTGCGCCCCGTTCCAGCCCTCAGGCCAGAATTAATTGACTTCTCTGATGCCTCCTTACTTAAGGCCACGGCCGCCTCCTTCCAATCCTCATCTGAATTAGAAATAAGCTTCAAACACTGATAGAACCATCATACTTACATAGGTTATCAGTCAAAATTTCACAAGTTCACGGGGCTAAACTACCACAATGTCCAAGCCCCTCGAATGAAATAACTTAGGCTATTTTCGATTTACTTCATTTCCTAATGTGTTTGCTGAGTGGAACTTTGATTTTGCACCGTCTCTTTCTGAAGGACGGTGATAGAACAAACTCCGTCCAAGGTTTCTGAAGAGCACTCGAACTCTCGTCTTAGTTTTGATTAGATATTTCTAATTTTTGTTTCGCCATCTACGTCCTTAACTCATCATTGAGCTAGCCTGTCATTATTAGCCATTTTCATTTAATCCGGTTTGACACGGATATGGGTGTGGCATGCTATAGTAAGTTACTGATAACGGCGATATGAGGCCACCTCATCACTTACGCTTCAGGTGTGTCATGTTAGCGCCACAAAAACCAAGCTGAATTTATATTTGAGAAATTAGGTGATTGCGTCTCGTTACCAATTCCAAAGGGAAACATTTCGCATACATTTTTTAGGTAAGTGAAGTGCGCTAAATTAACCAGCGGGAAGTCTATCCCATCTAAGATCATATCATATTCTAATACAATTTTGCGTGTAGATTTTTAATACTGTGGGCAATTCTAATTAAAGACCAATGATCTACTTGGCTCTAACTCAGCCAGATACTGTGAAGCTGAAATTGATGCATTAAACTGAAGTAAGTTATCGGCCTACTGTCATGAAATGTCTGAGTTTGTGGCCCAATATGATATATGTGTTGACTAGTCAAACATGGACTTAATACTTGTTATCACCCCCATCAATGTTACAGTTGGTTTCATAAAGTCTAGAACAGTTAATAGTGTGTAGGATGAGGAAATACTTTCCCTATCTTTCGAAGATATCGGGACAGGTTAGAATGGTCACTTGAATTCACATTCTTATCTGTTAGGCTCGAAGCGAGGGAAGGCCAGCCTTAGTGCATTCTACATAGATCTGCTCACAAAATTGGAGCAGTCAATGTACTGTAATTTTTCTGCTGCTTTTCTGTTCTCATCAATTGCCTTTATCCACCTAACCATGAGATGATACACTGTACACATATTCCACCACAGACCTTATGTTGGCATCTTACACAATGAAATTAGAAATGCCTCCAAACCTAGCTACGCTCAGTAAATACAGAGTCCCGTTTCAATTCTTGGGCTATTTAAGATAAAGCAATTGAGACTTTTTAAGGAAATATACAGAGCATCTTTGGGAGAAAAATTCTTATAACTTTTTTTTGTTTGGTCATCAAACAACAAATATTCTATAACTCTTAAATACAGTTTATCTCAAATATCAGAATTCAAAATGAAAATTGAATTATCATGAAGGTATTGGAATGGCATTAGGGCATGGATCCCAATAGAGCGATCATATCTATCGCGTTATATACGAAAATGTGGGCCCAGTCTGGATTCAAACCCGAATCTTCTGCTGCCCACAGTGATGAGAGAGAATTAATGCATCTGAATGGACACATGGATTTTTAGATTTAAGGCTGCAGCCACATTTTCGTGTCTTAAGCAGCAGATATCGTTGAAACGTTTTGTAAGATCATTGAAAAAGTTTATGAATATGGGAAAATAATTAACGTTCCAGGCAATAGGAATACTCAGGGCTAATGTCCAAAGGAACCCCAAGTTCCAAATTGAATAAACACAACAACAACAACAACAACAGAATTGGTGTTAGTGTGTGTAATTGTATATTGGGGATAGGATTGGGAAGGAGCTGGCCTTGGTCTTAAGTTAGGAATCATCCAATCATTTGCCTGGAGTAGAAGTTGGGGAAACCGCGGAAAACCACTTCCAGGTTGGCTGAGGTGGGAATCAAACGCAACTCTTCTCATTTTCGCTTATAATCGTGTGATTGACGCTCACGTAAAACGACAAGCTTCCTTCCTTCCAAATTTCAATATCTTCGTACGGCATTGTATTTAAATAATAATTTGTTAATGCATTTTTAATAGCTTGATAATTTTGGTCATCAGTCCCGTGAATGTGATTGTGTTTTTAGGTTGTCTACTAACCTGTGTTTCTGTAGTAACTGCGGTAGTGTGTGTAACAGGACTCACCAGGATTAGGATAGTTCCTCCAGGACTAGTTTCTGTTTCAGAAGGGAAAGGTAACCTTTGTTTCTATTCAAATTGCTTATGTACGTAGAGGGATGTAGGGGATTTTCGTTTGCATTAGATTTTCCTGAGGGAAGTGTTGAATACCAGGGGTAAAACCACCCCAAGGTTGCCCGCTGTCAGTACTGAGAATTGAACCTTCAATACTCGGTCATCCACTTTCCCCTACAAGTCATTGTGTGCATGACTACGCTGTGAAGACGTAAATCGTGCCTCTGTGTGTAAATTTGCTTCGACTAGTCCCGGGTATTACTGTCAACATTCCCAATTTGAAACGCGTATCATACAGTATATTGAGAACTTGTGGATCAGAGCACCATCAGAATTCATCTACTGAGTTTTCCTCGCACTTTGTTGGCGATTGGGCCCGTTTGGAGCTCCCCTCGTCACACATGCGTGCCAACTGCAAGAACATGGTAACATCGTGTTTTTACTGTTTTCAGGTTTCTATATGATGTCCACAGCACTTGTTTGCATCGTAATATGAAAATAAGAGTGGTATCTCCTGTTTAAATCAAATGGCAATGAATTTTTAATGACAGTCAGCCAATAAAATCCAGCAGTAGAGGGTATGGGTTGATTTTAGCTGATAGTGCACTCTAACAGCATTTGGTGGGGGTGTCTTGCCATGAGTAAACAACATATTGAAATAATAATAATAATAATAATAATAATAATAATAATAATAATAATAATAATAATAATAATAATGAAAAATGAAAATCCACAGCCTGCTTCCAGTCTCCGACCGGGTCAGGAATGGAATGAATGAAGCCCCCATCTAGCGGCGAGGATGTGAACTGTGCCGGCTGCCGAGGCCGGACGCACTCCTCTGGGGCAATGATTAAATGAATGACAGATGAAATGAAATGATAGTGGAGAGTGTTGCTGGAATGAAATTTTGACAGGGAAAACCGGAGTACCCGGAGAAAAACCTGTCTGCCTCCGTTTTGTCCAGCACAGATCTCACATGGAGTGACCGGGATTTGAACCACGGACCCAGCGGTGAGAGGCCGGCGTGCTGCCGCCTAAGCCACGGAGGCTTAATAATAATAATAATAATAATAATAATAATAATAGTCGTAGTAATTTATTATTTTAATACTTTTAGGTTTTTTATTTCAATCACTAAACATTTAATGATTATTGGAATCTTGTGACGATACTGTTACACTATTCATATTTTTCGCCTACTTTTCACATTTTGCAAAAATGAGGAAAAAGTAGACTTATGAGTTCGGGCAAATGTGTGTCTGTCTGTCCTTCTGTCTGGCTGGCTGTGTGTGTGTACCCCCCCCCCCCCTATCAACTCCTAAACGGCTGCAGCAATCGAAACAAAATTTGGTAGGAGTAAAGATCTATACCTAAATATCTCACGGCCATATTTGAAAATGATGTCAGTGCTACCAACTGCTGAAAAATCGCAATTGAAATTTGCGCTCCATGTTGGATATCTTGGAAGGTATGACTGGGAGCTATTTCAAAATTGGCACACGTATAGATAATAATATTGCAGTTTAATTTCCAGGAGGCCATACATGGCAGTGTTGCCAAAATGATTATAAGCCTGCTGATAGGTCCAATTTTTAAATGCATATAACTTCTACACTATCAATTGGATTTCAACCAAATTTCTTATGTGCTATGTGTACATAAACAGATATGACTGAGCGTATTCTTAAGAGCCACCAGGGTTGCCAACTGTTAATAAATGCTCCCAATATTTTTATCCAAATACCCATATATCAGAAAGTATGCAAGCCGACAGTTTTAAACTATGCACACGTATAGTACCTGCCATTCTATATTAATTTGGAGTAACTTATATACGTCAGTGCTACCAACATGATTCTAAGCCTGCTGAGAAGTCCAACTTTAAATACATGTAATTTCTATACTATCATTTGGATGTCAACCAAATTTCGTGTGTGCTATGTGTACCATAACAGATATGACTATGCCGATTCTTAAGAGTAACCAGGGCTGCCAACTGTTAATAAATACTGTCTCTATTTTTGTTACCCTAATATCAATATATCAGAAAGTATGCACGCCAATAGCTCTAAACTTTGCACACGTATAGTACCTGGCATTCTAGATTAATTTGGAGTAACTAATATAGGCCTACGCCAGTGCTGCCAACATGATTCTAAGGCTGCTGATAGTTCCAATTTTAAAATGCATGTAACTTCTATACTAACTAATGGATTTAATTCAAAATCGACACAATAATAGATCATATTATTTCAGATTATTTCTGACCAATACATGTATGTCATTGTTGCCAACATGATTTTACGCGCGCTGTTAGATCCAATGTTTAACTGCATGTAACGTCCATGCTATCCATTGGACTTCAACCAAATTTTTTATTCTGTACCTTAATACATGGAACTAAGAATATATTCAGTCACCAGGGCTGCCAACTGTAGTTCTCAATTAGGCTACATTATGCCAGGTATACAGTATTTCGAACTAATTAGAAATGTCTATATTACCAACTTAATGTCGTCATTATTCTAGATAGATCCATATAGATTAATCATTGGCATGAATCCTAAATTTTAAGAAAAGTAGGCTCTTTAGTTCTTCACGGTACTTCTTGTTTACTAGTGTTTTTGTTTTGAAACGAATGCTGATAAAAAAATAACGTTAATACTCATGTCAAACGCATGTTCTATTGCAGGTAAAGGCAATACTTTCTAACCCAAGTATTTTTATACATATTTGTTAGTTAAAATCACAAGACAGCAGAGTAGATCTTCCTCATCAGTTGACAGCTTCCGGACTCGGAGAGGAGTAGGCTTTGGCATCAATAGCCGTCTTTTGAATGTGATTCTACCACTCTCAAGAAATGATGTTCCTCAAATGTTGAATTGTGTGAACATCACTGAGGTAACTTTTAACCCTTATGTGGAATAATTCCGAATCATTCTCAATGAGATTTAGATCAGAAGACTGAGCTGGCCAAGGCATCAGTCGAACCCTTTCAGAATCAATCAATTCCTTTAAACAAGTCGCTGCATTTGGACAGGCACTGCCATGCATTAAGGTAAACTCTTCGCTAAATTATCCTGCACCATTTGATGCAGAATTATGTCTAGACTATATATGTCCTTGCAGCAAATTATCTGTCTACACAAACGAGATCCCCTTTTCCACCAAGCATAAATTGAGCCCATAACCGTATTGACACTTAACGTGTGCTCTTCCTGGACGTGAATCAAGCGTCCCATAACTCGTTCATACTGTAAATAATAGAGTCATAGCCCATTGTTCGTCTGATCATTCTACATGTCACCCATTATATACAAAAACGTCACGTATCAAAAATATGCTCTTTTACTTATGGATATGGTTAAAAGTATTTGAGTATGGGCTCCTAGCATTGAATACCACCGTCCATTCATTTGACGGGACATGGCGTCGTTTCCATAGACGCTCTGTAGGCGGGTATGAGTATCTGAAGAGCTAGATCCATGCGCCCATACAAAGTGCACGACCAGTTCACGTCTTTCGGCCATACTGGTTTGCACTCGAATGAACTTGGGTACGCCGATCTGTTGTTTCTCTTCCCAATTTCACACTCAGCGCGTGCGCCACTGCTTTCTGCTCTCGTTCAGTATAGATTGTCCTTTGTCATGACGATGTGTTTTCTCACTTTGTAATACAACTTCCCTTCCAATTAAAGTGACAAAACTTATATTCGACATGTCCCTCGTAGTTGAAAAGAGATGACATGTAGTAGGGAAAAGTTTCTAATATTTGGCTTATATGTCACTGAGGCTGTATTCTGCTTGGATGTTCTCTCTTGACAAGACCGACTCCTCTGGAGTTACCTCAACCATGCGGTGCAGCATAAACAACTCAATCTATCCTATTACATATTGAGACCACCTCGTGGTGTAGCGGCTAGCATTCTTGGCTGTCCCTCTGGAGGTCAGGGTTCGATTCCTGGCTCTGCCAAGAAATTTAATTCTGGTCTGAGGGCTGGAACGGGGTATACTCAGCCTCGTGATGCAAACTCAGAAGAGGTGGGTTCAATTTCCCCCTCGGTCATCTTGGAAGTGGTTATCCATGGTTTTCCACTTCTACTCCAGACAAATGCCGGGATGGCTCCTAACTTAAAGCCTTGGTCGCCTCCTTCTCGATCCTCACCTAAATTTACAAATGCAGCCACCCCAATAACATAGGTTATCGGACAAAAATTCAAATGATACAACTTTGAATCTCCTCTCCTAAAATGCTTTGTGTTACCCTGACCTCCCCCCTCCCTTCCCACCCCTCGCCCCCAGACCTGTAGCCTTCTAATGTATGTGCTTTTAAATTCAAGTTACTCTGAGTTCTCGAATAATATTGGCATTACTATGAACAAAGGAAGATACTTTCGGTTACACTTTGAACAACTGTTGTCACTGGTTCTTACTATTTGAGTGGTGTAATTATCAAATGCAGTTTTGTTTGCTATTGGTATGGTAAACACCAGATCAAATGCCAGTAAATGGAAAAAGAAAAACACGATCCTGGTTATAGCTTTATGACACGAAGCTTACGAGAATTGATACGGAGAGGGAAATACCACATCAATGGCTCTATTGCTCCATCCTAGTCCCTATAGAAACGACGCCTACACTGCCTATCTAGTGACATAATCTTCATTATCTCGATGATTTACTCTTAGTATTACGTCAAACAAACAAATAATGAGGAGTTCTTACTTAATCGTTAGGAATTAGAAACATTTTAATTTCCCCTTTGAGACTGTCCGTCAACTCTCCAACTTCTTACTAGATAAGAAAGTATCCCAATAGATTCTTTTCACAAACGCGAATGAATATTTCAATGCCTCCATTGTGTTGTGCGGCTGTGTGATTGAAGCACAACAATGGCCTATGTTTAGTCTAATGAGCCAGTTATACTGGGGCTCATTAGTGGACGTCATTAAGCGGTTACATTCAGTAAAGGAATTTTATAGCGCTGCCAGTGATTGCTACTTAGTCCTAGTATTGTATGAACATGAAAGATCATATAAAGGATGCTGTATAAGCCCTGAGAAACGCATAATTGTTAGCCTGTTTTCAACCATTGGAATATTTGTTTATGAGATCACATTTTGTCCATATGTGTATGTTTATGTCTGTATGTACAGTATATGTCATCAAAATAAATTTTGATTGGCCGGAGCGATTTCAATGATAGGCCTACTTGGTAAGGACTTACCACTACTCCGTCCGACCCCATCTGTGCCTTTCAAACTTCAATAAGTGTTACCAAACTAATATGTGGCCGAGTTCTCTTTCTCCGAAACTAATGCAGCAATCAACCTGAAATTTTGTGTGATGATAGGAGACGTAGGCTACATTTTACCATCAAAACATTATACTGTATGTACAACACCAACTATGGTGACCCCGCGCAAATCAAAATCCTAAATGGGCATTTCTGGCAACTTAATCATCCGATCACAGTGAAACTGGCAGTTAATTTTTATTTGGACCTAAATATATTTGTGTGTAATGTAATTCACATTTTGAAAAATTCAATATGGGGGCTCTACAATATTTTAAAAATATACTTTTTATTTTCTGTATTCTAATCAAATGGTTTGAAGTGAAACTTTGTATAATGAACCACTACTACAATCTTTATCTACTGATTATGATCTAGGCCAACATATAAAACAATTCAACATGCCGGCCACGCGAAATATTTCACCTGATATCAATATCACCGATACTATTAAAGAATAAAACTGAAATGTTTAGAGTGACTACTGACAATTAAGTACATACAGTTTGTGAGACTTTCAAAGCCTAATACACACAGATACAACATGTCAGCCATACGTATTTCAAATATTTAGAACTAGCAACCCGCAACTAGCAACACTGTTATGAATGCAAGGTGATAGGCTACTTTTAACCGAGGTCTTATAAGATTTCCTTGTATACGACATTAGTCGTTTTCCCTCCAGCAGTAGACACGAAAAGATTTCGTTTTGATGTAATACGCGATAGAGCCACGTAAAGCTGTCCAGGAGAAAAACATTCTCCACTGAGATCAACTCCAGTCACGCTAAGTGTCTGACCCTGTGCTTTGTTTATAGTCATGCCAAAGCAGACTCTTACTGGGAATTGTACTCGTTTAAAATGATAAGGCAAATCTGAAGGAATCATAGGGATTCTGGGAACTAAGACCGTTTCTCCTGTACCGCAGCTAGTTAAGATAGTTGCTTAAATGAAACCGTTTTTCTAAGTTTTCGCTACCAATCGCGAATTGCATAACTTTGGTGGGTGTAAATTACGTAGCAATATTATAGGCACTCCCACTTTTAAAATAAGCTTGTGTGGTGGCAAGCCAGAAGGAAGTAAAGAATTTATGAATTCTGTAGAGTTATGAACAGCTACTTCACTATCGACTACTGCGTCGACTGAGTAATATACTTGAGCCTGGGCAGTGAATTTGGAAAACACCAAGTCATTAATTTTCACAACTTGTTCGTTTGTTGGCGATAATAATACTCTTTCTTCAAACCTTGCATGAGACTTGTTGGATAGGTCATGGATTTGAGGATAAACGCTATCAATCAATTCTTGAATGCTGCTTACTAAAACACATAAATCGTGACTGAGGGTAATTTTCCTGTCAATGACTGGTAAACTTCCATCTCCGACTCTAAGTAACAAATTAGGAAACCGACTATTATCTTCTGAAGATAAGAGTACTCTCATGTTAGTTTTGAGTGGCAATTTTGTTATGTCCGGCCAGATGTAGGCCTAAGATCTTTTTAATGAAGCGTTCACTTCGTCGGCTCTTGTTCCTCCGGTAACAAATGGTAGGATTTGACGAAGATCTCCGGCGAACAAAACTGTGCAGCCTCCCATAGGTGTGTTCTGATTCCTTAGATCACGCAAGGTCCTGTCTACAGCTACAAAGGAAGTTTTGTGCGACATTGTAGCCTCATCCCATACGACTAAAGAACAATTTTGGATTAAACTGGTAGTGTTATTTTGTTTTGAAATATTACATACGCTTCCATCATTACTGCTGACTTTCAAAGGAAGTTTAAATGTTGCAAGTGCTGTTCTTCCCCCTTCCAAAAGAGTGGCTGCAATTCCAGATGATGCGACGGCAAGAGCAATATCACCACCAGGCCTCACTTTGGCGAGCAACACATTAATCAAGAACATTTCGCCTGTGCCTCCAGGGGCACCGAGAAAAAATATCTTACCTTCCTTCTTAGTGATGCTAGATATGATGGTGTCTTAAGCTAGTTTCTGATCATGGTTCAGACGGTGTTCTTCTTGAGCAACGGTTTGAAGGAGCCGAGAACTAAGTCTTTCTTTCTCTTGTGACAATCGAGAAATTATTTGTTGCTCTGTTTCATTGTTACATGATAAGCGCTTCTTTTTCGATGTCAATTCAGTATGACCTATATCCGTTTTACATCTCGGCATGATGGCCTAAAATCACTGACTGGACTATTAATTATAACGAATTCTTGTCAGACGTAATGTATGAATGGCGAGGTGCATGAAACACAAATCCCCCTTCCGTCCAATCTTAACTTGACTGTGTATTTTGCGGAACGAAAAGTTCACAGGCGAAATGACGAAAAGCCAAGTTGCACTTCCAGGGAAACTCCAAACACAACCACCCTTCTTTAAAGTCTTAACTCAACACGACTCGATGGTTTGCTACTGGCTGTATCTGGGGTACTAGGTTCGTCCGCTAGTTAGGCTGTAACAGGGGTGATTGACTCGCCCTTAGCTAGCTCGTAAATTGTCAGCCCAGTATTTGAATGGACATGGTTGGAAGAAATGAAAACGTAAAAACACTTATAGTGGGCGATGTATTGAAGATAGAGATATGCTCTCCCCCCGACTTTTTTATAGAACTTTTCATGCTGAACAATTCTTACACTCATAGTATTTAGATATGTTTAACGGTTTGCCCAGCGTAAGCTTACAAAGCGCTCGGACGCCAGGCTTTTTTTCGACTTTTTCACTGAAATCGTTCCTTCTCGGCATCCTTTCATCATAAATAAATTACTTTCTACAGAAATCATCCTCGCGATATTCTTTACAGAATGGTGAAAACTGCATCAAAATCCATCCAGAGGTTCACGAGATTACCCGTGACATCCAAGAATCGGGGACTTCGTTTTATACTAAGTAGAGATGACTTTCCCTGGCGATATAAACATCCGAGCGCAGTAAAATTTGGCACAGCATATCTTGTCTTAATGCTTGTTATATTGGCAGGTAATGTTGATCTATACGTTTCAAATTATGGAGATCGTGCCAGTGCTAAACTTTAAAATCCTAGTTTAATTTCTCATATCCTATTCACGTGATCGAACTGAAAGAAACTATTATCTACTCTATGTCTTACATTCAAACTATTCCAACATGGCAGCCACGCGAAATATTTCGCCATTGTTTAACATCTCTGAAACCATCACGGCAATCAACCGGAAATTTTGTATGGTGATAGAAAACTATATCGTAAGTGCATATACCTAGTATGTGACATTTAAAAACCTGATACTGTAAGCAAAACATAAACATGGCAGCCATGTAAATTTCGAATATTTAAAATGACTAATGGTGATCTAGTGATTCGAGCACTGTGGAACTTGACCTGAATATATTGGCAACTGAACTTCTTCAATTATTATCGTTAATTGAAGATCGCGAATAGGTGAATTAAAAAAACAAAACATTATTAGCCTATTTACATAGTATGAAATGTAGGTTTATTAGAATATAATTTGCCGCGTATGTATGTGTCCCTAATAAGTTTGGTTGGCTGGAGCGATTTCAGTGAACTCGGTAAGAACTTGATAATACCCCGTCTGACCCCAAACGTGACTTTCAATTCAAAATAACTAAATAACTAAGGCAACATTGAAAAATGGCTTCAAACACCATTATATTCTATGTAACTATTTCTAGCCCAACATGGCGGCCGAACGAAATATTTCAGATGGTACTCAATCGCTCCAAAAATATTGCTGCAATCAACTTGAAATTTTGCCAGTCCAATAATGTAAGTTCACATATGTGACTTTCGCGCAAGTTTACATTGCGGCCACGTGAATTTGAAATATTTATATTGTCCTTCCTTGCGACTTAGCGTAATCAATCAAGCGCAGTGAAATTTTACAGGGCTAATCTTTATCTTATACATAACATAGGCCTATTGACGTCTAATTTATTTCAATTATTTTGAACACTTAGGGATAGCAGCTGTGCATAATTTAAAATGACATGTTTTTTCCCCTAATCAAAGGTTGAAGTGATATTTTATTCAATGTCCCAATGCTGTAACATTCATTTACCGAAACATAACTATATGCCCTATATATACAACAATCCAACATGGCACCACGGGAAATATTCCATCGGCTTTCTCCAAAACCAGTTCAACAACAAACTGAAATTTGTATAGTGATAGAGGATTATTAAGTTAGTACTGCGCCCGTATGGACGCACGGTGCATGTTGTTTGAATTGGCTCTCACGTGGAATGACGTCAGGACAGCCGCTGCTCGAGCGGAAAAACGTGACCAATGGGGCCACGATATGTCATTGGGACCATCGGGAAGCTTATAAGAAGAGCCGATCCTGAGACAAGTTACATAGAATTATCAGCCCCAATATTAGAAGATAATATGGAGACCACATAAGTTTATGTGAAGGAAGTTTTACTCTATCGTTTCTGGTACGAGATTTGTGAATTTTTGTTGATAACGTGATCCAGTGAACAAGGAGGTGGATTTCGAAGAGCTGAGAGGTCTTGTCTTGACAGGTCTTCATGATTTGTCATCACTTCGAGTCCAGAGGCGCAAGGATGAGTAGGCTACGAAGTTCCCGGCCTTACGACGAAGGACTACGGCATATGTGTGCCATATGAAAGGGCTATTAGTAGTGAATGAATGACTATCAGTTTGATAATTTCTGTGCGCGATACAAAAACGTTGCTTGTATGTCTGCGAACTTTGAAATATTTTGTATGTGGTGACAGTATAATGCAGTGCAGTGAGTTTAATGTGCAGGGAAGCATGCGCATGTTTTGACGGATTAGCAAGCAGGCGAGCTGCCATTTGTGCTGCAAATCTGGAAGATGATATGCATCGTGGCCAGTGGTTAAAAGCAGGCATTCTGTGACAATGAATGCGAGAAGAATCGAATGTATAACAACCGGCATTGTTGACTAGTGTGCTAGATTCGTATTGCTAGGGCCGTGTTGTGTGTGTAAAGGTATTGGAAGAAACTCCGTAAAACTGTGTGAGCGAGATATATGAAATCATGATGAGGATGCAATCTATCTAGGGTAGAAACACACGAGAGGAGAACTTATTCTTTGTGCGGACAATTATTATAAAGTCCGTATCTTTATTGCAAATAATCTAGTTGACAAACAGTTACTGGCCGAATATACTGAGGGTTACAAGTCGATAACTGTAAACTGAACATTCCCAATGACAATTATCATAACTGACTGATTATTCTCATGGGGGAGAACAAAATGTGTGACTAGGTAGTGTCACGGATGATAGATGACATGCTTATTCCGATTGGAACTAACGATGAGAATAAAACGTAAGAGGATAACGTATTTGACCACATTGTCAAAGAGATATAACTGGAGAAGTAACCTTCCTTAGAGAGTGTTCGTTAAAGGAGGCATGTCTTGTGCTGTCCTTATGGCACGGCCGCCGTTAATTATACATTTAGCCAGTCGGAACCCTCTCCTCTCCTGCACAACCGTGAAGAATTGTAATACTTTCAAATAATAATAGAAGCGAGGCTCTCAATTAACCGCTTAACGAATTAAATCATACAGCCCAGGCTTGATGGCTTCAGGACACGCATTATGTAACTGCGAGCTACTGAAATATTCGTCACACGTATCATACAATAATCGATGTATATTATTTTGTAGAGATATCCCCTCTCTGTAGTAATAAGTCATTGCTCGCTCGCATTTCAGTGGAGACTAGCTCTTATCGTATCAAACAAACTGGTTGAGCCTTGTCCTTTGCCGAAACAAATATGTAAATTGCATACATATGTGAGATAACATCATTTTATTTCTCACAACTAATCATCATGTATGTTATCCTGGGAAGTAGCTAAATGTAACTTAAAAACCAATTTAAGTTCAGAATATTCTTCTTGTACCGCAGCCACTACTACTACTAATGATAATAATAATAATAATAATAATAATAATAATAATAGTAATAATAATAATAATAATAATAATAATAATAATAATAATAATAATTCAACTTACCACAAGTTGATGAGCCCAGGGGAAGAGCGCACCAGGTAAAATTACGATTTTCTGTAGGCATATTAACGTTTGGAAGCTTGGTCCTGTCTGATTTTGTTATTTTTGACACTGCTGTGCTTTTTATTCGTGAGAAATGAAAACACAAAGCAGAAATCAAAATGCAGACCTTCACCATTTGGTGGTACATTCCCTGCACCACCATGTATTGAAGCGATGACAGCTGCTGGCTCATTTTTTGCACCACCTAACCTGAAAGAGTTTGGGGCAATTAACTAATGCATGCAATGTTTTCCTGGAGTGTATTTACATAGTTGTATTTATACTTTTCACCCACTCATATTGGGTATATTCGTGTTGACCGACTGAAGAGCTACAAATGACAATAGTAAAAAAGTATAACCTAAGAAGGTAATTTTATACTAGTATTATAATATGAGAAATATTAACAATGTGAATATTAGTCTATATTATGATAGCGATGACAGGAAGGGACAACCTCGGGAGATGTTGATTATGATGATGAAGATGATGATAATAGTTATTTTAAGGGGCCTAACATCTAGGTTATCGGCCCCCTAATGGTTTGGGTGATAGTGAAAGATGAGAATGAAAGCCATAAATAATACTAACTACAGACTTACAAATTAGAAGAAGAAGTTGTAAACAAATGAAGGATAAGGCAAACAAAGGACAGGCAGGAAAGAAAGCCCTCAACCCTCGATGAATGAGGATTGAGGGACTTGGAAGGAAGGAGAGGCCTGAAAGGCAGATAGGAACGGGAAAGAGGAGAGGGTCCACCCCAAAGTCACAGAAAAAGGGGACAAAACAGGAATCCCTCGGGGTCGCCAACTCCCAAACTCAGCAGCCGTGAGCCCTTGAGGGTTTAGCACTATCCAAGGTGCACCAGAAGTGGTGCGGCTACAGACACCCTGCCTCCTTGACGGCCTTGTGCAGAAGGCAGGAGATAACATGAAAAGAAAAAGAAGGCTGACCCCTTAAAGAATGAGGGTATTAGGAAAGATGATGATACAAGGGCCAATTAAGGCGGGAAAGTGAAAGACTCCCTAGGTCTCGGATACCCTAATATCGTCGGGGTCGGAAGAGAACAAGAGTTGACGAAGAGAGGTCGACAGGAAATCAGACGGAGAGGAGCCCGGCACAAGTAAGTGGAAGCAATGCCGGACTCAGCTGGGGTCCCGTGGTTGTCAACCCAGGTCCCACTAGATGTGAGCCCCTGGGGGAAAACCTCGGGAGAGTCACAGGGAATGATTGTGATAATACGTGCTCACGAGGGAGAAGGAGTTATGATTGAGGAAGAAAGGGATCATCTAATCTTTTGGTTGAATAATGTACAGGGAGAGATATACCAGTGTTCGAAAGGGAGATGCTAAGGGTAGGTAGACAGTGGAAAATTGAGCGTTTATGCAGTTCAATAATAATAATAATGATGATAATTGTTGTTTTAAGGGGCCTAACATCTAGGTTATCGGCCCTTATGCAGTTCAAGACGTGGGCGAGGTACAAGATGTAAATTGTGTTGACGTGTGGAACGGAAGGGAACATAAATTGGGAAATAGGTAAGCGACATTTTCCCCCGTATAAAAGTGAGTTCAAACTACATCATCCTTCCTTCCTTCCTTGAAAACATCTTCCTTGCTTTCCCATTTCCAGATGGGGCCAAATATCGAGTCTGTACCTCCTAGCAAAAGACGATTACTTCTTCTGAACATCTTCCCCAACTTTTTCTCATTTACTCATGTGAAGTCATGTGAAGAATTTCGCCTTAAAATCCCTTCACCACATGGATACATATTGTTACCTCATCCCGACTTCCTACAAACGCGAATATTCGAAGCTAGAAAAATACACGTGAGAACGTAGTTTTAGTATTTCATATAGTTTCAGAAACTTTCGTTTACAATATTCTAATGAATGTTGAAAGCTCTGTGAAATTCAGCTTGCTAATAGAGTGTTCTAGAGTTTACAGGCTTTACATGCCTCTGTAGCAAGCCAAGTATGTTACCTCTGCTTTGAATGCATACCACAATCTCTCTTTCTTCCTATTAATAATTCAAGTACACACTCACATGCAAGTACGCAGATCGACCCACACTGACAAGTTCAAGTGCAGCAATTGCAGTTCCATGAACTACTTCAGTTACGTGTTGTACATTTCCAATGAGATCCATAACGCCTGCTCTCCTCTAGAAGGAACGAAGTTATTACCGTGCACTTTGCCCCGTAGATATGTAATAGCACAAATGAATTAGCACAGTGGTAGATCATAGGCAGAAGGTTATTAACGATGGTTGAAAGTTGTAGGCAATCATAGTGAGTGATAACTGATCACCATATGTCTACCCCATATTATTCCCGTTTTCAGCGGGATTGGGGATGATATGTGATGAAAGTATATGTGGAGGGTGGTTTTTACGGTCAGATGCCCTTCCTGGCGCCAACCTCATGAGAGGTGTTAATGATAAATGAAATAACTGTAGATGAATGAAACTGGGCAAGGATACCAAAGAAAGTGGCCTTCACCTTTTAGAAGGTACCGTCCCAGCATTTGCCTGGAGTTGAAAATGGGGAAACCACAGGAAAAAAAACATTTCAAGGACGGCCAACAGTGGGGCTCGAACCCACGTCTACCGAGTCCGCAGATAGCTTCGCCCCTTGACCTAGCACTGCGCGTTAGGGAGCGTAGCTACCTCTATCGGCACTGAGCAGTGCTCACCAAGGTAACATTACACATGATTAGGAAATCAGAAAATAAATAGTAATAATAATAATAATAGTTTGGAGGCTGGCATTCTTGGCTATCATCTGTGGTGTCCGCGTACGACTGTCGGCTCTGCCAAGAAATGTAATCCTGATCCGAGTGTTGGAACAGGGTACACTCAGCCTCGTGAGGCAGAACTAAGAAGAGGGAGTTGGATCTCCACCTCAGCCATCCTAGAAGAGGATTCCTTGGTTTCCCACTTCTTCTTCAGTCACATGTCGGAATGGTATGGAACGTATGCCCACGGTCGCCTCCTACCCGACTCTAGACCCAATTACAAATACACACACTAGTACAGCCATCACAATGGTACAGGTTAACATACACAAAAACAAAAGTTTGATGCTTTTCAGTCGGCCAACACGATTGTACCCAAATGAGATGGGTTATTCCTTAATCCTGAAAAAATACATGAGATTAATAAATACACTTGGATGACCAGTTTCGATCGTCAAGTGATCATCATCAGATCCATTACACTTAGGCTATAAAATCTATGTTTGAAAGTATGGGTGAAAATAAATAAATAAATAGATTTTATAGCCTAAGTGTAATGCATCTAATGATGATCACTTGACGATCAAAACTGGTAATCCAATTGTATTTATTAATCTCATGTAATTCTTTTCAGGATTAAGGAATAACCCATCTCATTTGGGTACAATCGTGTTGACCGACTGAAAAGCATCAAACTTTTGTTTACTAAGGCAACAGTGATACATGGCTTCTAACACCATAATGTTAACATATGCAATAAACTACATGGAACTGCACGACAATGATACACAGTCCCCTTAATGAATAAACTAATTATGATAGTGAAAAAAAATCCACAGCCTGCTTCCAGTCTCCGACCGGGTCAGGAATGGAATGAATGAAGCCCCCATCTAGCGGCGAGGATATGAAGTGTGCCGGCTGCCGAAGCCTGTCGCACTCCTCTGGGGCAATGATTAAATGAATGACAGATGAAATGAAATGATAGTGGAGAGTGTTGCTGGAATGAAATTGTAACAGGGAAAACCGGAGTACCCGGAGAGAAACCTGTCTGCCTCCGTTTTGTCCAGCACAGATCTCACATGGAGTGACCGGGATTTGAACCACGGACCCAGCGGTGAGAGGCCGGCGTGCTGCCGCCTAAGCCACGGAGGCTCTAATTATGATAGTAATAATAATAATAATTATTATAATAATAATACTAATAATATTACAAAATGTTAAGCTAGATGTGATTGGACGATCGTTACAGGGCGATAGAGAGTAGATGGCGCCACTTGGTGCAAAACAGACAGTGCACAAAGGGAGAGGTGGGGGAAATCTTATGGCAACCTCGAAACCCCAATTACTTGAGGAAGCGAAGGCAGCATTATCCCGAACCCCGCAGAGAATAATAAACCGAGCTATTATATGACAATGGCTCGACTTGGCGTGGCGCTATGGGGGAGGTAAGGGGGTGGGAGGTGAGGGCGCCACGCGGCATGACAAACGCCTTCACTTATACACACCAATATGTTGATTTCCGATCTAGTTATATGTTACCACATTAAATTGCTTAACGAGTCAGTTCTTGCAATTTATAGTTTTTAAAAACTTGCAATTAAAAGAGCATTTCAAACAAAGTACGTTCTAATGTTGAACCGACATAGGCTACAATATGTAAGTGAAGACTCTATTTGGTTCAGTTTCTGCCAGTGTTAACCTTGAGAGGGGGGTATTTCGTGCCCACCAGTTCCATTTCTTACGGTTTGTTCATGGTATTCCTCTTCTACGCTTACTCTACAGAAAGTTATTGTCTATTTGGAATCTGGTTACCTAACCACACATTTATTTTTTAAATTTTAATTCTTGTATAAGATATTAACAATTTTCGTTTGGTGGGCCAGTTTGGTAGTTCGTGTCCCTCGTCATGCTGTGCACTGTGGTAAGAGCTAAAGTACAACGATGTTAACAAAACCACCATAATGTGTTCTGGTTGCAAGAGGTACACATACGGAAAGCACAGTAAAGAACAGTCGAATGTTCCACGTGTGTAAAAGATGGCGAAGAGTATGAACAGTGAATAATTTACTTTTTGACCTTCTTTTTTCATTATTTTTTTGTTTTTGTTTGAATTTGTTGTTAATTAAGTTTAATTTTTGCCATTTAAGGTTCATTTAAGGTTCAAAATACAAGATATGCTGATTAAAGGATAAAGCAAATCACACAAAAGGAATTTATTATGGTCGTTATTGCTAGGGCTAAGCCAAAGTGAGATCGAAATTTAATATTTTTTACAGTTGGCCAACACGATTGTACCCAATTGTAATGAGTGTTTGCCTAATCCTGAAAAATAAAAAAATACATGAGATAAATAAATACACTTGGATGACCAGTATTGATCGTCAGGCGATCATCATCAGATCTAATACACTCAAACTGCAGTGTAGGCAGTGACGAGATTTACTGCTCGCTAAGTTCACAATCCACTCTAACCTGACCATTTTACAACAATCACAAAATCACTCAAAGCAACCAAATGTGTAGGTCCATCACCACATTGTCCAGCCTCGTGGCTTAATGGTGAGCTCGCTAGGCTTTGGCCCGAAGTGCCCCAAGTTCGATTCCCGGCTGAGCCATCAGGGATTTTAATCTACTGGGGTTAATTCCCGTGGCTCGGGGACTGGGTGTATGTGACGTCTTCATTATCACCTCATCCTCATTACGACGCGAAGGTCACCCACGGGCGTCAACTAAGAAGACCTGCATTCGGCCTCTCCGGAGGCCACACGATTATTTCATCACCACATTCAGTATCTTAACAAAAAAATCACATATAACTAAAAAATATTGACTAGTTATGTTTGTTTAACTAATACTATATAAGTGTACATACTGTAAATACTATCACCCATATTACTGTACCTTAATAATAATAATAATAATAATAACCCCTGGCACTACAGCCCATAAAGGGCCTAGGCCTACCAAGCGACCGCTGCCCAGCCATTTGGTCAGCAGATATTGGGGTGACACGTGATCAGCGCATCGGGTCCCCTCGGCCGTTAATCTTGGTTTTCGTGATCGGGGCGCTGCCTCATTGTTAGACAGCTACTCAATTGTCCTCACGAGACTGAGTGTACCCCGTTCCAGCCCTCACGCCAGTTTCTAAAATCCCTGAAGGAGCCGGGAATCGAACCCGGGGCCTCCAAGTGAGAGGCAGGCGTGCTACCCCAACACAACGGGGCCGAAACTACTGTACCTTTTAGACATTGATTTAATAAATTAAGTGTAAACGATCTGATGATGATCGCTTGACGTTCGAAACTGGCCATCCAAGTGTATTTATTAATCTCATGTAAATTTATTTTCAGAATTAGGGAACCACCCATTACGATTGGGTACAATCGTGTTGACCGACTGAAAATATCAAATTTCAATTACTAGGGCATCATTGAAAAATGGCTTCAAACATCCAAAGAGAGATGTATCAGGTTTCAAGGGGATATTTCTTGTCATACATTTCTTAATTGAAATAATGTGAAGCAAATTAAAAATACGATTTTCTTGAAAGAAGTCCTGGTGTCTGGCAGGTCATTGTAAGGTTGTTATGTCGAGGAGAGCTTTCCTGAAGATTCGTACACTGTTAACGCGGGCATTGTTCTGCTGAAACATCCCATTTGTGATGTTCGGCATCACTGGGAAAAACACTGAATTAATAGTACATCATGCAACGAGCCAATAAAGGCAATAATTAAGACACGAGTGTCTTAATTACCATTATAGGCGAGTTGCATACGACTGTTTATATTCGACGATAATTATAACTTTATTATATGTCTTACCATAAATATTCATAAATATCTGTGGGATTCAGTAATTTCAGTTAGTGAACAGAGCGCGCTGGGTGGTTTGCTGACTGAACAGAGCGCATGCGTGGGTCAAAGAATTTCGAAAGCAGATACCATTTACTTTGGTTGGCAATGCTATTGTTTACAGTCTGCATGATGTCTATTGCCGATCAGAACTAGCATTCACTAATATTGTCATTGAATTCGTTTGTACGCAATGCGCTGTGTAGAAATTGGAGTTTGGGATATTAAGGTGCAGTGCTATTTCTTGTCTCATATTTTCCCGTTTATTTACGCGAACATATGGGACGGTGCACTTTCCATGTCGGTAATTTATTCTTGCATATGTCATAATATTTTCTTGTTACCGTAAAGGTTCGTGCTGATTTTGTCTTTGTGTTTGGGATTGTAACTACAATGGTTGATCCGATATCCAATTTGAACTTTCAAATCATGTAATTCATGTCCGACATGTTGGATTTTGAGCTCTTAAGTGTTCTCGTTATATGAGTCAAAAAGTGCACGCGAGCACAAACTCCTGTGAGATCCATTCTTCAATTCAAATTCCGTTGCAGAATAACAGTGCTTTCTTCACAAGATTTCACAGTCAGAGATGTTATAATGTTTAATCTACAATAAGAATAATTGGACATCGCTGTTTTATGAGTGACAAGAAAGATGTAGCTTCAACTTGACTGTCCACACGTAAATGATCTTATCCCAATGAGTCATCCAAGTAGCTGCAGCATGCCTGGTGAGCAGTGAATCCCTAATTATTTCAGCACTTTTAATGGAGAGAAAGAGAAGAAGGAAATGGAGAGGCATGCTTTTTGCATTATTTTTATTATTATCATTGTTATTGGTGATTTCTTTACATCGTTATGTCCATCGGCAGAGTGCGACAGAACTTATTTAGGTGATGATGTTATTTTCTCCTTTCAAAATCTCTTCATCTGGGCACTGAAAAACTTCTTCCTTTCTTCTGCCTACGATTTATTGGTCCTGGCGTTCATTTTCTCAGTAAAATAACAGTTGTATTGAAAATAAAAATCCACAGCCTGTTTCCAGTCGACCGACAGGGTCAGGGATGGAATGAATGAAGCCCCCGTCAAGCGGCGAGGATGTGAACTGAGACGGCTGCCGAAGCCTGTCGCACTCCTCTGAGGCATTGATTAAACTAATGACAGATGAAATGAAATGATAGTGGAGAGTGTTGCTGGAATGAAATTTGTTGACAGGGAAAATTGGAGTACCCGGAGAAAAACTGGTCTGCCTCCGCTTTTTCCAGCACAAATCTCACATGGAGTGACAGGGATTTGAACCACGGACCGAGCGGTGAGTGGCCGACGTGCTGCCACCAGAGCCACGGAGGCTTAAAAGTTGTATTATTATTATTATTATTATTATTTCCAAATTGTTATTAATATAATTGCATTATTATTATTATTATTATTATTATTATTATTATTATTGCTATTATATTCGATTTAATGTTGCTCGGGTAGTTTGTATGGCATGAGGAAGGTGCTTGGGTAGATTATTAGCTTGGGAATAACCTAACCCCCAAGGGAAGATGATGAAGAAAAATAAGTGGGTTTCGGACTGGAGAAAAAGGATGGAGAAATGGGACGAGAGTCCAACAGAAGTTATAATTTTAACTTTAAGTATACTCAAAGGCAGCTGCCACTGCAAATCCGCTTTCCGATACCTAAAGTGGGTAGGGACCTGGGCGAAGCTAACAGGAAACGCAGCTGGAACTTGGGCTATTCGCAAGAAAGCTGCTATAGCGTATTCCCTCTCAAGCATAAATATACCTACTATGGGGAAGGGTGGTGGTCTGGCAAGACAAAGAGTAACAGATTTATTGTGTATCTGTTCAAAGGAGTTGGTTTCTAACCAAGTATTTTGAAGAATACAAATAATTTGAATCAGCCGTGATATTTTAGTTCTTGAAATTGTAGACTTTCTAAAGAGCGACCGAATGCTTCCAAGAAGGATAGGGATAAAGCAATTATACCCTTGGGAATAATTTTGGTAAGAGCACCAATAGTTGCATTTAGAAATGACTAAGCTTTTACCCAGCAAGGCGCCGACTAAAAGTTTAGACAATGAGAAACACTTAAATTTTGAAAAACCAACCATAAGTGGTAGAGAGAATCTCCACAAGCAGGAAACTGGCATAGCGAGCTATGCTTGTCTTACTGGCCAGTTAGAATTAGCTATCAAAGCTAAGAGAGACTTTAATAAGTTAAAAACTAAGAGTTCTTGCTCAAATGCAACCAGTAGTGAAAACCTTATCAATGGATTTATTTTTATTCAAGAGGGCATAAACCTAGGAAGAGTCAGGGAAGACAGGATCTTGCCTAACCGTTATGTTTGAGAAATGATAAATCAAAAGAACAAATCTTAATTTATTTAACAATGTGAAAAGAAGTAGTTTATGTAACAAATCTATAATTTTGATTTTGTAAACAATTGGGGTCGCATACCTCCGAAAACATTTAAAGCTTGCGCCAGGCAATTGACAATTCTTTTGGTTTTAAACCTTTTTATGCTTTAAAATCTTCGTGAGATTTGAAAATGTTGCTAAGATGAATAAATGGAAAATTTTAAGATAATTAAAGTAATTAAGGTTAAACAATAAATCAAGTACAAGGTGTGTACTTTAAGGATTTCTAGATAGGTATCTTAGAAATATGAACAAATAACAACTTCGAAAGTAACAACAAAAAATCAGGAAGAATGAAATAGAAGTTTCTATAACTTCTTGTATTAATACAGAACTACGTGGTTAGATTATACATAGGAGATTATACAAATAGGGCAGGTCACTTATTGTGAAACCTGAAGGGAAAAATCGAAAGGAAGTTTCTAGAACTCCTATGTTTAAGTAGGGATCACGAGAAAAATGGGGCAAATTTCCCTTTCGTGAAACCTAGAGATAACTCACTTTTGAGTAGAAAGAATTGTATTCCCTAATTAGAAGGGAGAAACAATATACTTTAAGGCGTGTACTAGACACGAAGTTTTACAGACATTAATTCGTTGTACGTGGAGCAAATAAGGGAGGGCACTTATTGAGAGTGACACCTCATTGAAAAAAGACCTGAAGTAACAATTTTATTATTTTAGTTTGTTAGTAAAGGGTTTGGGAAAGATCAAATGGGATAGTGGAAGAGTGTTCATGGCCGTATTTATTGTACTCGGACGAGCGCGACGCGGATGAAAAGTTGAATAGGCATTGTTATCACTATAGTTTTTTATATAGTTGAAAAGTTCACTGTAGTAGCACAAAAAGTTGATGGCAAAGAAAGTTATTGCAATGGTGGAAAATAACTAGTTAAACTAGATTTGCGAGAGTCTCTTGCTTGAAAAACTTGTAGGTTATAGTTGAATGCACCAGAAAAATCCCAACGGAGGAAGAAAAATAAGATATTGATTAGCAGTTCATAAGGAAGATTCATTAGTTTGAAAAAGTATTCCCATATGTGAGTGGAAAGTACTAGACGGTTTAACTTGTAGATGAATTGTTCGGCATAGAAAATTCCAGAACAATCATGACTGAAGAATAGGGCAGAAATTAGTCCAACGGTGGAACGAGCTAAGTATTTTATAGACAGTGAGTGATTTAAAGGTGTCCCACGTTGTGAGAAAATCTCTCATTTAATAAGCATAAGGAATGCTGCTTCATGTTAAGATTGGCTTAGATAGACAAAAGCCCAACATAGAAAATCCCGCGAAGGATGATTATTGCCCCACGTAAGAAATATCACACTGCCTATAAAATGATCATTAAAAGCATGTAGCTATTTAAAATCAATTAAAATAAGTTGAAGAACGTCGAAGTAGTACTTAACTCATTTCTGACGAATGGCGAATCCTTAGGTGACCGTTAGTCAGGAATTCACAACATGGCGAAGATTTGAAAGTTTGTCTCTCGAGGTGAGGAGACGAGCTTTAGTAAAGCTCCGACTGACTAGTTTGACTTCAGACGCACAAGTGAGGCCAGCTCAACGAAGCGCGGAGGGACCAGGGAAGGGAAAAGAGTGGGGGTAGGAAACAAAAGGAATACATATAAGAATAGCCAACTTAAAAATAATGATTTCTCTTGATGAAATGGTCTTCAAAGAGTTGATAGCAGGCATCACTAGCGCAGCCTGGAGGGTGAAAAAGTAGACGAAGTTCTCTTGATCACGGAGATGATAGCTGGCGATAGCGAAGAGATCTGGTGGCTAGATTGGTAAGGAAATCCTCTTGCACAGGGAAGAATTGAGGAACTTCAGAGATTCGCTGCTAGATGACGCTAGTTGGGTCATGGAATATATATATCTAGAACAGACTTACAGGTAGTGTAAGAAACATATACCAACAAAGAGAAATCAGGAGATCACTGTTGGTGTATGCGAAAAAAGGAAGGGATGAACTAAAGCAAAGAGAAGCAAAAGCTTCCTCTGTCTTACCGTGTATTCCAAAGAATACACCAAGCTGGGAGGGAAACACCAACAGAGAACAAAGACAAGAAATTAAGATCTTAAAGGTAAAGGAGCAATTAAAGACAATGGTCTTATGATATATCCATTAGTGGTCAAGATCTTGGCTACCCTAACTGTCCCATCCCTTCCAGGGTAACACTCGGTCACTCTACCAGAAATCCAGACCAAGGGAGGAGAAACATCCCTAACCAGGACCAAGTCCCCCACTTTAATGTCGGGATTGGATAGAAACCACTTCTGTCTCCCTTGCAAGGAAGTTAAGTATTCCAAATTCCACCTCTTCCAGAAAGAATTACGGAGGGCTTCAAGTTTACGCCAAACAATAGGTAAATTAGAATCTCTGTAAGAGTTGGGAAGGGGAGGAGGGACAGAAAGAGAAGTGCCAATAAGGAAGTGACCTGGTGTGAGTGGAAGCAGGTCATCAGGGTCATTGGAAAGCGGACTTAAAGGGCGAGAATTGGCCACACCTTCAATCAGAACAGACAGCGAATTAAATTCTTCATAAGTCAGAATGCGATTACCTAAAACCTTTCTTAAGTGACGTTTAGTGAGCATTACGCAGGATTCCCACCTACCACCGTGATGAGGAGCGTAGGGAGGTATAAAACGCCATTTGAAACCCTTTGAGTAGGAAAAATTAGAAATCTGTTCCATGGCAGGAGAAGATGTGAGAGCGTTCTTCCACAAGGAAGCTGCGTCTTGAAAAGTGGAAGCGTTATCAGAGAACATCTCCGAAGGAACACCACGCCTAGCAGCGAAGCGAAAGACAGCTGATAAAAAGTAAGAAGTAGTGGCATTCGTTACTAGTTCCAAATGGATCGCACCAGTAACCATGCAAACAAAGAGAGAAACATAGAGCTTACCAAACAATTTGCGTATAGCTTCAGGGGAATTGTGTTGATATTGGAACGGACCCATATAGTCCACACCAGTTAGAGCAAATGGACGTATAGGAGAAGAGCGAAAAGAGGGCAGATCGCTCATTAATTGAGTATTGACTTTAGGTTTAGCTTTGAAGCAAGGAATGCATTTGTGAATTACAGAGGAAACTTCATGAATTCCATTTATAATCCAGTACTTTTCCCTTAAGGGACAAAACAGTGTGCGTGTACCAACATGCAGATTACGATAATGAAAGTCACGTATAATTAAAGAAGTTACGTGATGTTTAGAAGGCAAAATAACAGGATGCTTTTTGTCCTCAGAAAGCAAAGATTGCGAGAGCCTACCACCTACCCTGAGTAACCTATTGTCATCAAGGAACGGGGCTAAGGCACGAAGGCGACTGGATTTGGGAAGATCCTTTTTAGAAGAAAGTAAAGACAATTCAGAAGAAAAGGCTTCTTGCTGTGTTAGTTGCAAAACCTTAATGGTAGCGAGATTCAATTCATGATTGATAAGGTGTGGTTTGGGGAGAAGATGTTGGTCAACCACAAGATATTTCCATCTAAGAAGATAGGCAACAATTCGAATTAATTTGTGAAAGGAAGAATAGCGGGACAACAAGGGATGAGAAACGCTGGAAACAAGACACGAAGCAGTAGATTTAGATACTTTAGCGTCAGGAGAGTTGGAGTTTGTAGCTGGAGGTTTAGAAGGCCAACAAGAAGATTCTTCGATTAACCACTAGGGCCCATGCCAGTACAACTGAGAAGTTGCCAATTGAGAGGGTAAACAATCACGTGAGATGATGTCAGCGGGGTTTTCAGCGCTGGGCACATGCCTCCATTGACATCCCGAAGAGAGGGTTTGAATTTTTGAAACCCTGTTTGCAACAAAAGTTTGCCAATGAACGGGGTTTTTGGCAATCCAAGAAAGGGTGATCATGGAATCGCTCCACAGATAGATTTGAGAAAATTCGACCTTTAAGACTTCCCGTAATTTCTTAACAAGTTCAGCGGCCATGAGTGCAGCACACAATTCAAGCCTAGGCAAAGTGATAGTTTTAAGAGGAGCCACCTTCGATTTGGCACACACAAGGTTGGAAACTGAAGATCCATTTATCGAACCGCGATAAACCAAATATGCACAGCAACCGTAAGATTTTTCGGAACTGTCCGCAAACACATGAAGGAAAAAAGATGCATTAGGATGAGCGTTAATTAAATTCCTAGGAATTTCAATAAGGGAAAGATCAAGCAAATTGCTGCGAAAAGAGAGCCATCTGTTAAGACAAGGAAGGGGAACAGTTTCGTCCCATTCACATTTGTGCGACCATAGCTCTTGCATGAAAAGTTTGGCTATAACAATAACTGGGGCAAGGAATTGAAGCGGATCAAAAATGTTTGCAATTTCAGAGAGAATTTGTCTTTTTGTGTTAGGGAGCTCTTCTGCAAGCGAAACTTTATAGATAAGAGTGTCAATGTTAGTGCACCAATGAACTCCAAGAGTTTTTATGGACTCGGAGTCTCCACAAATTTCGACGGAGGAGGGGTCTACATCTTCAATAGGAAACTGGTCGAGAAACTCATGGGAGTTGAAATTCCACTTATGAAGTGGGAATCCTCCATTCTTTAACAATGCTTGAAGTTCTAGTGACACGAAAGAAGCTTCCTCCAGAGTGGGGAAGGACTGGAAGTAATCGTCAACATAGAATGATGTAATTAGTGCTTCGGAAGCTTTAGAATATTTTTTTTAGCGTATGGCTTTTAGTGCCGGGAGTGTCCGAAGACATGTTCGGCTCGCCAGTTTTTGTAGCTACTTCGAGACGGACACCCAATGGGTGAGCTACAAGTACCGTTGGGGAGGAAAGGTGTAATGTAAGGATGAGGAGTTGGAAGGTAGCGGATGTGGCCTATAGTTAGGTACCAACCCCGGCATTTGCCTGGAAGGAAGATGGGAAACCACAGAAGACCATCTTCAGGGTTGCCGGCGGGGGGATTCGAACCTCCTCGCCTCCCGGATGTGAGCGACTGCCAACAGTCATGCCGTAACGATCACGGCTAACTCACCCGGTAGAATCAAATAAATGACCATCTTGAGAGGCTAACAAATGTAGGGATCGGATAGCAAGGAAAGCGGAAGGTTTTAAGCCATAAGTAACCGTCTTTAAGCGAAATACCTTAATGGGCTTGCTGATTTCGTCGCGCCACAAGATTCTTTGGAGATCTCGTTGTTCAGGCTGAATTAAAACCTGACGGTACATCTGTTTTATATCCGCTATAACAGCTATGGGAAATAATCGAAAGTTTAAGAGTATAGCAGATAAATCTGACTGAATAGCAGGACCAGAGTAAAGAGTATCGTTAAGACTGTTGCCATTAACGTCAGGTGATGAACCATTGAAAACGACTCGGATTTTATCCTTTACAAGAGGGTTTTTCCACACACGGGATGATGATTTAAGAAAACCGTTTCAATTGGGGGGTGCAATTCGTCATCAGATTTGCTAACAACTTCCATATGATCTAAGCTTTCATACTCATCCGTGAAATAGTATACTGCTGTTTAACGAGAGGTTCTTTCGTGAATTTGCTCTCGATAGCAAAGAGAGCTTTTCGAGCTTTGGGTTGAGAATTAATAAGTTTAGGGGGATTGTGTAATCTTGGCATCTGAACAATGAACCGGCCATCAGGAGAACGAGTGGTGGTGTTCAGAAAAAGTTGCTCACAGAATTCGTTTTCTGAAGAGGTCACGTTAGGAGAATCAACGCTTTCAAGCCTCCAGAACTGTTCCAAGTCAGTATTAGCGAAATAACATTGCGATGCGGGTTGGGGAGAATAATGAGGAAGTTGACCGGTTACGATCCATCCAAAATTAGTGTCTCTGGCAACCACGTTTGAGGATAACTTGCGAACCTGTTTACGAAGGTAATTCCAGAAAACATTGGCACTAAAGAGTATGTCAATGGGGTTTTGTACATTGAACAGGGGATCGGCTAGCCTTAAATGCGAGGGAATGCTTATACCTGAAATATCAACAGAGTGACTTGGAGTGTCTTCTCCTATGCTATTGAGAATGAGACAATTCAGTTCTAGAAAGTTATTTCTGTGACAAATGTCTCTTATGGTTAGCTTTGAAAACTGTAAAGCTTGCGATTTTGAGCTCTTAATGCCCGATACGTTAATAGAAGTGGGGTTTACAGGTAGGCCTAGTTTTTTGATTAATGAATTAGACACGAAATCGTGGGTTGCCGCCGAATCAAGATAACCGCGTGCACGGACCCAGTTGCCAAAGTTATCCTGAACTTCGATTTGGACAGTGGACAATAGTACTTGGGCACTACGTATGGACTTGGCATTTTGAATGTAAGATGAAGCATTGGAACTGTTAGTATTGTCACTTTTCTGAGAAGTAGATGCGGTCGATGATCTTGCTTGATCATGACGATGTAGTAAAGTGTGATGAGCTTTTTCACAATGGAAGCAAAGTCTGGTGGACTTGCAATTTGAAGCAGAATGCGTGGGTGCTAGGCAGTTGAAGCAATGTTTATTCTGGGAAACTAATTTTCTTCTGTCGTCGACTGACAGTTCCTTAAAAGATTTACATTGATATAAGGCGTGGAAATCTTTACAAAGTATGCACTTTAATGGTTCATTTGAACTCTTACGGGGTTCGCTTTGAGTGTTTAAAACGAGAGAACTAGCAATACGGCTTTCACTAGACCTAGTTGGGTAACCAGTGGCGTTTGACTTGAGTATAGATGAGCTGAACCCAGGTTTTTGGCTACTAGACGCTAAGCGTTCGCTTTTAGGTTTAAGAGACAATGATTCAAATTTAGAACTAGCGGATGAGGGTTCACTTTGATTAGCTAAAGCAGTTAAGAGTTGGCATCTAGCATTTATGAAAGTGACTAAATGCTCGTAAGAGTATTCGTCTTCTATGGAAAGTTCAATCTCCCAAGCTTTGAGGGTAGCAACATCGGCTTTAGAAACCACTAAGCTGTATTAAGAAAGTGTCCCAGTGTTCAGTGGGTTGATCTAATTGGGATAGAGCTTTAACGTGAAGTTGTGTTGTATCAATGAGAGTACGCAAACTAGTGACGTCATTGTGCTGTGACGCAGGCAAGTTAAATAGAGCCTTCATATGGCGTTGAATACGTAACCGTGAATTACCGTATCTTTCTTTCAACAAGTTAAAGGCAATGGGGTAGTTTTCGGCACTTAATGGGAGTGCTTCAACTAACTGCAGAGCTTGACCTCGGAGGATAGATCTCAAATAATGAAACTTGTAGATGACTTGAATGTCTTCATTGTCATGAACAAGAGAACAAAATAGTTCATAGAAAGAATCCCAAGTAGATTCGTCTCCAGAGAAGTGGGATAAATCAATCTTAGGTAGGATTGGTTTGGGCTTGTGAGTGCCCTCACGAGAAGAGGTTTGTTGTTCGTGAAGGGAACCAAGAACAGAACCGTCTTTTTTCTGTTCTTCTTCGAGTTGGCGTATTATTTTAAAAGCAGAACCTATACCTTCGTAATGCTGATTTTCTACTTCGACTCGAACTTCAGTTTGATTGAGCATGCAAGTTTCGATTTCAGTTTGGATGTTACAATAATTTTCATATGAACGTTCAAAATCCTTTACGCGATGTTTTAACAAATCTAATTGAGCTTCTGAGGGATCTAGCTCTTTGATGTATTTTCTAAATCGGGTAATTTGCCCTTTATACGATGCTCGTTTAGAAGTAAGTTTTTCATCCTTATCCTTTTCTATAGGAGCCATTACAAAATAGGTAAATTAAAGTATAATTTACGAAACTATGGAATCTTGGAAATGCTGTCAGACTGGCAGCAGCAAATAAGTTGAAAGAAATTGACACACCAAAGGAGGCAGGAGCGGCCTCTTTCTCCTTCACAGGCCTTGCACGTTGAAGCTATAGCTGAAAAATTCAAAGAAGATATTAATGATTTGCAAAATATTGTCAAATAACCCTTGACAAATAATGCTTGATAAGTACAAAGTCATGAATGGACTCTCCCGGGTTTCGGCACCAAATTTTGGGTAGATTATTAGCTTGGGAATAAACTAACCCCCAAGGGAAGATGATGAAGAAAAAGAAGTGGGTTTCGGACTGGAGAAAAAGGATGGAGAAATAGGACGAGAGTCCAAAAGAAATTATAATTTTAACTTTAAGTATACTCAAAGGCAGCTGCCACTGCAAATCCGCTTTCCGATACCTAAAGTGGGTAGGGACCTGGGCGAAGCTAACAGGAAACGCAGCTGGAACTTGGGCTATTCGCAAGAAAGCTGCTATAGCGTATTCCCTCTCAAGCATAAATATACCTACTATGGGGAAGGGTGGTGGTCTGGCAAGACAAAGAGTAACAGATTTATTGTGTATCTGTTCAAAGGAGCTTGTTTCTAACCAAGTATTTTGAAGAATACAAATAATTTGAATCAGCCGTGATATTTTAGTTCTTGAAATTGTAGACTTTCTAAAGAGCGACCGAATGCTTCCAAGAAGGATAGGGATAAAGCAATTATACCCTTGGGAATAATTTTGGTAAGAGCACCAATAGTTGCATTTAGAAATGACTAAGCTTTTACCCAGCAAGGCGCCGACTAAAATTTTAACAATGAGAAACACTTAAATTTTGAAAAACCAACCATAAGTGGTAGAGAGAATCTCCACAAGCAGGAAGCTGGCGTAGCGAGCTATACTTGCCTTACTGGCCAGTTAGAATTAGCTATCAAAGCTAAGAGAGACTTAAGTTAATAACTAAGAGTTCTTGCTCAAATGCAACCAGTAGTGAAAACCTTATCAATGGATTTATTTTTATTAAAGAGGGCATAAACCTAGGAAGAGTCAGGGAAGACAGGATCTTGCCTAACTGTTATGTTTGAGAAATGATAAATCAAAAGAACAAATCTTAATTTATTTAACAATGTAAAAAGAAGTAGTTTATATAACAAATCTATAATTTTGATTTTGTAAACAATTGGGGTCGCATACCTCCGAAAACATTTAAAGCTTGCGCCAGGCAATTGACAATTCTTTTGGTTTTAAACCTTTTTATGCTTTAAAATCTTCGTGAGATTTGGAAATGTTGCTAAGATGAATAAATGGAAAATTTTAAGATAATTAAAGTAATTAAGGTTAAACACAAAATCAAGTACAAAGTGTGTACTTTAAGAATTTCTAGATAGGTATCTTAGAAATATGAACAAATAACAACTTCGAAAGTAACAACAAAAAAAACAGGAAGAATGAAATAGAAGTTTCTATAACTTCTTGTAATAATACAGAACTACGTGGGTAGATTATACATAGGAGATTATAGAAATAGGGCAGGTCACTTATTGTGAAACCTGAAGAGAAAATTTGAAAGGAAGTTTCTAGAACTCCTATGTTTAAGTAGGGATCACGAGAAAAAGGTGGCAAATTTCCCTTTCGTGAAACCTAGAGATAACTCACTTTTGAGTAGAAAGAATTGTATTCCCTAATTAGAAGGGAGAAACAATATATTTTAAGGCGAGTACTAGACACGAAGTTTTTCAGACATTAATTCGTTGTACGTGGAGCAAATAAGGGAGGGCACTTCTTGAGAGTGACACCTCATTGAAAAAAGACCTGAAGTAACAATTTTATTAGTTTAGTTTGTTATTAAAGGGTTTGGGAAAGATCAAATGGGATTGTGGAAGAGTGTTCATGGCCGTATTTATTGTACTCGGACGAGCGCGACGCGGATGAAAAGTTGAACAGGCACTGTTATCACTATAGTTTTTTATATAGTTGAAAAGTTCACTGTAGTAGCACAAAAAGTTGATGGCAAAGAAAGTTATTGCAATGGTGGAAAATAACTAGTTACACTAGATTTGCGAGAGTCTATTGCTTGAAAAACTTGTAGGTTATAGTTGAATGGACCAGAAAAATCCCAACGGAGGAGGAGAAATTAGATATTGATTAGCAGTTCATAAGGAAGATTCATTAGTTTGAAAAAGTATTCCCAAATTTGAGTGGAAAGTACTAGATGGTTTAACTTGTAGATGAATTGTTCGGCATAGAAAATTCCAGAACAATCATGACTGAAGAATAGGGCAGAAATTAGTCCAACGGTGGAACGAGCTAAGTATTTTATAGACAGTGGGTAAATTAAAGGTGTCCCACGTTGTGAGAAAATCTCTCATTTAATAAGCATAAGGAATGCTGCTTCATGTTAAGATTGGCTTAGATAGACAAAAGCCCAACATAGAAAATCCCGCGAAGGATGATTATTGCCCCACGTAAGAAATCTCACACTGCCTATAAAATGATCATTAAAAGCATGTAGCTATTTAAAATCAATTAAAATAAGTTGAAGAACGTTGAAGTAGTACATAGCTCATTTCTGACGAACGGCGAATCCTTAGGTGACCGTTAGTCAGGAATTCACAACATGGCGAAGATTTGAAATTTTGTCTCTCGAGGTGAGGAGACGAGCTTTAGTAAAGCTCCGACTGACTAGTTTGACTTCAGACGCATAAGTGAGGCCAGCTCAACGAAGCGCGGAGGGACCAGGGAAGGGAAAAGAGTGGGGGTAGGAAACAAAAGGAATACATATAAGAATAGCCAACTTAAAAATAATGATTTCTCTTGATGAAATGGTCTTCAAAGAGTTGATAGCAGGCATCACTAGCGCAGCCTGGAGGGTGAAAAAGTAGACGAAGTTCTCTTGATCACGGAGATGATAGCTGGCGATAGCGAAGAGATCTGGTGGCTAGATTGGTAAGGAAATCCTCTTGCACAGGGAAGAATTGAGGAACTTCAGAGATTCGCTGCTAGATGACGCTAGGTGGGTCATGGAAGATATATATCTTGAACAGACTTACAGGTAGTGTAAGAAACATATACCAACAAAGAGAAATCAGGAGATCACTGTTGGTGTTTGCGAAAAAAGAAAGGGATGAACTAAAGCAAAGAGAAGCCAAATCTTACTCTGTCTTACCGTGTATTCCAAAGAATACACCAGTGCTCACAGTCTTAAATAGCTTGAGAACGCCTGCTCTACAATATATGAAAAACAACTGTTGACTCTCCCTATGGACGCTCTGATCGAACTAAATGATCCAAGGAAACCACGAGGATAAGCATGCCATTTAAAATATCAAGCTGTGAGATAGGGGAAGGTCGGGAAGTATCGGGCAGTGCTAGTTATAAGTTTTTGCAAATTGCTAGTATACTTTCCAGTTAAGTGATACTCGGTTATTGTATCAGAAGTCCGGGCACAACTGTAAAAGAAGAGGTTGAAAGGTGTCTAGTTAAATTGTCAGGAATCGACTCTTTGCTTTAAGAAAATCAGTGAAAACTCCATTTGGTTTTATGTCATAAATCTTTTGATTGCAATAAAAACTGAAATTTCATTCCTTTGTATAGACACCAGAAGGTCCAATTGCACGACCGTTTGATATCGACCGTCAACTTTCAGAATAGTATATCTAAAATTGTGACTTTTGTAAATCTGCTTATTACTTACCTATTGGTAACTCTTTGGTGCAGCAGCTAGCATTCTTGACAGTCGTTCCGGAGGTCCGGGTTCGATTCCCGGCTCTGCCAGGAAGTTTAATTATAATCTGAGGGCTGGAACGGGATTCACTGATCCTCGTGAGGCATAACTGAGAAGAGGTGTGTTTTTGATTCCCACCTCAGCCATCCTGGAAGTGGTTTTCCATCGTTCCCCATTTCTACTCCAGGCAAACGCTGGGATGGTATCTAACTTAAGGCCAAGGTTGCTCTTTCCCAATTCTCACCTGAATTACGAATGCTAATACAGATCCACAATAACACAGGTTATTAGACAAATTCTACACACACACAAGTTTCAGCAAAATATTAAAGTTTACCTAGTGGCCTAGTTCATAATGTCGGTTATTCTTTCAAAGTTAGTGGCCTAGTGACTAGCATTAATGGCTGTCACCGAAGAGATTCGGGTTTTCACAGTAAAGATCAAATCCGTGACAATGAAAGAATCTATTCCAGGCCTACGATTTTGCTCCAGTAAGGACTCTTCATAATTATTAACGGTGCGTAGCCGTGCGCGTTAAATCCCCTCACCACGACTGCGTAGAGGAGTTGCAGCAAGTTCGGTGATCGGAGATTCGAATCTCGGTGCTTACAGCGGCTATCCGGAGTGTGTTTTCCGTACGGGGTTTTCCACATTCCTTCCAGGCAAATGCCCGGATACTACCTTACATAAAGTCCCGGGGCACCTAACATATTCCCAACCCTAATAATTACAGGCACACTACTACAGTCACCACAAAAATACAGGTTATCAGACAGAATCAACGCACACCCAAGTACACGGGGCTGATAAACAAAGATATCCCAAGGCCTTAAACGAATTAACAACAACTTAATTATTGAGCTGTTGTGCCACTAATTCTTCCAGGAAATAGGTCGTTTGTTCTTCTTTTATTGCATGTTCCACAAGAAGGCTTTGCTGTTTAAGCAAATAGGCAAATCGTGTTAATAAACGGTTGGGGTATTATTTGGTTGAACTAATTTCTCCCTAATAACTCATCCTACCTTAATAGTGTGTAGAAATTATGCAAAACAGGTGGCCAGTTCCTCCGACCGAATATATTAAAACAGCAATTTTCTTTATTTACATAATGCTTAAGTGACCCCCTTAAATCTCAACAAGTAGCCTATCTGTATTTCTTGTCGGATGGGAAAGGCTCCATTGAGGGTTCCGTATGCAAGTCTATTGCTCGTGGAAATCACACAATATGTCTTTCTGTCATATTCGGTGGTATTTAGGTCGCAAATTCCAAGAATACTTTTGTGGAATGAAACTTGTCACCAAAATTGTGTTGGCATTGCTTCTTTTCCTTGTATCGGGATTGTTGGGGCCCAATGCATATAGCTTCAATCAATCATTCAGGGTCATTTAGATCTATGGAGCATCTCTGCCTTGAATGGAGCGTGCTAATGTCAAATCAACTCCACATACAAAATTGGGATGGACTAGGCCTATGATGTGGCAAAACCCTTCTACAAGCGTGTTTTAATTCAGATTTACGACATATTTGTTTATTGCATATAATTGTAGGCAATGCCCTAAAGATCAAGTAACTAACCTAACCCCGTGGCACTACAGCCCTTGAAGGGCCTAGGCCTACCAAGCGACCGCTGCCCAGCCAATTGGCCTGCAGATATTGGGGTGACGCGTGGTCAGAGCGTCGGGTCCCCTCGGCCGTTAACCTTGGTTTTCGTGACCGGGGCACTGCCTCACTGTCAGACAGCTACTCAATTGTCCTCACGAGGCTGAGTGCACTCCGTTCCAGCCCTCACGTCAGTTTTAAAATCCCTGACGGAGCCGGGGATCGAACCCGGGGCCTCCGGGTGAGAGGCAGGCGCTCTACCCCAACACCACGGGGCCGGCCTAAAGATCAAGTGACAGCACAATATTTAGGTATGATTGGGAAAGTTCACAGGGTGATTTAAATGCGCTCGTAATAAATTACACTTTTTAAGTTTTCACGAATATAATTGCCTAACATTATACTGGCCATGGTGAGCAAGAGTGCTAACGCGCTAGCCCGTGACTAACTGGTATTGGGAGAGCATGGATTTGAATCACGCATTAGCCGTCAGGAAAATGGTTTTGGTGGTTTCCAATTTTCACCACCAGGCAAATGCCGGTACGGTTCATATCAATAGGTCCACGGCTGACTTCCTTCAAAAATACCCAAGTTAGTGATTGCCTGGACGATCAACCTGTCACCATCCCCAGTTGTCTCTGCTGACAAAGTGTGTTCTGCTCCCAGACACTGTCCATGCGACGGTGGAGGAATGATCTCTCTCAGAGTCCGTGAGTGAAGCCAAGCTGGGAGGATGAGAGATAAGAAAGCACAATCATACTTAGTAATATTACATGTTTATGAATATCGTTGTTGATGTTCTTTCATTTGAGGGGCTTGTACATCGTGGTCATTTAGCCCTGTGTACTTGCGTGTGTGTAGAATTTGTCTGATATCCTGTGTAATTGTGGTGTCTGCAGTAGTGTGTGAATTTGTGATTTATCAACCATCCAGGCATTTGCCTGGACCTCAGCTAATTTAATTTAATTTTGTTTTGTTTTATTGTATTATATTATATTTTATTTTATCATAACTTAATTTATTTTATTTTCCCTTATTTTATTTTATTATACTTTATATTATTTTACTTTATTATACTTTATTTTATTAGACTACACTTAATTTCAGTTTATTGTATAATACATTATTTTATTTTATGCTATTTTTTATTTTATTGTTCTTTATTTTATTTTACTTTAGTTTGTGTTATTTTCTATAATTATGCTTTATTTTATTTTATTTTACTTTTTGTTAATCTATTTTATTTTACTTTATTATACTTAAATTTATTTTATTTTGGTATACTTTACTTTACACCATTTTACTTTATTATACTATATTTTACTTTATTTAATTTAATTTATTTTTATTATACTTCATTTTACTTTAGTATACCGTACTTTGCCAGGGGTTGACTTGTTGTTGTTGTATACTTAATTTTATTTTAATTTAGTATACTTTATTTTATTTTATTATAAATTATTATACTTTATTTTACTTTATTTTATTTGATTTTATAATACCTTACAGTATTTTATTTTATTTTATTTTATTTTATTTTATTTTATTTTATTTTATATAGCTAAGCTTTTATGTTTCAGCAATTAGGACACACTGCTCAGTGGCTATTGCTAAGCCTACATTATTTCTCAACTTAAGGAAAATAGAGCAAATTTCAAAACTTCTGATCACCAGCTCCGTACATTTAGGTGAATGTTGAATTTGCCTGATAACATGTGCTTCTGTGGTGACTGCAGTAGTGTATGTAGCAGTATTTAGTTGAGTTGTGGTTGGGGTAGGAACTTCGGACTTGAAATATGATACTATCCTAGCACTTGCCGGAGGGAGTGTGACAAGTACCGGAGAGAAACCACACTCAAGATAGCCACTGTCAGCGCCGGGATCCGATCTCCGGACTTGTTTCAGTTACGCCGCAGGTTTTAGCCATCGGTGGAGGAAAGCAATAGGCACATCTTCTCTCTGATCAGCCTTTCCCTGTTAGGTTGCTGACGTCACTGAATCATAAATAGTTTTTTTTCCGTTGTCTATTTTAAGTGTTACTTTCCTTTAGCCATGTGCATAAGAAATGAAAATAATCCTTAATCTGTCCTTGATTTAGAATGCAGCATTAATCCATGCATGGTAATGGGATGGCGACCGGCTAATAGGAAATGAATATTGTTGAGCCAAATTCCCAATAGCAAGTTTTGTGCGGACAACGACGATATCAGACAGGTGCCATTTGCCTGGTGGGAGTGTAAGGAAACACTGTGGAAAGCCACACGCAGGATAGCCGCTGTCAGCGCTGGGATTCTACTTCAAGGGAATGTGACATACGATATAAGTTAAGTAAAGGAAGGAGGGTTTGAGATATCTCGGAGAATGGAATTGACAGCTGCTATCGTTCCTTTCTCTACTCTGACTACTTTTAGTACATGCTTCACCTCAATGTGTTTCTTTGCTCAGGTCGTGACTGTAGATTACAGCGCGTCATTAACATTATAACCGTGTTGCACTGAACGTGGTGAAACCAGTAATGAACCATTTAACATCGTATCTGGACTACATTAGTGAACCTTACTGAAGAATGCTTTCTTTGTTACAAGTTTCGTCATCTATGTTTGAGATATTCTGCGGAATTGTACAAAGAAACTTCCTTCTTGGCTGTAGCCTCTCACAGCTCGTTTGTGTAAGTCAATTCGGTATAATAATACGGCAAGGTGCATGTTTCATAAAACTCAAGCTCCTAAACCAGAGTGAGTTAGAACGTGTAGTTTGTACCAAAATCATCTAAATCGTCTCAATAGTACAGGAAAAATCTTGCATTTTTTGAAAAGTCAACGGAAATACACTTATTTGTTTATAAAGTGCTTTTAAACAAATAAACAAGACAATAGCCCCTGGCAGAACTGTGTCACGTACATGCGGGCTGCATGGCAATAGAGCCGGGTGTGTAGTCCGTACACATGGAGCGCACACCACACATTATGCGAGAGTTCTCGCTCGGATCCGCTAGGTCAGTATAATTTATTTAATGGTTTTTGCTTTAAAATATATTTCAGATGATGTCGGATTAAATCAATTCTTAGTGTAACATGCGACTATCAATTGAAACTGGCCTGTTTTTACCATAGCCTATTCCATACTTTACTATGCCTTTCCAAAATATACAACATTTCACGTCGTCTTACGTACCCCTTCCAACTACATCTCCTTTCCGTTTACGCACAAGCGAGGGATTAAACTGTGTTAATCTGAACTACTGATCGACATACCTGCTGTCAGCGGGCGAGGTGTAGCGGCTAGGATTCTTGACTATTGCCTTGGTGGCCTGGGTACCATATCTGCCTCTGCCAAGAAATTTAATTTTAGATTGAAGGTGGAAAGGGGTACACTCAGCTTCGTGAGGCAAAACTGAAAATAGGTGTATTTGATTTCCACCTCAGCCATCCAGGAAGTGGGTTTCCGTGGTTTCCCACTTCTACTCCAGGCAAATACCGAGATGGTTACTAACGTAAGGCCAAGGCGCTTCCTACCCAATTCTCATCTGAATTAGATATGCAAACACTTGGGCTTGGACATCGTGGTCATTTAGTCCCGTGTATTTTGTGTGTGTGTGGAATTTTTGTCAAATAAACTTTGTTATTGGCATGCATGTAGGAGTCAAGAATTATAGACCAGTCAAAAGTGACACAAAAAATGGCTAAATTCGCAAAACATGATGTATCTCTGATTTTTTAGTATGTTGTTTGGACCCGTTAGGGCTATGTATACCCAAGTTTGCAACTCTCAAAAAGTTGTGGAAACATTTTTACACACCAAAAACTGCAAAATCTTTGGACTTTTTTCAGATTCTGCTCTTTATATCCTAATCCATGCATTCTTCGTCGAAGGCTATTCTATACGTTTGTTAAGAGCATTACATGTATGACAATTTATGCCAAACCGAAGCTCTGTAGGTCAATTGGTTACTGAATTACGGCACTTTGAAAATAGGCCAGGTTTTCCAAATATTGAACATTTTAGTTTTTGACCTTCTTTGCACCGATACTACACCGAAATCGTTGATCCTACGAGTAGAACGTTTAGAATATAATTTGTAGACAATTTAATCATCTTTAAATTAAGCGCAGAGCGGGGCCTGTATGCCTCGTAGTTATCTCAAAATCTCAAAAAAACCATATAAGAAAAAAATCGCTTTTTTTTCAGAAATGTACCTAACCATTTTTGTTGCATGAAGTGAGATTTAAACATGCAAAACGTGTTATCAATCTAGGGGAGGGCGAGGAGGGCGACCGCCAAGGGCCCAGTGGTCCGGGGGGGGGGGGGGGAGGGGAGGGGGGTACGCCATGGATTTTTAAAAATTTAATTAATTAATTAATTAATTAATTATACGGTACCTTTCAAACTAATTTATAATTCATATTACTTTTTTCAGTGCAGCTATGAACTCTCGTGAGACAGAGAGGCTCTTGCTTGGCACTGAAAGGTCACAAATACTGTTTGCAGAAGACAATGAAAATGTACAAAGTGTAACTGCCAAATTCAAAAGCCCCCTTGAAAAACTTGAAGCTTCACCTGCAAATAATCAGCCAAATGCTCCCATTATTTCACTCGTCTGGACACTTCTTCTATGCGAAAAGTGCTCATTTATATTTACAAGATATGAGCACTCTGCAAGACCAGATGGACCCAACCGAATATCAATTGTTCACGAAAGGATGCTTCACCATCCGCAGATCCGACAAATTTTGGTCAGGTCTGTGGACTGACTTGACAATTGAACAGATATTGCTGCGTTCAATGAGGAGCCAGGGTGGCCTAACCCATGGCAGAGGTATCTCTACAAGTGTGCTCTCTCAATGGACGGGTGGGATGGTATATATGCTGAATATATGTGAAGAGGTAGAAGGGTATTGGGATATTTCCTCCAAAACAAGCGAACAGCGTGTCGATATGTGACCTACGCAAATTGCACGGGATACCACTGACGTGAAAAAACTGGAAGCCTGGTTCAATAAGCATCCACCGTTCCCATCGATAGATAAACTCGTATCTATCAGCAAGGGCACTGTAGGTGGCCCCCACATAAATTGCCACACTGCCCGAGAAGAACTGAAATGGGTGAACCGAATTATTGGAAAAACGTTTGGGAATGTTAGTTTCTTTAGGAAAGAAAAAGTCCTCTTTTTGGCAACGCCTACCACCTCTGTCAAGATCCACAAGAAGGGAGTCGATGTCGAGCTATTCACCATCTTCCAGCACATGTGTATCATGAAACAGTCAGACGTACTGTGCCCAACTCTAGGAATGGGTATTCCAAGATTCAGACACCTAGATATCAAGGGAAAGGCTACAGCCGCTTTTGAAAGTTGAGATATTTGAATATCGCGCTCCATTGCTTCTCGAAGCAATTGGAAAGAATATACCGCTAACAGCATGTCAAGTGACGTAGCGAGTAATAGCAGAGGTTGAGGCTATTTATTGATTAAATAGTTAGCCATGGAGTAGAGACTTGAGACTTGGACCAGATTACTGGCACGGCCAAATGAAAGAGAATGCACTTAGTATCAAGTAAATCGGACCAGGGATACCAGAGATATGAGGATTTCCAGATTTCAGCGTGATAACGCGTGACCCTGGCAGTTTTGAATAAAAGCCGGCCAGCCGAGGCATCAATAGCTCACTTCGACACAAGCACTTGCCTAGCAAGGTGCTACTACGCTGAGCCAAGGCACATGGTTGCCGGATCTACGCAGAAGTTATTTTCAAAGTTGTGATAGTCACAAAAGTGCTGCGCTACGAGTGGAACTTAGTAAGTTTCCGGCAGGGAGGATCACTAAGGTGATAGTTATTTTTCTACAGACACTGGTGAAATATTTTTATTTTCACATGGACATATGCTAGACTTTGTCTAGAATTAGTACTTTGTCACAGTCCAGTAATAACCTAATACTTGGATATTTAAGTCCATTTTAGTCAGTTTTCATATTTGTAACTTGTTAACCACTTCGATCTATCAGTACATTGAAGACCAGTCTATCACGGTGTTGTTCATTAGCCAACGCAGGGAAACTACATGTTGCTTCGCGCATGGTAGATGGCGTGAAGCCATGCCCAGGGAACGATCTTCAGAACAGCCGTTGATTGTTTAGACTGTCAGTGTTTTCTTGTACTGAAAAGATTACCGTGAGTTATGTTACAACTGACATATCTAAGAATAGATCACTTAGATCTGACCCCATTTAAGCAAACTGTTATGGAGTTAACAGAAGCCAATATTAAAATGGATCAACAGTTACTTCAAACGTCAAGAGATATTACCACTATGTCTTGCTAGACAGATTGTGGGTATATAATGGCGGCCGATACAAGGATTATACATGCTTGTCCGATAGGGCATGTCTACGGATAAATCTGGCACAGACCAGGTTCGCTACGCTTCAAGACCATCAAGAAATGTAAGCCAAATTTTGACTTTATATTATGCCTAGCTAATTGGAACAAACTGTTTTTCGGCAGATGACCAACACATTTATTTTTCTTCGTATTTAAATCTTGCAATGATTTACGCAAGACTTGTTAGAGTTATTCTGAGTATTTTCAGCACTCAGAACAGTTTAGGATCGATGACCGAGCATTTCGGGCATTTATTTGAATATTTCATATTTTAGGGATATCACGGAAAACCGTCGATGTAATGGTTGAGTTAAATTATTTTTGTTGAGGAATGGATATTTTTTCCATATTCGAAGATTCGAACATGTGGATTCTCACATAATGAAATAATAATTAAATATATTTAGAATAATATAACTAATAATAATAATAATAATTTTTATAATTTTTCTAAATAATTCTTGGATATTATATTTTCTAATAATTATATGTATTGAGAGAGAGCTTATGAAGTAGTTTAATCATTTCTAGTTTGGAACAGGAGATTTTCCGAAGGAGAGTGGTTAGCGCAAGCCCGTATTCAACCAACATTTCAGTTCTGGTTGAACAGTTGATATTTGCAATGAGCAAAGTATATTTTTCAGATAACACGGAGAGGCATGAAACGGGAAGCAATTGATAATTGTATCAATTAGGATATTTTTGTATTTATATAAAATAATGACGTAAATACATTCGAAAGTTAAATAAAGATTATCATGAGTATGGTAAATTCACGGGTTGAACTGAATGGTAAAATAAAATAAACTTGTGAGTTTATTAATCTTCCAGTGTTGATAACAAGCAGAGGCTTGATTTATTGTATACATTTTGGGAAGAAAATTTATGTGTGTGGAGTAGTTGAAATGCCATTCCCAGGTGCGCACGTTTAAGTCGCAGGAATGAGGAGATTTTTTCGAGCATCAATCAAATAGCAGGTTCGATGGCTCAGGTTTATAGAAGGAGTATTGGAACTACACATTTCGTCGTATGAATGACCCGAAGGTTATTTCTTAGAAACCATCAGTTCTTATTTCAACCTTGTTTACGGATTCCATTTAGACTTTGATTTTGCTAGAACCCGGATTTGTCATGATAGTTTTTTATTCTTCTTCAGAGGAAGACCTTTGCCGTTGTTGTTGTAATAGTGTGTTCTTATGAATATAACAGAATGGGCCACTGCCAATTAAAAATAATTCTATAACCACGAATAATTTGAAGGATGTTTTCAATCCTAGTGCCATGAACTAAATGAATTTATTATGAAGCTATAATTCTTATTTACGCATTCTGTCGAAGAATTGCAAGTTGTGAAAATTGCTAAAATGGCCATGAATATAAATATTTTTTATATAATAATGATTCCAAGTGGAAAATTGAATAGTTGAATGGTCCAACAATTTATTGATCAAGTTGATGATTCAGAAATCATATATTTTGTTAGGAACTTGAAGTTCATAATCGAGTCACTTCTCGAAATGTTTAATGTCGGAAGAACAATTAATTTTTGTTGTGCTTCGCACAGTTCTTCAATGCTATGCTCAAGGTCAAATACTTTTCAGATGTTATTAATATGTGTAAATAATTTGTGTTGATTCAGAAATAATAATATTTTTTGACAATATTTTTTGAAACTGGAAAAATAAGTGAAAGTTAAAAATTCTATGAACATTTATTCTACGAGTGTTAATATTTATGTAAAAATTCAAACAGTGAACTACGATATTTCCAGTAAAGACAATTAAATTTGAACTGGATTTAATCACAAATAAATGAATATAATTTTGGAACACAGTCTACAGGACTAATAATCAGACTTGTGTTTCCAAAGCTAATTGTCAAATGTGTTTGGAAAAATTCTGTACATTGTGTAAATAGGAGTGTGGGTCGCCACACGTGAGTTATGCTACTTTGAGCATTTATGCAGTCAATTTTAAATTCAAAATAAAATGAGATAATTTTACATGATGTGTTATGCCCAATTGAATCTCCTTCTATCCTTATTGTGGCATTGAGCCAAAAATCAGTAAAGCATTTTTTTCATTTGATGTCGTTTTTGCGATTAGCTTTAACCCATCTGGCGCTCCGGGATATTTTGACTCTCGTGCTGACTGATTATTGGTAAAATGCATATGTGGTCGTGCGGACTCCGGTCTAAACGGCCACAGTACAGTTGAAGGCCCACTTCACATATGAGCTCGCTCCATTTCCAATGGCCCTATTTTCCGACGAAGGGATGCGTAAAGGCACAAAATGAGCGTTTTACGCTACCTTCACTCAAGCCACAGAGAACGTCAGTGTGCAGGCAAAATCATTTGCTGTCGTCAATGGAGGATACCTCCTCCATTATGTCGTGTGGCATCGGAATGATTCGGTACGGGCTATCACAGCAAGCTACTTAAACTACATATTTAACCACTTTGGGAGAAATGTGTGTGTAGTCTTCGACGGGTATCCTGAGGATGGCGCCCAAAAGAGCACCAAATTTGCAGAGCGATCACGACGATATTCTGCAGCATCAGCGGAAATTGTGTTTGACGCATCGACCATCATCACAGTCCCCCAAGAGATGCTTTCGAATGACAAAAACAAGGTTCGTCTCATTGAACATCTCTGTTCTGCTTTTGCTCTCGAGGAGATGAGACAAGAATATCAAAAGAAGATGCAGACCGCGATAGCGTCGTGATTGCAGTGCAAAAAGGTACCTCCAATGACCACGTCATCATCTTTGGAGAGGATGTGGATTTGTTTGTGCTCCTCTGTGGTTTAGGATCCACTAAAACGAACGTACCCACACTTCCAGAAGAGTGGCAGAGGTGAGGCGGGTTGCGTCCAAATCTCCACCAGCTCATTCAACCAAGTTGTAGTGGAGCTACCACCTGGATTTGAACTTTTCATCCACGCATTTACTGGGCGTGACACCACCTCTGCCCTCTTCTGGCAGGGGAAGATTAAAATGTGGGGCCACTTCAGACAAAATCAAACCCTAGTGGATCAAGCAACAGTTTTCCTCCAGACAGATGCCACACACCAACAAGTCGCAGCAGCCGGTGACAAGTGCCTAGTTGCCCTATATGCAGGAGACCAAATGGACACCCTCAACGATGTGCGTTTCCGTACTTTTGTGAAGACAGCAGCCAACGCCAAAGCGAATCTCGCCCGTTCGCCCCCAACCACAGAGGCTGCGTCGTATCACCACTACCGCACATACCGCCAGGTGCAAAAGTGGTTGGGGGTGGAGAAAGAGGCCACCGACTGGGGTTGGGAATTGACCTCTGCTGGACTCATTCCCATTACCAGCTGGCAAGCTCCTGCCCCCGCAGAGCTCCTAAAACTCCTCTCTTGCAAGGGGTGCAGAAGGTGGCTGCACTTGCCTGAAAGCAGGGCTCTGATGTTCTGTGATGTGTGCTACCTGCTCTGGGGAAACTTGTCAGAACGCTGCCCTTATCATCATTGAAGAGGACGACGATGACGAGCCTCAAGACAACCTTGACGATCCACCAATACGTGAGTACCTACGTACAGGGGACGAAAACGACGAGCCACCAATTGTGAAAGACTTACCTATTGAAGAGAGCAACGAAAGTGACGGCCCAGGGCCATCAAAAATAAGGCGACGAGTTAAACTATGTGTCAAATTTGATTGACGGATTGATTGTTTGATTAATAACTGTACTTTTGATTTCTTATGTTTATTTTATTTGTATTCTTTATATTATATATATTACCATATAATATTATTATATAATATTACTATTATATTAAAATACATTTCACCGTTTGTTTAAATGATTATATGCCTTCTTTTTCATTACCAAAACAAAAAACAAAGGATAGGAAATATTATGAAACATTTCTGGAAAAATGCGATTTTACCTTACATGGGTTGTTTTGAGATTTGGAGAGAACTTCGAGGCTTACATACCCCGCTCTGCGCTTAATTTAAAGCAAATTAAATGGCCTACAAATAATATTCTTCTAGTTCTACTCGTAGGATCGATGGTTTCGACGCAGTATCGGTCCAAAGAGGTCTAAATCTAAAATGTTCAATTTTTAGAAAAACTGGCCTATTTTCAAAGTGTCGTAATTCGGTAACCAATTGACCTACAGAGCTCCGGTTCGGCTTAATTTGTCAAACATTTTATGCTCTTAACAAATGTATAGAAAAGCTTTCGACGAAGAATGCATGAATTAGGAGATATAGATCAGAATCTGAAACAAGTCCAAAGATTTCGCGGTTTTTGGTGTGTAAAACTTTTTCCACAACTTTTTGAGAGTTGCAAACTTGGGTATACACAGCCCTAATGGGTCCAAACAACATACTAAAAATTCAGAGATACATCATGTTTTGCGAATTTATTGTCACTTTTGACTGGCCTATTAGAAGATGTTGTTCGCTTTCTAAATGATTTTTAAGTTTGGGTAAGCATTCAATAGTTTCCATTCTTGAAGTTCACAGACATTAAAACGAACGTTGAAAACATTTCGTGGTTAAGTTTAATAGAGGGAATGAGTCCTTAACCTCAACACCATCAACGAATTAAATAAATAAATAAATAAATAAATAAATAAATAAATAAATAAATAAATAAATAAATAAAAATACATACATAATTGAATAAATATATAATTAACTTAAATAGGCTAAATACTAAGTTAATAAGTTAATATGTTCAATAGTTTCTGACAAGAAGATGGTAGAATTTGTGGAATTAGTCTTACCGCGAGTATGTAATATCACTAATCTAGGCACGTCGTCTTTCCGTAGGTGACGTTTGGAAAAGACCCTCCAGAGGTGCCCGAAGTTCCAACCTTGTTCAAGAACGCATTTCTATTTCATTTAAGAAATTGGTTATCTTCATCAACATCATAAGTTTCTTATTAATTTTAAAACACGATACTTGAGCGAATGAGCTCCTCCATAGCATTGGAATTTATCATAAAATGCAGCCATCTATCTAACTGTAGAAGTGATACTTCAGCCAGTAAACATCTAATCACCCCGCGGCGTAGCTGTGGTCGTTAAGTCCTGCACCACGACCGCACGGGCAGCAACAGCAAGTCTGGATATCGTGGGCTTGGCTATCCTGAATGTAGATTTTCCCCGAGCACCTTACTTCAAGTACCGGGACACCTATCCCATCCGTGTCCCTAATACAGCTAGACACACTGTAACAGTAATCACATAAATACAGAGTATCATATAAATTCAACACACACCGAACTACACGAGACTGATGTCCAAGATGTCCCAAGCTCCTAAAATGAATCATCAACAACAACAACATTCAAAGATGCAACTAGTTATTTTGGATCACCGCTTTTGTTACCGGGTGAGTTAGCCGTGGTCGTTACAGTGTAGCTTCAGAGAGTCGCTCACATCCGGTAGGTGAGGAGGTTCGAATCCCCTCGCTGGCAACCTTGAAGATGGTCTTCTGTGGTTTCCCATTTTCCTTCCAGGCAAATGCCAGGGTTGGTCCCTAACTATAGGCCACAGCCACTACCTTCCATTACCTCGTCCTTACATTCACACTTTCCTCCCCAGACAACACCCCACAAGCAACTGTACTTGTAGCTCACCCTATGGGTGTCCGCATAGAAGCAGCTACAAACCATGGCAGGCCGGACATGTCCTCGGATGCTCCCGGAACTAAATGCCATACGCTAAAAAGAAAAATAGCATAATGGCATTTAGTCTAATACATCTGTGATTATCGAAAGTAGTTCAAAAAGAGAAGCCAAGGTGGCATCCATAGGTTGGATTGCTGACTCATTGTTAAAATATTTGTAATGGAACCTCAATTCTTGTATTTTTATTATCATTATTGTTATTATTAATATTATTTTGAAATAGTTTAAATAATTGAACAAATAGTTTCACAAATATTGGCGATAATATCCAAAACATGTTACACGAATGAACATTTAAAAAAATTGCCAATGATCGAAACACCGAACTCTTGCAAGTAAGGTGGGAGTTATAAACCTATACACCACAGGTCTTCTTACTGTTACGATTCTATGAGAGGACTTCCTCGACGGTTTTCATGTCCTCTTTACCGTAAGCGTTTAAAAATTGGTCATAATTTTGAAAGCTCGGGTATTAGGTACTTTACCTCTTGGCAAATCCCTACCCAATGACGGGCCCTCCACTTGTCGGTTCATAAAATCCTAGCGAATGTTGTTTGATTTGAGGGCTTGGAACATCACGGTCATAACCTCCGTGTAGCAGAAAATGTGTGAAATTTGTCTGATAAATTGATTTATTGTGGTGTGAGTACTCTTGATTAACATAGGAAGAAGTTTAAACGCCAAATCATTAATCTGCCTTATTAAAGCAAAGGCCATTGATTGACTAATAAGAAATAGGGTCTTGGTTATCACCCACGCAGTGGCGTAACTACGTGGGATTATTAGGGGGATCAATACCCCTCCAGAGCCAAATTATAGAAAATATGAAATTTTAATTCTAATTTTTAGGTAGCTAAACACTTACTGCATGAGCAAAATGGTCATCAGTTCAGTTAGCCAGAGGGACCAGTAGTGAGATGGGTGTGGTGACAATTTCTCCATCCCTTTCTAAAAATACACCACTTGCCACTTGCCACTCTGTTAGTATCCGAGTGTGAGTGAATAACATATCGTTGTCTTATACCTGTTTTAAGTTATACTTTAGTTGAAAACTGTACTTTATGCATATTTATACAATGTCAGGGAGAAGGGCCAGATGATTTAACGAATATAACTAGACTTTATAATTAAATATCAAACAAATTGTTAATTTTCGAGCATTTGCACATTAATAAGTTAAGTGAAAATTTCAAATGCCAATAAAATCAATACGAAATAGATGTAGGCCTAAAAGGGTACAGTAGATAGGAGGCTTTGTAACCTCCGGATCAAATATTTGCTTTCATTGTGTCCGAAGCCCCCCCCCTCCTCCTCAATGTAATGTCATCCCCTCCAGAAGCAACTTATAGTTACGACACTGATCCCACGTACTTGAAGAATTTTACGAATATCATCATTGAAATTGAAATTGAAGGGAAATCATGAGAGGGAATCATACTACGAATAGGCGATTCCAGCACCAGACGTCGAACTTCTGATCCCCATAGTGGACTTATAAGAGCTGGTAGGAGGCACGTGCAATGCGAAATATTTCCGTAGGAGAAACGCTGTCGTAATCATATCCTATATAATGTCACTGATAACGCACACATGTGGTGTGAGATATTTATGACCATTCATTGTATAAATGCCGGCCCCGATGTGTTGGGATAGCGTGGCTGCCTCTTACCCGGAGGCCCCGGGTTCGATTCCCGGCTTCGTTAGGGATTTTAGAAAATGACGTGAGGGCTGGAACGGGGTGCACTCAGCCTCGTGAGGACAATTGAGTAGCTGTCTGACAGTGAGGCAGCGCCCCGATCACGAGAACCAAGATTAACGGCCGAGGGGACCCGATGCGCTGTTCACGCGTCTCCCCAATATCTGCTGGCCAAATGGCTGGGCAGCGGTCGCTTGGTAGGCCTAAGCCTTCATGGGCTGTAGTGCCAGGGATTTTAATTATGTAAATAATTTTATGACGAAAGTATTGGCCAGCAGATTACAACCCCATAAGGACATGAATTTTCTATTCTGTAAAACGAGTGATGGCGTAGCAGTCGAGTCACATAAATCTGTAGGCTTGCATCCTTCCTTCTTTCCTTCCTACCTTCTATTCTTTAAGACCGCCTCATGGTGAGCGTTATTGGCCACCATCCCTGAGGCTTGTGTTTGGTTCCGGGGTTTGCCAAAAAGTGAATTCTGGTCTAAGGACTAGAACGGGACCCCCTCAACCTCTTGACAACAACTGACTAGAGCGTGCATTCGATTCCCAACTTGGCAATCTTACAAGTGGTATTTCGTGAGTTTTCACCTTTTATGCAGGCAAATGCTGGGTTGGTTGCAAATTTAAACCACGACCGTCACTTTCCACCCACATCCAAGTATATAGGCTGATGACTGCATTGTCCAAGTCCCTACCTGAAATAGCGACAGCAGGAGCCAACCAGGCTCATTTTGGTTTTGACCAAGGATTTAAGGCCGGATGCCCTTCCTGACACCGCATGATTTTCAGGTGAAAATTCCATCTCGTTTTCACAAGGATTCGAACCCCTGCCGTCCGGGTGAAAGACGAGTATCTAATAAGCCACTGCGCCATCACGCTCCCCCATGAAAGTAATGAGAGATTCTTGGAAATTTGATGGTTTTGACATGCCATCTGGCTGCTAGTGGAAATGAATACAGTAAATAACTTTTCCAGGCACCTGCCACGCCATATTTCATGTGACGTGTGTAACAAGGTAGACTCGTAAGAACAGTGCCAGCATTCCATCAATAACAAGCTGGCTGTAAATCGAGCACGATATCGTTATGATTGAGAAATATCGTGATATACTAACGTGGTATGACATCAAATGCGACACCAGTCACCACAGGTGGGAGCAAGGCTCAACAGTTAGTTCATTCGTCATCAGGGGTAAGGTTTGTTGTTTATCTGCATTTAGGCGATGGTCATTGTGTATGGTTTATTGTCATAGGACCTGTAATTATTTTGATTCCAACTTCTTTTCTCTTGATCCTCCCTCAACGTTTTCTCTTCCCTATGATCTCGAGGTGTTTGAGAATATCTGTCAGCCATAACCGCATAAACAGTGTTTTCATTCTTACCACCCTTCTGATGGAAGAACTGTGCATTCGTATGGTCGAGTTTCTGAAGAACTTCGTCAAACTGTTCCATATTGTAGATGTCAGCAGCTATTAATGTTCTCTGAACATCAGCAGGAAATTTTCTGATCAAGGCAGTTATCAGCTCATTATCTGGCATAGGTGGATCTAACTGTTGCAGTTTAGATAATTTTCCTGCGAAATATGTTGAATAACGAGTGGGTTGAGATGTGGAGTATCTTTTGGAATAGAGCTCTGCTCCCACGTGTTGTTGAGTTTCTGGTGACAAAAACTTTTTCAACAGTCCCCTTGAGAACTCTTCATAATTGTTTAGAGTGGATCTAAATGCTCTTAACCACGTAAGTTCGGGACCATCTAAAAATTTCCCAATTACCCTTATCTCTCTTTCTTTGGAAATTTTAGAATCCTTCAGATAATCTCTCACTTCCCACAGGAATTCAACTGGTGTAACAATTTTGAAGGTTTGTCTTCAACATTATTGTGCTTAATAATAATAATAATGATATGGTCATCTCCGTGGTGTAGTGGTCAGCGTGCTTAGCTGCCTCCCGGGAGGTACACAGTTCGATTCCCGGCTCTGCCACAAAATTTGAAAAAGTGGTATGAGGACTGGAACGGGGTCTACTCAGTCTCGGGTGGTCCAAATGAGTGGAGGGTGTTCAATTCCCACCTCAGCTATCCTCGAAGTGGTTTTCCGTGGTTTCCCACTTCGTCTTCAGGCAAATACCGGGACGGTATCTAACGTAAGGCCACGGCTGCCTCCTTCCCTCTTCCTTGTCTATCCCTCTCACTCTTCCCATCCCCTGATCAGGCCCATGTTCACTTTGCAGGTGAGGCCGCCTGGGCGATGTGCTAGTCATACTCCCCAGTTGTATCCAACGATTCAGAGCCTCAAGTTCCAGGACACTGCCTTCAGTGGCGGTAGAGGTGGGATCCCTCGCTTAGTCCGTGGGAAAAGCCAACCGTGGAGGGTAAAACGATAACGAAAAAATAAAATAAAATAAAAAAATAATTATAGAAACAACATTATATACATTTTCATTTCTCTGCAAGCCTCTGTATGCGAACAAGTCACCTCTATGATGCCCTTATTAGCAGTTAGCACTGTGGCTGTGACTATTACGAACGAATGGAATTTTAATTTGTTAGGTTGGCGAGGAATCCTGCAGACACGAACAATTTGACCCACTCAAGGGATGACCCAAATGAAATTGGGGATGAAATAACAACACTGATGTTTGTATGTGACCTGGCTAACATCAATGCAATGTTTCATCGAGGTTAAGAGCATGCAGCCTGCTATGTATGGTCCCTTGTTAGTAGTGAAGCAAGTGATGGAAGGAAGCACTAATACTTACTCAGGTCCGCCTTGTTGCATAGTGGCTAATATTCTTGGCGGTCACCGCGGAGGCCCGAGTTCAATTCCCGGCTCTGCCAAGAAACGTTATTCTGGTCTGAGGGCCGGAACGGGGTACACTCAGCTTTGTGAGGCAAAACTGAAAAGAGGTGGATTCGATTCCTACCTCAGCCATCCTGGAAATGGTCTTCCGTGGTTTCCCACTTCTATTCCAGGTAAATGACGGGATCGTACCTAACTTAAGGCCACGGCCGCTTCCTACCCAAATTCTGTCTGGATTAAAATTGCACACACTAGTAGAGACATCACAGAGTAACAGGTTATTAGACAAGTACTACACCCACCCAAGTACATCAGCCTACATAACCACGATGTCGCAAAGCCCTTAAAGGTTCAACAACAACATCATCGAGATAAAGAGCATGAAGCTCTCGATGCCCCCTTGTGAAGAGTGAAGAAAGTGATGGAAGCACTAAGACTAATAGGGATATTTTTCAAATCCAAATGCAAATCTCGGCATACTTGGCAAATTAGCCCACTTCCCTCGCAGGTGTGGCCTAATGGGAGGTCTAAGTGTCACCCCACAACTTCAATGGACAACTGAGTCTTTGGTTAGCCATAGCTCATATCCCGGCGCTCTCTGTGTGCCTTCCCTCTTGGGATTTCGTACAATCACTTCAGAAATGTTCCGAGATAATAACCTACATTATGATTAATTCCAATATTACAGTTACATACACTAATTCATCCACTACCATACCACATGTTATGGTGCAAATTCAACACACACCCAAATATACGAGGCTGATGACCAGATTTTTATATCCTAAAATGAGCCCCGTAACAATAACAACAGTAGGCTACTCTGTCCACTTTAGTGTGAAAGGGGTTTAATCCCTACCTGTAGGCGTTATTCAATATTTTTTCTGAATGCGGTATTTATATTAAGTTTAGTAATTTTACAATTCACAGTTTTGTTAATTCGTTTCAAGGGCTTGAGAAAACTTGGCCATTAGCCCCGTGCACTTGGGTATGTGTACAATTTGTTTGATAACCTGGGTTTCTCTGGAGACAGTAGTAGAAATTATTAGGGTCGGGAATGGGGTAGGTGCCCAAGTACTTGAAAACATCTCAAGGTATAGTCAAACTCAGGATGGCCACTGTCAGCGTTAAAATTCAAACCACTGTTCTTTGGACTTCCAATACCCCCTTGTAGTCGCAGTGCATGACCTAACGCACTTGACTATGCTGAGGGGTTTCATATATTTAGCAAAACTGTTGCCTTTGTTATGTTATTAAGCTGTTCCGGTGTTTTTGTGTCGTAATCTGGCATGCGCAGCTATCGGGAAGCAAATCTCCTTGCAGTAGGATATGAGATGTAATAATGATATGCTTTACTAATGTGAACCGGATTCTTTCTTTGATACGTATTATTTTATTCTACTGGCGTTCCAATGGTTATACTTTCTGCTTGACCAAACATTTGCTAGTGTAGGTCTTAGTATTCAGCGGCACATCTACCAAATTTACGGCACTCACTTAGGAAGCCATTGAATTGGACATTAGAGCTTAGGTGGATTGCGGGAAAAAATGTGTTATTATTTGATTCTTTTAAGGCATTGCGACATCGTGGTCATGTAGCCCCGTGTACTTGGGTGTGTGTAGAATTAGTATGATAACCTGTGTCACTGTAATGTCTGTACTAGTATGCGTATTTGTAATTGAGGTAGGATTTGGGTAGGAAGCGGCCGAGACCTAAAGTTATGTGCGATCCCGGCATTTGCCTGGAGTAGAAGTGGGAAACTACGGAAAACCAGTTTCAGGATGGCTGAGGTTAGAATTGAACCCTCCTCTTGTCAGTTTTTCCTCACAAGGTTGACTGTACTCCGTTCCATCCCTCATACTAGAATTTCTTGGCAGAGACGGGAATCGAGGCCGGAATTCCGCCTTGGCAGCCGTGAAGTAACGAGGCGGACAAGGAAAAGGGACACATATAGTATAAACATGGACTTACCAGAAAGGGGAATTTCTAGGCTGTCAACTCTGAGTTCTGGATTCAATCCGAGGCTCTGCCAAGAAATTCATTTCTGGTCTCAAGGCTGGAACGGGGTACACTCAACCTCGTGAGACAAAGCTGAGAAGAGGTGGGTTCGATTCCCTCCTCAGTCATCCTAGAAATGGTTTTCCGTGTTTTCCCAATTCTTCTCAAGGGAAATTCAGGGATGGTTCCTAACTTACGATCACGACCACTTCCTTCCTAATCCCAGTGTTAATTAAAAGAACATACACTACTAAAGACATCACAATAACACAGGTTATCATACAGTCAAGCCGAGACCTTAAGTTTGTACCCATGTCGGCATTTGCCTCAAGTAAGTGGGATACCACTTCCAGAATGGTTGAGGTGAGAATCAAATGTACCTTCTCTCAGATTTGCCTCACGAGGCTGAGCGTACCACGTTCCATACCAGATTCTAACTTCTTGGTTTAGTGGCTTCGGTGGCGTAGTCGGTAGCATGCTGAGCTTCTTTGCCCAATATCGCGGGTTCAAACCCGGCCAAAGTCGTCGGATTTTTTAAGAAAGTTAAAAAATCCCCCAGTATGCCTTCCTTCGGAGGGGAGGTAAAGCCGGCGGTCCCATGCCATAGTTTTTTGGCATGAAAAAGAACCTTCCACTAACTACACTTGTGGAAGCTAAAATTTTTAGGTTAGTTTGATAACGCTATATTATTGTAGTTCCAACGTTCGCCACCAGGTGCTGACTGCGATGGTATTTAGTAGGCACGTCCGCAGCTAGGTATCGTGGACGGTAGCATTTGGTAGCAAAAGTAGGAACTACTTGAAAAATTACTTGTCTGCAATCATTCTACCTGAATCACAGATAACACACACTAATACAGTCATCAGTCATCACAATTAACACCGGTTATCAGACGAATTCTACACGGGGCTACATGACCGTGTTGTTGTAGCCCCTAAACTAAGGAACCAACCTACCATACTTCTTGGCAGGGTAGGGAATTAAAACCGAATCTCCAAGGTGACAGCCAAGAATGCTAGCCACTACACCATGAGGTGGTGTTAGGTGACATTCTCAGACGATACATCTACCACTGATATGAGATTCAGTATTACAGCAGTGCAGTGGTGAGGTAGGTCTAAAGATTCTCGCACTGGTGATGCGTGACGTAATGGTTCCCCACTTCATCATTGCAGGCCGAGACATCGCCGACGTTTATCAAATTGTTTCCTTTTTCACATCCATTGGTCTCGTTTCTTTGCTACAGTGTGGAGAATAGACTGACCTGAAATTGGCAATTCATTGTTAGATCTCCCTTCACGACCGGCCAAGGAGGAATATGGAACGCGGAAGAATTGATCGGTAGTCGCAGCATAGAACGAAAGACAATGAAAACAAAAAGGGGTTTGGGAAGTGAGATGGGACAATTGCAGACAGCTATCAAAGAAATGGGTGCATTTACAAATACTCAACATGTAATCGTCTATCAGCTTCTATTTACAAATTAATCCGCATCGTGGAGTAGTGGCGAGCATTTTTGGCTGTTTGATGCTGCTGCAAAAATATAAAACAACAAGCATAAAAGCAAAACAAAAACACATACGGCCATGTATAGCGAATGACAGTTTAACTTCTAACAGCGTCAGTAAACAAATGAGAGTCATCAGCCCTTGCTATGACCAAAATCATAGATTTACCGAACAATCACCTGTAACATTCTACTATTCTCTATTAAGGGGAGTTTGATAGGCAAAAATGGGAATTTTTCAACATTTTATAAAATATGTCCTACAATATTATTTACTGTTTAATGAATAAAATGGTATAGGCCTATAATTTATCTCTGTGTGACTGTTAGAAGCATTTAATTTTTAATTTTATAACATTGCTTGCATATCCGTCAAAATGGTTGATTTTAGTCATGCATCTCTTTATTTACGAATATCTATGAAACTACTGCACGTAGAAGGCTGTGGTCTTCACCTATCGATAGAGAATACTGAGCGCTCAATTTTCGTTACTCTTCTGTTTCCAATATGTCTGCTGCTGTGCTTGTTTTTGTATAAAGAAAGTCAAATATCGTGTGAATTAGTGTCTATGTAAGTGCTTCCCTGTAGTTTGATTGCACTCATTTTGATAAACAAAGCGTAAATATGCCTAGAAGTGCTACTCTATTTAGGAAACGTAAGTTTTGTGGCAACCAGCATACTAAAAACACAACACCATGTGGTTCACATGAGGTAGAATCCACCAACAGTGTCGAAACAGATGGTCAAAATGTGACACCAGGCAAGAAGACAGACTCGCCCCCTACCAGTGCAAGTGAATCTAAATTAGGTAAACATTTTGAAGAACTGGGATCATTAGAAGAAACCTCAGAGAGTAATAGTAATGATTTAGGTTATGTTTTATTTGATATGAACATTTTTAGTCAAGTTTTGACTGATTTTTTTATGTTGTAAACTTTGTGGTGGGCAAGTAACTATAGAGGAAGATATTTCAGCAAGAAGTGGACTTGCAGCAAGAATGGTAATTATTTGCACTAATTGTAAACACAGAAAGTCATTTTTTACTTCAAAAGAATGCAAGAATAGTATGTATGAGGCTAATGTTATACTCTTCTATGCCATGAGAGCTATTGGCAAAGGTCTCAGTGCAGCACAACTTTTCTGCTCACTCATGAATCTTCCAGCACCTCCTGCCAGAATTCAGAAGTACACTGAAGTTGTAGGAGAAGCTGTTGAATCTGTTGCTTCCTTATCAATGAAGGCTGCAGCAAAGGAGGCCATTGAAATGAATGAAGGTAATAGTCATTTACCTATTACATTTGATGGGACATGGCAGAAACGAGGCCACACCTCTAAAAACTCAGTTGCCACTGTTATAAGCATAGACACAGGCAAGGTAATTGATTTTGAGGCACTTACAAAACACTGCTCTACGTTCTGTAAAAATAGTAAACATTAAAATTGTCAAAAAAACTATGAAGGGACTAGTGGAGGTATGGAAGCTGATGCTGCACTGAAAATATTTAGTCGCTCGCTCCAAGAAAGGGGTGTTCGTTACACAAAGTTTCTAGGGGATGGTGATTCCAAAGCCTATAAGTGTGTCATTGAATCAAAACCATATGGGAATATTGAGATAAAGAAAGTGGAATGTGTTGGACATGTGCAGAAGAGGATGGGCACACGGCTTAGAAAATTGAAACAAACTCTGCGCACCACTGTATTGTCAGAAGGGATGCTACTGAGGGGTCGATTGACTGATAAAACAATAAATGAACTTCAGAAGTATTATGGCATGGCCATCAGAAATAACGTAAACAATTTAGAATGTATGAAGAAAGCAGTCTGGGCCACATACTTCCACAAACTCTCAAGTGACAGGCAGCCAGTACATTCACTTTGCCCACCTGGACCTGAAACATGGTGTAAGTTCCGAAAGGCTGAAGCTGCAGGGGAGTATTTTGAACACAAGAATTCTTTACCTGAAGCAGTTATGGAAGCTATCAAGCCAACCTACAGAGACCTAGCTCATTCAGACCTTCTCAAAAAGTGTCTACATGGGCGTACTCAGAATCCCAACGAGTCGTTCAACAATATTATCTGGACTCGAGTGCCCAAAAATGTATTTGTGGGGTTAAGAACTTTGAAGTGGGGAGTCAGTGATGCTGTGTTAACATTTAATGATGGGAACATGGGAAGAATAAGAGTGTTATTGCATCTCAACAACAACCCAGGCCGTCATACTATAAAGGGACTGCAACATTTAGACAAATTAAGAATTGGCAAGGCGCAGCGTGCAGCAGAGTTCAACACCAAAGAAGCAAGGTCATCCTGAAGGAAAAAGTTTTTAGAGAAGGAGGGGGACCAGGAAGAGGATCCTGACTATGCTGCTGGGTGCTATTGAGCTTTAATTTAAAAATCTTAGTAAGTTCTTATAATTTAAAGTTTTAAACTTGATTTTCTCAAAATGACTTTTTTTTACAATTAATGTTCCTGTTTCTGAAAAACGACTTGGGAAACAGACATGAAACTTTGTGAGATGCTTTATTATATCCTACTGTCCTTACTGAAGTAGAATTACAGCAGAGGTTTCCATAGACATGAAGTAAGGGGTGTCCAACTACAAATATTTTGTGTAAAAAATTGCATCTTAAAAAAACTCCTTCTTTTGGTTTCTATATTTTAATTCTGCTTTAGTCCACACAAATAATGTGAAAATGTCAGCTGTAAAAAATCAGAGTCGTATCTTCATTGGTTCCAGAAATTAGGAACATAATCTTGGCTTATTTAACATTGGCAGGATAGGCCTTTCAATCTCCCCCACTTGCGATGACCAAAATCATAGATTTACCGAACAATCACATGTAACATTCTACTATTCTCTATTAAACTCTTTTGCAAGCATAAAACCTCAACAATTTACAAAACTCAAAACTAACAACCACAGCAATATAAATATTGTTTTTCTAAGACGCCCCAATGTCGAAGCCGAACACTAAACATAAAAATCCCAAGTTTTATCAAATTAATTTCTTTTACCCTCAAAATAGAGTAAAAGGAGTCCAGTTCATAGGCACCAGACTCTAATCCCTGGCTGTCTTAGAACAACCCGCACTGCATGAGAATAGTATTCACCGTGGAGGCCCGGGTCCGATTCCCGGCTCTACCATGAAATTCAATTCTGGTCTGAGGGCTGCAATGGGGTACACTCAACCTCGTGAGGCAAAACTGAGAATAGGGGGTTCGATTCCCACCTCAGCTATCCTGGAAGTGGTTTCCAGTGGTTTAGCCCTTCTACTTGGGGCGAATGCCGGGATAGTTCCTAAATTAAAGCCACGGCAGCCTCCTTCCCAACCCTCATATGAATTACAACTACTCACACTAATACAGCCATCAAAATAACACAGGTTATCTGACAAATTCCACACACACACACACACACACACACCTAAGTACTCGGGGCTACAAGACCACGACGTCGCAAAGCCCATAAATGAATCAATGACAACTATTTACAAATCCAGCTTATGTGTGGTGTGATGAATCTTGATGAATTTCTCATTCAACTCAATACTTAGGTTCTCTAGGAACAGATTTTAAGTTGCAGATGTCTACAAATACAGCAGAAGCTCGATATAACGCTGATGTCTGAGGACATGCTTGACGTCCGCATTATTACCTAAATGCGGCATATTGAAATGTGACCTTAGAAGTGACAGGGGGTGAGGGGAGAATATGCGTACATTAATAAATTACAATTTGAAGGAAGCAATCGATAGTAGAGTGCACTTTCATCGCTATTGTACACTTGATGATCATTTAAATTGTAATTAATCATACGTTTCTTTAATTCTCGAGGATAACGTTATTCAGATTCCCTGTCACATGACTGGGCTTCTCCCTCAATGCTAGTTTGTCTTGTACCGCGACGAGATTTCCGTCATGAAAATCAGCCATCAGATGAATTAAAATCGTCGGTCAAATGCAAAGCTAGGAAGGTTGTAGTTTTACATGACCGTTAATCTCGCGATCATAAGGCACAGGACCTCCATTTGTACGTGGAATCCGAACTACAGGACGTGATATTCCTCCTTGGCCAGTCGTGAAGGAAGATCTAACAATGAATTGCCAATTTCAGGTCAGTCTATTCTCCACACTGTGGCAAAGGAACGAGACCAATGGATGTGAAAAAGGAAACAATTTGATAAATGTCGGTGATGTCTTGGCCTGCAATAATGAAAACCTTTTGCTTCTGCCATGACCCCTTCATGCCATAACGTAGTCATCCCCACTACATTAAAGGATAGTTGCAAGGCAAAGAATACGTTGTATTCGACCAAGGACTCCTCGAATACCCCACTATGACATTAGTCACGCAGTTACATTTAAAATAGAAGGCCGTGGATGTCGACGACAGTTGCTCTAGCTTGGCTAGTGGGAAAAAACCAAACCGGGCGTCTCTGATGCGGCTACAAAGTCACAAGCTTGGCCTCAGCCTTTGTAAAGGAATAACATAGGCTCTCTCTGTCAAATCGCTGCATATGTCAAGGTGGCCCAGTTTAATTGAAAGCCCTATGTTACTCCGAATGAGTGATCCACTAATGAGGTATATGACTTCACTCACTAAAGGAGAGACTAGCAGATTTTAGTCTTAAACTATTTAAAAAAAACTAATGTTAGATCGACCGGTTGCTGGATGAATTTGTATGTAGGTGTATTTCTGTGTAAACAGAATAAGGTGTACTGGCATGCCAGTGACATTGATTTTTAAATCTCTCACACTAGTCACCAGCGATAGCTGAAGCAAGGGAAGAACATTACGTCATTTTATGACTGCGCCATACTTCGATTTTGCGGAGGAGCGCATCCGGGCCGAGCACACTGCACACAAAAGCCATGCAGGGCACTGGCCACCAGTGAGCGTGGCCCAAGACCAGGCGTTCTCAAACTAATACTCGCGAGCAGAAGCTCCCCTGAGATCCATTCTTCAATTAAAATTCTGTAGCATGAACCGGAATATTAGTGTTTTCATTACAAGTTTGGATAGTCAAAAATGTTATCAGTTTGTGAAATATAAATAATAGTCTGCAGTAAAAAAAATTGGACATCCTTCTTTTATGAACAACACAAAATAAGCTGATTCGACTCGACTTTCCACACGTAAATGTATAGGTCCAGCAAACAGTTGCAGCAAGCCTGGTGAGCAGTGAATCCCTAGCTAGTTCAGCTCTTATGAGGAAGAGAGAGATTGGGAAAGGAAAGCCAGGTGCATACTTGTTGCATTATTATTATTATTATTAATATTATTATTATTATTATTATTATTATTATATTGGTGCCTCCGTGGCTCAGGCGGCAGCACGCCGGCCTCTCACCGCTGGGTCCGTGGTTCAAATCCCGGCCACTCCATGTGAGATCTGTGCTGGACAAAACGGAGGCAGACAGGTTTTTCTCCGAGTACTCCGGTTTTCCCTGTCAAAATTTCATTCCAGCAACACTCTCCACTATCATTTCATTTCATTTCATCTGTCATTCATTTAATCATTGCCCCAGAGGAGTGCGTCAGGCCTCGGCAGCCGGCACAGTTCATATCCTTGCCGCTAGATAGGGGCTTCATTCATTCCATTCCTGACCCGGTCGGAGACTGGAAGAAGGCTGTGGATTTTCATTCATTATTATTATATTATTATATTCAATTTATTAAAAACAAAAGTTTGATGCTTTTCAGTTTGAAACCAGGTCTTAAATAGTTGGAAAAAATCCTGAATACAGTAACATACTCCACATTAGAGAGACTAGACTTGGCAATTTAAAGTTACATTTGTACGAGGAACACATGCCACTTAGGAATGAGAGAGGGGAAATATCCCAACGAGATAAGGGACCCTCATACACAGGAATTTCCCTTCAGTCGAGTGCAGACAGTGGCCAAGTTAACTGCTCTCACCAGGGCCGCGCAAGACTCAACCAGATAAGTAGCCTGTACAATACAATCTGAATTAGCCATTCACAACAACCACATATTCACTCCTAACAAGCAAATTCCGGAGGTCAATCACCACTTCCTGTACCTTAACAAAACATCACATAGACAACTAACAAATACTGACGAGTTGCATTATCTCAACTAATACTGCAACTAAATAAAGTGTATATATTGTAAATATTTTCACCCATATTTTCAGACATAGATTTTATATCCTAGGTGTAATGGATCTGATGATGATCGCTTGACGATCGAAACTGGTATTTTATTTATTTATTTATTTATTTATTTATTTATTTATTTATCGTATGGCTTTTAGTACCGGGAGTGTCCGAGGACATGTTCGGCTTGCCAGAGGCTGTAGCTGCTGCAAGCGGACACCCATGGGGTGAGCTACAAGTTCCGTTCAATTTCAGGTAGTTCCAACTTTCGCTACAGATCTCACTGACACCTAGTGGTGAACGTAGGAACTTTGATACCGCGTTTCAACGAAATATAACCTAGAAATTTAGCTTCACACAAGTTTAGTTAGTGGAAGGATCTTTTACATGCCATAGATCTATAACATGGGACCGCCGGCATTACTTCCCCTCCGAAGGAAGGCATACTGAAGGATTTTAACGCTCTCAAAAAATCCGACGACTTTGGCCGGGTTTGAACCCGCGATCTTGGGCACAGCAGTTCAGCATGCTACCAACTACGCCCCTGAAGCCACTCGAAACTGGTTATCCAAGTGTATTTATTAATCTCATGTAATTTTTTTTCAGGATTAGGAATAACGCATCTCATTTGGGTGCAATCGTGTTGACCGACTGAAAAGCATCATACGTTTGTTTATTAAGGCAACACTGAAAAATGGCTTCAAACTCCATAAGATTCAATTTAATGATGCTCGAGTACTTGGTATGGTATGGGGATGGTGCTCATAGTTAGAGTCCTGCGCGGATAAACAAAACGCTATCCGCATCCGTCCCGCATCCGCACAACCGTTAACCGCAACCGCCCTGCATCCGCACGACTGTTATCCGCATCCGCCCCGCATCCGCAAAACCGTTATCAGCAACCGCCCCGCATCCGCACGACTGTAATCCGCAACCGCCCTGCATCCGCACGACTGTTATCCGCATCCGCCCCGCATCCGCCCCGCATCCGCCCCGCATCCGCACAACCATTATCCGCAACCGCCCCGCATCCGCACGACTGTTATCCATATCCGCCTCGCATCCGCACGACTGTTATCCACATCCGCCCCGCATCCACACGACTGTTATCCACAACCGCCCCGCATCCGCACGACTGTTATCCACATCCGCCCCGCATCCACACGACTGTTATCCACAACCGCCCCGCATCCGCACGACTGTTATCCATATCCGCCCCGCATCCACACGACTGGTGTCCGCATCCGTCCCGCATCCGCACAACCGTTAACCGCAACCGCCCTGCATCCGCACGACTGTTATCCGCATCCGCCCCGCATCCGCAAAACCGTTATCAGCAACCGCCCCGCATCCGCACGACTGTAATCCGCAACCGCCCTGCATCCGCACGACTGTTATCCGCATCCGCCCCGCATCCGCCCCGCATCCGCCCCGCATCCGCACAACCATTATCCGCAACCGCCCCGCATCCGCACGACTGTTATCCATATCCGCCTCGCATCCGCACGACTGTTATCCACATCCGCCCCGCATCCACACGACTGTTATCCACAACCGCCCCGCATCCGCACGACTGTTATCCACATCCGCCCCGCATCCACACGACTGTTATCCACAACCGCCCCGCATCCGCACGACTGTTATCCATATCCGCCCCGCATCCACACGACTCGTGTCCGCATCCGTCCCGCATCCACACAACCGTTATCCACAACCGCCCCGCATCCGCACGACTGGTATCCGCATCCGTCCCGCATCCACACAACCGTTATCCACAACCGCCCCGCATCCACACGACTGTTATCCACAACCGCCCCGCATCTGCACGACTGTTATCCATATCCGCCCCGCATCCGCACGACTGTAATCCGCAACCGCCCTGCATCCGCACGACTGGTATCCGCATCCGTCCCGCATCCACACAACCGTTATCCACAGCCGCCCCGCATCCACACGACTGTTATCCACAACCGCCCCGCATCCGCACGACTGTTATCCATATCCGCCCCGCATCCGCACGACTGTAATCCGCAACCGCCCTGCATCCGCACGACTGGTATCCGCATCCGTCCCGCATCCACACAACCGTTATCCACAACCGCCCCGCATGCACACGACTGTTATCCACAACCGCCCCGCATCCGCACGACTGTTATCCATATCCGCCCCGCATCCACACGACTGGTATCCGCATCCGTCCCGCATCCACACAACCGTTATCCACAACCGCCCCGCATCCGCACGACTGTTATCCGCATCCGTTCCGCATCCACACAACCGTTATCCGCAACCGCCCTGCATCCGCACGACTATTATCCACATCCGCCCCGCATCCGCACGACTGTTATCCGCATCCGCCCCGCATCCGCACGAATAGTATCCACATCCGCCCCGCATCCGCACGACTGTTATCCGCATCCGCCCCGCATCCGCACGAATAGTATCCACATCCGCCCCGCATCCACACGACTTTTTTCCGCATTCGCACGTTTGTTATCTGAAATCTACTGCCAATACAATAATATTTTAAATTAGATAAATCATAAATTACTAAAGCGACATATTTAGACATTTGAGGAAATAGACGTTCCCATAAGCTATGAACAGTATATCATGTGCTATGTTTAAAAAGAATGTTATACCTCCAGAATTGCAACACTTTCCTGTTCGGAGTGTTAATTATGCTTAATGACATAATTTGAATGAGATTAGCTAAAATCATCATCTTTCATTATTTTTTCATGAGAGAAACATTACGGAAAAATATGATATGTTAAAAACATCCAGGTTCTAATTATGATATTAAACAAGTCAGTCCGGATTGTATTCTCAAAACTATCCGCAAATTTTCTCCAAACATTATCCGCTATTCGCACAGCCATGCAAACTATATCCGCATGGTGAAAAATGTTGCGGATATCCGCGGGTTTATCCGCGCAGGGCTTTACGTCAAAGACTCAATATGGTAGAGAACGCTTAACCTAGACCTGCTGTAGACATAATTACCCCTGTATGGTTTTCTTGTCACTTATGTGTGTTGTACACCTCTGTTGTTGAGGTAAGTGTGCTTCTACCTATAGCTTTCCGCGTTCAAAGTTGTTGAAAAAGGAATAAAATAAAGTAAAGTAATTCTTCCTATTGTGTTCCGTTGAAACACTGTTAGCCGCCCATGTTACCCACTTGCGGGAACACCGTTACTAGCTCTGGAGCCTTCCGTCACATTATTACTGTTGTTATGCACGACGTTCAGCTTTCGTTACGTTCCTCGCCAGTGAACCATACTTGGCTCTGTGAAGAACTTCCTATTGAGTGGTCGAGTGAAATGGGATGGAGGAGGGGGGAGTGAAATAAGTACGAGTACTTTTCCGATCTCGACCGTTCTTAGTTTTAATCACTTATACTGTATGTTGAATATTGGGGAGCGTGATGGCGCAGTGGCTTAGCTGCTCGTCTTTCACCCGGACGACCGGGGTTCGAATCCCGGTGACAACGGGGTGGAATTTTCACCTGAAAAATCACGTGGTGTCTGGAAGGGCATCCGACCTTAAATCCCCGGCCAAAACCAAAATGAGCCTGGTTGGCTCCGGTGAACTCAATTAATTGGGAAAAGCCGAAGAAAGATGATGATACTGTATGTTGAATATTACGAGACCGTGTCTGTGGCGTAGCTGGTAAAATTTTCACTTGATTGAGCGGGATCGAGTCCCGACGGAAGAATCTGATTTTTTGAGGGATTTGTAACTCTCCATTGGGCGCGCAGTATTTTATAACGTCATTAGTCGCGTTGGATCTGGTGACCCAATGCTATTGCCCCTTATCTTTTTGTGGCTAATTGCAGTTTTGTGAGCTACAATAGACTACGTACAGTTCTTTTCATAAATTACAATGTACAGTACAGTATAACTATGTGAGTTTCATTTAACAATCAAAATTAGACACCAAATAAAAAACATAACAACACAATATCTGCAACATCAAACTATTAATTAATACATTTTAATTAAAAATTACCGACAATAGTGGCTACGCTGGCTAAAGTGCAGCGTTAGGTCATGGGGCCAAGCTCTCTGCTGACTCGGTAGACGCGTGGGTACGATCCCCACCGTCGGCCGTCATTGAAATGGTTTTCCGTGGTTTCCCAATTTCCACACCAGGCAAATGCTGGGACGGTACCTTCTGACAGGCCTCGGCCGCTTCCTTCCACATCCTTGCCCAGTTTCATTCATCTGCATCCATTCCATCTCTCATCCCGACGCGCAGGTCGCCCAAGGGCGTCGACTAGAAAGACCTGCACTCGGCCTCTCAGGAGGTCACACGACAAAAAGTAATAAAACAAATGTAGTCCAATAAACTGTTGTTGTTGATCAAGTTACGGGCTTTGATATATCGTAGTCATGTATCCCCACGTACTACGGTGTGCGTGTGTAATTTGTCTGACAACCTGTGCCATTGTGATGGTTAAATTAGTGTGTGTATTTGTAATTCAGACGAAGATTGGGATAGAGACGGACGTGGATTTAAGTTAGGAACCATCCAGGCATTTGCCTGGAGTAGGAGTGGGATACCTCGGAAGACCACTTCCAAGATAGCTAAGATGGTAGTCGAACCATCCTCTTCTCAGTTTTGCTTCACGGGGCTTAGTGTATACCGTTCCAGCCCTCAGACCAGAATTGAAATTTCTTGGCTGAGTTGGGAATCAAACCCGGACCTTCGGGGAGACAACCAAGAATACTAGTCGCTACTCCACGAGATGGTATAGTTCTATATACCAGAATAGGTAGTAATATTTTCAGTGCTTTCGTGGAATATACTGTACGTATTTCCAAACCTACTTTAATGTGTTTGCTATCCTAGAATCCGCAATTAGGGAAAGGTGTCCCATAATAATTTCTAAAATTAATTTTAAATTCTCAATGATTTGTTAATATTACTTTATTTTGTCATATACAGTATGTTAATTTAGGAAGTAAAATAACCAGTGATGGACGAATCCAAGAGGACATAAAAAGTAAGTTCGTTCAGTCAAGGAAAGCATTCCTATAGACATACAATCTGTTGTCATCAGTAATATAGATTTAGGTATAAGAAAGTCAATCTTGCATGTTTTTGTGTGGAGCTTGGCGCTCTATGGAAGTGAAACTTGGACTCTTGGCGCAGCAGGAAAAAGAATAGATAGGTTTGAATTGTGGTGTTATCGGAGAATGATGGTCAGATGAGTAGATTGAGAAACAAATGAAGAGGTATTATGGTGATTGGGCGAAGAGAGATGCTTCTGGCGACTGCTAATGAAGAGGAGAGATGAAATGAAAATCCACAGCCTGCTTCCAGTCGACCGACCGGATCAGGGAATGGAATGAATGAAGCCACCATCTAGTGGCGAGGTTATGAACTGTGCCAGCTGCCGAAGCCTGTCGCACTTCCCTGGGGAAATGATTAAATGAATGACAGATGAAATGAAATGATAGTGGAGAGTGTTGCTGGAAATAATTTTTGACAGGAAAAACCGGAGTACCCGGAGAAAAACCTGTCTGCCTCCGCTTTGTAAAGCACAAATCTCACACGGAGTGACCGGGATTTGAACCACAGACCCAGCGGTGAGAGGCCGGCGTGGCGTGGCCGCCTATACAAGGAGGCTCTAGAGGAGAGATAATTAATAATACTGTTATTGGTTTTACGCCCCTTTTAACCACTGCGGCTTTTAGAGACGCCGGGGTGCTGGAGGTTTGCGCCGAAGGGGATCTTTAATGTGCCAGTAAATCTACTGACAGGGCTCCCTCACATTTGCGCACCCTCAATTGCCAACTGACTGCGCCAGGATTCGTTCCTACAAC